>CM065592.1:331324740-331924740 GCA_033119425.1 Bufotes viridis
GTTGCCAACCTCTCATGTCATTTAATATAGTTACCGTATACATTACAATCAGTTGATCCTACTAAGCCAACTGAACCATGGATCCTCGAGCTGTTGACAGAGCCTGTCATAGTCTCGAGGTTGAATACAAAGTGTGGGGTGACTTGCACCACAGACCCCAGGCTTTGTCAAATTTTTGAGGTTTATTGCGATGTTTAAACATAAACACTATATATGGTAGTATCTGATTTATCTGCAATTTCCACGTGGACAAGTTCGGCGTATTGGGGTCATACCATCTCAGAGCAATACATTTATGTGTCATGAAGAGTGCTTCTCTCAAGAATATTGTTGTGTAGTGATCCCATATATCTTCATTCATTTTTCCCAGCAGACAAATTTCAGAGGTGCACCGTGGACGCCCTACCTTTTTTATATAGCCTAGTTGGTGTGAGATACGTCTATACGTCTGGTCAATGATGTACACCGGAATTATTTCGTTATTTACCGCTGGTGATACTTGTAAATGAGATTCTAATAAATCCATTATAGATTCTTCTGTTGGCGTATTAATCTTTTCCATTTGTCTATTACCATGAGGGGATTGGTACTAACCTTTGCTTGTATTAAATGTGAGTAGATTAGTGATAACAGTCCTCTGGGGCACTGGGTTTTGACAACTCCTATTAGTGGGTAATTAGAGATCGTGATGCCAGTTCTCGGGAATTTACTCTGTATGGCAGATCTAAGCTGTAAATATGAGAAGAAGTGGGTACGTGGGATATTGTATTTCTGTGATAGTGCCTCAAATGTCATTAACATTCCCTGATTATAGATGTTTCCAAGAGTTAGAGCTCCTGTCAATTGACATCTGTCCGCTCCCATGACCACCTGCATATGTTGCAACGATTAATTTCCCTATAGAGGTATGTCATAAACCCCTTTATTAAATTGTGACAGTGATTTAGCTGCTTTCCAGACCATTTGGGCTAGTTTGTGCAGCGGCAGTAGTGATTTCTTGAACTTGGGGGGCATTTCCAAAATTGACCATAATGTGTGGCAATTTAGGCACTGTTTTAGGAAATACTCCGAGGTGGGCAGCTTATCAGTTGTGTACCAGGTATAGATGAGCTGCAGTTGACCTGCTAGATAATAAAAATAATAATCCGGTAATGCCATACCTCCCTCCGTTTTAGGGCGCTTTAGTGTGTCTAGACTGCGCTTGCCTCGGGATCTGCCCCAAATAAAAGCTCTGGTTAGAGAATCTATTTCTTTAAATACCAGTTTGGTTATATGTATCTCTGAGTGTTGAAAAGTATAGAGAGGCCTGGGTAGTATAATAATTTTGATTAGATTGTTGCGTCCTACCACCAAAATCGACAATGTCTTCTAGTTTAGTAGCTTATGCCGTATATGCTCAGTTAAGGGATGAATGTTAGGTGTCAGGGCTTGGGAGTATCTTTTGGTGATATTTCCTCCTAGATATTTGAATGTGTATACTACTTTTAGTTGGTTCACATGGGAAAGTCCTGTCCAGTCTGTCTTGCCTAGAGACATGTAGACTGATTTCTCCCAGTTGATTCTTAGGCTTGAGAACTCCCCATATTCATCTATTAACGCCACTGCATTGTATAGGGATGTATCGGGTGATGATAGATATAGGCTCATATCATCAGCATATAATCCTATACGAACCTCTCTCTCCCATGGTCACTCCTGTTATGTTATTGCTACTCCTCACCCTGAGTGCCAAAGTCTCGATTGCTAGGGCAAATAAGAGCGGTGACAAGGGGCAGCCCTGTCTCGTCCTCTATGGAGAGTGAAGGGTTCCGACAGTTCCCCGTTTATCAGCAGCCTGCTTACCGGGTTGCTATACAGAATAGTAATCTAATACATCTAATAAACTGAGGGCCAAACTTAAAGCTCCGTAGGCAGCCGAGCAAAAATATGCACAGTCTATAGAGTCAAACTCCTTGGCAGCATCTAGTGATGCCAGGGCCGAATCTGCATCTATGGAGTAGCCCATCTGTGTAACCACCTGGACCCGTCTAATATTCTCGGTAATGGACTTCCCTGGCATAAAACGCGTTTGGTCTTGGTGTACCAGTGATAGAATTACCTGATTGAGACGTGTGGCCAAAATTCTGGTCAAGATTTTGTAGTCTGCATTTAACAGTGCTATAGGTCTATAAGAACTGCATTCTAAGGGTTCTTTATCAGGTTTAAGTAAAAGTATTATAGTGGCTTCCATAAAAAAGTCAGGCAGGCACCCCCTTTCCAAGGCCGCATAAAAGGTGGATAACAATTGAGGGGCTGATACCTCCGCATATTTAGTATATAGCTCTTTGGGAAGCACGTCTGGATCAGGGGATTTCCCGTTATTATGGTCTGCTATGGCTTGCATTATTTCCTCCAATCGAATTGGTTGGTCTAATTGGGTGCTTTGTGATATAAAAAGTTTAGGAAGGGTTATGCCCTCTAGGTATGTGGCTATCTCTGTCTCTGATGCGGTTATGCTAGATCTATATAGATTCTGATAGAAATGCGTAAAGGTATGGATAATTGTTTCTTGTGTGCAGAATTCCTGTCCTGCTGTGGCCCTAACTACCAGAATTGTTGAGGATGGCGAGTCATAGCGGACCAGCTGAGCCAATAGTTTTTCAGATTGGTTACCCAATTCAAATGCAGTTTGTTTCATAAAAAACAGTTTTCTGTCCGCCTTATCTTTGAGTAACGTTAGGTATTGTCCACCCACCTGGAGCCAGACAGTCCGGTTGGCATCAGTTGGGTGACGGGTATATTGCTGTTCCAGTGTAGTACACTGAGATTCCAGCTCCCTCTCCGATCGTTTGGTGACTTTTTTAATATATGTTCTACTGGATTGTAGGGACCCGCGGAGGTATGCCTTTCAAAGTATCCCATACAAGGGCCAGGTTGGGCTCGTATTCATTTACTTTCTGAAATTCACTTAGTTGATAGGCAATCCCATCCGCTGATCCCAGGAGGTTCAGCCAGAATGCCTGAATATTTATTCTATACATTACTGAGGTTGTACTACGTATTAGAGTACCTAGTATTGGCGAGTGATCTGATATCCCCCTGGGTAAGTATAAAATAGAACGGAGATCTAATAATGTCATTTCATTACCCAGCATACAATCTATCCGGATTAGAGAGTTATGGCCGCCACTATGGCAGGAGTATATATCTCTGGGGTGTTTAGCCCTCCAGAGGTCAGACCATCTAAATTCTGTCAGGAGCCTGTTAAGTCGTGAGGGGTTTCCCATTCCTGTCGGGTCCGCCTCAGCTTGAAAGCGGTCCAGAGCGGGGTCTAGCATCATGTTAAGATCTCCCATGCATATTACCTTGGCATGTGGATAGGTAGCCGCTAAATGTAAAACCTATATAGAGCTGGGGGGAGGATTATAAATGCCTAATATAGTGTACTGTATATTGACAATTAGAGAGTGAACAAAGACATATCTGCCTTCTGTATCAATAGCTAGTTCCTTTACCTCCCAGCGTAGTTGTTTGTGTACCAGCAAGGATACCCCTCTTGAAGAAGAAGTATGATAAGAGTGTGCAGCCCATTGAACCCAGGGTTTCTTTAGTGCCCGAGAGGTGTTGGCAATCAGATGCGTCTCTTTCAGACACAGTATTTGGGGGTTGGAGTTCCTAATACATGCAAACACCATAGATCTCTTTTGCGGTGTACCCAGTCCCCTTACATTCCATGATAAGATTCTTAGCTCAGCCATGGCTTCTAGGATAGGTGTAGATTATCAGGATTGGAGCATAATGCAGTGGGTGTATTAGTGTACAACAAAGTTATGTGAGTAACTGTGACTAACTGATAAAACATAGTTATCATAAACCAAGAAAACAACCTAAATTCTTAACATTGTATGTTCTATACCTGTAGAATTAGGTCTGGACCTGATTCTCAATCCAGACTATAGGCCAGTAGAACCAGGATGCCTCTGCCTATGGTGATGTGTGGCAGAAGCATGCTGGCTGTGGCCACAGCATTGATATCACCATTTAAGACCATGTGTGCAATTGTGAAAGCCCTATATAATTAGCTTAGGTGAAACTAGGTATAATCAAGAAGTTGCAATTAACTATATCTGAACCATATCAACTAGATCAAACCAGTCCCTTGATGTCTTCTGGTGACCAGTCCCTGAATTATGTCAAAGTTCTCAACGTCTTGGGGATCTTCTCCGTAGGGCCAACCATCCTGAGACTTCTCTGGGTGATGTGAAGAACATCTCTCTGTCGCCGGCCACCACTCTAAGGCCCCTTTCACACGGGCGAGTTTTCCGCGCGGGTGCAATGCGTGAGGAGGACGTATTGCACCCGCACTGAATCCTGACCCATTCATTTCTATGGGGCTGTGCACATGAGAGGTGATTTTCACGCATCACTTCTGCGTTGCGTGAAAATCGCAGCATGCTCTATATTGTGCGTTTTTTCACGCAACGCAGGCCCCATAGAAGTGAATGGGGATGCGGGAAAATCGCAAGCATCCGCAATCATGTGCGGATGCGTTGCGATTTTCCCGCATGGTTGCTAGGATATGATCGGGATGGGGACCATAGTTATAAGGGAAAATAATCGCATTCTGATTACAGAATGCAATGTTCCCCGGGCTATAGAGGGTTAAAAATAATAGAGAGTTAACTCACCTTCTCGCATTGTACGCGCAGAGCCCCAGAACATCTGTTGGATGAAGGACCTTTGGTGACGTCACAGGATCACATGGGTCACTCAAATGCTTCTATGATTGGACCATGTGACCCTGTGACGTCACCACAGGTCCTGAAGCAAGCAATCATCAAGAGAGAAGACGTTCTGGGGCTCTGCGCATACAATGGGAGAAGGTGAGTTAACTCTTTATTATTTTTAACCCTCTATAGCCCGGGGAACATTGCATTCTGTAATTAGAATGCGATTATTTTCCCTTATAACTATGTTATAAAGGAAAATAATTACATATACAGAATACTCATCCCGAAACCGGACTTCAGTGATGAAGTCTGACTTCGGGTCTGGGTACCAAGCATGCCGATTTTTTCACGCGCGTGCTAAATGCACTACAAACGTTAGCACACGCGCGGAAAAATCGTGGCGATTCCCGCAACGCACCCGCCTCTTATCCGGGCGTCAAACATGACGCCCGTGTGCAAGAGGCCTAAGTTTTGCTGGATAGCCCATGGAGTACGGGATATTGGCTTCTTTCAGGCTTCTCTTGACCTCCATTAAACACGTTGCAAGCACGTTGTTTCTGCAGTTCCATGGAGAAGTCTGGAAAAATGGATACTCTGGCATTGTCATATTGAATTTTTTGCCGTCTTCAGGCTACAGCCAATATCTTGTCTCTATCTTTGCAGTTGAGAAATCTGGCAAGCATGCGTCTGGGTGGGGCTCCCGGTGGGGGAGGTTTTGCTGGTACTCTGTGGGCTCTTTTCTCTTCAGCACATGCTGAAGAGAAAACTGCATCCGGAAAAAGTTATTTTATCAATTTTTCTATAAACTCATCTGGTGCCCGACCTTCTGGTTTTTCAGGCAAGCCGATGATTCTGATATTATTTTTATGGAGTCTATTTTCTAGGTCATCCGCTTTCTGTTTACAGATCAGATATGGATCTGGGAACAGTGGCAGTGGTAATTCTATGCATGATAAACGTTCTTCGGTGTGCTGAACTCTTTCTCTTGCAGGTCTTGGCGTAATAGTCCCAGATCAATCTTTACTTTGTCTATTTTTCCTGTGAGAGACGTCTTGCATACAGTGATGGCTTCCAGGATTTGAGCTCATACTTGCTTAAGAGTGGGCTCTTCATGGTCTTCCTCGTGGGGTAGTTATAGGAGCTGTTGAATCTGATGCGGTACTTGCCCTGGTGTGCACATTCCACTGCGGTAGAGGTGACCGTGTACCATCATCTGGTTGTCTGGCGAATTCACGCCATTTTTTTAGTGGCACTTTGTGTTTTTTTTGTGGTCCCATGTTAACCAGTGTATATCAGATGAAACTGACTAAGGAGTTTGGATGGCGCACTTTAGTTTTGCATATGATTAATCTGAAAATTAATCTGACAGAGAATAGTTATCCTGGAGTTGTCTTATATCTCTGTAAGTGGTCTTCAGACGTTGCATAAAGCCAAACAGGCCTCAGATTTATCTGTAGGGACTATATCCCAGAAACTGTGTCTGTATTATATGAGAAAGGGGTATTAAGTGTGCTGGAGATCACGGACTTAGGAAGCGGGGGGGTCAAATCCCACCCAGGAAATAATGCGGGGGGGACAGTTATGCTAAAATCCCCCCCAGCGGCAGCGGGACAATGTGTGCGGCGGTGGCGGGGCACAGGGAGATGAACGCTTCCATTGTGAAAACGTTTATCTCCATATTCATCTGTATCGCCGTCCTCAGTAAATGCTTTACTATCTTCAGAGATTTTGGCATTTGGGGGGGGGGCGGAGAGATATGTGGGTGTGGCTTGAGGGTGGGCGGGGACACAGGGGCCCCATAAGTGCTGTGGTGCCAGCCATGGAGCTTCTCTCACACACGTCCAGCCATCTTGGCTGCTGGGCACCCCCCAAAATTATACTGTTTATTATGCTACAGTATCTTTGGCTCTAATGACCCATTTTATTATTTTTGGTCACATATCAAGAGCCCTATTTTATGTTGACATTTTTATGTTGGCATATTTTCTTTACAGTACAGGCTATATCTTTTATTGACACCACTTAAATGGTAACTGTCATTTTTTGTAATTAAACATTTAAGCATTTTCATACATTTTTATAATATACTTTATTAAAAATGTTTGCCCTTACATAAAAAAAAAATCTTAAACAGGAGCCCCTATCCTATTCTAAATGTCTGTAGCTATGCAAATTCAGTACACATGGGCTGTATAGACTTTACCTGCAATATATCAACTGCTATAGGAGCAATCTACTATAGTATACTACAATATAATACAGTATACTATAGTATAGAGGCTCCTGTACCCTCTGTAACATCTAAGGCTTCAGGCGCACATACATGGACCATGGTCCGTAAAAACCCGGCCTGCCGTCCTGCTGAGTGCACCAGCGCACGGCATCATTGGTTGCTATGACGCCGCGCGCTTCGTGCTGCCGCCGCTGTACAGTAATACACTCGTATGATCTATATCTATTATATTTATTTTTACAGCATTCACCTGAGGGGTTAGGTCATGTGACATTTTTATAGAGCAGATCGTTACAGACATGGCAGTACCAAATATGTATACTTTTTCTAATTTATTTAAGTTTTACACAATAATATCATTTTTGAAACAAAAAAAATTATATTTTAACCACATCAGCCCCCCTAGCTTAAACACCCTTAATGACCAGGCCACTTTTTACAATTCCGCACTACACTACTTTATCCGTTTATTGCTCCGTCATGCAACTTACCACCCAAATGAATTTTACCTCCTTTTCTTCTTACTGATAGAGCTTTCATTTGGTGGTATTTCATTGCTGCTGACATTTTTACTTTTTTTGCTATTAATCAAAAATTACCGAAATTTTTGCAAAAAAATGACATTTTTCACTTTCTGTTGTAAATTTTTAAAAAAAAAAATACATTTCTATATAAATTTTTCTCTAAATTTATTGTTCTACATGTCTTTGATAAAAAAAAAGTCCAATAAGTGTATATTTATTGGTTTGGGTAAAAGTTATAGCGTTTACAAACTATGGTGCAAAAAAGTGAATTTCCGCATTTTGAAGCAGCTCTGACTTTCTGAGCGCCTGTCATGTTTCTTCAGGTGCTAGAATGTCAGGATAGTATAAATATCCCCCAAATCACACCATTTTAGAAAGAAGACACCCCAAAGTATTCGCGGAGGGGCATGGTGAGTTCATGTATCATTTCATTTTTTTCACAAGTTAGCGGAAAATGACACTTTCTGAGAAAAAAAAAAAAAGTTTCAATTTCTGATAACTTCTGGCAAAAAAAAAAAAATCTCAGACGGACTCACTATGCCCCTCAGTGAATACCTTGGGGTGTCTACTTTCCGAAATGGGGACATTTGTGGGGTGTGTTTACTGTTCTGGCATTTTGGGCGGGGCTAAATTGTGAGCTGCCATGTAAAACCTAAAGGTACTCGTTGGAATTTGGGCCCTTTGCACCCAGGCTGCAAAGCGGCACTTATGTGGTATCGCCGTACTCAGGAGAAGTAGGGCAATGTGTTTTGGGGTGTATTTTTACATATACCCATGTTGGGTGAGAGAAATATCTCTGTAAATTGTCAACTTTGTATAAATTTTTTTAAAAGTTGTCGTTTACAGAGATATTTTCACACAAAGTATGGGTATATATAAAAATACACCCCAAACACATTGCCCTACTTCTCCTGAGTACTGGCGATACTCATGTGTGCCACTTTTGCAGCCTGGGTGCAAAGGCCCTAAACCAATGAGTACCTTTAGAATTTCACAGGGCATTTTACGCATTTGGATTCCAGACTTCTTCTCACGCTTTAGGGGCCCCTAAAATGCCAGGACAGTATAAATACCCCACATGTGACCCCATTTTGGAAAGAAGACACCCCAAGGTATTCTGTGAGGGGTATGGTGAGTTCATGTAAAATTTTATTTTTGTCACAAGTTAGTGGAATATGAGACTTTGTAAAAAACAAAATTAAAAAAAAAAAAAAACAATTTCCGCTGACTTGTGCCAAAAAATAAAAATTCTGTGGACTCACCATGACCCTCACGGAATACCTTGGGGTGTCTTCTTTCCAAAATGGGGTCACATGTGGGGTATTTATACTCACCTGGCATTTTAGGGGCCCCTAAAATGTGAGAATCCAAATGCATAAAAATGGCCTGTGAAATCCTAAAGGTACTCATTGGTTTTAGGGCCCTTTGCGCATCTTGGCTGCAAAACGTGTCACTCATGTGGTATCGCCGTACTCAGGAGAAGTAGGGCAATGTGTTTTGGGGTGTATTTTTACATATACCTATGCTGCGTGTGAGAAATATCGCTGTAAACGACAACTTTTTACATTTTTTTATTCAAAGTTGTCAGTTTACAGAGATATTTCTCTCACCCAGCATGGGTATATGTAAAATACACCCACACATTGCCCTACTTCTCCTGAGTACGGCGATCCACATGTGTGACACTTTTGCAGCCAAGATCTCAAGAGGCCCAAATTCAATGAGTACCTTTAGGAGGGCATTTTTACGCATTTTTCTTCTCACGCTTTAGGGCCCCTAAAATGCCAGGGCAGTATAAATACCCCACATGTGACCCCATTTGGAAAGAAGACACCCAAGGTATTCCATGAGGGGCATGGCGAGTTCATAGAAGATTTTTTTGGCACAAGTTAGTGGAAATTGATTTTTATTGTTTTTCTCACAAAGTCTCCTTTCCGCTAACTTTTGACAAAAAGTTTAATTTTTCATGGACTCATTATGCCCCTCAGCGAATACCTTGGGGTGTCTTCTTTCCAAAATGGGGTCACATGTGGGGTATTTATACTGCCCTGGCATTTTAGGGGCCCTAAAGCGTGAGAAGAAAATGCGTAAAAATGCCCTCCTAAAAGGTACTCGTTGGAATTTGGGCCCTTTCGCATCTTGGCTGCAAAAAGTGTCACACATGTGGCATCGCCGTACTCAGGAGAAGTAGGGCGATGTGTTTTGGGAGTGTATTTTTACATATACCCATGCTGGGTGAGAGAAATATCTCTGTATATTGACAACTTTGAATAAAAAATGTAAAAAGTTGTCGTTTACAGCGATATTTCTCACACAAAGTATGGGTATATATAAAATACACCCTAAAACACATCGCCCTACTTCTCCTGAGTACGGCGATGCCACATGTGTGCACTTTTGCAGCCAAGATGCGCAAAGGGGCCCTAAAACCAATGAGTACCTTTAGGATTTTACAGGCCATTTTTACGCATTTGGATTCTCACGCTTTAGGACCCTAAAATGCCAGGGCAGTATAAATACCCCACATGTGACCCCATTGTGGAAGGAAGACACCCCAAGGTATAATGTGAGGGGTATGGCAAGTTCACAGAAAAAAAAAAAATTGGCACAAGTTAGCGGAAATTGTTTTTTTTTTTTTTTTTTTTACAGTCTCATATTCCACTAACTTGTGACAAAAAATAAAATTTTCCATGAACTCACCATACCCCTCACGGAATACCTTGGGGTGTCTTCTTTCTAAAATGGGGTCACATGTGGGGTTTTTGTACTGCCCTGGCATTTGAGGGTCTCCGCAATCATTACACGTATGGCCAGCATTAGGAGTTTCTGCGATTCTCCGTATATTGAGCATACGGGTAATGAGATTTTTTCCATTCAGCCTCTGCGCTGAAAAAAAAAAATGAACGGCACAGATTTTTTCATTCGCAATGTGGATGAAAAATCTCTGCCAAATCAGTGAGTGTGCGGTGGGCTGGGCGCTAGCTACCTAACAAGTAGCTAACTAACTGGCGGTGATAGGGGACCCTTATGCCCCATTCACACGTCCGCAATTCTGTTTGCGGAACGGAATTGCGGACCCATTCATTTCTATGGGGACAGACTTTGTCCCGCTCGGATCCGGAATTACGGATCCGGCTTCCGAGTCTGCACTTCCGTTCCGCAAATATATAGAACATGTCCTATTCTTGTCCGCAATTGCGGACAAGAAAAGCATTTTCTATATAGTTCTGGCAATGTGCGGATCTGCAAAATGCGGAAAGCACATTGCCGGTGTCCGTGTTTTGAGGATCTGCGGATCGGATCCGCGGATCGGATCCGCGGATCCGTGAATCCACGGATCCGTGAATCCACGGATCCACAAAACACATATGGACGTCTGAATGGAGCCTTACAAGGGGTGTGATCAATGACAGGGGGTGATCAGGGGTCTAGATGGGGTGATCAAGGGGTTAATAGGTGAGGGGGTGGGGGGTTAGTGTAGTGTTTGGTGCAACTTTACTGTAGTTACCTGGTCCTCTGGTGGTCGATCCCAGAAAATGGGACCACCAGAGGACCAGGTAGCAGCTATATCAGACGCTGTTCATAAAACAGCGTCTGATATAGCTGTTTGATGCGATTTTATTCGCATCTACAGCCTGCCAGCGATGGATCATCGCTGGCAGGCTGTAGCCGAACTGCCGTGCCGCGCTTCTCTGTGAACGCGCGCGCGCACGCGCGTTCACAGGAAATCTCGGCTCTCACGAGATGACGCGCCGACGCGTCAACTCAGAGCTACAGGACCGCCCGCAGGACGCATCCCTGCGTTAGGCGGTCCTGTAGTAGTTAATGTCTCCATAGTCTGAGAGCCATAGCTTTTTTATTTTTTGACCGATTGTCTTAGGTAGGGTCTCATTTTTTGCGGGATGAGGTGACAGTTTGATTGGTACCATTTTGGGGGGCATACGCCTTTTTGATCTCTTGGTGTTGCACTTTATGCAAAATAAATGTGGAGCCCCAGTATTGGGTCTACAACACAATGAAAGCCAGATATCCCTCAAAGGAAGGAAAACCAAGCAAAGGGGTGTCTCCATTACAGAGACAAAAAATAGCTTTTTTGGCACTGTTTTTATATTTTTTTACGGTGTTCACTTGAGGGGTTAGTTCATGTGATATTTTTGTAGAGCAGGTTGTTACGGACGCGATAATACCTAATATGTGTACTTTTTCTTATTTACACAATAATAGCATTTTAGAAAAAGTTGAATTAGTCTTACCAGTAATTCCCTTTTCGCGAATCCTCCATGACGGCACCTTACCTGGAGATTATCCTCCTCCTTCAGCCAGGCAGGGACAGGAAGGTTCAAAAGGGCCCGCCTCCTCACCATCTTCAGTGTCTTCTGGACATGACAGGCCCTAAACTTACACACCCATTCATAACCTTCACCAGTGAAATAACTATCCTTTGCTATATGTATTAAACTGCATATATATAGCACTGACTAGGTACACAACTTCCTAATTAAAGAAAAATAACTTCTACCTCTTCTTCCCCCTTTTTTTTTATTTTTTTTTATTTTGGGGGGAATATACGCGGTGCCGTCATGGAGGATTCGCGAAAAGGGAATTATCGGTAAAACAAATTCAACTTTTCCCCTCCCCTCCATGACGGCACCTTACTTGGAGAACTAACAGATTAATATTTTAGGGAGGGACAACTGCTTGTAAAACCTTTCTACCGAAAGTCAGATCTCTTTTAGAATCAATGTCTATTCTATAGTGTTTTACAAAGGTGTGAGGATTAGACCAGGTTGCTGCTTTACAGATCTGGTCCAACGAAGCGGAAGACGTCGAAACCGACCTCGTGGAGTGGGCCTTGACGTTTACTGGGTGGACCTCCCCCATTGCCAGGTAGGCTTCTGAAATGGCGGATCTTAGCCAACGTGAGATGGAAGGTCTGGATGCTTTAAGTCCCTTCCTAGCGCCTAGAAACTGGATAAAGAGATTATTTGATTTTCTCCAGTTCCTAGTTGCTGAAATATATCTAAGAACACATCTCTTAACGTCTAGAGAAAATTTGTGAAAATGTTCTTCTTTCTTAGTTTTGGGATTCTCGCAAAATGAAGAAAGAACTACTTCCTCCATTCTGTGGAACTCCGAAACCACCTTAGGTAGGAAGGACTCATCAAACCTAAGAATTATTCTGTCATCCCTAACCATCAGGAATGGTTTTTAACCGAGAAGGCCTGGATTTCATTAACCCTTCGTGCTGAGGTAATGGCGACTAAGAAAACCATCTTTAGAGTCAGGAATCTTATGTCTGCTGAGTCTAACGGTTCAAAGGGAGGTCTAGTGAGCCCGGAAAGAACGGTGTTTAAATCCCATGGCGCGACCTGAGGCCTATATCTAGGTCTAAGTCTGTCTGTTCCTTTCATAAACCGGATGATCCATGGGTTAGCAGCTATCTTCTCATCTAGGTAGGCGCTTAAAGCTGATATCTGCACTCTAAGAGTGCTAGGCCTCAACCCCTTAGAAAACCCTTCTTGGAGGAACTCAAGAATAGACAGAATACTATCTGTAGCCCTAGAGTGGTTTTCTGAACACCAAGCAACGTATGTATTCCAAATTTTTCGGTAGATCTTATTTGTGACTTCTTTTTTTACTGGCTAGCATGGTATCAATTACTCTATCAGATAGACCCCTAGATCTTAAGACTGCCCTTTCAGGATCCAAGCCGAGAGGTGCAAGCTTTTTGTTCTGGGGTGTAGGATGGGCCCCTGACTTAGGAGGTCCTCTGACCAGGGTAGAATCCAAGGTTCCTCCACGGACATGCTTGCTAGAAGAGGGAACCAGGATCGTCTCGGCCAGTTGGGTACTATTAAAATTACGCTGGCCCTTTCTTCCCTTAGTTTTCTGAGTACCCTTGGAATCAGAGGCAGAGGGGGGAAACAGTATGCTAGGCCGAAATTCCAAGGAAGAGCCAGGGCATCCATCCCTGCACTCCTCTGATCCCGTGGATCCAGGGAAAAATAGACTGGTAATTTTGCATTTTACCTGTTTGCAAATAAATCTATCTGGGGGAGTCCCCATCTTTGCGTTAGGGCCTGGAAAATTTCCTGTTTTAGACTCCACTCCCCCGGATCCAGCTTCCTGCGGCTTAGGAAATCCGCGTGGATGTTCTGTGTTCCCTTCAAAAAAAACGCTGATAGGGAGAGGAGATTCTCCTCGGCCCATAGAAAAATTCTCTCGGTTAAGGCCAGCAGTAGATCGCTCTTCGTTCCCCCCTGACGGTTTAAGTATGCCACCATTATCCTGTTGTCGGACCTTATTTGAATGTTCTGATTCTTTAGTTCCTGGGAAAAGTAACCGAGGGCCTCCCATACTGCCAGCAGTTCTCGGTGATTTGACGAGAATTTTCTCTGGGATTGGGACCATTCCCCCTGAGCTGACCACGACTGGAGATGTGCTCCCCAGCCCCAGAGACTGGCATCCGTGGTGAGGATCAACTGATGCCTTACCACCCACGGGACTCCTTTCTGCAGGTTGGGTCTTAACTCCCACCACTCTAAGGAGGACAGGATGCAATTCGGGATCTTTATCATCCTGTCTAGGGAATCCTGTTTTCCGTTCCACTTTTTTAACATATGTTTCTGAAGGGGAGGTGAATGTATTTGTGCCCACATTACCGCGGGAATACAGGCTGTAAATGATCCTATCAGGGCCATTGTCTGTCTTATTGTGTAAGATTTCTGTTTCCTAAATTGTTTCACCTGCAGCTGAATCTTCTTTATTTTTTCCTCTGGCAAAAAACACTCCTCCTTTATTGAATCTAACAGGATTCCCAGAAAGATTATCTGCTAGGTGGGAATTAATTGAGATTTTTCTGCCTATTGTCTTGGCTAGACTGTTCTCTAAGGCTTGTTGCGAGTCCCCCACAATTAACAGGTCGTCCAGATATGGGACTATCATGACCTTCTCCTTCCGCAGAGGGGTAATTGATTCTAGCATGACCTTGGTAAAAAGTCTGGGGGCAGTTGTTATGCCGAACGGCAGCGCCTGAAACTGGAAATGCCTTGGACGCCCCTGGATCCAAACCGCAATTCTCAAGAATTTTTGAGAGTGTGGATGGATGGGCACATGAAAGTACGCGTCCTTTAGATCTATGGAAGCAAAGAACGCCCCCCTCTGTAAAACATTTACCGTGGTTCTTATGGATTCCATCTTGAACCTTTCGAACTTTATGTACTTGTTCAGGGGCTTCATGTTTATGATAAGACGCATCTTCCCGTTTGGCTTCTTTATCATGAAGACTGTGGAGTAACACCCCAGACCTGTCAGTTCTGAGGGTACCGGAATTAAGACGTTCATCTGAACTAAAAGTTCGATCTCCCGCTCCAGACAGAGCTGAAGATGTTCTGAGCCCTGAACTGGGGTTAGAACGAACAGCGTGGGGGGGGGGCCTGACAAAGGGTATACTGTAACCGTGGCGAAGGGTATACAATAACCAGCGGCTGTCTGTGTATTTGCCCCAGGAATCCACGAATTTTCCTAGCCTTCCCCCCACAGGAAGCCCGACGTCATTTTTTAGAGGGTTCCTCGGTACGGGAAGAGAACATAAACCCCTTATTTCTCTGTTTTCCCCCTCTCCAGTTTTCCGTTTTATTCCTTTTAATCTGAAAACTGCCTTTCTTTTGGGGGCGAAAAAACGGGGTCTTTCTTTTCTTTCTATCCTCTGGAAAGCTCTTTTTGGAGTCAGAGGCTTTTTCTAGTATTTTATCCAGATCCTGTCTGAAGAGAAGATTACCGTAGAACGGGATGTTACATAGTTTTGCTTTAGAGCCTATGTCCCCAGACCAGGCCTTTACCCAAAGTGCCCTTCTGGAGTTGTTAGCTAAGGCCGTAGTTCTCGCAGTTAGCCTTACTGAATCCGCCGTAGTATCTGATAAGAAATCTACCGCCTTTAAAAGAAGGGGGAAGGAATCTGAAAAATTCTCATATGGAGTATTAGCTTTGAGTAGTGTTTCTAACTGGACAAGCCAGATCTTTAAGGATCTGGCTACGGAAGTGGTCGCAATATTGAGCTTAAATAAAGCCGCAGCTGCGTCCCAGGTCCTCCTTAAGTTGGTATCCACCTTCTTATCCATAGGATCATGTAATGATCCTGTATCCTCAAAGGGTAAGGAAGTACCCTTTAGCTAGTTTTGAAAGAGATACGTCTATCTTTGGGCAATCTAGAAACGGGGCTAGTTCCTCCTCGTAGAACGGGAGTCTTCTCCTAATAGTCCTAGGTAAAAAGACTTTGCGGTCAGGATTTTTCCACTCTCTCAAGATAAGTGACTGTATATTCTTGTGAAGGGGAAAAACTCTCTTTTTCTTGGACTCTAACACTGAGAACATTTTATCCTGGGATGAACTTTCTCCTCCTTAATCTCCATAGTATCCCTCACTGCCTTCAAGAGTTCGTTTATATCGTCAGATTAAAACAGGTAGTTCTTAAAAATGTCCTCAGAGTCGGAGTCATTACTGGTATCATCAGGGAGTCTAACAGAACACATGCGGCATCTAAGATTTTTAGACTTTTGAGCTATCTATAATCTTAGGCCTAACAGAAGTGTCCTTATCGCTCTTACACACAAAAAAGGAGAGAGATGGAAAGGACACATTAACATCATCAGCAAGCCGTATAACATACTCACAACCTGGGTGCCACTCACTGCTACAGGTTGTTCCATGGTCTCCTCTGGATCCATTGCGGACTGTAGAGACTGCAAAGACTTGCTAATGTCTGGTCAGAGGGCGATGTTCGTCTTGACCAGGACGCCAGAATTTCAAAATTCCCGCCGGAATTTCTTACCAGGGCCTCTTCTGGTCCCCTGGACGCCTTAATTAGGCCCCCTGGTGACATCACTCGCCGGAGCCGAGAATCTCGGGCAGCGCGTGATCTTCAACCCGGAAGTACTCCACTGAGTGTTCGGGAGCGGCCGCCAACCCCGGCGCTGACTCCCGCGAGAGCTTTCCCCAGCCGCGGCAGGCACTCCTTAGGACGGGCTTACTTTCCCCAGGTAAGCCCGCAGCCCGGCGCACTGCGCCTGCAAACATAACCAACGAGAGCTCCCGATCGGAGCAGCCGGATTCCTTCTATCTTCCGGATTCCTCCTATCCTCCGTCTGGCAGGGACAGGAAGACACTAAAGATGGTGAGGAGGCGGGCCCTTTTGAACCTTCCTGTCCCTGTCTGGCTGAAGGAGGAGGATAATCTCCAAGTAAGGTGCCGTCATGGAGGGGAGGGGAAAAAAACATTTTTGTGTCTTTATTTTCTGAAGGCCATATTTTTTTCATTTTTTGGCCGATTGCTTATGTATGGGCCCTTTTTTTGGCATGAGGTAATGGTTTGATTGGTTCTCTTTTGGGGTACATACGACTTTTTTGATCACTTTTAATACGTTTTTTGGGAAGTGAGGTGGGAAAAATTTCAATTCCATCATAGTTTTTTTTTATGCTGTTCGCTGTGCTGCGAAAGTAACATGATCCTTTTACCCTCAGTTCACACTTGCGCGTTTTACAGCGCGTTCGAACGCGCTGTAAAACGCATTACCGATGCAAACCAATGCTTTCCTGTGGGACTGGTTCACATTTTCGCGTTTTACAGCGCGTTCGAAAGCGCAGAAAAACGCCCGACGCATAAACAAGTACTTGGGCTTTTTTTGGGGTGTTTGTCGCGCGTTTTGGCCCATAGACTTCAATGGGAACGCGCAATGCTTGTATTTTGTGCGTCTTTGACACTGAAAACGCACGTTTATGAATTTGCAACATGCTGGAAAGGCCAAACCCCAGCTCTGATTGGCCAAACTTCATATAGACAGGGATATTTGGTCATTGGACAACACTGCAGTCAATCACACAAACGCGCATTTTACGTTTACATTTTACGTTTTAATATTGCCAAAAACGCGCACAAAAACACGTGGAAAACGCGTGACAAAAACGTGCGGAAAACGCGCGTCTCAGAAACGCTCAGGTCTGAACCCAGCGTTATAGATCAGGTCGTTACAGACACGATGATACCAAACATGTGTAGTGTATTTTTTTTTAATCAATTATAAATGTGTGGCTATAAGAAGAAATTAGATATTTTTGTTTTTACCCAGGCCCTCTTGGTTCTTAACTATTCAGTGGGTCTGATGGTTTACAATACAATGCAGTACACTCTCTAATGCACTGCAGTTCATTGTCACTCACAGTAAGGGTCCATTCACACGTCCGTAATTCCGTTCCGCATTTTGCGGAATGGAATTGCGGACCCATTAGTTTCAATGGGGACAGACGATGTCCTGGCCGGGTCCGCAATTGCGGATCCGCACTTCCGGGTCCGCAATTGCGTTCCGGAAAAAAATAGAACATGTCCTATTCTTGTCCGCAATTGCGGACAAGAAAAGGCATTTTCTATGAGAGTGCTGGCGATGTGCGGTCCGCAAATTGCGGAACGCACATCGCCGATGTCCGTGTCTTGCGGATCCGTGGATCCGCAAAACACACACGGACGTGTGAATGGACCCTAAGCCTGATCAAGCTGCTGCCTTTAGCAGGAGCCTGATCAGCTATACCATGGCAAGCCGGAAGCCTGTGAAGGAGACCGGTTGCCATGGTAATCATCCGGCCCTGCCACAACAGCGCAACGACCGGATGTGGGAAGGAGCTCCCTCTCTCTGTTAACCCATCAAGCATCAGCTGCTGCCACAGCACAGCAGCAGTTTGATGGGAGAGGGAGAAAGCTCCCTCCATCTCTTAACCTCTTCCACACAGCATGGAAGTGGTTAAACGGCTGACATCGGTGCCACGTTTCAAGTAGAGTGTCATCCTGAAATTAGGGAGGGGGCACATCAGGAGCTGCGGGGGAGTAATAAAATTATATATATATATATATATATATATATACACACACACATATATATATTTAACAAGGTTCTGATCCCCACAGTCACGGACCCCAAAATAGTATCACTAGAAACTACATTTAAGGCCTCTTTCACACTTGCGTTCTGAGGATCCTGATCAGTCTTCGAAATGCTTTCAGGTTACTATGGCAGCCAAGACGCTATTAAAGTCCTGGTTGCCATAGTAGTAGTGGGGAGCGGGGGAGCGGTATACTTACAGTCCGTGTGGCTCCCGGGCGCTCAGAATGACGTCAGAGCGCCCCATGCGCATGGATCACGTGGTCCATGCGATCACGTGATCCATGTGTGTGGGGCGCCCTGACGTCACTCTGGAGCGCCCCGGGAGCCGCACGGATGGCAAGTATACTGCTCCCCCGCTCCCCACTACATTTTACCATGGCAACCAGGACTTTAGCGTCCTGGCTGCCATGGTAACCATTGAGAAAAAGCTAAACGTCGGATCCGTCAAAGCGCCGAAACGACGTTTAGCTTAAAGCCGAATCCGGATTAATGCACTTCAATGGGCATTAATTCCGGATCCGGCGTTACGGCATGTCTCTCGGATTTTTGGACGGAGACAAATCCGCAGCATGCTGCGCTTTTGTCAACGTCCAAAAAACGTTCACATACTAAACGGAAGACATCCTGATGCATCCTGAACGGATTGCTCTCCATTCAGGATGCATTAGGATAATCCTGATCAGTATCTTTCCGTCCTAGAGCCCCGAGGATGGAGGATGGAACTCTAGGACGGAAAGCAAAAACGGTGATGTGAAAGGGGCCTAACCCCGCAAGTAACAAGCCCTTACTCAACCCCATGAACAGAAAAATAAAAATGTTATGGTTCGCAGAATATGGCAATGCTGAGAAATAAAGGATTTTGAGAGTTTTTTTTTTGTAATTAAACGTAACTAAACCTATATAAGTTTGGTATTGCCTAGATCAGTGATGGGCAACGTGCGGCTCTCCAGCTGTTGCTAAACTACAACTCCCACCATGCCCTGCAGTAGGCTGATAGCTATAGACAGGCTTTGCATGCTGGGAGTTGTAGTTCTGCAACAGCTGGAGAGCCGCACGTTGCCCATCACTGGCCTAGATCATACCGACCCATAGAATGAAGCTATCGCAGTAAAAAACAAAATTCAAAAATGCATTCCGAAATGGGATTTATTTATTTATTTTTTTACCCCACAAAGATTTTTTTTATGCATTTACAATACATTGCATGGAATATATTTAATAGTGCCATTAGAAAGTACAGCTCCTCCTGCAAAAAATAAGCCCTCATTAGGTTATGTCATTGGAAAGATAAAAAAAGTTATGGCTATTGAAAGGTGGGGCATAAAAAACAAAAAGTGAATAACAGAAAGTGGCTGCTGCAGGAAAGGGTTAGGCCTCTTGCACACGACAGTATTTTGCGGACTGTATACTGGCAGTTTTTACAGTTCAGTATACTGACAGTATACTGAACCATTCACTTCAATGGGTCTGCAAAAAATACTGAAGTGTCTCCGTATGCCTTCCGTTTCCGTTTTTCCGTTTTTTCTGTTCCGTTTAAATATAGACCATGTCCTATTCTTGTCCGCAAATCACGTTTAGTGGCTCCATTCAAGTCAATGGGTTCGCAGAAAAACGGAAAGCATACTGAAGTGCATCCGTATGTCTTCCGTATCCGTTCCGTTTTTTGCGGAACCATCTATTGAAAATTTTAAGACCAGCCCAATTTTTTCTATGTTATTACTGTATACTGTATATGCCAAACGGAAAAACGGAACTGAACAACGGGACCAAAACGGAAACAAAACGGAAGCAAAAAACGGAAAAACGGATCCGTTAAAAACGGACAGCAAAACACTGAAAAAAAAATACGTTCGTGTGCAAGAGGCCTTAAAGATCCAGTAGCTGTTATTGTTGATTTACTACAATTGGCACCCAAAGCTCAGCAGATTCTACCCTGCCAAAAAGATTGTATCTCTCCAGAACACCCTCACACATCTATCTGCCTTAAAAACACGCCCTAAAAATACTCCAGACGTACCTTCAATGCGCAGACAGGCTCTTTCTCCTTCTCGCTCGTCATGTTGACATCCGCTTCAGAGCATGCCTGTTAAGAACAAACAAGTGCTTTTGAGTATGACTCTGAAAAAGATCGGAGTCCATCAAGTAACCCCTTGTCACCAGAGTCCCATTACCAGAAATTGCATTCTGCCTGGTCTCAGATTGAAGACCATCATTGTGGATCAGGGACAAATTGTAAAATATCACCAAATGTAATATAAAAATATGTATGAAAAATATCCCAACTGGTTTGGTAATCCTCTCCAAATCTAGTGCACGCGTTATTTGGAGTAAGGAACACCCGGAGGACTCAACCAGGATCCAACAAGAGTTATATAAAAAAAATTAATAATGCGATTTATTTTTAGTCTTCATAAAAGTGGATTACTTACAAAAATAGTTTACGAAATCTTGATCTATTGTCCATGTGTGAATCTGAAAGTCCGTAAAGTATCATTGTTGAAGGTCTGGAATCCTCTTCCAAGGCTCCGGGTGGGAACACACCTAGGCGTTTCTGAATCGCGCGTATGACGCGCGTTTTACGCGCATTTTTGGATGCGCGTTTTTGCAATTAAGAAACGCGCATCATACGCGCGATTCAGTGATTCACCACTATTTTAGCATGGCCCATAGGCGCGTTAAAATGCCCCAAAGAAGCTCATGCTGAAGCGACAGCGTTCTGCGTTTTTCAGCGCGTTCAAACGCGCTGTAAAAGGCCCAAATGTGAACCATGCCCATAGGGAAGCATGGCTTTTCACATGTTGTGCGTTTTACAGCGCGTTTGAACGTGCTGTAAAACGCTTAGGTGTGTACCTAGGGTCCACGTGTCTCAGCAACCCCCAGCAGAGTGAGTAAGAAGACGACCACACCCCGCCTCTCTCTGTCAGTCATTTATACCACAGGTACAAGCGTGTCTTAGTAATGTATGGAGAAGCAACAAGGAGACATCACCCAGGCAGATCAGTAACTGCACTGTAGGAGCGAGGGGGAGAGAGGGACAACCTCCCGTCGTGTGGTAGCGGTGACGGCCGTTTCGCGCGGCTTGCGCTTCTTCTGACCGCAGGTCACCTGTGTCTCCCTCCATACTTAATTAACAGTCGCCTTCCTTACTCAAGTCCACCGTATCAGGATAGCGTTATTTAGGGTATCACTTGGGAAATCTGATTTCCAACCTTTAACTTCTTTCCGACCGCCGTACGCAGGATGACGCACTCCTGAGCCCGGTGGAACGCAAATGGAACGCACCGCCGGGCTCAGGAGAAGTGAGTTACCAGCCTGCCAGCCAATGATCAGCGCTGGCAGGCTGGTGATTTTCAAAATCACCTATGGAAATAGGTGATTTAAGTTTTATTTATAAATATAGGGGTTTTATAAGGGATCTGTGCCATGTGCTGGGTCCTTTTCATCGGTTGGACCCAGCACAGAGCACAGATCCCAAGTAAGTGCACCAATCACTACACATCAGGCCCTGATCACCCCCATCACCCTAATTAACCCCTTGATCACCTGTCAATACATAGTGAAAGGGAAAAAGTGATCAGTGTCACTTTTGTGAACTGTCACTTTTTTTTTCACCAGTATTGAATGCTAGGTTTAGGTTAGTTTAGGTCCCTTTGGTAGGTAGTTAGCGTTAGCGCCCAGCCCACCGCACCGCAGTCACTGATTCGCTGATTAGCGTAGCGCTAATCAGCGTTTGTACTTTATAGTATCTGTAAGTGATCAGAACTGATCACGGTCAGATCTATAATAGTATTACTGTCACTTTAGTTCGCCCTCCACCCCAAACGCAGTGTTTGCCCGATCAGACCTGATCGGTCGCCCACACCTGCGTTCACCCACGCCCGCCCCGCCGCAGTGACAAAAAATTTTTTTTTGTATCACTGCACAATCACTCACAAGCGCTGCGGCGATAAAAAAATCAGTTTTGATCTTTTTATCAATCGCAGCGGCTTCTGTACTCGCTACACTCCCATTTGTAAGACAGGCTTGCTTTTTTCTTGGGTAGTCTCAGGGAATACCCCTAAATTTAGACGCCCAAATGTCAAACAAGGGGTATTCCTCTGAAGAGGCCTACAGGATTCTGACCCAGTCGGATGAGGAATGGGAACCCTCATCTGACGAATCTAGCGGGTCAGAATACGAACCTGTAGAGAGCAGTGGCAGTCTGACCCAAAGTTCGGACGAGGAGGTTGAGGTCCCTGATAGCACCAGGCGTACCCGGCCCCGTGTCGCTAGACCGCAGGTAGCGCAGGATCCGTTTCAAGGGCAGCAGAGTGGGGCTGGCGCTGCCGGATTACGTGGTGAGGCATACACCAGCAGCGCAGCCCGTCCTGGACCTTCTACCAGCACTGCCGTACAACATGGTGAAGTGGCGAGCACCAGAAGGGCAGTTGAAGCTGGTACGGTGGCACGTGCAGTAATTCCCCGTCGCAGCCACCGCGCAGACAGGCCCGTAGAGCCCCTAGAGTCCCTGAGGTGCTGGCAAATCCTGATTGGCAGCCCCCAACTTCAGCCGCACCAGTAGTTCCCCCTTTCACCGCCCAGTCAGGAGTTCGGGTGGAGACAGCTCAGATAGGATCGGCGCTGGGGTTTTTGAGCTGTTCTTCACTGCGGAGCTCTATGACTTAGTCGTGGCAGAAACAAATCGGTATGCCACTCAATTTATAAACGCCAACCCGGGAAGCTTCTATGCCCAGCCTTTCCGGTGGAAACCAGTCCAAGTTTCGAACTTAGAACTTTTCTGGGCCTTCTCCTCAACATGGGCATTACAAAAAACATGAATTGCGGTCATATTGGTCCACGAACCCAATTCATCACATGCCCATGTACTCTGCTGCCATGTCCAGGACACGTTTTGAGACCATCCTGCGTTTCCTGCACTTTAGTGACAACACCACCTCCCGTCCCAGAGGCCACCCAGCTTTTGACCGGCTCCACAAAATTCGGCCCCTCATAGACCATTTCAACCAGAAATTTGCAGATTTGTATACCCCTGCACAAAACATCTGCGTAGACGAGTCCCTAATACATTTTACCGGGCGCCTTGGCTTCAAGCAGTACATCCCAAGCAAGCGCGCCCGGTACGGGGTCAAATTGTATAAGCTCTGTGAAAGGGCCACAGGCTATACGCACAAATTTCGGATCTATGAGGGAAAAGATCAGACCCTGGAGCCGGTCGGTTGCCCTGACTACCTGGGGAGCAGTGGGAAGATAGTCTGGGACTTGGTGTCACCCTTATTCGGCAAGGGTACCATCTTTATGTGGACAACTTTTACACAAGTGTGGCCCTCTTCAAGCATTTGTTCCTAGAACAGATTGGCTGCTGTGGCACCGCGCGACCTAGTCGCCGGGGCTTCCCCCAACGGCTCATTACCACCAGACTTGCAAGGGGGCAGAGGGCTGCATTGTGTAACGAAGAACTGCTCGCGGTGAAATGGAGAGACAAGCGTGACGTTTACATGCTCTCCTCCATTCACGCAGACACGACAGTCCAAATTGAACGGGCAACCAGTGTCGTTGAAAAGCCCCTCTCAGTCCACAACTATAACCTCCACATGGGAGGGTGGACTTCAATGACCAGATGTTGGCCCCGTATTTGATTTCCCGACGCACCAGACGCTGGTATAAAAAGGTGTCTGTATATTTATTTCAATTGGCTGCCTATAATAGTTACGTTCTCTACAGTAAGGCTGGGAGAACAGGATCCTTCCTCAAATTTCAGGAAGAGATCATTTCGGAACTCCTGTATCCAGGAGGTTCCGTGGCCCCATCCACCAGTGTAGTTAGCCGTCTACACGAGCGGCACTTCCCCAGCGTTGTGCCTGGTACCTCAACCCAACCGCCACCCCGAAAAAGATGTCGTGTCTGTAGCAGGAGTGGAATAAGGCGTGACACCCGTTATTTCTGTCCTGACTGTCCTGACCACCCTGCCCTATGCCTAGGGAGTGTTTCCGGAAGTACCACACTCAGGTACACTTAGGGACCTAGGGACAGCACATCACAGGTAGTTTTACAATCAGGCTCAAGGGTCTCTCAGGATACTAGGTTTTGAGAGACCCTAACACATAGGGACGGTGCTGCTGTGCTACTGCAGAAGTGTGAAACGGTAGAAACCTCTCCTTTCACTTGGGATAACGTGTATAGTGTACTTCTCACCATCTCTGTGTGATTTACACTTTACACATTGTCCCATGGGAAAGGAGAGGTTTCTGCTAGGAAAATAAAGAGTGATATGGTTAAAAAAAAAAAATAAACAGGTAGCAAGAAAAAAATCTTGAGTTAGTTCAGGTTTTAAAAGTTCCGTTTTTTTCATGTTCAGGTTTTATTCATGTTTTATAAAGTTTGTAACGTTCAAGTTATGTGCCTGCTGCCTGTTTTTTCTTTTTTTTTTTTTTTTCCCCTAACCACCCTTTATTTTCCAGGTAGACCAACGGACCAACCGATGAAAACGCCGCAGCACTGATGTGAATTCTGAGAGAAGCATTGCGCTGCTGTCAGAAGACACGTGAAGTCGGTGTATGCGGCGCTGCAAGACGAGATTTCTCCTCTGCAGTACAGGTACGTTTGCCCAGGCATATGAGCTGAGGAGAGATGTTGGAGTTGATATGCTTTGGCAAACCCTTTGTATCAAAAAATCTGGCAAAGATGTCTTCCTCCACAACGATCAATTGATCGATGTGAATGGAGAAATCACGTTTGCCAGGACATAGGAGCTGAAGTGGTTATGGATGTTTGGGCGGAGCCCCTATGTCCTGGCAATCGCCAGGCCCCTCTATTTTTTTTGCATATTTTTTGGCAGAGATTTTTTCATCCACATCGATCGATGCGAATGATGAAATCTGTGCCGTTCATTTTTTCTTCCAGCCCAGAGGCTGAACGAAAAAAAAATCTCATTACCCGTATGCTCCATATAAGGAGAATAGCAGAAACTCCTAATGCTGGCCATACATGTAATGATTGCGGAGACCCTCAAATGCCAGAGCAGTACAAAAACCTCACATGTGACCCCATTTTGAAAGAAGACACCCCAAGGTATTCGCTGAGGGGCATATTGAGTCCATGAAAGATTGAATTTTTGTCACAAGTTAGCGGAAAGGAGACTTTGTGTGAAAAAACAAAAAAATCAAATTCCGCTAACTTGTGCCAAAAAAAAATCTTGTATGAACTCACCATGCCCCTCACAGAATACCTTGGGGTGTCTTCTTTCTAAAATGGGGTCACATTTGAGGTATTTATACTGCCCTGGCATTTTAGGGGCCCTAAAGCGTGAGAAGAAAAATGCGTAAAAATGCCATCCTAAAAGGTACTCATTGGAATTGGGGCCCTTTGTGCATCTTGGCTGCAAAAAGTGCCACACATGTGGTATCGCCATACTCAGGAGAAGTAGGGCAATGTGTTTTGGGGTGTATTTTTACATATACCCATGCTGGGTGAGAGAAATATCTCTGTAAATTGACAACTTTGTATAAAAAAATGGAAAAAGTTGTCATTTACAGAGATATTTCTCACACCCAGTATGGGTATATGTAAATACACCCAAACCACATTGCCCTACTTCTGCCGAGTACGGCGATACCACATGTGTGGCACTTTTGCAGCCAAATGCAAAGGCCTAATCAATGAGTACCTTTAGGATTTCACAGGACATTTCTACTCATTTGGATTCCAAACCGCTTCTCACGCTTTAGGGCCCCTAAAATGCCAGGGCAGTAAAAATACCCCACAAGTGACCCCATTTTAGAAAGTAGACACCCCAAGGTGTTCTGTGAGGGGTATAGTGAGCTCATGTAAAATTTTATTTTTTGTCACAAGTTAGTGGAATATGAGACTTTGTAAGAAAAAAGAAAAAATCAATTTCCGCTAACTTGTGACAAAAAATAAAAACTTCCATGAATTCACTATGCCCATCAGCGAATACCTTAGGGTGTCTACTTTCTGGAATGGGGTCACTTGTGGGGTATTTTTACTGTCCCGGCATTTTAGGGGCCCCTAAAGCGTGAGAAGGAGTTTGGAATCCAAATTCGTAAAAATGCCCTGTGAAATCCTAAAGGTACTCATTGGATTTAGGGCCCCTTTGCACGTCTTGGCTGCAAAAAAGTGCCACACATGTGGTATCGCCATACTCAGGAGAAGTAGGGCAATGTGTTTTGGGGTGTATTTGTACATATACCCATGCTGGGTGACAGAAATATCTCTGTAAATTGACAACTTTGTATAAAAAAATGGAAAAAGTTGTCATTTACAGAGATATTTCTCACACCCAGTATGGGTATATGTAAAAATACACCCCAAACCACATTGCCCTACTTCTGCCGAGTACGGCGATACCACATGTGGCACTTTGCAGCCAAGATGCAAAGGGCCCTAAATCCAATGAGTACCTTTAGGATTTCACAGGACATTTCTACTCATTTGGATTCCAAACCGCTTCTCACGCTTTAGGGGCCCCTAAAATGCCAGGGCAGTAAAAATACCCCACAAGTGACCCCATTTTAGAAAGTAGACACCCCAAGGTGTTCTGTGAGGGGTATAGTGAGTTCATGTAAAATTTTATTTTTTGTCACAAGTTAGTGGAATATGAGACTTTGTAATAAAAAAGAAAAAAAAAAAAAAACATTTCCGCTAACTTGTGACAAAAAATAAAAACTTCCATGAATTCACTATGCCCATCAGCGAATACCTTAGGGTGTCTTCTTTCCGGAATGGGGTCACTTGTGGGGTATTTTTATTGTCCCGGCATTTTAGGGGCCCCTAAAGCGTGAGAAGGAGTTTGGAATCCAAATTCGTAAAATTGCCCTGTGAAATCCTAAAGGTACTCATTGGAATTTGGGCCCCTTTGCACATCTTGGCTGCAAAAAAGTGTCACTCATGTGGTATCGCCGTACTCAGGAGAAGTAGGGCAATGACTTTTGGGGTGTATTTTTATATATACCTGTAACGGACCGTTACGCACACAACTCCGTTTAGGCGATATTCCCTTTTCAGACACACCGGCAGTTACTGCAAGCACCAATTTCCCGAACTGCAAGCACATGAATGCTCCAGACTCCCGAACCGGAAACAGTATACAGCCGAACAGGAAAAACCCTAGGAACAGTTTACACTCCTGGCAGTCGCACTGTGACAGCATACACTCCAATTCCCCCCAAGAACGAGACGACACTTCGCTTGAGGGTTAAGCAGACCACATGTACTGGCCCATACAGCCTCTTTTTATTCACATGTTCAGTCCAGAGGAATACCCCTGGACTTCTACATTAACCAATCATAAAATAACAAAGGAATGACCCTCCCGCACAGAGTACACATTCCCTCCCCTCTGCCAGTGATATAATTACTAAACACAATGGACGAACTTATTATCACTGGCAGGAAAATATACAGTTTTATACAACGTTCCTAACTTCAAAACTATGCATGGGATTTCAATAAAAATTACATATTAATCATCAATCCATTCAGGGGAACAACATATCCGAAAATGGTACGAGTTAGACCAGGGGTTCAGAAATGAGTAAAAAGTGTCTTTGTGGAACTGGTTTGGGCCGGAAAGCCATGCTGGCAGTAGGTCACAGAGTCCACTCCATTGTGCGCATGTTAGTGAAAAGACACAAAAATACACAAATATACATAACTCCTATTATGCTGAACAGGACCCCCACATTCAGCCTATCCCCAGATGGCTTGGATCCGAGCGCTCAATATATCCGAACAGCGCTCAGATGCCACAAACACAGTCACATCGCCATGGGGTTTCAGCTTAGCATGGGCTGATGAGAGGGGCCATAATCCTGGGGCAGCAGGTGGGCAACAAGACTTCTCCAGCACCCAGGGTCCAGGTTGGTTTCGCCACATTTCTCCCCTTTTCCAAAAGGACTAACAAGGTACCTAATCTTCTGTCGGTTAGTGCCTTGGTTAGTCCAGCAACCCACCCACAAAACACAATCGGCAGTGCAGCCCCCCCACAACACTTGGTTACTGAACCTGGGAAACTTTGTCGCCTGTTTCTGTCCAATGGCTCCACCATGGCTGTGTTGGGTACTGGTCTCCTGGATCTGTGGGTTGCTGAGTGGGCAGAGGCCCGTGGTACTCTGCCCTGGTGCCCGCGCTTCAGCTGGAGTAGCCTGGTTGAAGCCTAGCTGGGAAGAGGGGATAGTAGACTCCTCTCCCTGGACTTGGTCCTGCTGCTGGAGGGGGAGACCGACTGTCTCCCCTTTGGATAAACCTCCCTGCTGCTGGGGGACAGGACCGACTGTCCCTACCCCCTGTAGCCCAGGTGCAGAGACCGCAGTCCCCTCTGCCCCATCTAGGAGAATAAGGTCTCCCCTTTGGTAAATAAGCTGCTGCTGGGGAGAGGTGGTAAGAAGTGCCTCTCCCTGACATACTCTCTGCTGTTGGAAAGGGGGACCGACTGTCTCCCCTTTCGATACATTGTCCCGCTGTTGGGGAGTGAGACCAACTGTCTCTGCTCCCTGCAGGACGCCCTGCCGCTGGGGAGGAAGGATGGCACCTTCAGCTCCCTGTACCCCACTTGGCTCCTGGGAAGAGGGACCGACTGTCTCCTCTCCTAAGGGCACACACTGCCGCTGGGGAGGAAGGACGGCACCTTCAGCTCCCTGTACCCCACTTGGCTCCTGGGAAGAGGGACCGACTGTCTCCTCTCCTAAGGGCACACACTGCCGCTGGGGAGGAAGGACGGCACCTTCAGCTCCCTGTACCCCACTTGGCTCCTGGGAAGAGGGACCGACTGTCTCCTCTCCTAAGGGCACACACTGCCGCTGGGGAGGAAGGGCGGCACCTTCAGCTCCCTGTACCCCACTTGGCTGCTGGGAAGAGGGACCGACTGTCTCCTCTCCTAAGGGCACACACTGCCGCTGGGGAGGAAGGACGGCACCTTCAGCTCCCTGTACCCCACTTGGCTGCTGGGAAGAGGGACCGACTGTCTCCTCTCCTAAGGGCACACACTGCCGCTGGGGAGGAAGGACGGCACCTTCAGCTCCCTGTACCCCACTTGGCTGCTGGGAAGAGGGACCGACTGTCTCCTCTCCTAAGGGCACACACTGCCGCTGGGGAGGAAGGACGGCACCTTCAGCTCCCTGTACCCCACTTGGCTGCTGGGAAGAGGGACCGACTGTCTCCTCTCCTAAGGGCACACACTGCCGCTGGGGAGGAAGGACGGCACCTTCAGCTCCCTGTACCCCACTTGGCTGCTGGGAAGAGGGACCGACTGTCTCCTCTCCTAAGGGCACACTCTGCTGCTGGGGAGGAAGGACGGCAACTTCAGCTCCCTGGGACTCGCTCGGCCACTGGGGTCTCTCCCCCTGGCCCACCCTGCTTTAAACTGCAGGTACTCTCCCATTTTCCTCTTCACGAGCTGCACGACTCTCTCTGAGGGGTTGGGTCCAAATACAGCCAGCACCGCATTAACCTCTCTGTCCAACTGCTCCTGAGTGTAGCTGGACGCCATGCTTGCCCTGCTGAATTTAGTCCTTTTTTTTGATAGGGCGCTGTACGGGTACTAGCGCTGCCCTCCAGTTGTAATCCAGGAACTGGTGTAGCCTTGTAGCTGTCCTTCTGGGCCGTAGGAATGATCCCGTCGCTTGCCACCAATTGTAACGGACCGTTACGCACACAACTCCGTTTAGGCGATATTCCCTTTTCAGACACACCGGCAGTTACTGCAAGCACCAATTTCCCGAACTGCAAGCACATGAATGCTCCAGACTCCCGAACCGGAAACAGTATACAGCCGAACAGGAAAAACCCTAGGAACAGTTTACACTCCTGGCAGTCGCACTGTGACAGCATACACTCCAATTCCCCCAAGAACGAGACGACACTTCGCTTGAGGGTTAAGCAGACCACATGTACTGGCCCATACAGCCTCTTTTTATTCACATGTTCAGTCCAGAGGAATACCCCCTGGACTTCTACATTAACCAATCATAAAATAACAAAGGAATGACCCTCCCGCACAGAGTACACATTCCCTCCCCTCTGCCAGTGATATAATTACTAAACACAATGGAGGAACTTATTATCACTGGCAGGAAAATATACAGTTTTATACAACGTTCCTAACTTCAAAACTATGCATGGGATTTCAATAAAAATTACATATTAATCATCAATCCATTCAGGGGAACAACATATCCGAAAATGGTACGAGTTAGACCAGGGGTTCAGAAATGAGTAAAAAGTGTCTTTGTGGAACTGGTTTGGGCCGGAAAGCCATGCTGGCAGTAGGTCACAGAGTCCACTCCATTGTGCGCATGTTAGTGAAAAGACACAAAAATACACAAATATACATAACTCCTATTATGCTGAACAGGACCCCCACATTCAGCCTATCCCCAGATGGCTTGGATCCGAGGGCTCAATATATCCGAACAGCGCTCAGATGCCACAAACACAGTCACATCGCCATGGGGTTTCAGCTTAGCATGGGCTGATGAGAGGGGCCATAATCCTGGGGCAGCAGGTGGGCAACAAGACTTCTCCAGCACCCAGGGTCCAGGTTGGTTTCGCCACAATACCCATACTTTGTGTGATAAATACCGCTGTAAACGACAACTTTTTAAAAAAAATTATACAAAGTTGCCAATTTACAGTGATATTTCTCTCACCCAGCATGGGTATATGTAAAAATACACCCCAAAACACATTGCCCTACTTCTCCTGAGTACAGCGATACCACATGTGTGCCACTTTTTTGCAGCCAAGATGCGCAAAGGGGCCCTAATTCCAATGAGTACCTTTAGGATTTCACAGGGCATTTTTACGCATTTGGATTCTCACGCTTTAGGGGCCCCTAAAATGCCAGGGCAGTAAAAATACCCCACAAGTGACCCCATTTTGGAAAGTAGACACCCTAAGGTATTTGCTGATGGGCATAGTGAGTTCATGGAAGTTTTTATTTTTTGTCACAAGTTTGCGGAAAATGAAATTTTTTGAAAAAAAAAACAAAAAACATTTCCGCTAACTTGTGACAAAAAATAAAAACTTCCACTTAGTGGATGCCCCTCAGTGAATACCTTAGGGTGTCTACTTTCCGAAATGGGGTCATTTATGGGGTGTTTCTACTGTCTGGGCATTGTAGTACGTCAGGAAACAGGACAGGTGCTCAGAAAGTCAAAGTGCGGAAATTCACTTTTTTGCACCATAGTTTGTAAAAGCTATAACTTTTACCCAAACCAATAAATATACACTTATTGCATTTTTTTTTATCAAAGACATGTAGAACAATAAATTTTGAGAAAAATTTGTAGAGAAATGTAGTTTTATTTGACAAATTTTCAAACAGAAAGTGAAAAATGTCATTTTTTTGCAAAAATTTCGGTAATTTTTGATTAATAGCAAAAAAAGTAAAAATGTCAGCAGCAATGAAATAGCACCAAATGAAAGCTCTATTAGTGAGAAGAAAAGGAGGTAAAATTCATTTGGGTGGTAAGTTGTATGGCCGAGCAATAAACGGTGAAAGTAATGTAGTGCAGAATTGTAAAAAGTGGCCTGGTCATTAAGGGTGTTTAACCCCTTAAGGACTCAGCCCTATTTCACCTAAAGGACTTGGCCATTTTTTGCAAATCTGACCACTGTCACTTTATGTCTGAATAACTTTAAAACGGTTTTACTTACGCAGGCCGTTCTGAGATTGTTTTTTCGTCACATCTTGTACTTCATGACACTACTAAAATCGGGTCAAAAAAGTTAAATTTTTTGCATAAAAAAATACCAAATTTAACAAAAATTTGGAAAAATTTGCAAATTTCAAAGTTTGAATTTCTCTACTTTTCTAATACATAGTAATACCCCCAAAAATAGTTATTACTTTACATTCCCCATATGTCTGCTTGATGTTTCCATCATTTTGGGAATGCTATTTTATTTTTTGGGGATGTTACATAGCTTTGAAGTATAGGAGCAAATTTTGAAATTTTTCAGAAATTTTCCAAATCCCACTTTTTATGGACCAGTACAGGTCTGAAGTCACTTTGTGAGGCTTACAGAATAGAAATCACCCAAAAATGACACCATTCTAGAAAGAACACCCCTCAGGGTATTCAAAACTGATTGTACAAACTTTGTTAACCCTTTAGGTCTTCCACAAGAATTCATTGAAAATGGAGATGAAATTTCAGAATTTCGATTTTTGGAAAATTTTTCATTATAATCAATTTTTTCCAGGAACAAAGCAAGGGTTAAGTGTCAAACAACACTCAGTATGGGTTGCCCTGATTCTCTAGTTTGCAAAAACACCCCATATGTGGTCCTAAACTACAGTTTGGCCAAACCGCAGGGCATAGAAGGAGGGGAGCGCCATATGGGTTTTGAATGGCAGATTTTGCAGGACTGGTTTTTTACACCATGTCCTATTGCAAGCCTCCCTGATGCATTCTAGCATAGAAATTCCAAAAAGTGACTCCATCTAAGAAAGTACACCCCTCAAGGTATTCAAAACTGGGTTAACAATCTTTGTTAACCCTTTTGGTGCTCCACAAGAGTTAATGGCAGATGGAGAAACAATTTTGAAATTTCAATTTTTGGAAAAGTTTCCAATAAAAACATTTTTGCAGTAATAAAGTAAGGGTTAACTGCCAAACAACACTCAGTATGGGTTGCCCTGATTCTCTAGTTTGCAAAAACACCCCATATGTGGTCCTAAACTACAGTTTGGCCAAACCGCAGGGCATAGAAGGAGGGGAGCGCCATATGGGTTTTGAATGGCAGATTTTGCAGGACTGGTTTTTTACACCATGTCCTATTGCAAGCCTCCCTGATGCATTCTAGCATAGAAATTCCAAAAAGTGACTCCATCTAAGAAAGTACACCCCTCAAGGTATTCAAAACTGGGTTAACAATCTTTGTTAACCCTTTTGGTGCTCCACAAGAGTTAATGGCAGATGGAGAAACAATTTTGAAATTTCAATTTTTTGGAAAAGTTTCCAATAAAAACATTTTTGCAGTAATAAAGTAAGGGTTAACTGCCAAACAACACTCAGTATGGGTTGCCCTGATTCTCTAGTTTGCAAAAACACCCCATATGTGGTCCTAAACTACAGTTTGGCCAAACCGCAGGGCATAGAAGGAGGGGAGCGCCATATGGGTTTTGGAAGGCTGATTTTGCTGGAATAGTTTATTTACACCATGTACCCTTTCAAGACCCCTGCTGCACCCCTTGAGTAGAAACTCCATAAAAGTGACCCCATCTAGGAAACTACAGGATATGGTGGTTGTTTTTTGGGACTATTTTAGGGTAGATATGATTTTTGGTTGCTCTATATTACACTTTTTTGAGGGAAGCTAACAAAAAATTTAAAATTTAAAATTGTTTCTACATTTGGCATTCATTTTTGTGGATCACCTAAAGGGTTAATAAACTTTGTAAAGTAATTTTTGAATACCTTGAGGGGTGTAGTTTCTTAGATGGGGTCACTTTTTGGAGTTTCTAGTCTAGGCTACATCAGGGGGCTTCTAATGGGACATGGTGCAAAAATAAAAATCTGCCTTCCAGAAGCCATGTGGCGTTCCCTTTGTTCTATGTCCTGCCGTGTGGCCATATAGCCATTTACGACCACATATGGGGTGTTTCTGCAAACTACGGAATGAGGGCAATAAATATTTAGTTTTCTTTGACTGTTAACCCTTGCTTTATTAACGGAAAAATAGATTAAAACGGAAATTTTGCCAAAATGGGTGTTTTAGCACCATTTTTATTCCATATTTTTAACGGTCTAGATCTGAGGGGTTGGGTCAAATGTTAATTTGATAGGGAAGATTCTTACGGACGTGGCGATACCTAATATGTCTACTTTTTTATTATTTAAGAGTTTACACTAGGTTATCATTTTGGGAACAAAAATTAAAAAATTGACTATCTCTAGACTGGGAGCTACAGTTTTTTTTTTTAGTTGGGCGACTATCTAATGTGGGGGCTCATTTTGTGCGGGGCGAGATGGCGGTTTTATTGGCACTATTTGGGGGCGCATATGGCTTTTGGATTGCTAGATATTACACTTTTTGGGATTCAAGGTGACAATAAAAATGGCTTTTTTATATAGTTTTTATTTTATTTTTTACAAAGTTTGTCAGAGGGGCCAGTTTATGGGGTATTTGTATAGAGAAGATTTTTACGGACGCGCGATGCCCAATAAGTGTGCCTCTCAGAATTTGGAGTTTTACAACATCTGGAAGATCGCAGTTTGAGGAAGCTAATATTTTTGGAAAAAAATTGTTTATGTGACTCCAAAGTCTGAGAGCCATACTTTTTTATATATATTCTAGGGGCCTGTCGGGAATTATAAAAATTTAGAACTCCATGGAAGTGTGATACTCCCTGAAGCAACCATCAATGCAGAGGCCCGGATGATCGGGGCAAGTGTCACATTGAGTAGTGGTGTCCTTCCGTATCCCCTCTTGCGACACACTCTGCACTTTTTTGGGTTCGTCCCTCTTTCCAGTATGGGGGACCACACCTGGAAAGTGTTGGCCAGGGATCGACCCGGGCTCCTCCAATTCCCGAGGTACTCCGACCTGCTCTTTCCCGGTCAGAAAAGATCAGGTCCCTGAGGACTGCCTCATAGAAATGGAGGAAAGTCCCTGTGCTGCCAGCGCTCGGAACAGTACAAAAGCGTTGTACATGGCAACCTGCACCATGTAGACCGCAACTTTTTGTACCATGCCCGGGTTTTGCGCATGGCATTATATGGTTGGAGAACTTGATCAGATAGATCAACTCCACTCCATATACCGATTGTAGTCGACGATACAATCGGGCTTGAGGACCGTTGCCGTGGTACCTCGCACAGAGACTGGGGTGGTGCCGTTACCATGGATTGTGGTCAGTACAAGGACATCCCTCTTGTCCTTATACCTGACCAACAGCAGGTTTCCACAAGTAAGGGCACGGGTCTCACCCCTGGGGATAGGTACCTGGAGGGGGTAGGTAGGGAGGCCACGTTGATTTTTCCGCACGGTCCCACAAGCGAACGTGGATCTGGCGGCAAGGGACCTGAACAAGGGGATGCTGGTATAAAAGTTATCCACGTACAGGTGGTAACCCTTATCCAGCAGTGGGTGCAAAGGTCCCACACGATTTTCCCGCTAACACCCAGAGTGGGGGACATTCTGGGGGTTCAATACGGGAATCTCGCCCTCGTAGAACACGAAATTTGTAAGTGTACCCTGAGGTACTCTCACAAATTTTGTAGAGCTTCACGCCATACCTCGCTCGCTTGCTAGGAATGTATTGGTGGAAAACGAGTCTCCCTTGAAAGCAACGAGAGACTCATCAATCGCGACCTCCCTTCCAGGTACGTAGGCCTGTGCAAACTTGGCCCCGAAATGATCGATGATCGGCCGTATCTTATACAGCCGGTCATAGGCGGGATCAGTTCGGGGGACATGCTGCATTATCTGCATAATGCAGGCATTTCCGGATGGCCTCGAATCTGGGACGTGTCATGGCTGAACTGTACAGTGGGGTCTGGTAGAGGACGTCCCCACTCCAGTACAGCCTGACACTGGGTTTTTTGACCAGGCCCATATGCAGCACGAGGCCCCAAAACGTCCTCATCTCGGCTGCACTGACTGGCGTCCAGCCACCGGGCCTGGCCAAAAAAGAGCCTGGGTGCTGAGCGACGAACTGTTGGGCATACAGGTTCGTCTGCTCCACCATCAGATTCACCAGCGGGTCACTGAAAAAAACTAAAGAAGTCCATTTCAGTGAACCCCACTGTGGGAATCTGGATTCCAGGATTGCCAGCAAAATCCGGAATCGCAGGCTCAAAGTCCACTGGGGGACACCAGCTAAGGTCACCGGTGGGGGCTCCGGTGCACTTGTTTGGTGGGCCGGGAAACCAGTACGAGCCCCAGGGCTGCTCGTACTGGGATGGGCCACGGGGTCCCTAGCGCGTGAGGGCCCTGGCTCCGCCTGGCGGCGTCTCCGCCGCCTTGGGGGCTCATCATCATCAGATGATGATGATGAGGATGAGGACGACAGGAGGAAGGTGGGGTCATCCTCATCCTCACTGGCGCTCTCGGTGTCGGAGAGCATCTGGGCGTATGCCTCCTCCACCGTGAACAGCCGGCGGTCCATGGGTGTGTGTGTTGTGCGTGTGTGTGTGTGCGTGCGTGTAAAATAAACTTTATTTAGTGTGCGTGTGTGTGGGGCCGGGTGTTCACGAACAAATGTACCACTAAAAAGAAAAAAAAAACCTAACTAAAAAAGGGAGGTGTGAAAAAAGTCAAACTCACTGATCAGTAGAAAACTGATCAGCGGTCAGTTGTGCGATGCACTAATAGTGGCCGGACACTAAAGAGCGCCGACCAAAATTAGTGCACAAAAAAAAAAACTTGCACAACTAAAAAGGGGGGTAGGGGGCTACAGCAGGGTCTAGGGTCTCACAGCTGAGTGTGCTGTGGACCCCAGACACCAACTACCTGCAAAAAAAAAAATGAATAAGATGAAAAAAAAAAGCTGTCCCTGAACTAACCCTGCCTGACCTAACCCTGTCCCTGACTTACCCTGAAGATCGGGGCTGCTGGGGGCTGCTGGGGGCTGCTGGGGGCTGCTGGGCACGTCTCCTCTCTCAAGAGCAGGAACCAAAAGGAAGCTGCTCGAAGAGAGGAGGAGATTTGAATCTGCCGCCGCAGCAGCCACCTCCCTCCCGGCAGCCAATCACAGGGCCCTCCGGCAGCCAATCACAGGGCATGCAGACATGCATGACGGTGATTGGATGGTGTCCTCACGCCATCCGATCACCGTCATTTCCGGGTAATCGGGTCACAGGTGACACGATGTACCTCGAAGCGCAACAAACCGCAGGTCTGAATTGACCTGCGGTTTGTTGCGATCGCCGACACGGGGGTCACATGACCCCCTCGGCATTGTCACAGGATGCCTGCTGAATGATTTCAGCAGGCATCCTGTTCCGATCACCACCCGCAGCGCTGCGGTGATCGGAACTTCTCAGGGCGTACATGTACGCCCTGAGTCCTTAAGTACCAGGACGCTAGGGCGTACATGTACGCCCTGCGTCCTAAGAGGTTAAGCTAGGGGGGCTGAAGTGGTTAAATATTGCAAAGTCTGATGACTGCATAATTCGGTCTCTAATGTTGGCATAGAGGATAGCTAGACTCAGTTTCCCTTGATGGGGTGACAATAGTGTTTCAAATTCATTGACTCGAGTTTCTATAGAGTAGTCCTGTAGTTTTGCCCGTGAAGAGCTAATTATTTGGTGGTAGGTTTGGAAAGATGAGTTCTCTACGTTATATTTGGTTTTGAATTCATTAAAGGGGTTATCCAGTGTCTTAAAAGCCCCCCACATGTGCCGGGCCCCTCACCAGTAATATATTTACCCCGCTCCCGGCGCCGCTCCTGGTCCCTGCACTGCTGTTGCTGCTTCTCCCTGCACACGGATAAAAACATCAGTGCAGGGACCAGGAGTGGTGTGGGGAGCGGGGTAAGTATATTACTGGTGAGGGGCACGGCACATGTGAGGGGGGGGGGGAGTTTGAGAAATTGGATAACCCTTTTAAAAGTACAATATCTTTGTACTAGAGAAATGAGATGCGCTGATTTTGGCCTGTGCCCCACCCACCACCACAATCATTTTCAATGGATCAAGGTATTTGTTGACCTGGTATGGCAGGCCATAACTTTTGCATATCGCTTTCCATGACACTATGGTGTCCCTCAGCAGAAGGCTTTTTTTGACTGATTGTGGAGAGTGGAGAATGAGGTATATAATAGACTGTTTAATTTCCAGGGATATGTTAGTGCAGATTCCAGTGCATAATTTGAGTAGTTGTTGGTTTCTTTTATCTAATCAATACAGTGGCGTAGAAGACTAGCTAAATTGTATGATCTGATGTCAGGTAGAGCTATCCCTCCCCTCTCTTTGGGTAGTTTTACCTTGTATAGTGATATCCTCCTACGTTTAGACTTCTATATATATGCTCTAAATTGCTTCTTAAGAAGTTTTATGTCTGAGTGCTTCAACAGTAGGGGAAGGTAGTCTCCAGTAGGTACAGAAGTTTCGGAAAGCTCATCATCTTTAGGAGATGGCATCTACCCAAAAATGACAATGGCAAATGGTGCCATTTTCTCAAGTCTCCCACTATTGACCTGATTAGAGTTGGATAGTTTAGGGAATATATGGTTTCCGGTGTTCTGCCAACTTAAATGCCCAAATATCTAATTGAAGTCCTGCTGATGGTCTATACCGTTTCATGTGTCTTTGGATGCTTGAAGAGACAGATCCAGGAGATCACATTTATTTTGGTTAACTTTGAAGCCCGAGAATGTCCAAAACCGTGAAAGTAGTGCAAATACATGTGATAAGTACCTGTGTGGGCGTGCCAGGAAGAGCAAGATGTTGTCGGCAAATAGGGCATGTTTGACTTCTTCTTTACCTATCTGTATACCCTGTATGTTGTCTGCTAAGAGGATGGCTCTGGATAGGGGTTCTAATGCCAAATTGAAGAGCAGTGGTGAAAGTGGGCATCCCTGTCTGGTGCCTTTTTGCAAGGAGAAGGTGTCACCCTTCGGTGTGGTGGAAACCCCACACCGAGCATAGGAGGAAGGGGGAAACAGGGAATCAGGCCTGAAAACTAGGGAAGGAAGATTGACACCTCTAAGGGGTTAACTTTATCTACATTATGAATGCTATGTGCTGAAGTGAGATTTAAGACTCCTTTAACTGGGCGAGAGGAGAGGCCTAGGTCAGGATTTGGGAGGTACTATCTCTCTTTATGGAAAATACATTTACGTTTAAAATGGTGTACTACTGGTTAGGATTCTGTAGGTGCACTGGGATGACACGGTTTAGCACTGGCACCGTGTGCTTGAGGTACATACAGGATGATGGCATGCTTGAGATTTATTTTTGGCCCTTATGAAAGGTTAATGTAAAGCTTGTGGAGGTGCTTGTAACAGTGTGGATGTAGTCTGGAGAGTACATGGAGGACCAGAAGTGTTACAGTATATTGCTACTCCTCTGTAACTGATTACAAATCTCTGACATGGGCAAGATTACGTTGTTTATTGAGGCTGAATTGTATTTTTGTTTTCTTTCAATAATTTGGCAGAGAAGAGATACGCCTTCTTCCTTATAGGAAATCATTGTTATTCATTTAAAGGTTTCACTACTAGTGCCCGTACATGTAAGGCACTGGATCCAGTTTGTAAACATGGCCCCTACTCGTGCGTGCTACCGGTGCCATAGCAGAGGCCCGTGGCTAATGTCTGCAACTGGCAATAATGCGGATCATGGACATTACAGCCTTTAGATGCTGGGATCGAGTAAGATCTAGGCATCTAAAGGGTGAAAACACGGAAGTGTCTGCTTTCAGGTTAAGACCAGCATCTCCGTGCGGTGATCAGAGATGCCGATCCTTAATTCTAATAGGCTGGGTCTTTCTGAAGAGGCCTGAGCTGCAGTTCTTATGTTGGCCAGCAGGTGGCAGGCCAACATAGGAAGTCAGTATTCCATGATAAAAAAACAAAAGTAGTGGACATTTTAACCTTCTACAGAGGGGCTACAATGAATTTTTTTAAGTTGAATTTAAATCCACCACTTTTCCTTAAAATAAAAAATACATAAATAATAAAAATATATATATATAAGCACATGGGCATCACCGTGTCCAAAAATGCCTGTACTATCAAAATCTTTTCAAATATTTTTCATCTGATGAAACAGAAAAAAATGTAGCAGATTCACCTTTTTTCATCATCTTCTTACCCAACAAAAATGAATAAAATGTCTTAGTGATAGTCACACACACTCATGGTAAGAACAAAATCTACAACAGCAGCCCGAACACAGTTCAGTAGACTATACAAAAAACAAAAGGTATTGGGGATCAGAATACGTGCGGTAATATCCAATTTTTTTTCTCTTTTTAATTTATTCAGTATTTAAACATATAAAATCTATACATATGTGGTATCGTTGTAATAATACTGACCCAGAGAATAAAGGCATAGTGATCAGTTTTTGCTGCAAAGGGAATATCGTAGGGACAAAACCGGTAAAACTCTAATCAATACAGTGGCGTAGAAGACTAGCTAAATTGTATGATCTGATGTCAGGTAGAGCTATCCCTCCCTCTCTTTGGGTAGTTTTACCTTGTATAGTGATATCCTCCTACGTTTAGACTTCCATATATATGCTCTAAATTGCTTCTAAGAAGTTTTATGTCTGAGTGCTTCAACAGTAGGGAAGGTAGTCTCCAGTGGGTACAGAAGTTTCGGAAAGCTCATCATCTTTAGGAGATGGCATCGACCCAAAAATGACAATGGCAAATGGTGCCATTTTCTCAAGTCTCCCACTATTGACCTGATTAGAGTTGGATAGTTTAGGGAATATATGGTTTCCGGTGTTCTGCCAACTTAAATGCCCAAATATCTAATTGAAGTCCTGCTGATGGTCTATACCGTTTCATGTGTCTTTGGATGCTTGAAGAGACAGATCCAGGAGATCACATTTATTTTGGTTAACTTTGAAGCCCGAGAATGTCCAAAACCGTGAAAGTAGTGCAAATACATGTGATAAGTACCTGTGTGGGCGTGCCAGGAAGAGCAAGATGTTTGTCGGCAAATAGGGCATGTTTGACTTCTTCTTTACCTATCTGTATACCCTGTATGTTGTCTGCTAAGAGGATGGCTCTGGATAGGGGTTCTAATGCCAAATTGAAGAGCAGTGGTGAAAGTGGGCATCCCTGTCTGGTGCCTTTTTGCAAGGAGAAGGTGTCACCCTTCGGTGTGGTGGGAAACCCCACACCGAGCATAGGAGGAAGGGGGAAACAGGGAATCAGGCCTGAAAACTAGGGAAGGAAGATTGACACCTCTAAGGGGTTAACTTTATCTACATTATAGAATGCTATGTGCTGAAGTGAGATTTAAGACTCCTTTAACTGGGCGAGAGGAGAGGCCTAGGTCAGGATTTGGGAGGTACTATCTCTCTTTATGGAAAATACATTTTACGTTTAAAATGGTGTACTACTGGTTAGGATTCTGTAGGTGCACTGGGATGACACGGTTTAGCACTGGCACCGTGTGCTTGAGGTACATACAGGATGATGGCATGCTTGAGATTTATTTTTGGCCCTTATGAAAGGTTAATGTAAAGCTTGTGAGGTGCTTGTAACAGTGTGGATGTAGTCTGGAGGTACATGGAGGACCAGAAGTGTTACAGTATATTGCTACTCCTCTGTAACTGATTACAAATCTCTGACATGGGCAAGATTACGTTGTTTATTGGGGCTGAATTGTATTTTTGTTTTCTTTCATTAATTTGGCAGAGAAGAGATACGCCTTCTTCCTTATAGGAAATCATTGTTATTCATTTAAAGGTTTCACTACCAGTGCCGTACATGTAAGGCACTGGATCAGTTTGTAAACATGGCCCCTACTCGTGCGTGCTACCGGTGCCATAGCAGAGGCCCGCGGCTAATGTCTGCAACTGGCAATAATGCGGATCATGGACATTACAGCCTTTAGATGCTGGGATCGAGTAAGATCTAGGCATCTAAAGGGTGAAAAACACGGAAGTGTCTGCTTTCAGGTTAAGACCAGCATCTCCGTGCGGTGATCAGAGATGCCGATCCTTAATTCTAATAGGCTGGGTCTTTCTGAAGAGGCCTGAGCTGCAGTTCTTATGTTGGCCAGCAGGTGGCAGGCCAACATAGGAGATCAGTATTCCATGATAAAAAAAACAAAGTAGTGGACATTTTAACCTTCTAGAGGGGCTACAATTTTTTTTTAAGTTGAATTTAAATCCACCACTTTTCCTTAAAATAAAAAATACATAAATAATAAAAATATATATATAAACACATGGGCATCACCATGTCCAAAAATGCCTGTACTATCAAAATCTTAAAATATTTTTCAAATACGGCGAAACAGAAAAAAAATGGCAGATTCACCTTTTTTCATCACTTCTTACCCAACAAAAAATGAATAAAATGTCATAGTGATAGTCACACACACTCATGGTAAGAACAAAATCTACAAAAACGAGCCCAAACACAGTTCAGTAGACTATACAAAAAACAAAAAGGTATTGGGGTCAGAATACGTACGGTAATATCCAATTTTTTTTTCTTTTTTAATTTATTCAGTATTTAAACATATAAAATCTATACATATGTGGTATCGTTGTAATAATACTGACCCAGAGAATAAAGGGCATAGTGTCAGTTTTGCTGCAAAGGGAATGTCGTAGGGACAAAACCGGTAAAACAGTTGCATTTATTTACAATTTCACCCCATTTAGAATTTTTTTCCTGCTTTCCACTGCATTGTAGGCCATATTAAATGGTGGCATTGTACAACTTGTCCTGCAAAAAACAAGCCCTTATATGGATATGTGAATGGAAAAGTAAAAAAGTAATGGCTCCAGGAAGACGGAAGAAAAATGAAAACATAAAAACAAAAAAGCCTCTGGTTTTCTAAGGGTTAAAGATTCAGTGATGATGTGTGTATATATATATATATATATATATATATTTTTTTTTTTTTTTTGTGATGGTTGTCGATTCAGTGTTCACACCATCCTGCCTGGCCCTGTCAATCAGAGTCATAAGGTTCTGATCAGGCGGGTACGCACTGAACAGCACTTGGCGGTCACAGCTCGCACGCAGAAAAAGTGCTGCAGAGCTGGAAAATTGTAAAAAATATATAAGAAGAGGCACGGACCAAATGGCGTCCATAAAAAATTGACAAGGGGGGGGCTGAGGGGAACGGAGGGGGGCAGGAAGGGACAGGGACGGAGGGTGGTTTAGGGATCTGGAACAGCTGCAAATGAGAAAAAAAAGTCAGTGCAGCAATTCTGGATGTTCTTTTCTTCTTTCTTCTTTTTTTGTCTTTTCAGCAGGAAAGGGGTTAAGATCTCAGTGGTGGTGCACCACAAGTCCCAGCAAGCCAACAGCAAAACAGAAAGGCACAGAACCTCTCTGCATCCAGTCACCAGCTACAATGTCTGCATGCAGGGAAGTTCAGCCTCTTCCTCTGCTGCTGTAGTGCTGCCATTGGCTGGAGTGTTGTTCCAGCAAATAGAGCGCTGGCAGGGGACACCAAACACTGGTGTCCCCTGCCTCACTTCGGAAAAAAACGGTTCTGACTAGTTCAGCATCGGTCACCTACACATGGTGGCCAAGCAAGCGCACTAATCCCCTATGCTTAGGCTGCAGAGGTGGCCGGGTTTCACGGGAGCGAGCGCACGCTACCACTTGCGCATGCGCATTCACTCCCGCCCCCGGCCATCTCGTATGAGCTGTCAATACAGCAGGAACGATTATCACAGTTACAGGGTGTGCGCTACAGCCCTGTAACTAATATATAAAGGTAATTGTTGTCACTCTCTCTATCGCTCTAGGGCAGTAAACTGGTGTTGATAACAGGAGGGGGAACCTTTAGGCTGGATTCACAAGGGCGTCATGTTTGACGCTTGGATTGGATGCAGGTGCGTTGCGGGAATATGCGCGATTTTTCCGCGCGTGTGCAAACTTTTGTAATGCTTTTTGCACGCAGTGTGAAAAATCGCCATGTTTTTTACCCAGACCCGAAGCCGGACTTCATCACTGAAGTCCGGTTTCGGGTTGAGTATTTTGGAGAATTTATTATTTTCCCTTATAACATGGTTATAAGGGGAAATAATAGCATTCTTAATAAAGAATGCTTTGTAGACTGAGGATTAAGGGGTTAAACATAAAAAGCTTAACTTACCTTAGCCACTTGATCGCGTAGTTGGCGATCTCTTTTCTGTCTTCAAGCATTAGCTGTAGTCTAAGGACCTGTGATGACGTTCTGCTCAAGCCACACAGACGTTGCCTGTGCATTGGGGACAGCAATTTGCGATCCCCAGTGCACGAAACTGGCGGCACATATGTGCATGAGCCCTAAAAGTCAGAATTTCTCAATATGGAAGCATCTGACCAGATAAAAAGGGGAATTCACAGAAAACACCACTAAAATATAACTTTTATTAGATTCACTAAGAGATAAACACCAATATCAGACAGAATTTGTCAAAAGCTTACTCTAATGTGTGATCATTAGACCGGGCAGGTATAGGATATGATCATTAAACCGGGCAGGTATAGGATATGCAGGGAGGAATAAACCTATCCCTTACACTCGCCCTGGTTACTGGATACCCTGCCTAGCACCGCAGAATAGCCGCCCCGATAGGGGCGATCCTGCATCAGGAACCTCCTATAAACCCTCAACTGTCCCTGATGCAGAAGAGACCCACCACCAAAATTGTCGTGCCGTCTGCAGTAAATGTTTAAGTCAGTCAAGATACAAAAAACAAAAAACCTTTATACAATTTGCCAAATGGCCCAGGGGTAAGATGGACCCCCTAGATGTTTGATTATATATTATCCTAGAGGTTATATTCTACCCCTAATAACAGTTCTCCATGTCCCTTGTCCCAACGCGTTTCCCCACATCGAGCTTGATGTGGTTCATCAGGGGACTATATACAAAGAGGGGAAATACCCTAGATATTTCATCAGCAGCAGAGATATAGATACTGACCAATCAATGACACAATGTGATGACTCAATATAGAGTCAATTAATATACCCCGGTACAGGAACGCTAAACCCTATATCCATGGGTGCCTCATGAAATATATTGGAGTACTGGTATTGTTAGAAAACAAGTAGTCCAAGTAATTACCCAGGACAGAGGGTCAAAACGACGACAGTAATTCCGGACACAGTATCAAGCCCAAGATAGGGCAAAGATGCGTAAAGTATCCGGTGTACACACTGACAGATCTAGATGTTAAAAGGATGGTAAATGCAGAAGGTCTGCCAGTGTATACTAAAGACCGGTCAAAAAGAGGGGGACTCAGATTAGACCCAGTCACCCCTGATATCAGTGACCAGTGCCCCAAGCTAGACAGACCAGAACCAAACAAGCTGATAAGAAGATAATCATCCGATACAAAAACCTAAATGTTGTCTAAAAAATGGGGTTCAGTAAATACCTATGTCCCACCCCTAAACAACATAGAACACCACCGCATGTTGGAAAGATAAAAAAGGTAGTCTGGTTAACTTCCAGGTACTTGCGGAATAGTTCTATCCCAGATGTAGGGATTAGTGGTCTGGTCAATCTTATCCTTGTCGTCCCCTGGGCGATATGTGCTGACCTGTAAGCTCTCCACGCAGTCATTTTTAAAAGGACGCCTGGCGCCCGCCCCTACATGCGCATAGGGCGACCACTATGTCACTGTCAGCACGCTCCGGTCACGTGATTGCTCACGTGGGCAGAAGTTTGTACTCCACCGCACACGTGATGCGTTTCAAAGGCCGGAACTTGAGGCCTGGTCACATGATCAACTGTGCATAAAAGGATATTGCGTTCCGAGTGTATGTTAATGTAATCCACGGTAATTAATTGTATATTTGTATTTGTATATGTGCATACTACAGCTTAGTTCCATAGATATGGGCCCCTATTTCAACTTGTAACATATGTATACTATAGTTATATACACAAAAGAGTAAATAGATAAATGTGAAAAAACAGGAGAAGAAAGACATAACAGGAACAGATAAAAAAGGGTACTGTTTGAAAGAGTGTGACGTGCCCTACAATGCTGTTTAGTTTACTATTGTTAATTCTGCTGACAGACTCCATTTAAAACATATTTTTAAAAAAAAATTATAGGGATAACCACTATTTGAGGTTAAATAAATGGTGAAAAGAATATGTAAACATTTTAAATTAATAGTCTTCTATTTTTTTGTAAATTATCCAGTTTTTTTTTTTTTGTTTAATAACTACCGTATATACTTTGGAAAACTGTAGCCGTGCATGTGTCTACAATGGCTCACTATGGGGGAATTGATCATGAGGAGAATATTTTCTCAGTTTTGCTTGAGTCTGTGTTGGAGTACTTTATTCCACATTTATGAAATATCACAGGTTATTTGATAAATGTTGCTTGTTCTTACACCCAACACTTCTGTCTAGTGACGCTCTCCCATCTAGAGTGAAACTCATTAACATAGCTAACCACACCCACTTTTCCATCCATATTACAAAACTGGAGTGAGTTGTGTAAAAATGGCAGGGGTTGTGGCCTGAACGGTGATGGCCTAGTCTGTGAGCTCCCTCTTCAGGTCTGAAAAACAGCTAACCTCAGCTACTTTAGCATCTTTTATATTATTGGTACACAGGCGCTGTCTTTGCTATTTGATAGCAGCGATATCCCCGTATACCGTGTATATATACGGACAAATGTAGTTAAACCTGCAATCAAATTACTTTAAGGTATCGCGCTTAAACTTCAATAGAGATCTGACCCTGTTCACAATATAACATCTATCCTCGTTCCAACATATGTGTATTAGTCCAGCCTACCTTGTGCGTCTATGTTGCATCTCTGTGCTGTTTCTTTCGACGCTGTCACTGTTACCTTCTTTCAGCGTTTTCTTGAGGGGAAAAAATCCTTAATCGGGCGTTCCTTCTTTGGAGTGTGCTCCGGCCGGTAGCACAACTCCACAGTTACAGTTAACAGTGACAGCGTCGAAAGAAACAGCACAGAGATACAACATAGACGCACAAGGTAGGCTGGACTAATACACATATGTTGGAACGAGGATAGATGTTATATTGTGAACAGGGTCAGATCTCTATTGAAGTTTAAGCGCGATACCTTAAAGTAATTTGATTGCAGGTTTAGCTACTTTAGCATCTTTATTTCATGAAGGATATCATGCCTAATGAAGGTCCACCAATGAGGCAAGTAAGGAAGTGCCAGGCCCCGGCAAAGCTTACTGAGTTCTTTCACAAACCGGCGTCACAGAGTGGGAGCCCGAAACTGACGCCATAGCCATCCTGGTCGGTCTCTCCTGCTTCCTCCCCTGGGGGCACTATTGCAGAACCAACACAAACATACGGTGGCCCTCACATGCTTACAGAATACTTATTAACCACTACAGGACCGCCTAACGCACGGATGCGTCCGGCGGGCGGTCCTGTAGTTCTGAGTTGACGCGTCTCAGAACAGCGTCTGATATACCTGCTACCTGGTCTTCTGGTGGTCCCATTTGCTGGGATCGACCACCAGAGGACCAGGTAGCTATGTGAAGTTGCACCAAACACTACACTAACCCCCCCCCCCCCACTTATTAACCCCTTGTTAACCCCTTGATCACCCCATCTAGATTCCCTGATCACCCCCCTGTCATTGATCACACCCCTTGTAAGGCTCCATTCAGACGTCCATCTGTGTTTTGCGGATCCGTGTATGCACGGATCCGCGGATCTGACCACGGATCCGCAGATCCTCAAAACGCGGACAACGGCAATGTGCGCACATTGCCAGAACTATATAGAAAATGCTTTTTCTTGTCCGCAATTGCGGACAAGAATAGGACATGTTCTATATTTTTTCTGTAAATTGACAACTTTGTATAAAATTTTTAAAAAGTTGTCGTTTACAGCGATATTTCTCACACGCAGCATGGGTATATGTAAAAATACACCCCAAAACACATTGCCCTACTTCTCCTGAGTACGGAGATACCAAATGAGTGACACTTTTTTGCAGCCAAGATGCGCAAAGGGGCCCTAAAACCAATGAGTACCTTTAGGATTTCACAGGGCATTTTTACGCATTTGGATTCTCACGCTTTAGGACCTCTTAAATGCCAGGGCAGTATAAATACCCCACATGTGACCCCATTGTGGAAAGAAGACACCCCAAGGTATTCCGTGAGGGGCATGTCGAGTTCACACTTTTTTTTTTTTGGCACAAGTTAGCAGAAAGTGATATTTAATTTTTTTTTATTTTTGTTTTTTACAAAGTCTCATATTCCACTAACTTGTGACAAAAAATAAAATTTTACATGAACTCACCATACCCCTCACGGAATACATTGGGGTGTCTTCTTTCTAAAATGGGGTCACTTGTGGGGTATTTATACTGGCATTTTAGGGGCCCCTAAAGCGTGAGAAGAAATGCGTAAAAATGCCCTGTGAAATCCTAAAGGTACTCATTGGTTTTAGGGCCCCTTTGCGCACCTAGGCTGCAAAAGTGTCACTCATGTGGTATCGCCGTACTCAGGAGAAGTAGGGCAATGTGTTTAGGGTGTATTTTTATATATACCCATACTTTGTGTGAGAAATATCTCTGTAAATGACAACTTTTTTAATTTTTTTTATACAAAGTTGACAATTTACAGAGATATTTCTCTCACCCAACATGGGTATATGTAAAAATACACCCCAAAACACATTGCCCTACTTCTCCTGAGTACGGCAATACCACATGAGTAACACTTTTTTGCAGCCTGGGTGCGCGAAGGGGCCCAAATTTCAACGAGTACCTTTAGGTTTTACATGGCTGCTCACAATTTAGCCCCGCCCAAAATGCCAGAACAGTAAACACAACCCACAAATGACCCCATTTCGGAAAGTAGACACCCCAAGGTATTCACTGAGGGGCACAGTGAGTCCGTCTGAGATTTTATTTTTTTTTTGCCAGAAGTTAGCAGAAATGGAAACTTTATTTATTTATTTTTTTCCTCAGAAAGTGTCATATTCCGCTAACTTGTGAAAAAAAATGAAATGATCCATGAACTCACCATGCCCCTCCGCGAATACTTTGGGGTGTCTTCTTTCTAAAATGGTGTCATTTGGGGGGTATTTATACTTTCCTGGCATTCTAGCACCTGAAGAAACATGACAGGTGCTCAGAAAGTCAGAGCTGCTTCAAAATGCCGAAATTCACTTTTTTGCACCATAGTTTGTAAACGCTATAACTTTTACCCAAACCAATAAATATACACTTATTAGATTTTTTTTTTATCAAAGACATGTAGAACAATAAATTTAGAGAAAAATTTATTTAGAAATGTAGTTTTTTTAAAAAAAATGATAACACAAAGTGAAAAGTCTTTTTTTTTGCAAAAATGTCGTTAAATTTTTATTAATAGCAAAAAAAGTAAAAATGTCAGCAACAATGAAATACCACCAAATGAAAGCTCTATTAGTGAGAAGAAAAGGAGGTAAAATTCATTTGGGTGGTAAGTTGCATGACGGAGCAATAAACGGTGAAAGTAGTGTAGTGCAGAATTGTAAAAAGTGGCCTGGTCATTAAGGGAGTTTAAGCTAGGGGGGCTGAGGTGGTTAAGAAGCATGCTGGAGTCGCTGCGTAAGTCTTTAAAAGAGGATATCCACAACATAATCAGAGAAGTGCAAAAGGAAGTTTCACAACTTAGGAAACGCACATCTCACCTGGAAGGCAAGATGGCGGAACTGACTGCTTCCCACAACTCACTAATAGACGCCAATGAGACCCTAGAAGAGGAGGTTGGAAAGCTAACAGCCAAACTGCATGATATAGAAGACCGTAACCGGCGCAATAATATACGTCTTAGAGGGGTGCCTGAATCGGTGGAGGCAGATGAACTCGTCCCGCTGCTTAAAAACCTCCTCAGAGATGCCATACCAGGCCTGTCAGAGCTACATGACTATAGACAGAGTACATCGGATTCCCAAGAAAGCAGGATTAGACCCTACTAGCCCTCGGGATATCCTTGCAAGGGTTCATTTTTTTAATGTCAAAGAAGCTTTTCTAAGAGCTCTAAGGAAGAACTCCCAACCTTCAGATCTATTTACAGGCATAGCAGTGTTTCCTGACCTGTCAGCAGCAACTTTGGCTAAAAGAAGGGAATTCGCTGCCATAACCAGAATATTGAGAGAGAAGCAAATTCGCTATCGGTGGGGATTCCCAGTAAAGCTTTTGATTTCACAAAATGGCGCCTTGCACGTTTGCAGCTCTCCGAAGGCGGCTGCACAGAAGATGAGATCTTGGGGCCTACTGCCGGAAAACGCATTGCTGACTGGCGAAATACATCGCAGACAAGACAAGATTCCCTTGGAGTGGACCTCGGCTTGAGCTGGACTAATATGTCTTATACGGCGCTGTAACGGAATGACATGACTCGCTCCTTTGCACCCTATCCACCTAGGGGTGACCTCCCCGTCTATAGCTTCGCTCATGCCAAGCATTCTGGACTTTTCTGGTTCAGTATTATCTGTTTAACACAGTTATTTTCCTTTTATTCTTCTATGTTCCCTTTTTCTATTTCAATTTTTTTTTCAGGCATGTAGCAGCACTTATACTATTCCTATTCCACATGAGGATCTTCTAGAAATGAACAAAGATTGGATGGTTCACTGTTATGATGGGATTTAAGGTATATTCGTTAAATGTGAAAGGGCTAAATTTCCCTTATAAAAGGAGGCAACTATGGTCAGATGATCTAAGTTCACATTGCAATGTCCTCCTGGTTCAAGAATCTCATTTATTGCCAACAGATATACACAGATGTTATCATCCAGATTTCCCCCACATTTTTCACTCTCCTGCATTTAAGAAAAAGAAAGCAGGAGTTCTTTTGGCCATTAAAAGAAACATAGCTTTCACATTGTCCTTGGTGATCACACACACCAAAGGACGCTATATCATTCTTACTGCCTTACTGGATAACGCCCCGATAACCCTAGTCACTGTATATGCGCCTAATTCTAGACAAATAACATTCCTCCGGCGCTTCTTAAAGAAGCTGCAGACTTCCTTAACTGATCCAGTTATTGTAGAGGGGGATTTATCCACCCTGGTCAATGTTGATTTGTATTGTATCAGAAGTTCTATTAGACATAGGACAGAACTGAGATCCCTTTTAGCAGAAATACCTTGATACTGCCTATTGTGTCAATCCAGTTGTGTCAAAACTACCATATGGCATGAAGGAAAAATGGGCAGACCAGGGCTCCACATAAAAGAGAGCAAACAATGTGTCTTTTCCCTCTTTCTCTTATTTTTCCAGATTCATCAGTGACCAAGCTCGGAAGAAGAATGATCCCAGCTTTGACTTCGCAGAATCCACTCTACTTACTTCAGTAAACATAGAGACTTAAGGGGGACAGTATCCATTAGAAAAACAAACGTCCCACCTGTCTCAACCTCCACTACTAGGAAGGACACCCCTTCCTTAAAGAAAAGGACCCTAATCGCATGTGCCCTATCCATAAAAGACCTCAACCTTTAAAGGAATGTCGAGGGCTCAGGGCAAAGACTGCAAGAACGCAGAGAGACACTCAAAGAGCTTGGAGTGCGTTATAAGTGTTGTGCCTTGTCAAATCATATGGCAAAAGACTGTAAAGCTATCATCAGGTGTGCAGAATGTAGCAGTGACAAGCATGTTACAGAAATGCTTCCTACCTTGTCTCCAGACAATGCACCATCTCAAGCCGCAACCAACGCCACTGCACTTCATGGCAGGCAGCCACCGGCTCAAGAGCTAGCTACAACGACTGTCTCCTCTTCCTGTATGGAAATATGTGGCAAGGAGACTGGTTCCAAATGCTGTGCAAAAGTGTTTTTGGTCAACGGACCTGACCGCAGGGGCAGTATGTGAGTGCACGGTCGGCTGATGAGGGTAGTAGTCGTACTCCCGGTTTTGTAGCTCCGTGGGCTGGCGTGCAGGGATGAGGAAGACAGCACTAAATCGTCCGGGGCACTCTCTGTTACAGGGAACTCCAGCCAGATGGAAGTTGAGGTGCCCTTGATGGTAGTGGATATGCTTAGGGTGCTTTGGTGGCTGGGCCCCTGTGTTCATGATGCCAGCACCGTAAGGTGCAATTAGGAGATGAAGTAGAATAAGGAGACCAGTTCTTTTGACAAACTCCCAGTACTTTACTGACGCTAATCCAAAGGTCATCAATGTATGCAAAAGTCATTTACACCAAGGCAGCTTTTACAGTGATTCAGATTAGTTCGCAGAAGTTGTATAAGTGGCAGTTTTCTATGACAATAAATCTTTCTCTCTTATTTCTCCAGGCTGGAGGGATGTACTATGTCTGCTGTACTGTATAATCATATATTTCTGTATCCTCTCTAAGAATACTATATTCTGACAGATGGCCTTTCCGTCCTTGGTTATGGTGGGCAGCTTGTAGCTTAGAACCTCTCCGCCTAATGCAAAGGAGACTAGAGCCTGATAAACGACTGTTACCTTCCTTTGCCAATATTCTCACTCCCTCTCTGAGTTGCCTGGTTCTTCTGTAATCTTTCCCTTCTATGGGCTGGTGCATGGAACTAACTATGGAGTTTTTGTAACTCTCCAAAATGGCTGCTGAGGTGCAGCTTTGTCCTCAGACATCACACACTGACCTTCTTCTACTTCTCCTCTGTACTGTGTGCAGGGCGGAGTCAGCCCTGGGAGGCTTGTTAGAACTTCCCCCCCCTATGCAACTTAATTGAAACTCATATATAAGCACATTTTACATGAAACACGATCACAGTATTAAGCAGTGTGTTTCAGGACACTGCAAACATCTACCCAGAAGGGCAATCTGAAAAGGCCACCAGAATGTATGTCATTATAGATAAACAAAGAAATAGGTCTCTTGCGAAACCTAAAGTCTTTGAGATTTTCAGCATAACAGGAGAAGCATCACCATGCACCCTCAACACTTGTTCTGGTCGTGTAGAGACTTATGGCAGAAGAGCCACTGGATGCCTTATCTCCTCTATTAAAGGGAACGTTCATATATCCTTGCCAACGTTAATTGAATACGACCAGATACCTGATAAAAGAGATGAAATTCCTACTCCAGAAGCTGCATACCATCATTCCCACTTGAAACATCTAGCTAGTGAGATTCCTCCTGTGGACATAAATGCTGACGTCCTACTCTTGCTTGGGAGAGACATTCTGAGAGTCCACAAGATGCGGCAACAATGCAACGGTCCTGACAACGCCCCATATGCACAGAGACTCGACTTAGGCTGGGAGATTGTGGGCGATATATGTATAGGTAAGAGCCACAAACCATCTCAAGGGAACTCCTTCAAAACTTTTGTGCTCAAAAATGGTCGCACAACTCACTTTAAACCATGTGTTCATCATTATGAGGTAAAGGAAAGACTTTCTAACCTCCATAAGGCACCAGACATCATTCCTACCCTTTATGACAACTTTGGAAGATCAGTGTTTTGTACAACGCCAGAGGACAACAGATTAGCCTTGTCCATAGATAACAAAGAGTTTATTAAAATAATGGACAATGGATTCTTCAAAGATGCAACTAACCACTGGGTTGCACCTTAACCTTTCCGTGCTGTAAGAGCCAGACTTCCTGACAACCGGGAACAGGCACTATCCAGATTCATCCTGAAGTGAAAAATCATTTTGCAGCCTTCATGGAAAAGATTTTTTTTACAACGACCATGCAGAGCCGGCTCCACCTTTGCAAGAGCATGAAGAATGCTGGTACCTTCCCTCCTTTGGAGTATATCACCCACGGAAACCACACCAGATAAGAGTGGTATTAGACTCAAGTGCTAAACATTATGGCGTTTTTCTGAACGATGTCCTTCTCACCAGTCCAAACCTGACCAATAATCTGGTAGGAGTACTTATGAGATTCAAAAAGCCAGTTGCCATTACTGCTGACATTGAACAAATATTCCATTGGTTTATCGTACGGCAAGACCCCAGATATTACCTCTTTGGCACCGAGACAATGACACCAGCAAGGAAATGGTTGAATACCGCATGAAGGTGCACGTGTTTGGTAACAGTCCTTCACCTGCTGTTGCTACATATGGCCTTCATAGGGCTGCCTCTGATGGTGAGTCAGAGTTTGGGAAAGATGCCCGAAACTTTGTTGAAAGAGACTTCTATGTGGATGATGCACTTAAATCCTTGCCCACAGAGGAGGAAGCCATAGATCTGCTCAAAAGGACACAAGGTATGCTTTCAAAATCTTGTCTGAGGTTACATAAAATTGCTTCTAACTGTGTTGTTGTAATGAAAGCCTTTCAGCCCAGTGATCATACCACATAATTCAGAGTCTTGAATCTAGGGATAGACAATCCACCAGTACAGAGAAATCTGGGTTTGAAGTGGGACTTATCAAATGACTCCCTTGGGTTTCAAGTTAGCTGTGCAGATAAATCATTTACTAAAGGGGTGTTCTCTCAGTGGTGAACAGCCTATATGATCCCCTGGGATTTGGTGCACCTTTGACTGTACAAGGCAAATTCCTATTAAGACAGCTCTAAGAGTCTATTGCGGACTGGGATGATCCACTGCACTCTGACAAACAGCAAAAGTGGGAGTTTTGGAAGGAATGCTTGCGTGCATTAGACAGGATTCACATACCCTGATGTTACACTACAACGTCCCTTACAACAACTCGGGGGAAATAAATACACATATTCTCAGATGCGTCTACTGAAGCTATTAGAGCTGTTGCTTATTTAAAAGTAATAGACTATTGCAATGAAGCTCATGTTTGATTTCTGTTTGGAGAGACCTTGACGGGGTGCACGGGCTCCGGTATGTTCTTGATATAAGAATATATTGGCGAACTGTCTAATTTTTAATATCAGCATGAGGGTTTAGCCATATATTGTCAATAGCATTTTCTGCTTTTAAGACCTGTGTAGGATGTTTTTGTGGTACATGTGGTCTGCTGCTAGCATCCTCCATTGTATGCATTTTTGCTGGGGATTGCTGTTAGCAACGAATCACATGGGCAGGATTTGCTCCCCCGGGTAGAAATGCGCAACAGCATTTGGGGTCTCGAGCATCTTTTGCCATTGAGACCAATATATTCTGTGATTTTGTTTGCATATGAAAGGTTAAATTAGCCCGAAACCTGAGCACACCATTCCTAGGCTGAACTTTGTGTGACTGTACTAGCTGTAGAGATTGCAGACTTTATACAGCATGAGCTAGATATTCATCTAGATGACATTCAATTTTACACAGACAGTACGGTTGTTCTGGATTATATATACAACCAGCCAAAACGTTACTACATCTGTCAGTAATCGCATTGAAAGGATTAGAAGGTCCTCTAAACCTGAACAGTGGCACCATGTTCTATCTCATCTCAATCCCGTGGATTGCTCCACCAGACCAGCATCTGGTAGAGTCTCTGCAAATTCTTCTTGGTTAACAGGTCTGGAGTTTTTGCTGAACCAGGGTAAAGAAACTCCTACTCAAGACGTCTTCAGACCCTCATGAAGATCCAGAGATTCGCCTTGAAGTTAGTACCCTTGTCACCAAGTCTGAAAGAAGGACTGGCTTGGGCTGTCACTGCTTTGAACGCTTCTCCAGATGGTCAAAGCTCGTTCACACCATTGCAAGGTTAGTCCACATTGTGCAGTGCTATTGCGCTGAGAAACATAACACTGAATGTTGCCGTTGGCACGTGTGCCATAAACCTCTCACTGCAGAAGATATTGTCCTATGTGAGTTGCTTGTTATACGTAACGTACAGCAGAGTGCCTTTCACATGGAACTTCCCTCACTCCAGGCTATAACTCCCCTGCCCTAACTCTGCCTCTATGCAGTCTAATTGACACCAGTAGAAGCAAATAAGATCTGACTGTGGAACCAACTTCATAGGTGCCTGACGAGAATTGCAAATCGACCCTAAGCCAGTTCAAGAGTACTTGGCCAACTATGGTTGTTCATGGATCTTTAACCCCCCTCATGCCTCTCCTATGGGTGGCTCATGGGAGAGAATGATAGGCATCATCCGCAAAATATTGGACTGTATACTTATGGAATCAAACTTCTCAAGGCTCACCCATGAGACTTTGACCACCTTCCTAGCTAAGGTATCTGTTATCGTTAACGCAAGACCTTTTTGTACCTGTATTTATGGACCCAGAATCCGCTGCCATTCTCACTCCAGCAACTCTTCTCACTCAGAAGTATGGAACTGTTCCTAATCCACCTGAAGAGTCTTCCTCTGGTAACCTATACCAGAAACGGTGGAAACACATTCAACATCTGGCCAACTTCTGTAGCAGGTGGAAAGGAGTACTTAACCCTTCTTCAAGGACGTAGGAAGAGGAAGATGGTCAAGCCAAACTTACAAATAGGAGATTTTGTTCTCATGAAGGACCAGAAGGCGGAAAGAAATTCCTGGCCCATGGGTCTCATCTCAAAAATCTTCACCAATGAAGATGGCAAGATCCGTAAGGTGGAAGTGACCGTCGCAAAACAAGGCGATCCCAATTCCTTCATCAGGCCTACATCTGAGATTGTTATCTACTTACCTGTTGAGGAATGATTGTTTCTGCCTTGAGGAACTCTTTAAGAACTTTTCTTCCATTTAGTCGTGCATCTCCGGACTATTCCTAGAAAATTGCAGACATTGCGAACCAGACATTCCAGACATTGGACAAGAACTGTCCACCCATTCTAGTTTACTGTTTTTTTTGTTGCTTTTGTCTTTCAGGTTACAGTATTTTCACTGAACATCATGACATTCATATTTTGCATGTAGAGTGAAATCCTAGGATTTCAGACGGGGAGTGTGCTGTCCCAGCATTTTCTTCCATTTAAGATTAATTGCTGTATTTGTGTTATCATATCATTACCATGTTATGTAATGCTGCCACCCTGTGGTCATTCTTGTTATAAGTTTCCTGAATTTATTATGTAACTCCCATTTTCCTTTGCTCTCTGTCTACTCCTCCCTTTTGGTGACATATCCTGTTATTCTCTGGTCCTGTGTGTTTCTTCTTCTGCAGCAGACTCAATAAATTACCAAAGCATCTCCATTGTATTCTCCTCACTGGATCTTCACATGCAACTGGTACCACGACTGAAGGGTTCTATTACTGAGCTATTTTATATGGGCTTTTGAGTTACATCTATACATTTGTTTGCTTGGAGCTTGTGTGGAGTGGACTTTGGACTGTAATGTAGCTGTAAAATGCTTACGTTGCAGTCCAAGGTCTATATACATTAATATATCAGGAACATGGAGGTGAGAGAGTTCTCCAGGAACTGTTTTGCTGACACTCTAAAGATAAGATAACAAATGTGTAGCTAAGACTCGTGTCTCTCTATCATTGGATAAACTTAAACATCATGTCATTGGACTACGACTATATATGTTTCATATACCCAATAAACGTCAGAGTGGCATTGTATACCAGAATCGTATCGTGTGTCAATGCTGCTCTCCTAGCGCTAGAAAAGAATCAAATCAAGCTGAATACCGAAGTCTAGTACCAGGGGTACCAACTACCAATAAGAGGGGAAGAAATGAATATTCCTAACAATCTGGGGGCTCTGTCCGGGATCGAGAAGGTCATCCTCGGGTCTGGTGAGAAGAGACACCAATTTTGTCCTCTGGCCGATCCGAGGGCACTGGCCACGTCTCGGAGTAAGTACAGAGTTTTTTTGTATCCGGGATACATAGATACAACTCAGGGAGTTGTACACAGTTCAGGGAACTGTCAGATAGGTACTCAGGGAGTACCCAGTATTGTGTCAGGGACACATACGATACAACTCAGGGAGTTGTACACAGTTCAGGGAACTGTCAGATTAGGTACTCAGGGAGTACCCAGTATTGTGTCAGGGACACATACGATACAACTCAGGGAGTTGTACACAGTTCAGGGAACTGTTAGATTAGGTACTCAGGGAGTACCCAGTATTGTGTCAGGGACACATAAGATACAACTCAGGGAGTTGTACACAGTTCAGGGAACTGTCAGATAGGTACTCAGGGAGTACCCAGTATTGTGTCAGGGACACATACGATACAACTCAGGGAGTTGTACACAGTTCAGGGAACTGTCAAGTTAGGAATTTAGGGAAGTCCAGTAACAAGGAAAGCGTACTTCAGAGGGCTTGACTTCACAGAAGGTTTCACAGCTTGATTTGATTCTTAATAAGATAATTGTAAGTTTTGCATGATAAGTTGTTTGATAATTGTAGAAGTTTTGCATGATAAGTTGTTATGTCTAACATACTTATATAAGGGGAAGTGACAGGCTGGGTGGTAAGTGTACAGCTGTCGTCCCAAGACTAACATTCTGTTTTGCTATTGCTGTTTTGAATTCTTTTTGTAAGAAAATAAGTTTTGATAATGAGTAGTCAAAAATCTAAGACAGAATGCCCTAAACTAGAACCAGGTGAAACATGTAAATAATATGTTGCCCGAGTCAGTCCTACAAATTATTACCTTGTTAACCCATGGGTAGATAATTTGGCAGGATGGACAGAGGCAATGGAAGTGGTAGACCCCTTTCCCAGGGAAGGAGACAATAGCATATATCACATGGACATGGTCAAGGGTCTATGCTTAGGCGACACTGCCGCCTGGCCGTATTTTGAACCTGACCCTTCATGGGATATGTATTATATGCAGAAAGGAGGAGAACAATGGCTAGGGATAGCTCCTCACTGGTATGACCCCAACATGTGCAAAGGTTTAGAAAGATCAAAAGACGATAGAAAACTACATGAGATACAGACTAAGAAGGAAAATGATAAAAAAACATCAGATGTATCCCCCACCTTCATATGTACATAAAATTAACTGTTTAGCGCTCAGGATTTAATAGCAGCCAGTCACATAATAGCAGGACACGCAGTTAATAAACAACCCCCACCCCCAATTGTATCGAGATATAATTTAAGGAACAAGGGTTAAGAGGAAAAAGGATAGTGAGATAAGGGGACCTGAGATATCCATGCCTTTTTTGACGGTTGGTAATCAACTGATGAAAAAGGCTTTGGACATAGATGACCTTAATAAGATTATTAAACACTGCCCCAAGCCTACTGTGGCTCCGTCTGGCACAGTGGCTTATTTAAAGAAAGCCTGTAAAGGGAGAAATATGCGAAAGACAGCAGGAAACTTTCATAGATCAAATGATAGAAGCCAAGACTTCCAAACCATGAATAACTGCTGTTATAACTGTGGACAGGAGGGACATTGGGCTAGACAGTGCACAACACCCAGGAGAGACACGCAGAATAGGGGAGCACACAGCAAACAACAGCCCATGACACAAAGGGGACAGAATACAGATAGACAGGGTACGCAGACTCAGCCCAGGTTCCCCATTGATTGGAATCATCAACAACCCTACTGACGGGGCCCGGAGGGAGTCACCCCAGCTTTCACACAGGTCACCACCCACTGGAAAGATACACTTATTATTTTGCTTAAAGTTGCAGGAAAGAAGGTAGGATTCATGGTAGACAGCGGCGCCACCTCCAGTGTGTTAAACAAATACATGTACAAGGGACCTTTAAGAAAGTCTGACCCCTCTATGGGAATCAACAGGGTATTAACTAAAACATATAAAACAAGTGTCCTCCCAATAGAGACAGTGGGCGGTGAATACATCACAGACCATACTTTCAGCATCATACCGGATTTCCCTGTAAGTTTATTAGGAAGGGACTTGTTTGTGAAGTTGGACTTGGAAGTGACAGTAAAAAATGACGGACTAAGTATTCACTCAGCCACCATGCACATAGTGACCCCAGCTATATGTACTTTTGTTAGTTTACAGGACCACCCTGAGTTAGGAGACATAAACCCTTCACTATGGTCACAGGGCGACTATGACATGGGCCTGATTGATTGCACACCTTATCAAGCCAATCTTAAACCCGTTGCCACACCAGTATATCAAAAGCAATACCCACTGTCCAAGGAAAAGATTGAGGGTCTACGGCCAATGATAGAAGAATTTCTGAGAAGAAATCCTCGAGGAGGTGATTTCACCTTACTCTACCCCTATCAATCCTGTGACAAAGGCAGATGGTACTACCCGCTTTGTCCAGGATTTGAGGGCAATCAACAATCTCATTGTGCCCATAGCCTCAGTGGTTCCTGATGTCACAACTCTCCTTTCCTCCATCCCCGTGAAGCCGTCTGTTTAATAAGAGTACCATTTTGATTTTTCCTTTGAGGGACGTCAACTGACCTGGGGTAGAATGCCACAGGGGTATGCTGATTCACCAGTTGTGTACAGCATTGTCCTCCAAGCCACTTTGAAACCCTGGCACTCCCCAAGGTTCCATCCTGATGCAGTATGTTGATAATCTACTGTTGTGCAGCATGTCAGTGGAGGCAAGTGTAAATGATTGTTGAAATGGTTGTCAGAATGTGGTCATAAAGTGTCGTTAAAGAAACTGCAGTGGTGCAAAAAGCAGGTTGAATACTTGGGCTTTGTCCTCACACAGGGGGAAAGAAGAATCAGTCCCGGGAGAATCCAGTCTATTGTGGGTCTGGTCACCCCACACACACCAAAAAGGAAATGCTGTCCTTTCTTGGTATGATAAACTACTGTAGACAATGGATCCCCGACTGTTCTTAATATGACAATATTTTGAGGCAAGCCACTCTGGAAGAATCCCCAGAGCTAATAAGATGGTCAAAAGGAATGTTGAATGCTTTCGATACTCTGAAATGTTCATTGATGTGTAGCCCAGGATTGGGCCTCCCTGATTATAACCTACCATTCCACATGTCTGCACAACAAAACCATGTAAAACCATGGCGGGGGTACTCACTCAAGAACACGGGGGAAAGTTGCGTCCTTGTGCCTTTTTCTCAAAGGTAATGCCTGTCCCTGTACAAGGGATGCCGGCATGTCTACGTACTCTTGCGGCCTGTGCGATGATGGTGGAATTAGCCACACCCTTTACACTGGGACACCACACTGTCTTGCATACTATCCATGATGTAGTGGGACTACTCAGAGGTATTCATACGCAGCACATGTCAGCACAAAGATTGTCAGGATATGAAGTCCTTTTACTCAGTGATCCATCATTACAGATTAAATATGCCTCACATACGGCAGGACCAGCACCTATACTGAATGCATTACTAGGACTAAAAGGGACAGAAGACTTTTACCAGACAAACATGACTGTCTCAAGGTACTCGAATACTGAAACCTCCCCCAGACTAGACTTGTCAGCCACCCCCATACCAAACGCACCAGAAGTGTCAGTAGACGGTTCATGTTCACGTCCACTCGATACCGTCTACTGTGCAGCATATGCAGTAGTAATGCTGCCAGATATTATCCTTGAGTCACGACCCGTTCATGTGCAATCAGCCCAAGCTGCAGAATTAATAGCACTTACAAGGGCATGTCAAATACACAAACACAAACCTGTCACAATATACACAGACAGCAGATATGCACACGGAGTTGTGTGGGGCCATGGGGTAATCTGGCAACGCAGGGGTTTCACCACAGCTGACGGTAAGAAAATATCTCATTCCCAGCTTATAGATGATCTGTTGGCCGCCCTTCAGCTTCCCTAACAAATAGCTGTTATACATTTCAAAGCACATACTCGAGGAAAAGACTGGGTTTATCCTGTTTTGCAGAAAAATCCACACACTGGATTGGTCTGCAAAGAGGGGAAACCATGTATACCCCAGCACAGCGCTGCACTTTTCATAGCACATTTTCACAGAGTAGAGCACAACAGCATCAAAAATTTTCTTGTAGAATGCATGAATCGAACAGTTAAAGACAAACTTAGGAAAGCCACAGCAGGTACTTTTGAGAAATGGAAACAAACTCTACCTATTATATTGGCAGAAATAAGAATGACTCCTAATAAGAGGTTAGGACTGTCACCCGTTGAAATCCTCATAGGTAGGCCCTTTCCAACTCCTTGGGCAAATCACCCCCTAGTGGTACAGGAAGGCGACATAGACCAGAATAGGGAAGAATATGTCACAAAACTGAAGAAAAAGTTGCTTGTAAGTTTCCCTCTCTTCCACAGGAACCGACGCACTCGTTCCGAGCTGGAGACACGGTGGTGGTCAGGGTACTACGTAAAGGAAAAGATCCAAAGGAGCTGGCATTCGGACCCCCTACCACGGTGGTAGCAGTCACTAGAACGGCGATTCTCACAGAAGAGGCTCCGATCTGGATTCATGCTAGCAGAGTGAAAAGGATCCCTGAGGTTTCTTCTCCGGTGTCCAACAAAGACAAAGAGCGGAGCTCAGAAGAAGCCTTGCCACAGGCTGAAGATGAAGACCCCACAATATTCTGGGAGATTTGTGTCTGCTGCTGATTATTAATCTTTGTGTTTTCTTGCCAATCGGACTCATTACCACTTGTATTTATCATCCAGAGGAGATGAGTTTATTATGTGGTGCACCAAATAATCACACAGTCTCTAAAGGAGCACAGGAGCAAGATCCAGTTGTTCCTGGACCCTCTTATTCTGAACAAAATAGTATAATCAGGATAGTGAAGGCCCTAAATGCCCTAGATTAAAGATTTACAGAGTCCACGAGACCTTATACAAACAAGTGTTGTTGCTGTATCCAATGTATACCCTCATTAGTTAATACATTTATGAGATGTAGGCGAGTCTCAGATACACCACAAGTTGCATACATTCAGGTACCTCAGGAAACCCTGGGTCTCCAGAGGATTACCAACAATATTTACAGAAATATTTTGAAAGGAACAAAATGAAAAAACCAAAAATGAAATATGTAGATGGTTTTTAAGAGGGGATTGAAGGGTTCTATTACTGAGCTATTTTATATGGGCTTTTGAGTTACATCTATACATTGTTTGCTTGGAGCTTGTGTGGAGTGGACTTTGGACTGTAATGTAGCTGTAAAATGCTTACGTTGCAGTCCAAGGTCTATATACATTAATATATCAGGAACATGGAGGTGAGAGAGTTCTCCAGGAACTGTTTTGCTGACACTCTAAAGATAAGATAACAAATGTGTAGCTAAGACTCGTGTCTCTCTATCATTGGATAAACTTAAACATCATGTCATTGGACTACGACTATATATGTTTCATATACCCAATAAACGTCAGAGTGGCATTGTATACCAGAATCGTATCGTGTGTCAATGCTGCTCTCCTAGCGCTAGAAAAGAATCAAATCAAGCTGAATACCGAAGTCTAGTACCAGGGGTACCAACTACCAATAAGAGGGGAAGAAATGAATATTCCTAACAACGACCAAAAGGATATTAGTGAGTTCAGCTGTTTACCATTGCTTTTACAGAGATTACCACTCACAACCAGTCAGAGACTTCTCTAACGTACATCTGTGGCAGAATAGCAAAGTTTATCAGCTCTCAAATATGCAATGTCCCTTCCTTTGTTATGGAGTCCTTGTAGTGAACAGTAGAAATAGTTTTGGCCTGTAGTACAGGAAATGGGTTTCTTGCATCACAGACTGAAATTTGGGGTTTAGTAGGAAACAGAGGTACAGTTGATTAGGATATGTTTAGCAGCAGAAAATGACAAAAGACAGGATAAGGCCTCATGCACACGGCCATTGTTTTGGTCCGCGTCCGAGCCGCATATTTTGCGGCTTGGGCGCGCACGCATTCACTTCAATGGGGCCGCAAAAGATGCAGACAGCACTCCGTGTGCTGTCCGCAACTGTTGCTCCATTCCATGGCCCATCAAAAAAAATAGAGCATGTCCTATTCTTGTCCGTTTTGCGGACACGAATAGGCATTTATACAATGGGCCGCGTTCCGTTCCGCAAATTGCGGAATGGAACCTGGAGCAGCTTCCGTGTTTTGCGGATCCGCGGTTTGCGGACCGCAAGACACATACGGTCGTGTGCATGAGGCCTAAAGGAGGAAAAACCACGTCATCCACCAGTAATGTCAGCGGCCGTAGCGGCGGCAGCACTGTCAGACTCGGCACCAGCCTGTATCAACCAGTGACTCCACCTGCTGTTGGCTGGCTGTCATTATAGAGGAAAGAGATGAAAATGTCTAAAGGATGACTAAGCCATCAACATTATCTCACAGGCACATGATGTCACCCTCAGTTTTTGCCCCTTCCTATAAAGTTGGCTATTCTATTCTGCCTTCACTGACATCTTATTTCACTGCCACGTCCACCTGTAATGTGTCAGCTCCCATCCAGGATATGCCCCTACTAAAGGAACACAATTTGGAAGGCCATGTAAAAGAAATGTAGCTTTTTCATTTCTGAACCGCAATCATGATCACCGCCATAATATTTTTTAAATTTGTGTATCAACTTACTAATACATAATAGATGGAAAAGGTCCTTTTGGGGTATGGGAAATAGCCACTTCAGTGTGAGTCGGCTAAATCCTATCTCTGAAAAAGGACCTCAGGAGTATAAATCCTTCCTAGTACATAATAGCTGGAAAAGGTCCTTTTGGAGTACAGGAAATAGCCACTTCAGTGTAAGGCCTCATGACATGCACACGACCGTTGTTTGATTCCGTGTCCGTTGTGTCGTTTTTCGTGATTTTCTGCGGACCCATTGGTTTGTCCTCCGCGTCCGTGATTCCAGTCCATCAAAAAAATATAACCTGTCCTATTCTTGTCCGCAAAAAAGGGTTCGCGGGCCCATTCAAGTCAATGGGACCGTGAAAAAATGTGGATGGCCATCCGTGTGTCATCCGCGTTCCGCGTCCACATTTTTTTGCGGATCCCTTGGCAGGCACTTGGCAAAAATTGTCAGCCTGTCTTTTGGTAAAATCTTTTGGGTCATGTCCGCTAAAAAAAACGGAAGACACATGGAAACACAACGGAAGCAAAAACGGACACGGAACAACGGAACCCCGTTTTGCGGACCGCAAAAAAATACTGTTTTGTGCATAAGGCCTAAGTCGGATAAATCCTATCCTTGAAAAGGACCTCAGCAATATGAATCCTCCATACTATATAATAGATATAAAAGGTCCTTTTGGAGTACGGGAAATAGCCACTTCAGTGTGAGTCGGCTAAATCCTATCCCTGAAAAGGAACTCAGGCGTATGAATCCTTCCTAGTACATAATAGATGGAAAAGGTCCTTTTGGAGTACGGGAAATAGCCACTTCAGTGTGAGTCGGCTAAATCCTATCCCTGAAAAGGAACTCAGGCGTATGAATCCTTCCTAGTACATAATAGATGGAAAAGGTCCTTTTGAGGTACGGAAAATAGCCACTTCAGTGTGAGTTGGCTAAATTCTGTCCTTGAAAAGGACCTCAGCGTTATGAATCCTCCATACTCCATAATAGAGGGAAAAGGTCCTTTTGGAGTACGGGAAATAGCCACTTTAGTGTAAGTCGCCTAAATCCTATCCTTGAAAAGGACCTCAGCAGTATGAATCCTCCATACTATATAATAGATGGAAAAGGTCCTTTTGGAGTATGGGAAATAGCCACTTCAGTGTGAGTCGGCTAAATCCTATCCCTGAAAAGGACCTCAGCAGTAAGAATCCTTCCTAGTACATAATAGATGGAAAGGTCCTTTTGGGGTACGGGAAATAGCCACTTCAGTGTGAGTCGGCTAAATCATATCCTTGAAAAGGACCTCAGCAGTATGAATCCTCCATACTATATAGTAGATGGAAAAGGTCCTTTTGGAGTATGGGAAATAGCCACTTCAGTGTGAGTCGGCTAAATCCTATCCCTGAAAAGGACCTCAGCAGTATGAATTCTTCCTAGTACATAATAGATGGAAAAGGTCCTTTTGGGCACGGGAAATAGCCACTTCAGTGTGAGTCGGCTAAATCCTGTCCTTGAAAAGGACCTCAGAATTATGAATCCTACCTACTCCATAATAGAGGGAAAAGGTCCTTTTGGAGTACAGGAAATAGCCACTTCAGTGTGAGTCGGCTAAATCCTATCCTTGAAAAGGAACTCAGGAGTATGAATCCTTCCTAGTACATAATAGATGGAAAAGGTTCTTTTGAGAATATGGGAAATTTCTCATTTGTTTTTTAAACAACTAATGTTAAAGGGGTTATCTGATATCAAAAATATCCCCGCCAATGCCCGAGCCCCTTGTATGGATTATACGTGCTCAGGGCACCCGCGTCACTCAAGATCCCTGCATGGCCATTGCTGTATCTCCTCGTCACTCAGATCAAAATATCCGGCCACAGGGAGAGCAGGCAATAGCAGACTGGGACGAGCCCTCTTGGGTCTGGAGTCTGTTGCGGCTATTGGCTGCTCCCCCCGTCACCTGATGCCCTGTCACTGTATGTTTTGATCTGAGCGAAGGGAGATACAGCAGCGGCCATGGAGGGACCCTGAGCGACACGGGTGCCACTGAGCAATTAAGTATAATCCAGACAAGGGGCCCGGGCATTGGCGGGGATATTTTCGATATCGGAAAACCCCTTTAACTTCTAGGAAAGTACAGAGATCACATGACCAGATGTTTCTGGAAAGCGCTTTGCCATCAATATCACATTTCGGCAGATACAAGTGCTCAGAAGTCGCGTAATATTGTTTTTTTTAATTGTAAATATTTTCAGAAATAAAAATAAACATAAAAGAGGCTTATTCTACAATAGTCACCCATATAACTTTATTATATACTATTACACTGTATCCATGTAGAAGCCGTGCTACTGGACAAAGTTCATGACCAGGTCCTAATAGACAAGGGGATTTAGCCAAGTCATTGAGAAGCAACTAAATCCTAACACAGTTCAGTAACCAGATCCACGAGGCAGAAGAGGTCCCTACAAATGATGGGAAATAGACAGCTCCTGTAGAGTCAGCTATTTCCTATCACTGGGGAGGACCAGGTCCTTACGGAGTATAGTATTTAGTCACAACCATTGTGCATTGAGTTTAGACACAACATATTTAGCCCCTTCAGGACCCTGCCATTTTTCACCTTCCTGCCCAGGCCAAACTTTGGAAATCTGACCAGTGTCACTTTATGTGGTAATAACTTTGGAACACTTTTACTTATCAAAGCCATTCTGAGATTGTTTTCTCGAGACACATTGTACTTCATGAAAGTGGTAAATTTGAGTCAATATAAATTACCTTTATTTATAACAAAAATCCTAAATTTACAGAAAATTTTGAATTTGTAATCTTCAAAATTTGAATTTCTCTGCTGTTAAGGCAGATAGTGATGCCTCACAAAATAGTTATTACTTTCCATTTCCTATATGTCTACTTTGTGTTGGCATCATCTTGTAGATGTAATATTATTTTTTAGGAAATTAGAAGGCTCAGAATTATAGCAGCAATTCTTAAAATTTTTAAGAAAATTTCCAAACCCATTTTTTTAAGGACCAGTTCAGTTCTGACATCACTTAGGCATCTTTCACACGAGCGTGTCCGGAATAGGTCCGGATGCGTTGCGGATGCGTTCAGGGAAAACTGTGCTATTTCACAGGCAAAGCCATTCAGTTTTGCCTGCGATTGCGTTCAGTTGTTCAGTTTTTTCCGCGCGTGTGCAATGCGTTTTGATGCGTTTTTCACGCGCGTGATAAAAAACTGAAGGTTTACAAACAACATCTCCTAGCAACCATCAGTGAAAAACGCAACGCACCCGCACCTGCTTGCGGATGCAATGCGTTTTTCACGCAGCCCCATTCACTTCTATGGGTTCTAGGGCTGCGTGAAAAACGCAGAATATAGAACATGCTTCGATTTTCACGCAACGCAGAAGTGATGCGTGAAAAAAAACGCTTATGTACACAGACCCATTGAAATGAATGGGTCAGGATTCAGTGCGGGTGCAATGCGTTCACATCACGCATTGCACCCGCGCGGAAAACTCGCCCGTGTGAAAGGGGCCTTAGCGTGGCTTACATAGTGGAAACCACCCATAAATGACCCTCATTTAGAAACTACACCCCTCAAAGTATTCAAAACTGATTTTATAAACTTTGTTAGCCCTTTATGTATTCCACAAGAATTAAAGGAAAATGAAGATGACAATTCTAAATTTCACTATTTTGGCAGATTTTCCATTTTAATCCATTTTTTTTCCTGTAACACATCAGGGGTTAACAGCCAAACAAAACTCTAAGTTTATTACCCTGATTCTGTGATTTACAGAAACACCCCACATGTGGTGGTAAACTGCTGTACGGGCACACGGCAGGGCGTAGAAGAAAAGGAGCATCATATGGTTTTTGGAGGGCAGATTTTGCTGGACTGGTTTTTAGATGTCATGTCCCATTTGAAGTGCCCCTGATGCACCCCTACAGTGACCCCATTTTGGAAACTATGGGATAAGGTAAACATTTTCATAATACTATCCTGCGTTACATATGATTTTTAATAGCTCTATACAGGGGCGTAGCTATAGGGGGTGCAGAGGTAGCAGTCGCTACCGGACCCAGGAGCCTGAAGGGGCCCAAAGACACTTGTGCCGCACAAGAAGACACACAACACTGAGGGAAGGGGGGCCCAAGCTGAACTCTTGCACCAGGGCCCATGAGCCTTTAGCTACGCCCCTGGCTCTATAATATGTTTTTTGTTAGGTAAGGTTACCAAAAATGGCACTTCTGGCATAGTTAAAATTTTTTGTTTTTTACAATGTTCATCTGACAGGTTAGATCATGTGCTATTTTTATAGAGCAGGTTTTTACGGATGCGATGATATCAAATTTTGTACTTTGTTTGTTTGTTTCACTTTTACATAATAAAGCATTTTTTTTAAAATTATGTTTTTGTGTCTCCATTTTCTGAAATACATATTTTTTTTATTTTTCTGCCGATCGTCATGTGCAGGGGCTCGTTTTTTTTGCGGGAAGACTTGACATTTTCATGGGTCCCAATTTTGGGTGCATAATATTTTTTGATCATTCAATATTACACTTTATTGGGCAAGAATTTAGTTTTTTACAGCATTCACCTCAGGGGGTAGATTATGTGATATTTTTATAGACGAGGCCATTGCGCATGCAGCAATACCTAATATGTCTATTTTTTATTTTTATTTTGGTTTTACACTAAAAAAAAAGTTTTTGTGTCTCCATATTCTGAAAGCCATATTTTTTTTATTCTTTGGCCGATTGTCTTAGATAGGGTGTTATTTTTTGCGGGATGAGGTGAGGGTCTTATTGGTACTATTTTGGGATATATATGACTTTTTGATCGCTTGGTATTACACTTTTTGTGATGTAAGGTGACAAAAAATGGCTTTTTTGGCACAGTTTTTTTATGGTGTTGACTTAAGGGGTTAGCTCATGTGATATTTTTATAGAGCTGGTTGTTACAGACGTGGCAATACTTAATATGTATACTTTTATTTATTTATTTATTTCACTTTAACACAAAAGCATTTTAGAAAAAAAAACGTTTTTGTGTCTCCATTTTCTGAAAGCCATATTTTTCCATTTTTTGGACGATTGTCTTATGTAGGGGCTCATTATTTGCGGGATGAGGTGACGGTTTGATTGGTACCATTTTGGGATACATACGACTTTTTTGATCACTTTTAATTACTTTTTTTGGGAAGTGAGGTGGGCAAAATTTAAATTCCATTATATTTTTTCTTTTTTTATGGCGCTCACCGTGCGGGGAAAGTAACATGACCCTTTTATAGATCAGGTCTTTACGGACATGGTGATATCAAACATGTGTATTGTAATTTATTTTTCTAATCAATTATAAATGTGCGGCTATAAGAAGAAAGTTGATTTGTTTTTATTTTATTTTTTACCCAGATCCACTTGGTTATTGAAGATCCAGGGGGTCTGATGCCTCTATAATACACTGCAGTACACTATATAGTGTACTGCAGTGTATTCTTACTTTACACCCATTCTGGTCAGGCTCAGCTATACCATGGCAAGCCGGAAGCCGGTGAAGGCATCTGGCTGCCATGGTAACCATGGTGAGGCTGCCACAGTAGGGCAGCTGCCCAATGGGGAAGCGAGGGAGCTCCCTCCCTCTGTAAACCAGTCAAGCATCCGGTTGCGGCAACAGCCTGATGGGAGAGGGGGGGGGGAGCTCCCTCCCTGTTAACCCTTTCCATATACAGCGGTCCCTATGGATAGCGGCATGGAAGGAGTTAAAGGGCTACATATTTTACAAGGTTCTGATCCCCACAATCACAGACTGTGGGGATCAGAACCTTTCAGCCATAATTAGGATCGTGTGATTGGCTAGCTTGTATAGACTATCCAATCAGAGTGATCGCCGCCCCCCGGGACCACCCTCATTAGTCCCGGGCCGGTTAGCTGAGTTCCCTGGCTGTGTGTAACAGCTGGGGTCTCAGCGATGTCCCCATGTCTGCAGACATGGTTAGAGTTTAATGTCATGCCGTGTATACTCATCATGGAGCACCAAGTAGCAGTGCTCCATGACCAGTATACACGTCAAATAGCATTAACGGGACGCCTAGGTCACATGTCTCACACATGTTTATCACGTGCTCTAGTGCCTGTACGTGACGTGTGCGTTCCATCTGCCACTACCCAGCATGCAGTGCGGGGGCTAGTAGCTCTGTTCTCCTCCCCCTCCCTGGGCATGACGTGGGCCCGGGTGTGTCACGTGATGCTTCGGTGGCTTTCTGGTCTGTTATCTCGGTTGATAGTTGACACAGGACGGGCAGAAAACCCGGAGAGGGAGCGGTTCTGCTGACACCGGAGATGAGGGTGACCGGTTCAGACGCGGTAGGTGGCTGATGCTGTACAGGGAGTGGAGGAGCATGGATGAAGGTCGGGGACAGGGAGGACACTGCTCAGCGGGAATGGTGGGATTCGTCCACACCTGTGAGCAGCGGCGCCCTGTCCCCCAGTGCTATGCACAGTTGTCAGGTGTCTGAATATTGGGACCTGAGGACCAGCCATAGAGTGAGATGCAGTCCAGAGCTCGGTACAGACGTACCGGTTACACTCTACATCGTCCAGCTCGTCTCTATGATATTGGCCAGTAGAATATAATCAGTCATCCTCCTGTTTAACCCTCGCCGCCCTGTGTACGGCCATTCCCCTAACCTAAGTGAAGCATTACAGCACCCACTAAGCCACTGGCTGTTCGTGTGATGTATGGGCATGAGGGCTCCTCCATGTATTGTAGAGAGACCCTTCATCCTGAGTAATGGGGATTGCCCATAGAGGACCCCCTTATTTGAACCTTGGAAAGCTGGTGTGGTCCACACCGGAGTGCGCTGGTCCTGGAGTCAGGACTGAGGATGACCGAGGTCTGTCTGAGCTTAGGATACACAGGTTGGGTATTGATGCTTGTCATGAGCCATCTATCTCCTCCTGTACATCTTCTTACATGTTCAATATGTCAGGTTCCCCTTAGATATTAAGGCATCTCTGCCTTAAAGGGGTTGTCCACAGGATAGGTGATGAGTATGTTACTGCTGGGACCCCCACAGATCACAAGAATGATGCGTCCCTTAAGCAGCCTCATTGATTTGAATAGAGCAGTGATGTGACCTCCATTCTCTTGGGGTATTCGGGGACCCTGTTCTCATGATCGGTGGGGGTGCCTCACCGATTAGATACCTATCGCCATTCCTGTGGATAGGTGATGGGAGAACCATTTAATTTTCCCTATGTTTCCTCACATGCAGTGATATGTGGGGGACATGGTTCATTGATGGGATCGGGGTGTGTGCTGCGTTTCCTGCACGTGTACATGGAATCCCTAATGTGAACAGAGCTATGGAAGGGCTCCTACCTGTATGCTCCAGCTGCGGTGTGGTGGACACGAACTTCTGTTTTCAAGCTCGGCGTACAAGGTTTGGGTTATCTAAGAATTCCGTTATGGATTCCGCTGTCACGGACCATAACTTATCCACGGTAGCGGAATCCATAACAGAATTCTTAGATAACCTAAACCGTAGTTCGCTCATCCCTAACACGAGTGCCACCTCTATGATGCCCGGCAGCCACAGTGTCTCCACCCCACAGGGATACGTCAGTATGTGACACATGAGTGCTCTATTTCTTAGAAACTGGCCAACTCTTTTACGTAACGTGCAGAGCACCTTCCAAAGTTTCCGTAAAGGGAAGCAGTCACATTGAATATACTGTCTGATCTGCAGGCCGGGTTCGCATAAGTGCGTTCAATCAGGAAAAGGCATTTTTGACTCTGCGATGGCGGCTTCTACTGGAACCCCTTGTGCAGATGTGAGGTAACCTTACAGATCGGGAGTAGGCTCTGTGGCAGAGGTCAGGAAATCGCTGCGCCCGGTGAAGGAAGCAAACCTATTATTGAGGGCATGCAAATGATGGTAGTCGTACACGGAGAACCTGTCTGATGACAGACACTCTTTACCAGCCGGTGTGTGTATTTTTTTTAACTGGATGACATTGCGTGATACATTATTGCATATGATTTTATGTGATAGAACTGGTTAAAGCTCTGAGTATGTACTGTCCTCCATATATGTCCATTAACCCTTAAGCCTCATTCACACGTCAGTGTTTAGTCAGTGATTGTGAGCCAAAACCAGGACCGGAGCCTCCACAGACATAAGGTATAAGGGAGAGATTTCCTTCTGTTCTTTGTTTAGAGCCGCTCATGGGTTTTTCTCATAATCACTGACCAAACACTGGGGGGAGATCTATCAAAATTGGTGTAAAGTAGAACTGGCTTAGCTGCCCATAGCAACCAATCAGATTCCACCTTTCATGTTCAGATGGAGCTCTGGAAAATGAAAGGTGGAATCTGATTGGTTGCTATGGGCAGCTAAGCCAGTTTCCCTTTACACCACTGTTGATAAATCTCCCCACTGACTGTGTGAAAGCGTCCTTATGCCAATTTCTCAGTCTGTGAGATATGTTGTGTGTGCTAGTATTAACTGCTCCTGTGACCCAAACCCCTGGCATAATGACTTCCGTTCCTGCCCGACCTCAGCTGTACTGAACCGTACTGATAGTATTATGTGAGTAGAATTCAGTACAGACCAGGTCAGGCAGGACCACAAGCATTATAAAGCTGGGTTCACACGTGACTGACTAACTGCGGATTTGCCATTGCATAGTTTGCGTGTGGCAAATTTGAAGCGTTGGACAGTGCCAGCAAAGTGGACAAGAATTTGAAATCTGCTGCAGATTGAAAGCAGAAATGCTGCAGAAAATCCGCAGCTATTCAGTCACATGTGAACACAGCCTAAATCATTATGTCACAAGTTGGTGTCAAAGGAACAGTGTTCAGTAAAGGAAATACACACAGTATATTTCATGGACTGAATATGATCGCCCAGAGGGGGAGCTTGGATCCAGAAGGTAATTTTTTTTTCTCCGCAGATCTACAGAGAATGAAATCTGTAGTAAATCTGTGACAAAATAGTTGTGAGGTGGATTTGAAAATCAGCAACGCGCTATATATACTCCCTGCAGATACCGTGTGGGCCTAATGTTATTTGACTGTGTTCTGATGCCAATCAACATATTTGGGGTGAATATAATTCCCAAATAATTAGTTTATCAAAAGGGACCTGTCAAGCAAAGTAATATGGCATCCATAGAAATCTCTCTGTATGCCTTCCATTCCTATGTCCGCAGTCCGTCACCTATGGAGGCCCCGTATACAGTGCCTGTGTCTCCTTCGTATGTGGTGCTGTGAGAACATCCAATTCTTTGCACATAGTACCAGAAACCTGTAGGCCTGGGTGAAAGGCCAGCTCACAGTGGCCCTTGCAGTGCCTATTAAAGGGGTTGTCCAAGTTCTATTTATTGATGACCTTTCCTCAGGATGGGTCATCAATATCAGATCGCCGGGGTCTGACACCAGCACCCCCGCCGATCAGCTGTTTGAAGAGAAGGCACGCGCCGTGCCAGGGCTGCCTCCTCTTCGTTGTTTACCTGCTCGCCATCACATCCGCAGCGGTGATCAGGTGTAATTACACCCAAGCCGTCCTATGCATTTCAATGGGACGGTTCTGTACTATACACTTGTATAGGAACGAGCCGTCCCATTGAAATTAATGGGGCGGCTTGGGTGTGGAGTTACACGGTGGCTGTTGAGCTCATGCACACGACCGTATGCCCTCCTCATATCGCATGATCTTATGATTGGGGGACCGTGCGCGCAATGTATGCCGCTCCGGGACATATGGCCCGCTCACGGACTGTATGTCTCGGAGGGCATACGGTCGTGTACAAGGGGCCTTAGTCAGTGGGTCTACCAGGTAATAGCTGGAGCCAAGTTCTCCAAGTTTTAAATTAAGGCTAGGGCTACACGACGACATGTCACACGACAATTTTTATAATAATAGTCTATGGTGTCGCACTGGGACATGCAACATGCTCCGACTGAGACACGACAGTAGCAAAAAATTCCATCCAAGATACACCATAGACTATCATTATAAAAATTGTCGTGCGACATTGGTGCAACATCGATGTCCCGCGACACATGTTGCAGTGTAGTTGTGTCCTGTGACTTATTGTCGTCATGTGGCCCTACCCTTACCTGCTTGCACTTCTATGGGACGACTCCTTCCTAATCGCCGCCCCTTTAAAATGAATGGGATAGCTTGTAGTTACACTGCTCATCGCTGCGCTGTCCACGACAAGCAGGTAAACGATGAAGAGGAGGCAGCGCTGGCACGTAGCGCGGCCTCTTCAAACAGCTGATCTACAGGGTGTCGGACCCCCGCCGATCTTATATTGATGACCTACCCTGAGGATAGGTCATCAATGTTAAAATCCCTTCAATTTTCAGCTGAGCATTGTCCGTGGTATACAGATCACATGGAGCAAGCATGGATTCTTCACAGATGAAACGTGAATGATTTTCCATCAATGTCAAACGGACGCGGAAATGTGAACGAGGCCTAATGGAGCTGATCTATAGCAATAATGAACATGCTGTGGATTTTACATCAGTCCATGCAGATATTTCCGGAGAGTGAGTGGGGTATGAAATACCCCATTATGGCCTCATTCACATGACCGTGTCCAAAACATGGATACTGGCTGTGTGCATCCCACATAGGACATGTCTTTTTGTGGGGCCATGGAATGGACATATGGACACAGTGTGCTGATCTTTTTTGGTCCTGTTGAATTGAACGGCTTCGCATCCTATCCGCAAAAAGTGCGGACCAAAACTACATGTATTATCGTCAGAATGTTAGCGGATTCTCAGGATTTAGGAATCTGCGCCTGAATCATGAACATGGCCTTAAAATTCTTTCTGACTGAAGCCACAAAATGTGGTGACTCAGGCTTGGCGTAGCTGACGGGTTAGGATCTAGGTGTGTCTATATTGGTGTGCCTCGTCATATCTCATCACCGTCATCAGCATGGGCACGGTAATGGTTCCTAGTTATTTGCATCCTCAGCTAATGGGTTATTTTTTACTCAACGCGTTTTTCGGCGTATGATTTAAATAGAAGTCCGTCGTGTAGTATTACTTATACCAGTGAGTGACCACAGACCACAGTGTGTGCGTTTCCATTTCCCCAAATTAAGTGAAACTGTTGAATTCCTGAATTTCCTTAGTAATTAAAAACAAAAAGAAGAACTAGAGGCGGCACATGTTCTAAGCTAATAAGCCAATCAGTACCTGCTTCTTCAGTCCCCTTTCCATACAGGACCAGTGGTCCAGTAGTCCCTCGATAGGGACAGCAATGACCTGCCTATACTGCAGTCAGTCTGATATGAATTGTGCCACAAAAGTTTTTTTGTTTTTTTTGGGGGGGGGGGGGGTCATTTTTGCACACTTTTGGACCAGTTGGTTTTTTTTTTAATGTCAGCATGCTCTAGGTATAGTGGGGGAGTTATCAAAACTGGTTGATAGGAAATCTGGCTTAGTTGCCCATAGCAACCAATCAGAATAAGAGGGGGAATCGGATTGGTTGCTTAGGACAACTAAGCCAGTTTTCCTTTGCACCAGTTTTGATAAATCTACCCCCCCCTGCCCCCGTATACTTTTTTCACTTATATATAGGCCTATGAAAAAATGCTGGTAATAATTGTCTCACAAATGTCAGAAAACTACCAAAACACAGGAAATACAAGTGGTTTTTACATGTCCGAAGCCTAAATATTGCAGAGTCTCGGTGACCCTATTCTTAGACCAGACCGCCGCCTCTGCAGACTGTGTTAGAAGTAGAGGAGGGAAATTGAAGCTCATCAGAAACCTGTAGTGAGGAGACTTCATATCCGCTGGAGACCCCACTGAGCTATGGGCCATAGTGGCTACATAATGTCATCATAAGAAGGAGGAGGTTAGTCTAGGCCCACGGACGGGCACATAACCTGTCTGCTCTCATGACAAGTCTGTCTTAGTAGATACAGTTGTCATTCCTCTTTTCTTCCTTCTGAATATTTATGATTATGTAATCAGATTGGTGAGGGTCCGACACTGGCACCCACACTGTTCAGCTGTTTGAGGAGATGGCAGTGCGCCGTGTTTACCTGCTCACCACTGCAGTTGTGATGGCGAGCAGGTAAACCATGAAGAGAAGGCAGTGCTCATACAAGTGCGGCCTTCTCTTCTAACAGCTGATGGACGGGGGTGCCGGGTGTCGCACCACCACCGATCTGATATTGATGACCTGCCCTGATGAACTCAAAACTTTTCAGGAGAAATAACAGAGGAACAGCACCACATAGAGATATAATAGAAGATGCTTCCTGAAGACAATTTTTCAGTAAATCTGACATGTCAAGAGAGCTGACAGGTCCTCTAATAAATGCATCGTGTGCACCGGATCCACCTATGGATAATGGGGTACCTTGACCTGCCCTGAGATCTGGAGCCTGCATTCAGGTGGGCTGAGCACCCCACCAGTCAGACACAGTGGGGGTCATTTATCAAAGGCTGGCTTTTTAAGCGTAAAAATGTTAGTAAATGACAGCAGTAACAGCTGTGACGGTGTGTGGCTAAGACTGTACTTAGACATGTCTTTCAGCTTATTTAACTATGTTACTATCTAGTTAAAGGGGTTGTCGCATTACAAGAACATATCCACAGGCCCTGCTGAGGGACCTTGCCCATAATGAAAACAGCAGCCTGTGTTCCCTGTTTGAATGGAGGAGCAGACACTTACGTGGTTCCACCGCTCCATTCATCTCTATAAGTTCTGTTTTAGAGGAGTCCTGTGAAGGAATCGGGTTCAGTGTATGAGAGTGATTTCCCGTTCTGGACACGTTCATAGCATTATACTGATTTATAATGCTGTGTGTCTCTTCCTGACCTTATCGCTACAGAGTTATACTGAAATAATGCTGGCACTATGATTCTGTAGCAATAAGGTCATGCAGAGACACACAGCATTATAAATCAGTATAATGCCATGCACTCCTGCAAATCCAGAACAGAGGGTCACGTTCACACAGGGAGTGTGATTCCTGCAATGGACTCGCTTGTGTGAAACACCACTAAAGCCTCATTTACACATCAGTGTTTCATGTACGTGTTCCCCACAGACAGCACACGTCCCCATTCATTTAAATGTTTGTATTCACACATCAGTGTTTTGGCACAGTCCGTGGGTCCGTGTTTTCAGCACGGATGCATGTCCTATCTTGGTCCGTGTTCCCAGAGCCCTCACGCCCATTATAGTCTATGGGTCCGTGAAAACCACGAATGCAACACGGATGCCATCCGTGTTACATCCGTGTTTCACGGATCATTAAGAAGAGATGCTTTGAAAAGAATTTTTCAGCTGTTTAGTGTCAGTGAAACACGGATGCAACACGGACAGCAAAAATCTGACACACGGATCCTTCACGGACAGCTTCACGGATGCATCACTGACCACCTGCTCACGGATTTGAGCTTGGATGTGTGAATGAGGCTTAAGAGTGCCAGTTATTGCCAAGAGCAAGCACTTTATCTAGTGCCAAGGAAAACTAGATACATTATATATATATAATTTTTTTAATTTTTTTTTTGTAGTCCTTCACAAATGTCCTATACGTGTCCCCAAAACAGACAAGAATAGGACGTGTTCTATTTTATTTTTCTGCCAGTCTGCGAAATGGACTTACGGATGCGGACAGCACATGGGTCCACACCCGAGCCACATATAACAAGGATCGAATGTGGACCATAGCTATGGCCGTGTGCGTGAGTCCGTATAACTTATTTTAGATTAAGCTGATCGTTCCTTAAACCCGAGCCTTTATATCCTATGTCTTAGTAGAATTGTGCAGTGGAATACATCACAGGCCTGCACGTATCAGTAGCCTCTAAGCTGGCACTTCAGGGGCAAACCTGGTTGCTTGCCCAGAGTGCTTAGCAACAGCCCGGTAGTGTTCTGGATCTGCCTGCATGGCTATCGGCCAAAGTAATACATCTGATTTTTGTTAAAAGGGATTGCAAATAGTATTCTGGAGAGGTTATCCCGATTTTAAAAACAGCTGGTCTAATTTTTGTATCATCAGAGCCAGTAGATGGAGAAGACGCAGTGATAGTCCTCAGCCATTCATACCTTTTAATGGCATACAGACCCGATGAAGAGACTTGCTTAGTCTTGAAATTTTGCTCTTTGTTGCCATCTTTTCCATTAACTACTTAGCACGCCTGGACGTAGCTGTACATCTGAGGTGAACGGGGGGAGTATGGAGCCGGCTGAAGAGCAGCGCACGCTCCATATGCTGACACCCACCTGCTGCTGCCTGCAGAGGACATGGCTCTGATCCACCCCCTTCACTGCTCAGATGACTTGGTCAGTCACCACCGAGGCATCTGAGTAGTTAGTGAGGTGGCTCCCTCCGTCCTCTAATTCCCCCCCCCCCCCCCCCCTCCGCAATGAAATCACAGCGCGCCGATCAGCTTGTATGACAGCCTGGGGCCTGGTGAGGCTTCCAAACCTGCTATTGTAAACTGTCTGTTAATATAACCTGCCATTACAAAATACCACTTGTCCTGCAGAAAACAAGCCCTCATATGAAAAGAACACTAAAAAAAAGTATGACTCTTGGAAGATAGGGCAGAAAAATACGAAAATTGGTACAGTCCCAAAGGGGTTAAAAGGTATCAACTACTGAGGACTCTATATTTATATCTTCCCTATGAGTAGCAACCCTCTTTATTCTGCACAAATTAAAGGGGTTCTGCACTTTGTTTAAACTGATGATCTATCCTCTGGATAGATCATCAGCATCTGATCAGCGGGGGGCCGACACCCGGGACCCCCGCCGAACAGCTGTTTGATATATAGCATATCTGTATAGCATATCTGCTGAGGTATACATGATGTATCGGATGATAAGGAAGGGTTTAGCATATCTGCTGAGGTATACATGATGTATCGGATGATGAGGAACGGTATAGCATATCTGCTGAGGTATACATGATGTATCGGATGATAAGGAACGGTATAGCATATCTGCTGAGGTATACATGATGTATCGGAGGATGAGGAACGGTATAGCATATCAGCTGAGGTATATATGATGTATTGGAGGATGAGGAACGGTATAGCATATCTGCTGAGGTATACATGATGTATCAGAGGATGAGGAACGGTATAGCATATCTGCTGAGGTATACATGATGTATCAGAGGATGAGGAACGGTATAGCATATCTGCTGAGGTATACATGATGTATCGGAGGATGAGGAACGGTATAGCATATCTGCTGAGGTATACATGATGTATCGGAGGATGAGGAACGGTATAGCATATCTGCTGAGGTATACATGATGTATCAGAGGATGAGGAACGGTATAGCATATCTGCTGAGGTATACATGATGTATCGGATGATAAGGAACGGTATAGCATATCTGCTGAGGTATACATGATGTATCGGAGGATGAGGAACGGTATAGCATATCTGCTGAGGTATACATGATGTATCAGAGGATGAGGAACGGTATAGCATATCTGCTGAGGTATACATGATGTATCAGAGGATGAGGAACGGTATAGCATAACTGCTGACAGCACAGGGCCTATGGAGTAGAACAGCCGTCTTGTGGGACTGGTTTCTATGGATACACTTCACAGCTGCAGCCTTGTGAGTAGGGTTGTTAGGCAGTGCATTCCCAGCAACCAGTCCGGCATGTACTAATCAGATCAACACTTAAAGGGGTTGTGTCACTTCAGCAAATGGCAGTTATCATCTAGAGAAAGTTAATAGAAGGCACTTACTAATGTATTGTGATTGTCCATGATTGCCTCCTTTGCTGCCTGGATACATTTTTCCATCCCAATATACACTGCTTGTTTCCATGGTTACCATCACCCTACAATCCATCAGCAGTGGTTGTGCTTGCATACAAAAAAACAAAACACTAGCCTATGTGTGCTCTGCTGGTCACCAGAGAGGCTGGCATTTTTTCATATAATGTGCAAGCAAGACCACCACTGATGGAAAAAACAATGTATAATGTGGTAAAAAAATGAATCCAGCCAGCAAAGGAGGCAATATGGACAATAATCATACGTTGGTCAGTGGCTTGTATTAATGGTCTCTACATGATAAAGGCCACTTGCTGAAGTGACACAACCCGTTTAACTGGCTAATTGTATAAGGGCTCTTACACATGAGCGAGTTTTCCGCATGGATGCGATGTGCGTTGCGAGCGGACAGCACCGGGACTGAATCCTGACCCACTCATTTCAATGGATCTGTGCAGTGTTTCTCACGGATCATCCCTACCTTCAGGAAAACCACAGCATGTTCTATATTGTGCGTCTCTTAGGCAGCCTGGCTTCATATTAGTGAATGGGGCTTGGGTGGGGAAAAAAATGGAACGGATCCGGATTCAATGCGTTTTTCACTGGTTGTGACTAGGAGATGCTGAGTGTTATTCTTTAGTTTTTCTTCACAGGCATGGAAAATGCATAAAAACCTGAAAAAACTGAATTCAGCGCCCATGTGAAATAATCCTAAGGCTGACCGTATTACTTGCATAGCTGTCTGCCCAACCCTCGTTCAGCCGACTATTACTCCCAACCCCTTGGCAGAGTGTACATGTGTTCTCAATAGGTAGAGTGGAGTAAGCCGCTACACGCCATTGTTGAAGAGTTGGCAGGCCCCATGCCTGTTAAGTGATCAGCCAGGTGGTGGGCCCTGCCAACTTAGATCTACTGAGTATTGTCAGCTTAACCTGTTCCTGACTGCCTAATCCATGTATATGTCGGCGGTCAGGTACCATATTTAAATAGCAGGCAACGATAATGTTGATCACACACCCCTCTGATGCAGTGGTCACATGTGAGGCTAAAAGCCAGCAGCGCACACTCTCGGCCATACACTGGCTTCCCCCTAGCGATGATCGGGGGGACGGGATGGTCTATGCGGCAGACTTGGTCCTCCTGAATGATCTGTGGCAGGGCTCTATAGGCAACAGTAAAATTCTCATCTACCCCAATGCTAATGAATTCTACGAGAGAAGCAGTCTTATCATTGCTTGTTCAATTTCCCTAATAAAACTATAAAAAAATGTAAAAAAAAATTTTTTGAAAAATATAACAAAAATTTAAATTGGCCCCCGTTTCTTCAAAATTAATATAGAAATATACACTTAAAAAATATACATCATGGGCATCACCATACTATTAAAATAGAATTTATTTTTATCCTATAATCCCATACTGCAAAAAGAAAAAGGGCGATTAGCTGTTTTTCAATCACTTGACCTCCCATGAAAAACTGAATAAAAAGTGATCAAAAAGTCATGCACTCTTTAAAATGGTATCAATAGAAAGTATAGAGCACCTCACAAAAAATGAGCCCGTATACATAAAAATAAAAAAATAATGGGGTCAGGATATGGTGATGCAAAGAGAATTTTATTTTTTTTAACTTTTTTTTTGTTCAGTATTAGGCCTCATGCACACGACCATTTTTTTATGTTCAGTGATCCGTGTCCGTTTTTGCCTTCCGTTGTGTTTCCGTGTGTCTTCCGTTTTTTTTTAGCGGACATGACCCAAAAGATTTTACGAAAAGACAGGCTGACAATTTTTGCCAAGTGCCTGCCAAGGGATCCGCAAAAAAAACGAACGCGGATGACACACGGATGGCCATCCGCATTTTTTCACGGTCCCATTGACTTGAATAGGTCCGTGAACCGTTTTTCACGGACAAGAATAGGACAGGTTATATTTTTTTGACAGATTGGAATCGCGGACCATGGACGCGGAGGATAAACGGTGCATTTTCCGAGTTTTCCACGGACCCATTGAAAACCAATGGGTCCGCAGAAAATCACGAAAAACGGAGCAACGGACACGGAATCAAACAACGGTCTTGTGCATGAGGCCTTAAAATGCAAGAAAAACTATACATATGTGGTATCATTGTACTGACCCGGATATTGAAAGTAACAGGTCAGTTTCACTGCATCGGAAATGCTGTAAAAATAAAACTGCAGCGGAAGTGTTTTATTTTTATTTTATAATTCCACCCCATTTGGATTTTTTTTTCCTGCTTCCCACTACATTGCATACAACCGTAAAGAGTGCCGTTAGAAAGTACAACATTTCCCGCAAAAAACAAGCCCTCGTTATAGCTATGTGAATGGAAAAATAAAAAAGTTATGGCTTTGGGAAGGCTGGGAGTAAAAAAGGGAAAATCGCCTGATGATGGAACTCTGTATATAGCGGCAGTATACAGTCTACCTGTGTCCCCATTTCTTTCCTGCTGGACGTTGGTGTCTTCTGCACATATGATCCGTTTACTGCTGGAAGAGCCTCATTGTGTTTGCAGTCTTGTATCTGGTTTCCTTCTGGCTCCTTCCAACTATATTGCTGCGCTCGGCTGTGCATTTACCACGGGTGAGTGGGGCGCTCAGCAATCCTACATCTAGGTTATGCTATGAGAGATACTTGTACCGACCACCTACCTGGTTACCTAACTGCGCACACGTTCCCTCTCCAGTGTATTGCCGTGACAAGTCTGTATGTTTAATCCAGTTTTATTATGTTCCTCGTCCCATCAAAGCGATAATGAGGCAGCAATGAAACACCTCCAGTAATTACTATGCGTCTTTAAGGAGAGAAGTGACCTGGTTCCACACGTGGTGGTATGGAGTGAAGGTAATCCCCCGCATTTACGTACGCCATGTACTTACTGTGGGATCCCATAATGATACTCTGCATCAGGTTATTGTCAGAATTTGTGATCTTCTTTCTTCCTTTTATTATACAGGTTTACCGCTTTCATATTACAAATTCTTATTATTGTTCTGCTTGTAAAAAATATGTATGTCCCTTTCCACACCTTTGGTCAATGCTGCTTAGGATTGTTAGGTAACAGACATAAAATGGAGACTGAGCTCTGAGGGCAAGGCGAGTGCCGTAAGTACGCAGGGCTGTGGAGTCGGTAGATAAATTTTCCGACTCCTCAGATTTTGAAACTTCCGACTCCGACTCCTCGACTCCGACTCCTCTGTATTTAATATGCAAATACGAAGCTGTTCCACCAAGTTCTTCTAATCTCCTCTAGCACAGAGATGGTAGTTGAGCAGAAGCTGCTGCCTTCTCCTTGGTGTGCTGATCTTCTGCTGAAGATAGAGCAGTGGGAGGATCCAGGAAGGGGCAGGGGAAGGGGCATTTATTTTAAAACATGATTTTCCTAGTAGAATCCCATAGTCATGTTTAAAATTTAAGCTAACAATCTGAGTTTACATGTTTTATAGCCTTAGCTGAATGATAGCAGTTTTTCAAATGGTTTACAGCTTCAGTCTTGAACTATTGACTATCCATTCCCTTCACTTATACAAGTGTCTCCAGTCCTTAATCAGTTATCAGTGAGAGGCTAGGATAACCATGGGTTCCCTGTAACAGCAGACCACAAGACAATGGAAAGTGTAAGTATTGCCGCTCCTTAAAGGGACACTGACAGGCTGATTTTCCAGCTAAAGATATATATATACTGGTATTCATCAGAGAATTAGGAATAAAACTATACTAATGTTACCCCCAGTTAAGCTGTACTTGTGTTTAAAAAACATTTTAATCTGTATGCAAATTCACTATCTTTGTGCCCAATGGGGCAGCGTCTCCTGCGGCTTTGTGCCCAGCCGCGCCCGAAGTACAGCTTCCCAGCGCTGTTCCCCTCGGTATTATTCACTGCACTGGCCTTTTTTTTCAGGCTACCCGAACGCTGAATTCCTGCGCAGGCGCACGTGTAGAGTGCTGGCAGCAGCCTCGTCTGGCTATGCTGAGGCTGTGCCAGCTTTCTCTCTTCCTCCTCGCTACCTAGTCCTATCTATCTAGTGCTGCCAGTACATGTGCGCCTGCCCCCTTGGGCACAAAGGTAGAGAATTTGCATATTGATTAAAACGTTTTTAAACACAAGTAAACCTCAACTGGGGGTAACAGTCGTCTAGTTGTATTCCTAATCCTCTGATGAATACCAGCAGATATATCAGCCTGTCAGTGTCCCTTTAACTGCATAGTAAAGCATATGAAAAGCGTGCTTCTTCACGGTCACTTAACGTCTTTGTTTAGCGGTAACGTGACGCACTGCATGCATTGGCCTTTATTCTTACAGTAGAGAAGTAATTAATTATAACTTTATCTGAATTGGGACATTTAAACTTGCTTTTTTTTTATTCCAATTTTTTTTTATTCCAATTTAAATCTAGTAGGAGTCGGAGTCGGTCCATTTTTTGCCGACTCCGACTCCAGGTACCCAAAATTGCCTCCGACTCCTCGACTCCGACTCCACAGCCCTGTAAGTACGTGTATGAATGCAACTAGCTCTCCTCCAGAGGGAAGCAAACTGTCTCTCTAGTGCCACCTGTAGGCGGCTGTTCTGTTATTCACTTGCAGATTTGTAGGCTTCAGTAGGCCAATCGACTCAGTACTTGCAGTCAGGTACCCAAGATGTTTTGTTAGTGAAATAATTTGTGCAGAGACCTTCCATATTTGTCTAACAAATAGATGTGTATTCAAAACCTACATAGCTGTGATGTCCATTATTTGCAAGCAGCTATTCACAGCCTCTGTTACATTTAAACACAATCGACATCAATTATACAATGATTATTATTATTATTTACTTTAAAGGGGACCTGTCGCCATGAAAATGTGAAGTACCGTATTTTTCGCCCTATAAGACGCACATAGGTTTTTGGGGAGGAAAATAAGAAAAAATATATTTTTAACCAAAAGGTGTGCTTTTGGTAGGTTTGGAACTAATGGTGGTCTGTGCATGACACTATTACTGGAGATCTGTGGATGGCACTATTTTGGGGGAGTGAAGGACACTGTTATGGGGGATCTGTTGATGGCACTGTTATAGGGGGATCTGTGGATGACACTGTTATGGGGGGGATCTGTGAAGGACACTGTTATGGGGGATCTGTGGATCTCCCCTCCGTGCCATCAATCCTCTGTGCTATCTGTCCCTAATGCCATAAATCCTCTGTGCCATCATCCCCTCCGATGCCAGCGTGCCCTCAGCTCCCCCAGTGCCACCATCTCTGCTCCTAGTCTCCAGCAGCCCTTTAATACTTACCTCTCCTGTAGGGGAGCCGCTCCACATCTCCTCTGTCTTCTTCTCTGCGGGCTGCACTGATGTCACGCAGCATCAGGTCATAGTGCACGCATACTGTGTCCTGACAATGTGTCAGGAGGACAGTGCAGCACATGGGCCGGCGGGTGACCACGGAGCGATGAGTAGTAGCAAGCGCTTCACTCCCACTCCGTGGTCACATAACACAAAAGAATCCTCAATGCAAAAAATTTGCATTGAGGATTTTTTTGTGCCGAATTACTATTTTCAATCGAGTAATTGTTTTAGCCCTAGTCAGATGGCCAATTACACACAGTGTACAGCAATTGGCCAGATAATCTGTTGGTGTAATACAGGCCTAAAGGGGGATTTAGACAAACCAATAATCGTCAAGAACGACTAATCCTGCGAATGCTCATTGCTGACAATGTGGCCATCTAAAAGTGCCACAGATCATCCAATGAACAAGGGAAATGCTTGTTCATCAGGTGATGCTGTCATTCGTGCAAGCACACCAATTATTGTTTGTGGACAGCAGATCGTGATGTCTAAACAGCATCTACTGTCCAGGAACAAGGATTCTGTACGGGGACGAGTGATCGCAATAACCATCCCCGTCCTCATACTGTGGAGGCAGAGGTGTTGAAATCGTATCGCCCGACGCCCGGGACATGCAGTTCCAGGCGCCAGGCAGGTAGTTTGTTCAGGTAGCTTAGCCCTGCTGCGGGCAAGTATCAGGGCTAGGGTGGCAGGGCCCGGCAGCACGTTTGGACTGCGTGCTTACCTCAATGTTATCAGCTCTGTGCAGGCAGGAAGTCAGGAGCAGAGGAGTGCGCCGCGGGACGGAAGTCATCCAGCTCCCAGACCTGCAGAAGCGCCGAGTCAGAGGTAATAGTGGCTGAACTAGTAGTGGGACCTCCTGTCGCCTCTCATGGTCCTGATAGTCCAGCAGGTAGTGTGTGTTGTACCTGCAGGGTGTGTGGTGACTCCTGTGGGTGAGATGTGGAGGATGCTCCTGTCAGGCTGCAGCTCTGCTCCTTCTCCCTGGCACTGAAGCTACGAGTCCCTCCTTCCTCTTTGTACTGCCAGGTTCCAGCCTACCAGCAGCTCACCCTCCATGTATAGGGGGGAACTCCCCCAGTATGGCATGTACGTTAAAGGGATTCTGTCACCACATTTTACCCCCTACAGTTAAACTGTTCTGTTTAAGCTCGCAATCTATTTTTGGGTCTGTTTGATTGAATTACAGTACATTTTGGGCCTGTCTTCTAAGTTGCTATCAATAAAGACCTGATTTAAATATGGTTTTGAATTAAAATTTTTGTATCAGGACAAGTAGACCGAGCCCCCGCTTTAGTCCTTCGACAAGTAGTTTTTTTCCACTCCCCTGGGAGGTGATCGCTGCATGTAAATGTAGAGGTGTCCTTCACTGAGCAAGCAGCTGAAACATTCCAATGGGCATACAATTAAAGGGGTTGTCGGGGTTCAGAGCTGAACGCTGACATACCCTCCTTTTCACCCAGGCAGCCCACCCTGTATTGCGCAGGGTAAGGGCCTTTTTGTTTGGTTTTTACACTGCTAGGAGGAGGGTAAGTATGATCTATAGGAGGGGCCTGGGCATTGTGGGGGGCATTTTTAGAATTTGATAACCTTTTTAGCCACTTACCGACTGCCCATTGACTATAAACCTCTGATCAGACATTTTAGAACGGCTTTTCAGAGATGGCAGCTGCACGCTAATTGTGCAGCTGCCGAGCAAGGGGGCCGCTGTCCGTGACAGCAGGGCACCCCAGGGAGAAGGCAGGGACCATTCCTGGGTGCCCCTGCCTTCTAGATTGCTGTATACAGCAAGGAAGCGATGTGCTGCTTTATTACCACATAAAGTGACATGTCAGATTTGCAAAATTAGGCCTGGTCAGGAAAGCGTTAACATCTTGCTCATAAGGATTAGTGGAGCTGGGAGACACTATTGTCTGTAGATGTAATGGCGACTGACAAATGGATACTGCATTTATATATTCATCACTTCCCCCTCAAAGACATTGTCTAAAGTAGAAAATCCCCTGTGGAATATCCTGTAGGCCCTTTAAAATATTAAAAGGAATACTGGGGGTACTCATGGGGTCTCCAATTTACTACTAGACACTAGTTATGTTTGCCTTCAGGTCTGCTCTGGGGTATTATTTATCTTACATTGATGCTGCCTGCGGTATGGCTCATAATGAATGGATGGAAAAGCCCTTTAAGGCAATGTAGATGTGGATCATTGTGATCAGCTGTGCCAGCACAATAATACACAAGAGGCGGACTACAGTGCCGTGCTTCCCCCGAGACCACCCCCCACATCTCCAGCTGACAAAATGCTGCATTTGGCTGTTCGGGGAGTCTCCTGAGGCCCTTAGCTTTCAGAGCCAGCGGCTGTGTACGCTTTATCTGGAGTGACGTACTTTCACCTTCAATAAGATTCATTTCAGATGTCTTGACTGGTTTTATGTAATTACATTTCAGAATATTTCCATTCAGCTATGGGGGAACACCCTCGCCTCAAGTCCTAAAAATAGTTGCTAAAGCTTCGCTTTGAACACTGTTCCTGACGTGTAATTTGGTTGCTAACTCTCTATGTAAACACTAGGGCAGGGATGTGGGCAAACTAACTTTCTCAAGAAAAAGGAATATAAAAGCGTTTGCTAGTCTAGGAAACTACCCCCGTGCTATAATTATACCGAATGGGCGCCGGAGTGAGCGGCGTACTGGCAGGAGCACACATCGCGGGTGCGCCAGTACAGAGCTCACAGCACACATCGCGGGCGCGCCAGTACAGAGCTCACAGCACACATCGCGGGCGCGCCAGTACAGAGCTCACAGCACACATCGCGGGCGCGCCAGTACAGAGCTCACAGCACACATCGCGGGCGCGCCAGTACAGAGCTCACAGCACACATCGCGGGCGCGCCAGTACAGAGCTCACAGCATAGAGGTCAGTGGTATACAGAAACCCACCAGTCAAAAGCGCTATAGGGAATATTTTGGCAGTAAAACTGTAAAATCTGTAAAATGAAGAACATAACAAAAATGAGTGTTAGTGCATTTAGAATAATTTCAAATAAAGTAATACAAAAACTTAGTTACATTTTAAGGATTTGTGCACATGGCCGTAGTTTCTGTCCACATCCAATCTGCATTTTTTGCGGCTCGGATGTGGACCCATTCATGTAACAAAGATGTGGCGGTGTGCTGTCCGCATCTGCACATCCGTTCCGCAGCCCTGCAAAAATGAGAGAACATGTCCTATTTTTCTCCGTTTTGTGGACAAGGATAGGACATTTGTAGAGGAGTTTGGGGAAAAAAATAGTAGCATGCACTCGTCTGGGATCTGTGTTTTATACGCAATTTGTGGCCCACAAAACGGATGCGGTTGTGTGCATGAGAACTTAAGAGGACCTGTCACTCTGATGTTCCCCTGCTATTTTTGCTAGAAGTTTATTGATATAGGTACAGATGGGTGTTACCAGCTGGGGGGATGTCCCTGCACAGTCTGACTATCCAATCAGTGCTGCCAGTATCAGATGGTACAGGGACACACCCCCAGCCAGTAACTCCTATCTGTTCCTTTATCTATGAACCTTTAGCAGGAATAAGAGAACATAGTCCAGTCCTGAGAATAGATGTCCCAAAAGTAGGTTGAAACAAATGATCTTTTCGCGGATGCCACCAGGCACATTTTATTCCGTATCAGCTGACTTCTGTCTGGACAACAATGGTCTCTGGTCGGTCAGCTGAAACAATTGAGCGTTTGTTAAATTGAACCTGATGAAGGTACCTTATCGTATGAAATCATCTGGTTTCATCATCTTTTTTTCTAATGTTTGTGGACATCTTTATACATACTTTTGGGGGAAAAAGTGTGTCTTATAAAGCGAAAAATACAGTAATATAATTGCAGCATTTTTGGGTCAGCAAATTGCGATTGCGATATGGCGATTAATTGCGATGGCGATTGCTTTCGCGATATATTGTGCAGGCCTACTGTATATTGTATGTAAACTGGCCAGATCAGATTTTTCTGTGTGTGACAGATCCTCACGTAACTGTCCAATAGTCCCCTAACCACTCCTGATACTGGAAACAGATCAGACATTTTGGACTTTAAAGTGGTTGTTTGAGATAATTAGAGCAATGTCCCCAAATGCTGTAAAAAAGAAATAAATAGAAATGATGACATACAGTGGATATAAAAAGTCTACACACCCCTGTTAAAATGTCAGGTTTCTGTGCTGCAAAAAAATGAGACCAAGATAAATCATTTCAGAACTTTTTCCACCTTTTAATGTGGCCTATAAACTGTACCACTGAATTGAAAAACAAACTGAAATCTTTTAGGTAGAGGGAATACAAAATATAAAAATAAAGCTAGATATTAGCAGCAGAGGGAGTACTGCTTGTTGATGACCCATCATCTCATGGTCTATGCTAGATATTACCAGCAGAGGGAGTGCTGCTTGTTGATGACCCATCATCTCATGGTCTATGCTAGATATTAGCAGCAGAGGGAGTTCTGCTTGTTGATGACCCATCATCTCATGGTCTATGCTAGATATTAGCAGCAGAGGGAGTACTACTTGTTGATGACCCATCATCTCATGGTCTATGCTAGATATTAGCAGCAGAGGGAGTACTGCATATTGATGACCCATCATCTCATGGTCTATGCTAGATATTACCAGCAGAGAGAGTAGTGCTTGTTGATGACCCATCATCTCATGGTCTATGCTAGATATTACCAGCAGAGAGAGTACTGCTTGTTGATGACCCATCATCTCATGGTCTATGCTAGATATTACCAGCAGAGGGAGTACTGCTTGTTGATGACCCATCATCTCATGGTCTATGCTAGATATTACCAGCAGAGGGAGTAATGCTTGTTGATGACCCATCTCATGATCTATGCTAGATATTACCAGCAGAGGGAGTACTGCTTGTTGATGACCCATCATCTCATGATCTATGCTAGATATTAGCAGCAGAGGGAGTAATGCTTGTTGATGACCCATCATCTCATGATCCATCTATGCTAGATATTACCAGCAGAGGGAGTACTGCTTGTTGATGACCCATCATCTCATGGTCTATACTAGATATTAGCAGCAGAGAGAGTACTGCTTGTTGATGACCCATCATCTCATGGTCTATGCTAGATATTAGCAGCAGAGGGAGTACTGCTTGTTGATGACCCATCATCTCATGGTCTATGCTAGATATTAGCAGCAGAGGGAGTACTGCTTGTTGATGACCCATCATCTCATGATCCATGCTAGATATTACAAGCAGAGGGAGTACTGCTTGTTGATGACCCATCATCTCATGGTCTATGCTAGATATTAGCAGCAGAGGGAGTACTGCTTGTTGATGACCCATCATCTCATGGTCTATACTAGATATTAGCAGCAGAGAGAGTACTGCTTGTTGATGACCCATCATCTCATGGTCTATGCTAGATATTAGCAGCAGAGGGAGTAATGCTTGTTGATGACCCGTCATCTCATGGTCCATGCTAGATATTACCAGCAGAGGGAGTACTGCTTGTTGATGACCCATCATCTCCTGATCTGTGCTAGATATTAGCAGCAGAGGGAGTACTGCTTGTTGATGACCCATCATCTCATGGTGGTCTATGCTAGATATTACCAGCAGAGGGAGTACTGCTTGTTGATGACCTATCATCTCATGGTCTATGCTAGATATTACCAGCAGAGGGAGTACTGCTTGTTGATTACCCATCATCTCATGATCTATGCTAGATATTAGCAGCAGAGGGAGTACTGCTTGTTGATGACCCATCATCTCATGGTCCATGCTAGATATTACCAGCAGAGGGAGTACTGCTTGTTGATGACCCATCATCTCATGATCCATGCTAGATATTACAAGCAGAGGGAGTTCTGCTTGTTGATGACCCATCATCTCATGATCTATGCTAGATATTAGCAGCAGAGGGAGTACTGCTTGTTGATGACCCATCATCTCATGATCCATGCTAGATATTAGCAGCAGAGGGAGTTCTGCTTGATGATGACCCATCATCTCATGGTCCATGCTAGATATTAGCAGCAGAGGGAGTGCTGCTTGTTGATGACCCATCATCTCATGGTGGTCTATGCTAGATATTACCAGCAGAGGGAGTACTGCTTGTTGATGACCCATCATCTCATGGTCTATGCTAGATATTAGCAGCAGAGGGAGTACTGCTTGTTGATGACCCATCATCTCATGATCCATGCTAGATATTTCCAGCAGAGGGAGTACTGCTTGTTGATGACCCATCATCTCATGGTCTATGCTAGATATTACCAGCAGAGGGAGTTCTGCTTGTTGATGACCCATCATCTCATGATCTATCTATGCTAGATATTACCAGCAGAGGGAGTACTGCTTGTTGATGACCCATCATCTCATGATCTATGCTAGATATTACCAGCAGAGGGAGTACTGCTTGTTGATGACCCATCATCTCATGATCTATGCTAGATATTAGCAGCAGAGGGAGTACTGCTTGTTGATGACCCATCATCTCATGGTCCATGCTAGATATTAGCAGCAGAGGGAGTACTGCTTGTTAATGACCCATCATCTCATGGTCTATGCTAGATATTAGCAGCAGAGGGAGTACTGCTTGTTGATGACCCATCATCTCATGGTCTATGCTAGATATTAGCAGCAGAGGGAGTGCTGCTTGTTGATGACCCATCATCTCATGGTCTATGCTAGATATTAGCAGCAGAGGGAGTACTGCTTGTTGATGACCCATCATCTCATGGTCTATGCTAGATATTACCAGCAGAGGGAGTACTGCTTGTTGATGACCCATCATCTCATGGTCTATGCTAGATATTAGCAGCAGAGGGAGTAATGCTTGTTGATGACCCGTCATCTCATGGTCCATGCTAGATATTACCAGCAGAGGGAGTACTGCTTGTTGATGACCCATCATCTCATGGTCTATGCTAGATATTACCAGCAGAGGGAGTACTGCTTGTTGATGACCCATCATCTCATGGTCTATGCTAGATATTACCAGCAGAGGGAGTACTGCTTGTTGATGACCCATCATCTCATGGTCTATGCTAGATATTACCAGCAGAGGGAGTTCTGCTTGTTGATGACCCATCATCTCATGATCTATCTACAGTTCATGCAGAATGTCATCAAAGTCACTGTTGTTATTGATTAAAAGGACAGAAATAAGAACATATTGAAGCACTGTTAGTTTTTGGTTAACTCGAAGTCCCTTTACATGGGCAGATAATCTGCGCCAATAGACTATATAGCTTGCTCATCGGGACCAGTTTAATACATTTAAATGTGTTACTCTTTGTACTTTCTGTGGAATTCTGATCATTAGTAGCTATTTGTCCTTTTACAGTTAACATGTTGTTGGCAGCCTCCAAAAACTAGAAGCTTCGGCACGCGGTGTGAAAACAATTCTTTTATTTCATGCAATTAAAAAATCCAGTACATGATGGCATATTGACCTATGCATTTCAGATTAATCCAGTCATCCTTAACCACTTCAGCCCCCCTAGCTTAAACACCCTTAATGACCAGGCCACTTTTTACAATTCCACACTACACTACTTTACCCGTTTATTGCTCCGTCATGCAACTTACCACCCAAATGAATTTTACCTCCTTTTCTTCTCACTAATAGAGCTTTCATTTGGTGGTATTTCATTGTTGCTGACATTTTTACTTTTTTTGCTATTAATAAAAATTTAACGACATTTTTGCAAAAAATGACATTTTTCACTTTCTGTTGTAAAATTTTTCAAAAAACTACATTTGTATGTAAAATTTTCTCTAAATTTATTGTTCTACATGTCTTTGATAAAAAAATTCAATAAGCGTATATTTATTGGTTTGGGTAAAAGTTATAGCGTTTACAAACTATGGTGCAAAAAAGTGAATTTCGGCATTTTGAAGCAGCTCTGACTTTCTGAGCACCTGTCATGTTTCTTCAGGTGCTAGAATGCCAGGAAAGTATAAATACCCCCAAATCACACCATTTTAGATAGAAGACACCCCAAAGTATTCGCGGAGGGGCTTGGTGAGTTCATGTATCATTTCATTTTTTTCACAAGTTAGCGGAAAATGACACTTTCTGAGGAAAAAATATATAATAAAGTTTCCATTTCTGCTAACTTCTGGCAAAAAAAAAATCTCAGACGGGCTCACTATGCCCCTCTGTGAATACCTTGGGGTGTCTACTTTCCGAAATGGGGTCATTTGTGGGGTGTGTTTACTGTTCTGGCATTTTGGGCGGGCTAAATTGTGAGCAGCCATGTAAAACCTAAAGGTACTCGTTGGATTTGGGCTCTTTGTGCACCCAGGCTGCAAAAGTGTCACTCATGTGGTATCGCCGCACTCAGGAGAAGTAGGGCAATGTGCTTGGGGTGTATTTTACATATACTACATGTTGGGTGAGAGAAATATCTCTGTAAACTGACAACTTTGTATAAAAAAATTAAAAAGTTGTCATTTACAGAGATATTTCTCACACCCAGCATGTGTATATATAAAAATACACCCCAAAACACATTGCGCTACTTCTCCTGAGTACGGGATACCACATGTGTGGAACTTTTTGCAGCCTGGGTGCGCAAAGGGGCCCTAAAACCAATGAGTACCTTTAGTATTTCACAGGGCATTTTTACGCATTTGGATTCCAGACTTCTTCTCACGCTTTAGGGGCCCCTAAAATGCCAGGGCAGTATAAATACCCCACATGTGACCCCATTTTAGAAAGAAGACACCCCAAGGTATTCCGTGAGGGGTATGGTGAGTTCATGTAAAATGTTATTTTTGTCACAAGTTAGTGGAATATGAGACTTTGTAAAAAACAAAATAAAAAAAAAATATATATCAATTTCCGCTAACTTGTGCCAAAAAAAAATTTCTGTGAACTCGCCATGCCCCTCACAGAATACCTTGGGGTGTCTTCTTTCCACAATGGGGTCACTTGTGGGGTATTTATACTGCCCTGGCATTCTAGGGAACCTAAAGCGTGAGAACCAAATGCGCAACAATGCCCTGTGAAATCTCTAAAGGTACTCATTGGAATTAGGGCCTTTGCATCTTGGCTGCAAAAGTGTCACACATGTGGTACCGCCGTACTCAGGAGAAGTAGGGCAATGTGTTTTGGGGTGTATTTTTATATTCCCATGTTGGGTGAGAGAAATATCTCTGTAAATGACAACTTTTTAAATTTTTTTATTCAAAGTTGTCAATTTACAGAGATATTTCTCTCACCCAGCATGGGTATATGTAAAAATACACCCCAAAACACATTGCCCTACTTGTCCTGAGTACGGCGATACCACATAAGTGACACTTTTTGCAGCCAAGATGCACAAAGGGGCCCAAATTCCAATGAGTACCTTTTAGGAGGGCATTTTTACGCATTTTTCTTCTCGCACTTTAGGGCCCCTAAAATGCCAGGGCAGTATAAATACCCCACATGTGACCCCATTTTGGAAAGAAGACAGCCCAAGGTATTCCATGAGGGGCATGGCGAGTTGATAGAAAAATTTTTGGCACAAGTTAGTGGAAATTGATTTTTTATAGTTTTTCTCACAAAGTCTCCCTTTCCGCTAACTTTTGACAAAAAGTTTAATTTTTCATGGACTCACTATGCCCCTCAGCGAATACCTTGGGGTGTCTTCTTTCCAAAATGGGGTCACATGTGGGGTATTTATACTGTCCTGGCATTTTAGGGCCCTAAAGCGTGAGAAGAAAATGCGTAAAATGCCCTCCTAAAGTTACCATTGAACTTGGCTCTTTGCATTTGGCTGCAAAGTACACACATGAGTCGCCGTACTGAGAAGTAGGCAATGTGTTTGGGGTGTATTTACATATACCATACTGTGTGAGAGAAATATCTCTGTAAATTGACAACTTTGAATAAAAAAATTTAAAAAGTTGTCATTTACAGAGATATTTCTCACACAAAGTATGGGTATATATAAAAATACACCCCAAAACACATTGCCCTACTTCTCCTGAGTACGGCGATACCACATGTGTGCCACTTTTTGCAGCCAAGATGCGCAAAGGGGCCCTAAAACCAATGAGTACCTTTAGGATTTCACAGGGCATTTTTACGCATTTGGATTCTCACGCTTTAGGACCCCTAAATGCCAGGGCAGTATAAATACCTCACAAGTGACCCCATTGTGGATAGAAGACACCCAGGTATTCCGTGAGGGGCATGGCGAGTTCACAGAAAAAAAAAAATTTTGGCACAAGTTAGAGGAAATTGATTTTTATTTTTATTTTTTACAAAGTCTCATATTCCACTAACTTGTGACAAAAATAAAATTTTACATGAACTCGCCATACCCCTCACGGAATACCTTGGGGTGTCTTCTTTCTAAAATGGGGTCACATGTGAGGTGTTTGTACTGCCCTGGGATTTGAGGGTCTCCGCAGTCATTACACGTATGGCCAGCATTAGGAGTTTCTGCGATTCTCCGTATATTGACCATACGGGTAATGAGATTTTTTTCCGCTCAGCCGCTGCGCTGAAAAAAAAAAAATGAACGGCACAGATTTATTCATTCGCATCAATCAATGTGGATGAAAAAATCTCTGCCAAAATCAGTGACTGCGGTGCGGTGGGCTGGGCGCTAGCTACCTAACAAGTAGCTAACTAACTGGCGGTGATAAGGGACCCTTATGCCCCATTCACACGTCCGCAATTCTGTTTGCGGAACGGAATTGCGGACCCATTCATTTCTATGGGGACAGACTTTGTCCCGCTCGGATCCGGAATTACGGATCCGCGCTCCGGGTCTGCACTTCCGTTCCGCAAAAATATAGAACATGTCCTATTTTTGTCTGCAATTGCGGACAAGAAAAAGCATTTTCTATATAGTTCTGGCAATGTGCGGATCTGCAAAATGCAGAAAGCACATTGCCGGTGTCCGTGTTTTGAGGATCTGTGGATCCGCAGATCCGCGGATTTGATCCGCGGATCCGTGAATCCACGGATCCGCAAAACACATTTGGACGTCTGAATGGAGCCTTACAAGGGGTGTGATCAATGACAGGGGGTGATCAGGGGTCTAGATGGGGTGATCAAGGGTTAACAAGGGGTTAATAGGTGAGGGGGTGGGGGGTTAGTGTAGTGTTTGGTGCAACTTTACATAGTTACCTGGTCCTCTGGTGGTCGATCCCAGCAAATGGGACCACCAGAGGACCAGGTAGCAGCTATATCAGACGCTGTTCACAAAACAGCGTCTGATATACTTGTTTGATGCGATTTATATCGCATTTACAGCCTGCCAGCGATGGATCATCGCTGGCAGGCTGTAGTTAAACTCCTGAGACGCCCGCTACTGTGAACGCGCAAGCGCGCGCGCTGCTCACAGGAAATCTCGCGTCTCGCGAGATGACGCAGATCTGCGGCGCCCCAGAACAGCCCGACCGCCGCGAGAACGCAGTTGTGCGTTAGGCGGTCGGGAAGTGGTTAAAGGGGTTGTACCATCTCAGACATGGGGGAGGGGTTAATGCTAGGATATGCCCACATTCTGTGATGGGTGCAGATCTCACCTCTGGGACACACAACTAAACTTAGAACCTAGTGGCAGTCCCGGAGGGCACACAGAATATGCGCGGCCGCCCTTCTTTCATTCATATGGGAGGGCCGAAAATAGCAGTGCTGGATCGGCTATTTCTGTCAGCCCCATAGAAGCGAGTGGGTAGAGCAGTGGCCGTGCTTGTGGCGCGTGCCTTCCATTCATTTCAATGGGACATCCGGTGCTCCCATAGGAATGGATGGAAGGCAGCCGCCCGTGCATGGTGCACCCTTCAGGACATTGCCTGCTCCGTTCTAAGTATAGGTACGGGTTTTAGAGGTGGGGCCCGCACCGATCAGACATTGGGGACATATCTTAGTGATGTACAACCACTTTAAAGGGGTTACCGCATAACAAATCAGACATCCTATTGTACATGACAGTCTCTTTCCAACAAATCTAGAACCAGCCCTGTACTTTATATGGATCCAGAGATCTCCCCATGCATTGCTCTGCTAGATTTATATCAAGCTAAAAGCTCAAGGGGGGTGTCTTTTCTGCTGCAGCTCAGGAGGCGTGTCCATTCAGCGGGAGCTCTCGTCCTATCATAGCGCAGGAGGCAGTTGAAGGATGAAACTGAGCATGTGCGGCCTTCTCAGTGAGAAGGACAAAAAAAAAAGACCAGAAAAAGCAGGTGGCGCTATACAGAGGTATTTTATTGAATGACTCTAACTATTCTTAATTTTTAATTACATGCAATTACAAAAACATTTAGGTCCAGGTGCTGGTTTGGAAACTGTAGAATATTTTTCGTGGGACAATCATTTAATCATGGTTATTTTTTTAATCACCTGAAATAAAATAATTTTTTAACTCCGTGTGTTGAAGCTTCTACTTTTTTGTAGGGATTACAGGGGGTAAAGCTGACACTATTGCTCCTGAGCCCCATTGAGCAGAACCTTGGAGTGAGTACGTAGTGAAGAATCCTCTGCCCTATATTTGCTCTTGTGTCGGTGGACATATTGTTGGCTGCACACTTTCCCGGAGATTCAATAATGCTTCCCGTACAGCCTGAGTAACTCTCCAGCCAACAGCTATGCCTGCTCGAGACTTGGGCATGAACACCCCTGTGAACTAGCAGAACGTAGTATTTTCGTAAAAGTGCAAAGTGGCATCTATCGACCTTAGGAACAAAGGAAAAGACAGGAGAAATTACAAGTCGTCATACACTCCACCGACCTTTTTAAATTTTATATATTTCTGTATTTATTCTGCTTACGAACGGCTTTATTTTCCGGTGCCTGTTTTTTAATTTTTTCCTAAATCTGCTGCTTTTTTTATTTCATTTTTTTTTTAAGAAAAGAAAGGGAAAAAAAAACATTTGTAAAAATGAATTGCTTGCTTGAGCGGAGCAAGTTCTTGGCACAGCGTTCAGATACCAGTATTCACGAGAGCGTGTTGTTTATCCATTTAAGGCAGTTCTGCTAATGCCCTGTCAATGTCTTATATCAATCCCATGAAATTCAGGCCCCATACTGCATATAAGCACTTCCACCGTCGTCTGTAACAGCATAGCCACGTCTTAATGGCAGTTTATTGGCACATAGAGAAGCTATAGGACCAATAAAAATGTCGGTTAAATCAGCTTTATTAAGGCACAATTCATAAATGGCACCAGATAGTACAAGTATATAAACATATATAAAAATAATCGCGTATCACAATGGATCGAAAACAAGTATAACAACAGCAGAAAGATGTACAGAGTAGACCCACACAGGGATTAAAGGTGTCAGCTTTGAACCCGGACATACCCATATTTTCACCCAGGCAGCCCTCTGATGTTAGCATCAGAGCATTTCATGCTCAGATGTTCTGCCTTGCCCTGCGCAAGGGCTTTTTTATTTACTGTACCACACTGCCGGGCGGAGGCTTCTGTCCAGCAGTGGCGTTCGATGACTTCACTGGCTCTAGCGCTGCCCTAGTCGTTTTACAGGCTAGGGAAGCGCTAAAGCCCGCCCATCAGTGCCGGTGACATCACCAGTCTCACTGTTTAGCCGGAAGCCTCTGCCTGGCAGTCCTTAGGGGAGCCTGGTCCGTCATCTCCTAAAAATGCCTTTGCCCTGTGTAATTCAGCGCAGGACAAAGGAGAGCATCTGAGCATGAGATGCTCCGATGCTCTTGTCAGGGCGGCTGTCTGGGTGAAAATATGGGTACAGCTCTGAACCCGGACAACCCCTTTAAGGGACTATGGGGTGTTAATTAGCCATGAATAGAAATTCAGGACTACGTTACACTTGCATGGGTTGTCCACTCCTCAGGATAGGCCATCAGTATCTGATTTTGTGGTGGATCAAGCTCATCACTGAATTGCTGCTCCCTAAGGCTGGGAACACACCTAAGTGTTTTTGGATGCGCGTTTTCGTACCTAAGAAACGCGCATCATACGCGCGATTCAGTGATTCTCCCCTATTTCAGCATGGTCCATAGGCGCGTTAAAACGCCCAAAAGAAGCTCATGCTGAAGCGACAGCGTTTGGCGTTTTTCAGCGCGTTCAAACGCGCTGTAAAACGCCCAAATGTGAACCATGCCCATAGGGAAGCATGGCTTTCCCGATGTTGTGCGTTTTACAGCGCATTTAAACGCGCTGAAAAACGCTTACGTGTGTACCTAGGGTAATAGAGCCGTTTGTTTTTAGTGCTGGAGCTAATGCCAAACAGCCAAATGGTGGGATGTTGGACCCGCACTGATCAGCTTGCGATGGCCTATCCTGACGGTAGAACGTTACTTAATAAGGGGATGATATTGCTTTTGGGTTGATTTCCGAGTCATTGACCGTTTCAGATGCAGTCATGTTTTCATGATTTGAACATGAGTGGAAAACAGATTTCCAAAACACCTTTTCAGTGTCTGAAAACGTTTCTTTTCTGGTGAAATGTAACCAGTGAACATAGAAAGCAACTCTATGGGGCACATTTATTAGGACTGGCGTTTTGGACGTCGGTCTTGATAAAGCCCTGCACTGGTGGAACCGTCGCAGTTATGTAGAGGCGCCGGCTTCTAAATGTAAGACATCTTCCTAGATGTCTTACATTTAGACAATTTTTTAATGCCTAAAGCAAGCGTAGAAAATGGTAACTGTGGTAAATGAGACGGCCTTGCCGGCTCGTCCCCTTCCCTGCCCGTGCCACACCCCCTTTTTTAAACCTGGTGTGAGCGGGGAAAAGTTGCAGATTGCAAAGCAAAGGACTGATATAGGCGTATTTCAGTTTAATAGATGACCCCCTATCTCATTTGTGATATGGACATCCATCTTGTACAACACATGAAATAGGACAGTGATGGCATCACACAGCTGTCTAATTTCAGGACTGCTGCGCCATATACATTCTAGCGACCCCACCATCCTTTTAGGCTACTTTCACACTAGCAATAATATTTTCCGGTATTAAGATCCATCATAGGGTCTCAATACCGGAAAAAACGCTTCCAAAATGCATTCCGTTCCTTTCTCATACGGAGAGCAAACTGCAGCATGCCGAGGTTTGCTTTCCATCCTGGGATGCGGAACAAGACGCAATAGAAAACGGATCTGTACCCAATTGACTTTCAGTGGAGTTAATGACGGATCTGTCTTGGGTATGTTAAAGATAATACAATCGGATCCGTTCATAACGGATGCAGATGGTTGTATTATCAGTAACGGAAGCGTTTTTGCTGGATCGAGCAAAAGCGATAGTGTGAAAGTAGCCTTACACCTCCAACATACATACATCTGAGCCGTTTGGAAGCATTGCTCTGACACGCTCGTGTCCTGTACCTTGTGCTCTGGTTATCCTATCCCTCCTATGTCCTTTCCATTGTAAAAGAAGCCCATGCTCCTGGGGGGACACAAAAAAGATCACAAGGTAGAGGAAGTGGGAGGTGCTGAAACACATATAACATTTTTCAAAGGGCCATACCAGGACAGGGAAAAGAGTTACCCAATTTCTGAGGTCTGACAACTGGAACCAGATAGGAGTTTCACAGGTAAGGCGTAATACTTCTTCAGCATCGGCAAGAATTTTTACCCCAAGATATGTTACCAATCCAGTTTACTCTTGCCCGGGTAATGTTCAGTATTGTTGACTTCTGCACATTGATCTTCTTGAAGTTACTCAGTGTGACAAAAGGATGTGTCTTTGGCATCAAACTCCACACCTGGGATGGAGTCATTAAAGGGGTTCTCCAGGAATTAAAAAAATGAAAATACTTAAATATTATTTTATAATAAATGTATTCACAAATACATTTAATTACTTAGAATGGCTTTTTTTGTCTAGGGAGCAATTATTAGGAGAAATAAAATGGCCGCCGTCCTATCAGTACACCTTACCTGTCCTCATCACACAGGAGGACAAGTTACTTCACCACAATGAGCCATAGAGCTGCCTCATCCTCCTTTCTGCTCTGCTTGTCAGGAATCATGATCCTGAATACAGGTGAATCTCTGTGGGAATGGAGATGATGAGGAGACATGTGAGGTGTGGCTAATGAGCAGCAGCACTTGTTTACAGTCACCGTTACCACAGCAACGCATTACCACAGTCTGTCCTGTCTGTCCTCTCTGTATTTCATGTCTCCTCATGAATTAAATTCCCCAGAGATTCAGCTAAAGTTCCTATTATCTGTATTCAGGATCATAATCCCTGACAAGTAGAGAGGAGGATGAGGCAGCTCTTTACCTCAGTGTTGTAAAGTAACTTGTCCTCATGTGTGATCAGGACAGGTTTTGTGTGAACTAATGTGACAGAGGTCATTTCTTCCCCCTGATGATTGCTCCCCAGGCAAAACAAGCCATTATAAATAATGAAAGGTATTTGAGAATATATTTATAATAAAGTAATATTTAGGTATTTTCATTTTCTTAATTCCCAGAGAACCTCTTTAATTAGCAGAGCGATAGCCAAGACTTCCATAACCAAAATGTACAGAAGTGGAAACAGTAGAAAACTCTGTCTTGTCCCGTTGTTTGCTTCTAGGAAATCCCAACTAATAAAATCAATACCTTTTTCAGGGTCCACTGTAAGCATAGAAGAATTTTGCAGGAAGGAGCCTCAGAATTAACCCCTTAAGGACCCGGACTGTACATGTACGGCGCTGGTGGACGGGACTTAAAAACCTGCCCCCGCCTAATCAGCGGTAGAGGTCCGGCAGTCACTGGTAGCCGGACCCCTGATGTATGCGCCGCCATCAGTGAAAACACCGATGCCAGCGCATTAACCCTCGCACTGCTGCACGTGCGTGGTCCATCGGGTCCCCGCACTGATGTGATGTGGACCCGATGGCAGGGAAGGCAGCAAAGCCCTCCTTGGGCATCGTGGCTGCCTTCCGTGACAGCCTGTGAGATCCAACCCCCTGGATCTCACAGCAGGAAGCTGTAAGTGTATTAGTGTGTAATACACTTACAGCCAATGCATTACAATACAGAAGTATTGTAATGCATTGTATTAGGAGATCAGACCCCCAAAAGTTGAAGTCCCAAAGTGGGACAAAAAATAAAGTGAAAAAAAAGACAGGCTCTATAAAAATATCACATGACCTAACCCCTCAAGTGAACACCATAAAAATAAAAACTGTGCTAAAAAAACTTTTTTTTTGTCATCTTACATCACTAAAAGTTCAAAACCAAGCGATCAAAAAGGCGTATGCCCCCCAAAATCGTACCATTCTGACCGTCACCTCATCCCGCAAAAAATGACAATCGCCCAAAAAATAAAAAAACTCTGGCTCTCATAATATGGAGACACTAAAACATTATTTTTTTGCTTCAAAAATGCTGTTATTGTGTAAAACTTAAATAAATAAAATAAAGTATACATATTGGGTATCGCCTCGTCCGTAAAAACCTGCTGTATAGGGTTGTTTCGGGTATCGAACTTTCGATACCCGATCGATACTTTTCTCTGGTATCGCATTCGATACCAGGAAAAGTATTTTATCGATACTGGGCTGCACTACTGCACAGCCCAGTATAGGAGAGCATGGCTGCGCCGCTCTCAGCGCGGCCATGTTCTCCTCGGCAGCACAGGGAGAAGGAGGCAGCCTCTCCCCCTGTGCTGCCGCTGCAACCAATAGAGGGAGAGGGGCGGAGGAGCGGGCGGAGCTGGGGACTGGCCAGCAATGCCGGGTAGTTTCTTATATAAATGCAGGCAGAAGACACAGCCTGCCAGCACCTGCTAGACCCAGCACTGCAATCAGAGGCAATTAACCCCTCAGGTGCGGCACCTGAGGGGTTAATAGCCTCTGATCGCAGCGCTCGGTCACGAGGCAGGTGCCGGCAGCCTGTGTCTTCTGCCTGCATTTATATAGAAACTACCCGGCATTGCTGGCCAGTGCTCCGCCTCCCTCCCTAGTATTAAAACATTGGTGGGCAGTGGGCAGTGTGCCCCCTCCCCTCCCTAGTATTAAAACATTGGTGGGCAGTGTCCCCCCCAGTATTAAAACATTGGTGGGCAGTGGGCAGTGTGCCCCCCTTCCCCCAGTAATAAAATCATTGGTGGCAGTGGCCACAGGGTCCCCTCACCTCCTCCTCATTGGTGGCAGTGGCAGTGATCGGAGCCCCAGCACTGTAATGCTGGGGCTCCGATCGGTTACCATGGTAACCAGGACGCTTCTGAAGTCCTGGCTGCCTTGGTCTGCTCCCTGCTGCTGTGTGCACTGTGCACAGGGCAGCAGGGAGAGGGTGAGATCCTATTCACCCTGATAGAGCTCTATTAGGGTGAATAGGATGAGAATATCCCAGGTTCTAGCCCCTAGGGTGGAAATAGTTAATAAATAAACTGTAAAAAAAAAAAAAAAAGTTAAAGTACACCAAAATATTAATTATAAATCCCCCTTTCCCAATTTTACATATAAAATATATAAACAATACATAAATAAAATATTACATATCGCCGCGTCTCAAAAGTCCAAACTATTAAAAATCCACTTTTATGCGGTGAACGCCGTAAAAAGAAAAAAAAAGAAAAGAAAAATGCACGATTCGCCATTTTCTTTTAGTCGTCTTGTCCCCACAAAAAAGTAGGATAGGACTGTTGTATTATGAGCCGGCGGTTTCATAAAATGTTGAATGCACGCGGATTTTTTTGGCGTTTTTATTTTTTTCGCGTGGTATCGAATGGTATCGAGTATCGCAATACTTTTTTATGGTATCGATACCGAATCAAAATTTTGGTACCGAAACAACTCTACGCTGTATAAAAATATCACATGACCTAGCCCCTCAGGTGAACACAGTAAAATAAAAAGTATGTAAAATAAGCAATTTTTTGTCACCTTACATCACAAAAAGTGTAATGCCAAGCAATCAAAAAGTCATATGCACCCTAAAATAGTGCCAGTCAAACCGTCATCTCATACTGAAAAAAAATGAGCCCCTACATAAGACAGTCGCCCCAAAAATATATATATATATGGTTTTTAGAATATGGAGACACTAAAAAATCATTTTTTTCAAAAATGCTTTATTATGTAAAACTGAAACCACCAACCCCAAAAAGTAGTCATATTTGGTATTGTTGTGTCCGTAACAACCTGCTCTATAAAAATACCACATGATCTAACCCAGGCATCCTCAAAGTGCGGCCCTCCAGCTGTTGTAAAACTACAACTCCTACAATGCCCTGCTGTAGGCTGATACCTGTAGGCTGATACAGGCATGCTGGGAGTTGTAGTTTTGCAACAGCTGGAGTTTGAGGATGCCTGATCTAATCTGTCAGATGAACATTGTAATTAATAAAAAATAAAAACTGTGCCAAAACGCCTATTTTTTTTTTTTTTTGTTACCTTGCTTCACAAAAAGTGTAATATAGAGCAACCAAAAATCATATGTACCCTAAAATAGTACCAACAAAACTGCCACCTTATCCCGTAGTTTCCAAAGTGGGGTCACTTTTTTGGAGTTGTGCATCAGAGGGTCTTCAAATGTGAAGTGACATGGCAGCTTAAAATTATCCCAGTGCAATCTGCCTAATGTAAACAATTTAAAGCAGACATCATATAGTACATGATAACATCTTTCTAACAAAGCTAGAACCAGCCCTGTACTTTACACGGATCCAGAGATCTCCTCATTCATTGCTCTGCTAGATTTATATCAAGCTTGAAAGCTCAAGGGGGGTGTCTTTCCTGCTGCAGCTCGGGGGGCGTGTCCATGCTCTCCCCATCACAGCTCAGGAGGCAGTTGAAGGATGAAACTGAGCATGTGCGGCCATCTCACTCAGCCAGACAAAGAAATAAGAACAAAAAAAAAAAACAGCAGGTGGCGCTAAACATGTACATTTTATTGATTAACTCAGATGCTACACTAAATGTTTAATTACACGCAATTAAAAAAGTATTCAGATCCAGGTATTGGTTTGAAAACTAGATTATTTTTTGTGGGACAACCCCTTTACCCTAAGTTCACACCTCAGCGTTTTACAGCGCGTTCAAAGCGCTGTAAAACGCTCAACACATGAAAACCAATGCTTTCCTATGGCCCTGGTTCTCACTTGAGCGTTTTACAGCGCGTTTGAACGCGCTGTAAAACGCCAGACGCATAAACAAGTACTTGAGCTTTTTTGGGGGTGTTTGTCGCGCGTTTTGTGATTGACACCACAGTAGTCAATCACAAGAACGCGCGTACGAATGCGCGTTTCCTATTTGCAAAAACGCGCTGAAATACGCGCCACTAAAACTAGTGTAAAACACGCGTTTTAAGAACGCTCAGGTATGAACCTAGGGTTAATAGTGTCATCAGGAGAAAATACCACCTAGGAACGGATTTACATTAAAAAGTAATAAAATAAAAACTCCAGAAAAGGGTCGGCCACCACAATAAAAACTGCATCCAATTCCATACAGTATTTGTCGCTGGATTTTCTGTGACTGCAAATGGTTGTGTAGATGTGTAGCAATGTGAAGTGTCGCACCAGCTCAGCAAGTATACAGGTTGTGTAGATGTGTTACCATCTCCTTTAGTTTATTTGTTCTCATTATACTTTTAGGTATGATTGAAATGGTCTAATACTTACCACGATGAACACAGAGGAAACCCCACATACAGGCTTGCAAACCAATGCAGAGGATGGCTTGGTGGATTGTCCTAATGCCGAAACCGAGAAGACCTCTTTTCAGATGGCATCTGACCTGAACGAGAACAACTTAAATAGAGATCAGCCTTTGACCAGAGACACAGAGATCAGCCTTCACAATAGAGATGCCCAGGATAGCATTAATAATAATGAAAACTGCAACTTGATGTGCGGTCAACTTAGCTGCAGGAAGAGCTGTGAAGGGGATTGTACAGTGGTAGAAAGTTCTGCTCCTCTGTCCACCAAAGACAGTGCCTCTGCTAAAGGAAAACATGTGGCCGGGAGACGCAGTAATCGAAATAAGAAGACTCTGAATGGAAAATCCTCAGGTAAAAACATGTATTTTCTTAAATTGCTTTGTTCAGAACGAAACCAAAAATCAAGCAAAATTCTCTTTTGTGTTCTATATGGTCCTGATATCTGCAATTGCAGTTTTCAGCATCAGTTGACAGCAAACACATACTGTTGCTTACCAATAGTGATAGTTTATCTGTAATGCGCAATTTGTATGCACTCATTCGTGGTCATGTGACTTTTTCATTATGTTGGTTCCCTATCTAAATGACATGCCATCTACATCTGAGGAGTGGCAAGGATTGTAAGGCTTTGCCCAATAGACACAACATCATCTGTGTCCTTGCCTCTCAGGGCGGTGTTCTACTCATTCTCCTGGACCCTGCCCTGTAGAAGTGATGTCAGCTATGATGCTGTGTCTTAGTTTTTCCAGCAGGGTTCCAAGCACTCAAGCAGGCTTGGATCCACGGATGCCATCAGAAATGTCAGGGCTCCATAAACAGTGTTTCCCTCCCCATTTTTATTCACACCAATCACCATAAATAATATGATCACTACGGGTAATTATGATTACAGGGATGCCAAATACTGTTTTGTGATATTCAATAAAAAAAAGTTTATGACAAAAAATAGAATTTTTACTTTCCATTTTTTTGGTAAAACTTACACTTTTCTGCAAAGTTATTGTTACAAAAAAAAATACCAAAGCAAAAACCAATAAAGTTTTTTTTTTTAACATCCTTAGTATAAAATATTACAACACGGCATTTGGTATCCCTATGATCTTAATAAGGTGTACAATATAGTAAACATATTATTTATGGTGATTGGTAGATGGTGCAATTTTTTTCCTTTCATCTCAGTTATATACTATTTATTTAGTGTTCAGTTTTTTATTACAGAAAATTCAGCCCTTCCAACAGAGTCGGTCTGTAGTGTAATGGTAACTTCTGCCTGACACACAGAAGGTCTGGAGTTGAAATTCTAATGAAGGCCTGTAAAATAATTTCTTTAGTAAGTCTATGTGCCGAAAGAGGGCCACTCCCCCAACCTATATCCAACACAGCTTCATTAGTGTTTACTGCATTGAATTGAATACAAATGGAGCTGCCTACCCACCTTGGATCTGTGATGATCCAGCTGGGAGGGGAAGGATAGGCAGAGACCTGAGTCTTGCCCTGGGATGTATACTTAGGGTGCAGGTTACAGATAGTAATTACACTGGAGAACTCAAAATGCACACAAAATGTAATTATCTGGCTTACATAATGCAGTATGGTTGGCTGCGGGTGTTATTTATATTTTAGGTTTTTGGGTTATGGCAAGGTGCTATAAAAGTTTTGTGGATTTGGCTTGGGCTCTTCGCATCTCATCTGAGCCTTCCGTTAGATAATCTATTTTGGAAGTATTCCCCATCATGCACCTCTAACGAAAGGCTCCAACTTATCTGACTATATGGCCATACAGTGGTATAGTTGCCTATAACTACCAATGTTTTGGTAGTTAAACTTTGCCGACTAATATATTGGTACTACTGGGCGAATGGGGGTTTATGGACACATTCAGCTTATGCACTGGAGAGCTTTCCCAGTTTACACCGCAAACCTTCATCAAAATACACCTAAGGACATCGCCTGAGGACAACACCATTTGTGAATCTGCATGTGTAACTTAAGCGGGAGTCTATAGGCAACATGATCTGGTAAGTCCAGAGATACACATGAAGGTGGCTAGTACTGATTTCTAGAATGAAGAGGTTCCATAGAACGATTAAACCCCCTTGACACTGTCTTGAGATTCTTGTCACTGAAAATCACAGCATTTTGTGCAAAGGGCCGTCCTTTCATTTGTAATGGCCATATTAAATAGGTGCTAACAGGATGTGCAGCCATATTGACTGTAAGCTTTATCCCCTTTCAACATCGTCAAATACATCATGGTGGAGTCCCTTCCCTGCATCCTGATGTATGTGTTGTATGTATGCATATGGTGATCACGCTAGAGAAAACTCTGATCCAAGACCATTTAACCCTGCACTGTAGATCACGTGCTGTCCCTTTATCCTGCCCCTGTTAGCTTTGCGACTGACACAAATTTAGGTTTTTAATTTTCTTTTATGACGGCAGTTTGCATTAACTCTAGAAGCTTATGAAGAGTAGAGTGATCAGTAACCATTAATTGCCATGAAAATTACCTTGCTTGAAACCAGCCTTCTTTTAACGATTGCTCCCTTCAAGAAAATGTGTGCGGTCATCATTGCTTTGCATCAAAAGGGCTTCACAGGTAAGGATGTTGCTTGTTGTGTTTGGACCTAAGTCAGCCATTTATTGGATTGTCAAGAACTTTAAGGAGAGATTTATTTGCTATAAGGATGGCATCAGGATGCCCCAGAAAGTCCAGCAAGTGCCAGGACCATCTCATAAAGAGGATTCAGCTATGGGATCAGGTCACCACCAGTACAGAGCTTGCTCAGGAATGTCGGCAGGCAGGTGTGAGTCCATCTGCACGCACAGTGAGGTGAAGGCTTTTGGATAGAGTTGAGCGAACTTGTGTTTTAAGTTCGGCATCCATAGTTCGGGTTTGGGTTATCCAAGCATCCCGTTATGGATTCCGCTACCACGGACCATAACGGCATTTGGAACACGGGGTGAAGGACCTGGGGTGACGTCACCGTCATGTGATCAGTGCAGGGGACGTGGCTCGGTACTGGATTGGATAAGAAGTCGTAGGCTACCACCTCTTATCTAATCCAGTACTGAGCCACGCCTCCTGCACTGATCTCATGACGGTGACGTCACCCCAGGTCCTTCGTGTTGCCCAAGGTTCGGGTTCATTGAAGAATCCCCTTATGGATTCCAAATGCCGTTATGGTCCGTGGTAGCGGAATCCATAACGGGATGCTTGGATAACCCGAACTTTGGATGCCGAACTCAAATCACAAGTTCGCTCAACTCTACTTTTGGAGAATGGCCTGGTGTCAAGAATGGTAATAAAGAAGCCACTTTTCTCCCAAAAAAATAGTAATGGCAGACTACTAGGATTGGTCTGCAGAGGACTGAGGTAAGTTATTTTCCTTGATGAAGCCCCTTTCAGACTGTTTGAGACACCTTGAAAAGTGATTGTCTGGAGAAGAAAAGCTGAGCGTTATAAATTAGTCCTGTGTCATACCAACAGTAGAGCATCCTGAGATCATTCATGTTTGGGGTTGCTTCTCATCCAATGGAGTGGGCTCACTCACAGTTTTGTCTAAGAGCACTGCCATAAATAAAGAATGGTATCAAAACATCCTCCAAGAGGAGCTTCTCCCAACAATCCAGGAGCAATTTGGTGATGAACAATGCTTTTCCAGCATGATGGAGCATCTCGTCACAAGGCAAAAGTGGTAACTAAGTGGGTCGGTGAACAAAACCATTGAGATTTTGGATCCATAGCCAGGAAACTCCCCAGATTCTCAGTCCTATTGCGAACTTGTGGTCAATCCTCAAAAAGTGGGTGGACAAACAAAGCACAGAAATTGTGCTTTAGTATACCATAGAAACATCTGACAAAAAGATGGAAACGTGCTGAAGCAGCAAACTTTGTAGAAAAACATTTTTGTCAGTCTCACTACTATACATTAAAGGCACAGCTCCCACATGTGCGAATGTAGCAAGTGGATGTCCCCATCCTCTATAGTTGCAGTCGTTTCCTTAAAAAAAAAAAGTTCTTAAATTCAAAACTAAACAACTTTTTAAATGGTGTTTATTAAAGAAAGCCATTTTGCTTTTGCAGAGTGTGTGTAAGTCCTTCACTTAGCTATTGGTGCTGCTGAATCTGACATAAATCCATCAAAGCACTGCTTTTGTTTCTGATGGCTCTTGTTGCCCTCCGCCTCCCCTCTCTCAAAGATAGGAGCAGGAGGTTGCACACAGCAAGCATCCAAGGAGGGCAGTTCACACAGGCTGTGGATATGGAGGAACGCACACACAAGACATTTTACAGGGGAAGACAGCATCTTTCTGGATACTCTGATCCAGTATGTATTACTGAGAGGGACACCCCACATGAGAAATCTCTGAAACTAGGAGTAATTTGCAAAATGAATGAAGGAAAGCAGATTTCAGCTTAAAACTTTTCCACTTTTTTAACAACTAACATATGTAAAAGTCCGTTTTCTATCAAAGGTTACATAGTGATATATAGTAACATAGTATATAAGGCCGAAAATAGACATTTGTACATCCAGTTCGACCTGTTTCCTGCAAGCCTTTAAAATGTATCTAAGAACTTTGGGTCTTCACCATATATTGTCTGGTTTCTAATAAATAATAATAAACTTTTTATGCAAAACCATTATTGCTTTATCCACCATTTTAACATTTCTGTGACTAATCCTTCAGGATTTTCGGCATCAGCGGATATATCTGTCTCAGAAGACAAGTGTACGGATTCTACTCACGACATGGCCACACTTGACTCGCATGTTAGTCCAGAACACAAGAATCAGAAGCAACTTCGAGACTCCCTGTTCTCCCTCATTCGAGATGGCTTTGAACAGACTGATGGTCGGATGCTTCCCATGTGCCTTCATCAGGTATGGCTTTGTCGCTTGGTTCTTAAACTGGTCACGCACCTTCAATACCTTCAAAAGGCTGCACCTCTCTACTCCCCATACGCATGCATGCTCAGTGTGCAGGTGTTCTCATTGGGGTGCGGGGAGTAAGCTGACCTCGGACACCTCTGGCGACCCTTCTGGACAGGATGGGATATTTTAAAATTTTACCTGCCCAACTCGTTTTCCCCAGCCTCACCTGTTAGGGTAGAGTTGGCACCCCCCACACATAAGTTGTGAGTTGGCAGGTCCAGAACTGCGTGTGGCCGCCTTTTCAGTTGTGAGTAGGTTAAGGTAACCTTGTGGTGTTTGTTTTACTTAATTTTAAGCCTTTCCGGACATCCGCCGTACATGCACTCGACCGTATCCATTTTGCGGTCTGTAAATATTGGTCCGTGGTGTGCATTTTGCAGACATAGTCCATCTTTTTGCGGAACGGACATACGGATGCGGAAAGCACACAGTCTGCAAATTTCCTCCTGTGGGCTCGAGGAATCCCAGTCCAACCCTGTTGGTGTAAGAAAAGGTTTAGAAAATTGCTATTAAACCCATTCTCTTACTGATGTAACTCAAAGTAGAGCTACGGTTTGTAAATGTCTGCACAGAATGAAAGCTGAATATACTGTCCACTGAATTGTTTAACATGTACAGTATTGTGCACTTAACTGATTTACTACACTGTTATGTGTTCTCTTTTTAGATAGCAGAGACCTATTTTCAGGAAAAAGACTGTATCCTTTTTTCTTTTGTTTTTTTTATTAAATCCAATACAACGGGGATTTCTAGGCAGGCAACACCTGCACATTGGTTCCTAACTTTTTGGGTAAGATTCTGTTGATGTGTATGGACATTCCTACTTCTCTGGCTCCTCAAGTCTTCAGTCTGTTGGCTAATAAATAAGCAGGTATTGTGTAGCACTGGTGCCATGTAGCTCTGAGGTCCTGGCTTAGAGTCCGACCAAGGACATAATCTGCATGGAGTTTGTATGTTCTCCCCGTGTTTGTGTGCGTTTATTTAGTTTTCTCCCACACTCCAAAGACATACTGATGGGGAACTTAGATTGCGAGCCCCATTTGGGACAGCTTGATGCTAATGTCTGTACAGTTCTGCGGAACATGTCAGCACTATATATGTGAGTAACATATATAAAAATGGATCGGTCATGTTGAATATGTCGCCCTTTCTGCAGTCACCATGTTGTATAGTATGAGTATCTGAGCAGAGGAGGGAGGTGTTGTCAATCATTGAGCAAGTCCGACCTGCTGTATACATTGCAGTCTTCAGATCAGGCCTCTTTCACACTTGCGTTCTGAGGATCCGGCAGGCACTTCCGTCCCGCCGGATCCGTCAGAACGCAAGACGCCTGAAAGCATTAGAAGACTGATCAGGATCCTGATTAGTCTTCGAAATGCTTTGAGGTTACTATGGCAGCCAGGACGCTATTAAAGTCCTGGTTGCCATAGTAGTAGTGGGGAGCGGGGGAGTGGTATACTTACAGTCCGTGCGGCTCCCGGGGCGCTCCAGAATGACGTCAGAGCGCCCCATGCGCATGGATCACGTGATCCATGCGATCATTTGATCCATGCATGTGGGTGGCCCTGACGTCACTCTGGAGCGCCCCGGGAGCCGCACGGACTGTAAGTATACCGCTCCCCACTACACTTTTACCATGGCAACCGGGACTTTAGCGTCCTGGCTGCCATGGTAACCATTGAGAAAAAGCTAAACGTCGGATCTGGCGGTGCGCCGAAACGACGTTTTGCTTAAGGCCGGATCCGGATTAATGCCTTTCAATGGGCATTAATTCCGGATCTGGCCTTGCGGCAAGTGTTCAGGATTTTTGGCCGGAGCAAAAAGCGCAGCATGCTGCGGTATTTTCTACGGCCAAAAATGTTCCGGTCCTGAACTGAAGACATCCTGATGCATCCTGAACGGATTTCTCTCCATTCAGAATGCATTGGGATAATCCTGATCAGGATTTTTCCGGCATAGAGACCCGACGACGGAACTCTATGCCGGAAAACAAAAACGCTAGTGTGAAAGAGCCCTAAGGCCTTATTCACACGTCCGTAGTGTTTTGCGGATCCGTGTGTTTTGCAAAACACCTTGCCACCAGCCCTATAGAGATGCCTATACTTGTCCGCAATTGCGGGCAAGAATAGGACATGCTCTATATTTTTGCGGAGCCGCCGCCCGGAAGATCGGCGGCGCGCTCCGCGGACGCGGAGAGCACAGTGTGTGCTCTCCGCATCCATCACGTCCCCATTCAAAATGAGAGGGTCCGCACCCGTTCCGCAAATTTGCGGAACGGGTGCGGACGTAGATTGCGGATGTGTGAATTAGGCCTAAGAGAGTGTGACAGATCTGGGTTATATCAGACATTGTATAGTACATGACAATACCTTTCTAACAAAGCTAGAACCAGCCCTGTACCTCACATATATCCAGAGATCTCCACATTCATTGCTCCATTTGCTCTGCTAGATTATCTTCAGCCTGGCACCTGAGAAGGTGTGTCCTTTCTGCTGAAGCTCTCTCCCTGTGGGTACTTTCACACTTGCGTTATTCTTTTCCAGCATAGAGTTCCGTCAAAAGGGCTCTATGCCGGAAAAGAACTGATCAGGCATATCCCCATGCAATCTGAATGGATAGAAATCCGTTCAGTTTGCATCAGTATGCCTTCCGTTCAGTCACTGTCAGGCGTTTTGGCCGGACATAATACCGCAGCATGCAGTATTATGGCTGTCCAAAATGCCTGATCAGTCGCCGGAATGCCGGATCCGGCACTAATTCCCATTGACTTGCATTAGTGCCGGATCCGGCATTGTGAAACAACTGAAGGACAGATCCGAAAACTGTGAAAAAGACCAAGACTGATCAGTCCATCTACATGACAAGCAGAGGGACGGATCCATTCTTGCAATGCATTTGTAGACGGATCCGTGCCTGGATCCGTCTACAAATGCTGTCAGTTGTCACACTGAACGGCTGATCCGGCTGGCAGCTCCGACAACGGAACTGCCTGCCGGATCACAGAAACGCTAGTGTGAAAGTACCCTAACTGCCACAGCTTCTAACAACCTATGGCTGGTGGCAATTTAAGATTTAAACTGTACGTTTGGCCAGCTCAGTGAGATACACACAAAAAAATAAGGAAAAAGACCAACAGCAGGTGGCGCTATACAGGTAAAGTTTATTGAATAACTCGGCCGCTATATAAAAATTTTTAATTACATGCAATGACCAAAGGAATCAGATCCAGGTGAGAAATGTAGAATAAGTTTTGTGACACATCCCCATTAAGGGGGTTTTCTGGGATTTTAATTTTGGTGGCCTATCCTCAACATCTGATTGGCGAGGGGTCCAAGGCCCAACAGATTAGTTCTGGCGCCTGAAGTTGCCTCCAGAACTAAGAATATTAGAAACTGGACAACCCCTTTAAATTTCCTGCTATTAGACATTTTTGTTAAAATCCTGAACAACTCCTTTTAATTTGAACGCTAATGTTATTTAGCACATTAGTTCCGGTGCTTTTTATGTTTCATGTTTGGCATTACAAGGAAATGATTCTTGACTGCTCATTCAGATGAGAAAGCAATGCAGTTCATCCAGCTGGAACGAGTCTATCACGAGCAGCTACTCGCCAATCTGTCTGCTATTCAGGAGCAGTGGGGTGAGTAAATGAGCGCTGTGTACATCTTGTTCCTTACCACATGGAATTTAGAATTGGTGCCATTCACATGCTCTTTATGTAAGAAATGCGCTAGTGGATCAATACTGTTTGTTTTTTAATGTTCTTGTTTCATTTTTTTATGCTTTCTGGATGTCTAGAAACTCTAGGCCGAGCCTCCGTGCATGAGTCTATATAAACTTGTCAGGTCACACACTGCGGAATTGAAAATTACAGGAAAAACACCCCAAATTTTCTTAAGTTCAGAAACATTTTGGTAAACTCTAGAATACTAGTAAAGCGGGATTATTCTGCTTTCATGTCTTCATTAAGAATTTGCTCAGGGTGTTTTTTCCTCTTGAAGCTGTTGTGCCATGATGTAAATGTATCACCTATCTACAGGCTAGGTGGTATGTGTCTGATCAGTGGGGCCCCACGGCCGGAACTCCCCCCCTCCCCAATCACTAGAAAGAGCGTTCCGCCTCCTTGCTGCACAAACACACTTAGGGATAGGATGAGCAGCGGTAGAACTCCGGATGCCTCTCCTTTCAAAGCGACTGGGTATATGACGTTACTCAGCAGTTTTAATCAGCCCCGCACATTTTGAATGGAGGGGAACGGTGTGGGAACGCCCACTACTGCATTCAATCTATTCCTCAATGTGGTTTGAGGAATGTGGGCTTCAGTTGCAGTGATGGCAGGAGGTCCAGTGGTGGAGGCCATAGGTGATAATTGCCCATTGTGGCACAACCCGTTAAAATCGCACTACCCCCCACTTAACCTTTGTATCTCAGAAATGTCTGAGCATTTTTAATAAAGTTGAAAACAAGATTTTTAGCCCAAAATTAGTAAAATGGAATCACAGGAAAGATTGCCCTGAAGGTGTCCATAGCCTTTAAAAGGGTTTTCAGAGATTTTTGTACTGAGGACCTATCCTGGATAGGTCATCAGTATCTGATCGGTAAGGGTCCAACACCTGGGACCCTTACTAATCAGCTGTTTGAGAAGGAACCCGCGCTCCTATGAGTGCCGCGGTCTTCTCGTAGCTCGCCAAGCACAGCGCCGTACATTGTACAGTGGCTGTGCTTCGTATCGCGATCGGCCCCATTCACTTTAATGGGGCTGAGCTGCGCCTAGACCATGTGAATGATGATCGTGTTGTCACTGGCCTCAGAAAAGCAGCTGATCGCCGGGGTTCCCAAATGTTGGACCCCTGCCGCTCTGATACGGATGACCTATCCTGAGGATAGGTAATCAGTAAAAAGAAAAAAACAACAACAGAAAACCCCTTTATGTTTTGTAATAAATGAAGTTTCCGAGGATGTCTTCTTCTTTCTGGGGAAGGTGGTGTGTACTGACATATTGGTCTGGACCACTACCATCTACATCCTAATAAATAGCATTTTTTTTATCTTCTTGTCACATTATTGTAACATGCACTTGTGTGATTTGTTTGGCTATCGTTTGAATGTGACATAACTAAATGTCTGAGAGCCATGTCTGTACATGTAGGGCAGGCTTAAATAATTTTTACCTGCACAATGCAAAATCTGCACAAGGTTATGCTCCTGACCCTTCGGGAGTATCTAGATTGTCGCTGTAGTTTACATGGACTGAATATAGTCTTCCTTGAAGAAAGTTTTATATTGTCAGGTCCTTACTGATTAGGGCAGAAGTTCAAAGTCATAAAAGGGGTATTCCGGTTATAAGGAGTTATTCTCTATCCACAGGATAAGGGATAACTATGAGATCAATGGGGGTCCTACCGCTGAGACCCCCAATGATCAGAAGTACAGTGCTTGGCGATCTCCCGTAATCCCATAGAAATGAATAGAGCGGTGGCATGCATTTCCGACCAGCCACTCCATCCATTTCAGGGGAAGCTCTCCAAGCTTCGGGGCCCCTGTTATTGTGATCGATGGGAGTCCCAGCAATAGGACCTCCACCGGACCTTATGCATGGGGAATAACATCTTATACCTGGATTACCCCTTTAATATTGCCTTGATTTTTCCTCAATAACGTTGAAATCTTGCTCTCCCTTAAACTATACAGAAACAAAATGGAAGAAAACCAAATCGTCATCACTGCCCTCCCCCTCGGAGAATGATCTAAGCCGCCAAGAGCTGGAAATGCTGTCCAACCTATGTGGATCACATCAGGAGTACGTTTTTTCATACACTTATTTGACTTTATTTGCTCTAATACTACAAACGCGTTGAAACAACTAGATGAGACAGCGTTCATATATATACTTTTTTGTCCAATTAATGTCTAGTTTTACATTATATTACCGTTATTTTTCTTAAGGGGCAAATCCAATCATTTATAGCACAGATGGGTTTATGTGGATTTGGTAATCGGGACCTCATTGTCCCTCATTGAACTCCTTCTCCGAATTTCTTCTGAATCATATAAGCTTATTTTTACCTCTGTCATATCCTTCTCTCAGGTTCACTTTAAAGGGGTATTCCAGCCCCAAGCACCATTTTATTTAAGGCCTCTGCCAATGTTGTACCTAAGTTAAGAAATTCAGTCAATTGCTCCTTAGGGTACTTTCACACTTACGTTGTTGTACCCGTCTGTATGCAAACAGATACCACTTGTAGACGGATCCGGATGCGGATCCATCTCACAAGTGCATGGCAATACCGGATTCGTTATGCGCAGACCGGAAGACTAGATCCGTCAATGCGGTAATTTTAATGCACTAATACATTTCAATGGAAATGAATGCCGGATCCAGCATTCCGGCAAGTGTTCCGGATTTTTGGAAGGAGAAAATACCGCAGCATGCTGCGGTATTTTCTTCGGCCAAAAAACATAAGAGGGACTGAACCAGGCATCCTCAAACTGCGGCCCTCCAGCTGTTGCAAAACTACAACTCCCAGCATGCCCGAACAGCCTACAGGTATCAGCCTACAGCAGGGCATTGTGGGAGTTGTAGTTTTACAACAGCTGGAGGGCCACAGTTTGAGGATGCCTGGTCTGAACTGATGCATCCTGAACGGAATGCTCTCCATTCAGAATGCATTAGGATTAAACTGATCAGTTTTTGTCCGGTTTTCAGCCCCCAGGACGGAACTCAATACTGGAAAAGAATAATTCTAGTGTGAAAGTACCCTTACTTCTCCGTTCCAGCGTTGAGTCTCCATTACACGCTCCTTTTTGGTCCTTGGAATGTACACGTCTAGACAGGGTCACATTCCCCGCTGCAGCCATTTACTGGCCTCGGTCATGACGTTTCTCCAAGTAGCATATTTCTGCTGGGTCATGGATTGGCTGCAGTCATGCATGTGACCCTGTCCAGAAGTTTACGCGCCAGGGACCAGAAGGAGTGCAGAACGGAGACTCTCTACTGGAACTGAGTGGTGGGGAGCAGGTCAGGGCATTTTTTTTATTTATTTCCGATACAACACCATCCAGGGCCTAGTAAAATTTAAGTTTGGGGCTGGAATACCCATATAAGGCTGGTTTAACACAAGTGTAATATGGTAAATTAAAGGAGTTGTTCTAGATTTTATTATTGATGGCCTATCCTCAGGGCAAATCATCAATATCTGATCAGTGGGGGTCCAACTCCCTGCAGCCCCACCAGTCAGCAGTTTGATGAGGGCATGATGCTCCGGTAAGAGCAGTGGCCTCCTTCAGCTTTCCAAGCACACTGACTGTGCTCGGTATTGCAGTTCAGGCCCATTCCCTTGAAGAGGCTGCAGCGCTCACAGGATGGGTGCAGGAAATCGGACCCTCACCCATCAGATATTGATGACCTGTCATGAGGATAGGTCATCAGTCTTCAAATCCCGGAAAACTCCTTTAACTTCATGGAAATTAAAAATTAAAGGTAATATCCATCTGAATACAGAATGCTCTTGTGTAATATGGAGAAGTGTGTTAGAGCATGGAAAGGTTGTGACCTCATTACTCATCATGTACAAGATGTGCCTGTTGAATGTCTATTTTATACATTTATTCAGTGATTTAGAGCAGTGTTTCCCAACCAGTGTGCCTCCAGCTGTTGCAAAACTACAACTCCCAGGATGCCAGCACAGCCAAAGGCTGTCCAGGCATGCTGGGAGTTGTAGTTTTGCAACAGCTGGAGGCACGCTGGTTGGGAAACACTGATCTAGAGTATTGTTCCAATTGGCTAGAATTCCCCCATGAACCATAAAATATTTATGTTGTACAGAGACATTCGGGCACAGCTAGTAATGTGTTGCAAGATTGTGTGCCCAATTCAAGATTCTCACCGCTCCTGCTATTGTCCATGTTTGCAGACAAGAATAGTCATTTCTTAAGACGGGAGTGTGACATTAATGGAATGCACGCAGAAGCCATCCATTCAGGGATCCAAAAAACTGATAAGACTGTGTGCATGATGCCCTAATGTAAGGGCCTGTTTACACAGCCAGCCACGCCAAAAACCCACCAGCGGACACTTGCTTACTGCCTCTAATACATCTCAATGGATGGCAGCGCTTAGGATCTCAGAGCAGCGGCTTATAGTCGCAGACACGCCAAGAAGGGACAGATCTGTTCTCGACGCAGCCACAGCCTTAAGCTGCCGCGCCACGATCCTCACCACTGCCTCCCATTCTAAAGTCTGCAGTAAAACCCACCATGTGAACAGGCCCTAAGAGCGTGAGTCTATAGAATGGATGTTGTAATATATGCATTGAACCATTTCCAGGCAGGCCTGAATGACCTTCTTGAATGTAAAAAAAATATTGCAGATTTGGGGCACTGGGTGGCTGGAGATGGGTTGTTGATCCAGGGATTTATTCCGATATCCATATTTGCCCCCGGAAAGGAACTTTTTCCATTTATAAGGGTTTTCCGAGACTCTAACACTTATTAGTGGGAACCCCGTTGATCGGCACAGCGCTGCACATTGTATGGCGGCTGAGCTTGGTATCGCGGCTCAGCTCCATTCACCTCAATGGGGTTGAACTACACCTAGGCCATGTGACCGATCAACATGTGGTCACACGGCCTAGAAAAAGCCAGAGAAGGATGTGGCGCCACTACCGTGCCAGCCCTCCCTTCATTGTTTACCCGCTCGCCGTTGACATGGAAGAGGTGAGCTGTGTGATTACAAGAAGCCATCCCATTCACTTCAGTGGGACGGCTCCTTCCTATTCAAGTACAGAGCCAATGTGATATTGATGACCTATCCTCGGAAACCCCCTTTATTATGGGGCATTTGACATCAGCTTCAGGTTTTGTTTTTTTTTTATATCTTCCTCTATATCACATCTGTGGGGCTGTAGGTTAGATTTTTGTCTTTTTCCAACCTTACCAACTTTGTAACTGGGATTGGTTATGAAGATTTCATTGTATGTCACGCTAGATTTTGAAAAATGCCCCTAAAATGATATCTACAGATACCGTGCTGTAGAATGAAAACATTGAGGAAAAATGTAAGCCGGCACCGCTGTCCCCTACGAGCTGGTATCTAATATTAGACAGGATATTGAGAGCTGTTAGTATTGGTGCCAGTTTCTGTGCAGCGTAAGACGTGGAGGCTGAAAATCCATTCTGATTATGTTTGTTTCGTTTCTCCCTCACAGCCCGCAGGCCTCTATATGGCAGGTAAGTACATAGTTCATTCACACTGTATATGTTCACACCCTTGAGGTTGAGGTACAATGAGAACCACATTGGAAAAAACACACACACATTTTTGACGTAGTTTTCTATTCGGATGCAAACGTGAAATAAAAAAAGGCGATTCACTTGTAAAAACTGAAGATGCATTGAAAACAGAGGCATAAATGTTTTTTTTTTGTCCCAATGCAGTTTTAAAAGTGTTTGTATTGGTGCCAGAGGGGCTTAAAACATAAAAGAAGAGACCCTCCCCGCCCCACCGATTCCCCCACAGCTGCTGTTCCGGTGTTCTGCCAGATTTCGATACCTAGACAAAAGTCTATACCGGGAATAGGCCGCACTTCTGGTGCGGCCGCGCATCAATCAGCTAGTGGAGCCGAAGTACTTTGCGCGTGCGCACTTAGGGGTATACCCTCGCTACCTCTGAGTGCGCATGCGTGCACAAATCATCAGCTGCAGTTCATCCTTACGGGAGAGCTGATTGTGGATATTATGGGGTACACCACAGAGCTGAGTGCTGTATATGATTTGCACTCAGCTCTGCCGTAAGGATGAAGTGCAACTGATGATTTGTGCGCGCGTGCGCACTCAGGGGTTGGGAGATCTGATGCAACACTTTGCGCTGCAAAATCTCTATACCCCTAAGTGCGCATGTGCAAAGTACTTCTATGGAGGCGCTGCAATGATTCATTGGTAAGACAGTGGATGTGCGCTTGCGCTGCGCACACTCTCCACCAGCTGATTGATGCGCGGTCGCGTCACTTCCGGTATAGACTTTTGTCTAGCTATATAAATCTGGCAGAACACCGGCATTGCCCGGGTCTCCACTGCTCACTACTTCCATTTCAACATGCAGGGAATGTTGAGGTCATTACTCTGCATTTCCTGTGTGCCAAGAGCAGTAGGGACGTATGCAGTGTCAGAAGGGCAGCGGTGGGGGATCGGTGGAGGAACGTATCTGTGTTTTCTGTTTTTAAGAGTTTTCCAGGATTTTAAAACTCATTACCTAGTCTCTGGATACCCAGGACCCCCACCAATCAGCTGTTTGAGAAGGCATCGGCGCTACTGTGATCTCTGCGGCCTTTTCTGTGCTTACCAAGCACAGCGCCATACGTTGTGCTCAGCCCTATTCACTTCTATGGGACTGACCTGCGCCTGGGCCACATGACAGATGAACATGTGGTCACTGGTCTAGAAAAGCTGAGAGAAGGCTGCGGTGCTCCTAAAAGCACCTCTACCTTCTCAAACAGCTGATTGGCGGAGGTCCCAGGCGTCAGACCCACACCGATTAGATACTGATGACCTACTGAGGACTCACCTTGTCACTATGTCCTGGTTCCTGTCCCTGCTGCTTCCAGTCCCCAACAGATCACATGTGGTGACATGCCATGTACACAATTTTGACCATTGCCGGCCATTCAGTGGCTTAGTAGTGACATGTAGGTAAATGACAAATAACTGGAAGCCGCAGGGGTGGGTGTCGCTGGAAATGATATATATACACCCCTCCTAATATTTTCCCAGTGTGGGCCAACACCTTCTACCTCAAAGATTTGAAGAAAATTTAGATTTTATTTTTCGTTTCTAAATTTTCAATGAATGTTGCTTTCATTGGTGTTTTTTCTAGTCTTCTACTTCAGAGAAAATTCAAAACCTCCATCAGTTAAAGGGATCAGTGGGATATGATGTGGATGGCGAGTGTTCAGGTATGGATTTATTTTTTGACAATTTGCTGCTTGTCTTGCGGTTGTAGAACGAATGAGCCTGTATTCTTGCACTGGAAAGCAGCTTTTTATGTGTATTCATTAGCTTACTTTAGAATTGTTATATAACTTGATGGTTCTGAAACTTGTTTATTGGGTTAGCAAGTACTATGAATGGCCATTAGGCGTGTGTTGGAACCTGCTCCAAAGGTTGATGAAGTCTCCATAGCAGAATATTAATTATGTTGAGTTGTCTGGGTAAAAAAAGATAAAATCCCATACTCTCCTTTTAAATCCCCTGTCGGTCCAGTGGGGTACTACAATTTTTCGATAAATAAATTCTAGATTCCAGAGTTTTTTCCCCAATACCATCATAGTTGTTTATTATGGCCAATCATCTTGCGGTTTATAGAAAACTAATTAGCATTTCTTATCTTAAAGGGATTATATCACTACAAATTCACTAATTAAACTGTTCCTGGTGCCCTGCAGTTAAAATACATAGTATCCCGAACATGTCTTTATGTATGTTTGTTGATATTCAGAGCCCCCGAAAAATGTATTTTCATTCATATACAAATTAGCCAAAACAAGTCTGAGCGCTGTCCCCACTGCTAATGAGGCCAAGGCACTTTCAACTGAATCGAACCCGCTCCTCCTCTTGGTGCCTTATCTCCAACTTCTTCTGGCCCCAATGCCATCAAACCACTGGTTGAAATCTCGTGCAAGCAGTGCTGAGAACCTGATGACGTTGCTTCCCACAGAAGGGCACTGACTGTGCAGGCGTGAACAGAGTTGAACTGTGTGCCTGTGTTCAACCAGTGGCTCGCTGGCGTTGGGACCAGAAAAAGGTGGAGATAAGGCACCAAAAAGAGAAGTGGGGCTCAATTCAATTGGAAGTGCCTAGGAACTATCAGCAATGGGGAGTGCCCAACTAGTTTGCATATGAATCAAAAGACATTTTTCGGGGGCTCACAATATCAACAAATGGACAAAAAGGTATGTTTGAGATAATGTGCATGTCAAGTGCGGGGCACCAGGAACACCTTCATTTGTGAATATGCGGTCACATACTCCCTTTAAGAAGGATTTGATACTGCACAAGGAGATTTTTTATACTAGTGGGACACAACCTGGCAATTATTATTTTTTTTTTTTCCCCATATCGGATTCACATTGGATTGGGCCCACGTAGTACCTGTGGCCTGAGAACAGTTGACAGTACTTTATTCCAAAGAGATACTGATGGGGAATTTAGATTAAAAGCCTCACTAGAGTGGTGACGATGTCTGTAAAGCACTGTGGAACATGTGGGCCCTCAGGATAGGTGATCAATACTTGATCAGTAGGGGTCCGACACCCAGAACCCCTTCCAATCAGCTATTTAAAGAGTCCTTGGCTCGCTGTGAGCACTGTGGTCTCTTCCTAGGCAACGGAGTTTATTGGTCATGTGGCTGCACTACAATACCAAGCAGTTATCCAATGGACAGTCCTGTGCTAAATAAGCTGCGAGGAAATAGCCAGATCCCCGCTGACTACAGTGTGATCCGATGGGGATCCACTGCATTCCAGCAGAAATGCTGGTTTTTGGCCGTACAGGAAGTCCTGTATACATTACTTTTTGTCTGGTCGAAAGCCGTCATTTATGCTAAAGATTGGCCGGATCCCCATCGGATGATATTGTAGTCAATGGGAATTCGGCTATGTGCGGCCCTATCTGGCTAAGCTGGGTATGGTGACGTCCATCAGGCTGTTCCTCTGAGATGTAGACGTAGCCTAAGAAAAAGGAGGCGGCTGGGGAATCTCATGGTTAGTTATCCTGAAAATGATAGCATGAGTACAATGTACTCCATACGACCGCGTCCAAATCCATCTCTATTCCCTGGATGTTACAGGGTCGAATATTTCACAAGAGTTTAGTGACCAGGATTCAACAAGACTAATTATAAAGATCACAGCTCCATCGGATTAAACTTGCTTTTTGCCCTGATGCCTACTTGGACAGAAGACCCTCAGCGCAATATGATAGCAGCAGACTCTTCCAGGCAAGCTATTTCCAGATGCCTGGTAATGTCATTGAGCGTTAGGGAAGATCTATAATGCCGTTCTGAAAGCCGAAATTAAGACTTGGGTTTGATTGATTTTTAATCATCCAGGAAAACCATTACTTAATGCTTAAAGCAAATCTGGATAAAGCACCAGATAACACGAACCGCATATTCTGATTCCCAACCATATTACGAATGAGAAACCCCTGAAATTCGTCCCCCATGGTACCCTTTACTCTCCCCTCCCCTGCTCACAATTAAGAAACTTGGTGTAGGGGCTGGTAAAGTATTCTGGATTACTTTCCCTGGGCCTCCAGCCAAGCAGCCTGAGAGGATTTTGCAACCCCTAATATATCAATGAACAGCCGATCAGCACATCACATTGGGAGCAAGTAGGGCCAATCAACAGGTATTAAGTGCATGCACAGATTGGCCGTCTAGTAACACGTCTCTACCGTATAGTACAGTACACGTCCTGTGAAATCAGTCAAAAAGTTGGAAACCATTTGCACAAAAAATTGTGACTCTTTGGGGATTTTATACCCCATTGCACTTTTCTAGGGGAAGGGGGGTGTATCGTGGCTGGGTTAGGGGCAATCCACCAAGCAGCCCAGCAAACTAGATATAATTTACACCATAGCTGGCATAGATTTGACTTTCTGCTGCACGAAGAGGCAGCGATGTTCCTCATTTATTAATGAGGTTGTCTGGGTTCAGAGCTGAACCCGGACACATCCCCGTTTTTAACCCAGGCAGCCCCTCTGATATGAGCATTGGAGCACTTCATGCTCCGATGCTCTCCCTTGCTCTGCGCTGTATTGCTCAAGGCAAGGGCCTCCGCCTAGCAGTGTTTTCGGTGATGTCACCGGCACTAATGGGCGGGCTTTAGCTCTGCCTTAGCAGTTTTACAGGCTAGGGCAGCACTAAAGCCCGCTCTTTAGTGACGATGACGTCACCGGGCTCACTGCTAGGTGGAAGCCTCTGCCTAGCATACCCATGGAGAGCCCAATACGTCACCCGCTCTCCAGAAAAAGTTCTTGCCCTGCGTGATTCAGCGCAGGGCAAAGGAGAGCATCAAAGCATGAAATGTCTGAGGAACGGAGTTGGGGACAACCCCTTTAGAAAGCCTAATCCTAGGTGTATCTCACTCAATTGTAAAGGAGATCAGGACTGGTATATGAAACAACCAGTCTTGAGAACTTCGCCCTCTCTGTGTACTAAGGAGGACCCTGCCTAAAGCATAGGAGGTAATTTACCAGCTTCCAGCAGCTCTCTGATCCTGTACACACACATAGACATACTTATCTATGCAGAATTCTTTTTGTTTGTAAAGAAAAAAATATGGGACATAGACGTTCCCCCCTACCCATCATCGCAGTCTCTCAATGGCCATGTGTGCTGCCGTCATACATGATGCCTACATTTTTAAGCGTTCTCTTGGGTAAATCAGAAGCCATTGATTATACTATCCATCTTTTTAAGGCAGACAGAGAAATTCAGAGAAGTACAACCTCTGTGGTTACTTGCACTGAGGGATGAGTTTTGGGGTTTTCCGTATAGTTTGGAGCACTGTCACACTTCAGACATTATCTGAACTACCAGGCAGAACATGTTGACGAGCTTTTTATCTTTCAGAAAATGTCATGTTTCATTTTTCTACATTTCATTTATTTAGATCTTATGTTTAATTTACCAGATGCACAAAGGAATAGAAGCGCAGAAGAAAACTGTGCTAAGAAGAATTGTTCAGCTTAGATACTCTTTCCTAAACGTCCCAGTGGCTAGTAGATTGGTAGGGTTGTGCTAGTTGTGCCTTTAGCAAAAGTCTGATCAGACTTCTGTTACCATGGCAAGCAGGACGCCTTTGAAGGCGTCCTGTTGCCATGGTTACCATCCTCAGCTGCTATAACAGAGCAGCGGAGGATGAGGAGGGAGCGAAGCTAGGGACTGGAGCTAGGGGGGCTGCACCAGGCAATGTGCTGACACTCTGCTTGTCACGCTCGGCCATCCTGAAAATGAGCGGAGGGGCGGGCCGCCTGCCGAACCGCCTCCCGCACCGGCCGCAAGCCCCCAACCGCCCCCCCCCCGTCCCCGTCCCCGCACGTATGGGTACGTCCTGTGTCCTTAAGGACTCGGACATTAGGGCGTACCCATACGTCCTATGTCCTTAAGGGGTTAAACCACACAGTAAATAACGTGGAAAAAAGGACAAAATCAATGCAAGATTTATATCCATACTCCCTCAAAACAGTTAATCTATCATTTATATGTACCCCCAAATAATTTTATTGAAAACTCCCCAACCCCCCTAAAAACAAGCCCTACATCAATAAATAATGTTAAAAGCTCCTGCTCCTGGAATGCAGCAACATAAAAACATAAAATGTAGCATTATTATGTAAAAGTAGTAAAATCTAGTAAAAATCTAAATGTCATGGCTCTCTAAATGCAGAACCCAAAACGTAAAGCGGCTCGGTAATGAAGAGCAGTAAGCCCTCTCTGGTACTGAAGTGGTTAACAGCTGGTTGGGTAATATAATCCTCACAGCACACAATATGAACTAGGTCAGTGTGAAGATATCGTCATAAAGGGAGAGAAATGGGTTATAGGGAGGGCAAAATAATCAATGGAGGTTTTGTAAACAGAAGCTGACGATAAACTATTATAGGGTTTGATTACCCAGAGAGCTGGAAATTAAATTATTTAGTATAGTATAATAAAATAAAATATGACCTTTCTAATGTATAAATTTGTCATGATTTGCAGTCTCTAAGTGAAAACAATGAAGATTTCCATTTAATGACTGCAGACCGAGATCTTAAAGCAGTTTTCTGCTTCCCCCATATTATAGGACCTATACTCAGGATAGGTCATCAATATTAAAGTAGTGGGGTCCGACGCCCGACACCCCTGCCGACCAGCTGTATCAGGAGATGGCGTGCACAGTGCTCGTATGAGCGGTTTACCTGCTTGCTAGCGACATTGCAGCGGCAAGCAAGTGTAATTCCAGCTCCTCCGGCCCATTCACTAGAATAGGGCAGAGTGGAGCTACAATTGTTCAGTACCATTCAAATGAATGAGACCGAAGAACTGTAATTACACCGCTCACTGCTGCAATGTCGACGGCGAGCAGATGCGCAGCAAAGACAATGCTGCGCTCACAGGAGTGCTGCGTTCTCTTCATACGGCTGATCAGCGGGGGTCTTGGGAGTCAGACCTCCGCTGATCTGATATTGATGACCTATCCTGGGGATATGTCATCGATATTGGGAAAGCAGAAACCCCCCCCTTTAAAGGAGATCAGCAGGCATTTCCTCCAATTACATCTCTGCCCCAATATCCTCTGTCGAGGGAGAGTCAGGAGCTCCCCACACACATTACACTGTCAGCTATTCGGTGGGTGTATCAGGGCCTTAAGCAACGCAGATTAGCAGGCGATTGTCGGGGAGGGAAGCGTTCCTTCCCAGCAACCGCATGCTCATTAGCGGATGAGACAGCTGCTATTACATGTAGTGATCTCCTCCACAGTATAGGGAGGAGCGATCGCTATGCCATCACTGATCCCCATACTGATCACTGTTTGCCGGCAGCAAAGCATGATTACACACAATCTGCTGCCAGCAAACGGTGATTTTTAAACCTGAAAGATTCCAGCTCTTGGAATTAGTTTAGGAGAAGTAATGTGAAAGATTCCCTATCAGACCCCATACTGTGTGGGAAGTTATGTCTGAGATGCACATCCACAAGGGTTTGCAAACCAATTCTGGGATTCCTTCACCTTACATTTTTGTACTCAACCAGTCAGTGGCGTGCAGTCTTCTGATCACCAGTTTTATGGTCAGGGTAGGTGTTTGGTGAAGGAACTTGTGACAGATGCACTTTAAAGAGAGTCCTGACCCTGCAAAACTGCTGACCACACCACATAAGTGAGGTGTAATAGTTATAACGTACTTAGTGTATGGTCATCCACTACGATCCCCAGTGTCCACTAGGCTTTCTCTTACTGTGAAGGGCTCTTTGTAGTACCTTTCCCCTCTGCTCTTAAGTGACGGCTCTAGCTGGATGGACGGTGGTGCGATCACTCGATCACAGGCGGTAGGGTTACTGCAGAGCGCCCAGAGTTCTTCACAGTAAGGACAAGCCTAGAAGGCAGTTGGGATCTCGGCACCAAGTGGATTAAAAGTCCTTTTTCTGTGTTATACATTTAGTATGACCATCCACCTAGGTATTTTATACCTGCTTTACGCTTCACCCATCTCATTTTGAGGGGTCACAGACTCCCTCTAATGTACATGCATATAATTAGGATATCTTTGCTGGAAAGACACTGGGACATATTTACTAATGAAAATGCATTAGAAGTCTGTGGCACATATTTTGTCTTAGACTTTTTATGACCTACTCGATGAGAGGACATGGCTTCTTGGAAAAGGGGCAGGGCGTAAGCCACAAATTCTAGAACATGTCCTATTCTTGTCCATTTTGCAGGAAAGAACAGGCATTTCTTTTCAATGGGGTGCACACGGACCGCATCCGTATTTTGCAGATCTGCTATTTATGGACCTCAAAACTGATACGCTTGTGTGATTGCCTCCTAAGTGTATCTGGCCCATTGTGTTGAGGACAAAATTGCAAATATTACTAGAATATGCATCAGAAGAATTGCTCTCTGAAGTGTTATCGGCTAAATTGGTTAACGAATGCGAAAAAAACTAACGCTAGTTAAACAGAGCCTTGGCTTTGAGATGCAGAAGAAATCTACCAGGACATAGAAATGCAGAGACATTCAGTTGTGCGCTCATTGCCAAATGTTCCTCATGAAGCCAAGAAATCACTTCAGTGACGATATTCCTTCTAATACTGTTTGTGTTCCCTTATTCCACCGCGTGTAACATCCATTTGTTTGTTACTATCACTTGTGCTCAGCAACTGTTTTTGCTTGCGAACACCATGACTACACTGGATACCAAGTCAGAAACAGCAGCTGGTGTTTTCTTCCTAATCCTAAAAAGATCAGCACTAATCACGCAGGTTTCATGCCCCGAGCTCCCTCTGCACGAGTGCTACATGCTCTCATTTCTGCCAGGCTTGGGGCAGTAAGTCATTTACTACAGTCCTACAAATCCCAATGTTGTCTGGCCCACTTACCTTCTTTATTTTTCCTCACTAAGAGTACTTTCACACTAGCGTTAAAGTTTTCTGGTATTGAGTTCCATCCTAGGGGCTCAATACCGGGAAAAAAAGCTTCAGTTTTGTCCTAATGCATTCTGAATGGAAAGCATTCCGGTCAGTACGCATCAGGATGTCTTCAGTTCAGTCACTTTTACGGAACACTTGCCGGAATGCCGGATCCGGCCTTATTTTCCATTGAAATGTATTAATGCCGGATCCAGTACCAAGTGTTCTTGAAAAAACGGATCCAGCGCAGACCTTTAAAAATGTGAAAAAGATAAATACCGGATCCGTTTTTCTGGATGACACCGGAGAAACTGATCTGGTATTTCAATGTATTTGTCAAATGGATCCAGAAACAGACCGTATTTAGGGGAGGAGAAGACCTGAAAATTATATACTGCACCACATAGACTGTATATTGGGGAGAAGATCTACAAAATATATACTGCACCACACAGACTGTATATAGGGGAGGAGAAGACCTACAAAATATATACTGCACCACACAGACTGTATATATAGGGGAGGAGAAGACCTACAAAATATATACTGCACCACACAGACTGTATATGGGGGAGGAGAAGACCTAAAAAATATATACTGCACCACACAGACTGTATATAGGGGAGGAGAAGACCTACAAAATATATACTGCACCACACAGACCGTATATGGGGAGGAGAAGACCTAAAAAATATATACTGCACCACACAGACTGTATATAGAGGAGGAGAAGACCTGACAATATACTGCACCACACACTGTATATAGGGGAGGAGAAGACCTGACAATATACTGCACCACACAGACTGTATATAGGGGAGGAGAAGACCTGACAATATACTGCACCACACAGACTGTATATAGGGGTGGAGAAGACCTACAAAATATATACTGCACCACACAGACTGTATATAGGGGTGGAGAAGACCTACAAAATATATACTGCACCACACAGACTGGATATGGGGAGGAGAAGACCTGACAATATACTGCACCACACAGACTGTATATAGGGGAGGAGAAGACTTACAAAATATATACTGCACCACACAGACTGTATATAGGGGAGGAGAAGACCTACAAAATATATACTGCACCACACAGACTGTATATAGGGGAGGAGAAGACCTACAAAATATATACTGCACAACACACACTGTATATGGGGAGAAGAAGACCTGACAATATACTGCACCACACAGACTGTATATAGGGGAGGAGAAGACCTACAAAATATATACTGCACCACACAGACTGTATATAGGGGAGGAGAAGACCTACAAAATATATACTGCACAACACAGACTGTATATGGGGAGGAGAAGACCTGACAATATACTGCACCACACAGACTGTATATAGGGGAGGAGAAGACCTACAAAATATATACTGCACACACAGACTGTATATGGGGGAGGAGAAGACCTACACAATATATACTGCACCACACAGACTGTATATGGGGGAGGAGAAGACCTACAAAATATATACTGCACCACACAGACTGTATATAGGGGAGGATAAGACCTACAAGATATATACTGCACCACACAGACTGTATATAGGGAGGAGAAGACCTACAAAATATATACTGCACCACACAGACCGTATATAGGGAGGAGAAGATCTGCAAAATATATACTGCACCACACAGACTGTATATAGGGGAGGAGAAGACCTGACAATATACTGCACCACACACTGTATATAGGGGAGGAGAAGACCTGACAATATACTGCACCACACAGACTGTATATAGGGGTGGAGAAGACCTACAAAATATTTACTGCACCACATAGACTGTATATAGGGGAGGAGAAGACCTACAAAATATATACTGCACCACACAGACCGTATATAGGGGAGGAGAAGACCTGCAAAATATATACTGCACCACACAGACTGTATATAGGGGAGGAGAAGACCTACAAAATATATACTGCACCACACACTGTATATGGGGAGAAGAAGACCTGACAATATACTGCACCACACAGACTGTATATAGGGGAGGAGAAGACCTACAAAATATATACTGCACCACACAGACTGTATATAGGGGAGGAGAAGACCTACAAAATATATACTGCACAACACAGACTGTATATGGGGAGGAGAAGACCTGACAATATACTGCACCACACAGACTGTATATAGGGGAGGAGAAGACCTACAAAATATATACTGCACACACAGACTGTATATGGGGGAGGAGAAGACCTACACAATATATACTGCACCACACAGACTGTATATGGGGGAGGAGAAGACCTACAAAATATATACTGCACCACACAGACTGTATATAGGGGAGGATAAGACCTACAAGATATATACTGCACCACATAGACTGTATATAGGGGAGGAGAAGACCTACAAAATATATACTGCACCACACAGACCGTATATAGGGGAGGAGAAGATCTGCAAAATATATACTGCACCACACAGACTGTATATAGGGGAGGAGAAGACCTGACAATATACTGCACCACACACTGTATATAGGGGAGGAGAAGACCTGACAATATACTGCACCACACAGACTGTATATAGGGGTGGAGAAGACCTACAAAATATTTACTGCACCACATAGACTGTATATAGGGGAGGAGAAGACCTACAAAATATATACTGCACCACACAGACCGTATATAGGGGAGGAGAAGACCTGCAAAATATATACTGCACCACACAGACTGTATATAGGGGAGGAGAAGACCTGACAATATACTGCACCACACAGACTGTATATAGGGGAGGAGAAGACCTGACAATATACTGCACCACACACTGTATATAGGGGAGGAGAAGACCTGACAATATACTGCACCACACAGACTGTATATGGGGAGGAGAAGACCTGACAATATACTGCACCACACAGACTGTATATAGGGGAGGAGAAGACCTACAAAATATATACTGCACCACACAGACTGTATATAGCGGAGGAGAGAAGATCTACAAAATATATACTGCACCACACAGACTGTATATAGCGGAGGAGAAGACCTACAAAATATATACTGCATCACACAGACTGTATATAGGGTAGGAGAAGATCTGCAAAATATATACTGCACCACACAGACTGTATATAGGGGAGGAGAAGACCTACAAAATATATACTGCACCACACAGACTGTATATAGGTTAGGAGAAGACCTAAAGAATATATACTGCACCACACAGACTGTATATAGGGGAGGAGAAGACCTACAAAATATATACTGCACCACACAGACTTTTTATAGGGGAGGAGAAGACCTACAAAATGTATACTGCACCACACAGACTATATAGGGAAGGAGAAGACCTACAAAATATATACTGCACCACACACTGTATATGGGGAGAAGAAGACCTGACAATATACTGCACCACACAGACTATATATAGGGGAGGAGAAGACCTACAAAATATATACTGCACCACACAGACTGTATATGGGGAGGAGAAGACCTACAAAATATATACTGCACCACACAGACTGTATATAGGGGAGGAGAAGACCTACAAAATATATACTGCACCACACAGACTGTATATAGGGGAGGAGAAGACCTACAAAATATATACTGCACCACACAGACTGTATATAGCGGAGGAGAGAAGATCTACAAAATATATACTGCACCACACAGACTGTATATAGGGGAGGAGAAGACCTACAAAATATGTACTGCACCACACAGACTGTATATAGGTTAGGAGAAGACCTACAGAATATATACTGCACCACACAGACTGTATATAGGGGAGAAGAAGACCTACAAAATATATACTGCACCACACAGACTGTATATAGCGGAGGAGAGAAGATCTACAAAATATATACTGCACCACACAGACTGTATATAGGGGAGGAGAAGACCTACAAAATATATACTGCACCACACAGACTGTATATAGCGGAGGAGAGAAGATCTACAAAATATATACTGCACCACACAGACTGTATATAGGGGAGAAGACCTACAAAATATATACTGCACCACACAGACTGTATATAGCGGAGGAGAGAAGATCTACAAAATATATACTGCACCACACACTGTATATGGGGAGAAGAAGACCTGACAATATACTGCACCACACAGACTGTATATAGGGGAGGAGAAGATCTACAAAATATATACTGCACCACACAGACTGTATATAGCGGAGAAGACCTACAAAATATATACTGCATCACACAGACTGTATATAGGGTAGGAGAAGATCTGCAAAATATATACTGCACCACACAGACTGTATATAGGGGAGGAGAAGGCCTACAAAATATATACTGCACCACACAGACTGTATATAGGTTAGGAGAAGACCTAAATAATATATACTGCACCACACAGACTGTATATAGGGGAGGAGAAGACCTACAAAATATATACTGCACCACACAGACTGTATATAGGGGAGGAGAAGACCTACAAAATATATACTGCACCACACAGACTATATAGGGGAGGAGAAGACCTACAAAATATATACTGCACCACACACTGTATATGGGGAGAAGACCTGACAATATACTGCACCACACAGACTATATATAGGGGAGGAGAAGACCTACAAAATATATACTGCACCACACAGACTGTATATGGGGAGGAGAAGACCTACAAAATATATACTGCACCACACAGACTATATATAGGGGAGGAGAAGACCTACAAAATATGTACTGCACCACACAGACTGTATATAGGGGAGGAGAAGACCTACAAAATATATACTGCACCACACAGACTGTATATAGCGGAGGAGAGAAGATCTACAAAATATATACTGCACCACACAGACTGTATATAGGGGAGGAGAAGACCTACAAAATATATACTGCACCACACAGACTGTATATAGGTTAGGAGAAGACCTACAGAATATATACTGCACCACACAGACTGTATATAGGGGAGGAGAAGACCTACAAAATATATACTGCACCACACAGACTGTATATAGGGGAGGAGAAGACCTACAAAATATATACTGCACCACACAGACTGTATATAGCGGAGGAGAGAAGATCTACAAAATATATACTGCACCACACACTGTATATGGGGAGAAGAAGACCTGACAATATACTGCACCACACAGACTGTATATAGGGGAGGAGAAGACCTACAAAATATATACTGCACCACACAGACTGTATATGGGGAGGAGAAGACCTACAAAATATATACTGCACCACACAGACCGTATATAGGGGAGGAGAAGACCTACAAAATATATACTGCACCACACAGACTGTATATAGGGGAGGAGAAGACCTACAAAATATATACTGCACCACACACTGTATATGGGGAGAAGAAGACCTGACAATATACTGCACCACACAGACTGTATATAGGGGAGGAGAAGACCTACAAAATATATACTGCACCACACACTGTATATGGGGAGAAGAAGACCTGACAATATACTGCACCACACAGACTGTATATAGGGGAGGAGAAGACCTATAAAATATATACTGCACCACACAGACTGTATGTGGGGAGGAGAAGACCTACAAAATATATACTGCACCACACAGACTGTATATAGGGGAGGAGAAGACCTACAAAATATATACTGCACCACACAGACTGTATATAGGGGAGGAGAAGACCTACAAAATATATACTGCACCACACAGACTGTATATAGGGGAGGAGAAGACCTACAAAATATATACTGCACCACACAGACTGTATATGGGGGAGGAGAAGACCTACAAAATATATACTGCACCACACAGACTGTATATGGGGAGAAGACCTGACAATATACTGCACCACACAGACTGTATATGGGGAGGAGAAGACCTGACAATATACTGCACCACACAGACTGTATATAGGGGAGGAGAAGACCTACAAAATATATACTGCACCACACAGACTGTATATAGGTTAGGAGAAGACCTACAAAATATATACTGCACCACACAGACTGTATATAGGGGAGGAAATACCTGACAATATACTGCACCAAACATACTGTATATAGGACAGAGGGAGACCTGACAATATATACAGCACCACACAGACTGTATATAGGACAGTGGGAGACCTGACAATATATGCAGCACCACAGATGTATGTGGGGAGAAGGCCTGACTATATTTTGTCAATGATTCTCATTCAATTGATGTCTGTTCCTCACAATGTACAGCCCCTATGTCAAGATGCTTCGCCAGCGCCCTTACCCCTCCAGCTAAGCTCTGGTTAGTATGTGTATGACGGGTAAGGACTGTACTGTAGCTATAATGTATGCCGGAACCGGGTCATGCTGTGCGTCTGCATACATAACGTTAGTGTGTGCCTACACAGTGCCCTTTTTAGAAATGGTCAGTACTGTCAAGTGAGACCGAGCGACCGCCCCTATGACCTCCCTATAATACCGGTGTGATATCGCTGTTTCTTAATACAGTGGTATATTGTAGATACTAGTATATTGCCCAACCCTAGGACCTGCAAACAAGTGCAGTTTTCGAAACAGATCCACACCAAAAACTGTGTGTGTTAGGCTACATGTACACGACAGTTGTTTTTCTCGGCTTGCGTTTCAGTTTTTTTTGCGGATAGGATAGGAACCCATTAATTTCAATGGGTCAGCAAAAAAATGCTGACAGTTTATCCGTTAGTTCCGCGTCCGTTGTCAGTGTTTCCCTTCAGCAAAAAAAGTAGTGCATGTCCTACTTTTTTCTCATTTGCGGACGAGGATAGGCATTTATTAGAAGGGATCTGTGAAAACAATGGCCATCAGTTTTTTTTGCGGATCCCGATTTGCGGACAGCAAAAAACAACTGTCGTGTGCATGTAGCCTTAATGGCGGTTTTTGGTGCAGAATTTGATGCGGTTTTGCTGCAGATCTCACTGTTCCATTGAAAAGGGTGAAATTTCCGCTCGGAAGGAAAAAGCAATATGTTTGTGAGATTTTCAGGGGGTTTTTTGGGACGTAAATCCACGCTGAAAAACCGCGCATAATCCGCATTACTGCGTGCTTTAGTTTTCTTGACCAGGGAGGCGCTTGTGCACATTATTGTGATTGTATTCGGAGCTATAGACATGTAATACATACAGTCTTTAGGATTTAACATGAATTTACGGCGTGACCTTAAAAATATCAGAAACATAGTTTCCCGGAATAAAAAGGAAAAAAATCAGGTTCACAAAGCCTGCTTCAATGCATAGAATAGAGTTAACATTATTTATACGGCACTGTGCTTGGTCTAAAATGAATGGCATAGAACATTGGCCGAAACTGCCTTTTTTTCCCTTCCAGTATGAATAATGCTGTGGGTAATGTCATGATATGAGGCTTTATGCTGTGATCTGGGCTCAGTTGACAGGGAACCAATAATCTTGCTCTTGCTCCATTTAATTTGACCTTTGCTCTGCACCCAGTCGGCATCTTTCAGCAGTATCGATTTCCAATGGACAGTTTAGTGTGGGTCTAATGAAGAACACTAGTATGATGAAAGCAGCGTAGAAGGACCGGCGGTGGGAGGGAATGGCACATTTTCTTCCAGCTGTTGTACAGCAAGTGCCTGCTGCTCCGATGATCTCGGAGTGTGTCATGGCTAATTGTACATTACCTTACATCTGTACAAATGCCACGTGCCAGCCTAGGAGGAGAACGAGGCTTCTCATTATTTATTCATCGTCTGATCTCTAAATTTAGCTATAGTCTAGTCATGGCTAACTCGGGATAGAATGTGCCCTAAACAATGAGGTCTCAACTCGTTAAGTCTCCATCGACGCGCTGCCTTGTAATACGGGTGGCCGGGCAGGATTCTTTTGCAAAGAGACTAAAACTCTTTTTCCTGTTTCTGTTCAGATAGCGCAAGTGGATCTGGCATAAAGATCTCAGCAAGCAGGAAGCCTGGCGTGGCAGAGATGACCGAGCACTCACTTCCTGATGGCAGCACAACAGGCAACCTGAGCATGGTAGCAGACCATCAAGCTGTGCCCGGGAAGAGCCACACAGAGGGACAGCAGCTCATCACTTGTGGAAGAAGCCTGGAGTCACCCACCCTGTCCACAGGGACAGGAGGCAGGGCTAATCCTGGCAGCAGCTTTCCTTCTGGGGATGCCGGGCAGAATAACAACCTCCTGCAACCTGAAGCAACACCACGAGGCAACGTGTCAGAAATAGAAACGCTCTCCGAGGACAGGACAGAGGAACGAGCCGACAACCCAATGGTAGACAAATTAATTACAGCATCTGTCGTTCACTCCGATTGTGCTTTGGAAACACAGGATGACTGCACTGAAGGGAGTAGTTCCTTAGAATGCACGCGTTTCATCCACACTGTCAGCAGCTCAGAAGATGGAGCTACAGCGAGGATTATTAATACAGAGAGCCAAGTAGGTGAAACAGGACTTTGCCCGATAGGCAGTGCTAATCAGAAATGCCTGGAAGAACTGAACAAGTCCCAGCGGCAAGCAACAGTTGAGTTTATAGCGAGTCTCCTCAACGGGGACCTGAAAGAAAGTGAGAACTTCCTGGCTCACTTGGACTTCCAGGAGGAGACCTATTCAGAAGAAGAAATGTCACCAAGCCCAGGGGAATCGGTCTTGGGGGATAACCTGCTATCACTAGATGAACTAGCAAAGAGGATAGAGATAGAGGAGGTAAGTTGTCATGCTTCATGATGGGTTTATATCTCACTTGTAGTCATACCAAGTCAGTGTCGCCAAATCCATGTGGTAAAGAGTTTGCTTTGAAAAGTCTCAGCATGTAAAGTACATGTCTTGTTTAGCCCTTTATGCAGAGTGGAATACACCTTAAAACCAGAACCATACCGGCCATCATAAATCAGAATTTCACACTTGCATCCCGAGTGAATGGACAGTACAAGAGCATGCATTTCTCCTCACTGTAATGAAGGTTTATCATTTGTCTTGTGAGTAATCTTGACAGTAGAGCTAATGATGCATACCATGAGCGTATTCCTCCCTTCCTGAGTGTGCCTGTGTATTGGGGGGGAATAGCTCTTTGGCCAACAGCTTTCTAATGTGTATTGCCAACTTTAATGGAGTATTCCCATCAGCGACAATGGGGGCATATTGCTGGGATATGCCCCCATTGTCTGAAGCGGAGCCCCCCCCCCCCCCCCCACTTTTCCCCACTCCTTTCTCTTCCCCAGGCAGGGGGCAGGAACGTTGGGCATGGCCCACTGTGATTTTCTGGAACATTTACTGCCGTTTTCACACATGCTTTCACTCGGACATAACCCGGAGTTAGTACTTGGGCTCTGGGGAGAAAAAGTCTGGGTAAAGTCTGGGACAGATATTGCGGATGTGTGCATTCACACATACAGCCCCTCCGGGTAATCTCCAGAAAATGTCAGGATTCCACTGTAAGTGTGAATGGGGCTTAAGTAGGCTTCGCTGCTGGTTTTGGATCACAATAACTGATGGAAATAACTGACCAAGTAACTTGTGTGACCAAGCCTAAGGCTACTTTCACACTAGCGTTTTGTCTTTCCGTTTGTGAGATCCGTTCAGGGCTCTCACAAGCGGTCCAAAACGGATTAGTTTTGCCCTAATGCATTCTGAATGAAAAAGGATCCGCTCAGAATGCATCAGTTTGCCTCCATTCACTCACCATTCCTTACGAAACTGAGCCAAACGGATCCGTCCTGGCACACAATGTAAGTCAAAGCGGATAGATCCGTTTTCTCTGACACAATCTGGCACAATAGAAAACGGATCCGTCCCCCATTGACTTTCAGTGGTGTTCAAGACTGATCCGTCATGGCTATAGAAGACATAATACAACCGGATCCATTCCTGACGGATGCATGCGGTTGTAGTATTGTAACGGAAGTGTTTTTACAGATTCATGACGGATCCGCCCTAAACGCGATAGGGAAATATTTGAACAACCTTAGGCTACTTTCACAATCTAAGAAAAAATACAGCTGTAATTCCAGATCACTTCCAAATTGCTATACAGATAGGGATATCGCCCGTGACTCAAGGAGACGAATTCCTTTATTGTGGATTTGTGGCAGGAAGGCCGGTAAATTTGGAGCTCTTTTGAACCACGTTCCCTTAAAGGGGTTGTGTAAGTTCAATAAAAACTCTGGCTGCCGTGTAAATGTGCTAAAATAACAAAGTAAGCGATACTTGCCACATTTCTCCGCAGCCCCTTCCGCCAATGAGCAGCTGTTTGTTTTCCTGTGACGCCCAGTAGACCGCTGAGGCCAGTGATCGGCTGCAGGTGACTTATGTGCAGAATGCCACCGTTGCAGCCAGGAAGGGGACATCGGTAGCGAGGACTGAAGCGCAGCACTGGAAGTGTCAGTGAATATCGCTTTGTTTGTTATTCTAACATAGGCATCACGAGCTGTTCTGAAACTACAACTCCCAGAGTTGAGTTAGAAGAACAGCTGAGCATGTTGCATGCTGGGAGTTGTAGTTTCACAGCAGCTGGAGTGTAGAAGGTTGCTGATCCCTGTTGTAGCACATTTACAGGGGCTGTCCAAGTTCTTATTAGAACTCTGACGACCCCCTATAAAACCCCTAAAATCACTATGACAAGTGATCTATGCTGAAAAATTGTGGCCAGGGATCTGATTTTAGAAGAAAAAAAAAACTTGGTGAAAAAGTTACCTGTGAGGCAGCCACGTATGGTACTGAGGTTTACATGACCATGTATACTACTAGTGTGAGATAACAAGGAAAGAGCAGGCCTTCAAATTTCAGGTGTATTTGCTTTCCCCTGTGCTTTTTTTTTTTTTCTCCCCACTCGGGTGATCTAGGGTAAAATACTTGCAGAAACTATAAAAGTTAGGAGTAAGTTTTGTACTTTTTTTATGATACATTTTAGTTGTGTACAGAGACTCTGCTGCTGTGAAGCCTGACATTGAGGAGTGTAGCTAATAAACCTGGAAAACAACCCAAATATGAAGACATATCACCTAACCAGCTCCACCTCACCCTTTGTTCCCCACCGTTTACTTGACTAAAGCTGTGGCATACCGGTATAACCACGACTGTCCTCAGCAGTATAAAGACCACCCCACGACTGTCCTCAGCAGTATAAAGACCACCCCACGACTGTCCTCAGCAGTATAAAGACCACCCCACGACTGTCCTCAGCAGTATAAAGACCACCCCACGACTGTCCTCAGCAGTATAAAGACCACCCCACGACTGTCCTCAGCAGTATAAAGACCACCCCACGACTGGCCTCAGCAGTATAAAGACCACCCCACGACTGGCCTCAGCAGTATAAAGACCACCCCACGACTGGCCTCAGCAGTATAAAGACCACCCCACGACTGGCCTCAGCAGTATAAAGACCACCCCACGACTGTCCTCAGCAGTATAAAGACCACCCCACGACTGTCCTCAGCAGTATAAAGACCACCCCACGACTGTCCTCAGCAGTATAAAGACCACCCCACGACTGGCCTCAGCAGTATAAAGACCACCCCACGACTGTCCTCGGCAGTATAAAGACCACACCACGAATGGCCTCGGCAGTATAAAGACCACCCCACGACTGTCCTCGGCAGTATAAAGACCACCCCACGACTGTCCTCGGCAGTATAAAGACCACCCCACGACTGGCCTCGGCAGTATAAAGACCACCCCACAACTGGCCTCGGCAGTATAAAGACCACACCACGAATGGCCTCGGCAGTATAAAGACCACCCCACGACTGTCCTCGGCAGTATAAAGACCACCCCACGACTGGCCTCGGCAGTATAGAGACCACCCCACGACTGGCCTCGGCAGTATAGTGACCACCCCACGACTGGCCTCAGCAGTATAAAGACCACCCCACGACTGGCCTCAGCAGTATAAAGACCACCCCTCGAATGGCCGCAGCAGTATAAAGACCACGGACGTCATTAATTGGTTGCACCAGTCACATGGGTATACGGCCACATCGCCGCTGGAGCAGCTGTGCACAGATGACAGCAGAAGAAATGGTTAAATGTTGTCTTAGACAAGTTTTGCCAGACGTTGAAAACCCAATTTAAATGGATTTTCATATTATTTGACTGTGGATATTCTAGCGATTGTCCACCATTATATCCTAACTGAATGCACCATTTGTATGTAGCATTGCCGCTTTCTAAATGCATTCTGCTTGTGATCCCAGAGTAGTCAGCGGGGGCGATATATCAAGACCGTGCGCCAGAAACTGAAGTCTACGTCCGCCACAGGCTAGTTGTAGACTTCAGCTATAAATTCCGCCACTTTCTGCCGAAAAGTATAGTAAATATGGCGTCGCGAAGCCACACCCGATTCCACTAAGCCACGCCCAAAAAGTCCCAAATTATGGTGCCCACATGCTGTGTGCTATAATGAGCAACTTCTTTTACCCCATAATTGTGGCGTATAGGCCTAGATAAATGTCCCTCATGACGTGTGTTGTGATTGTGACATGCGCTGGAAGCAGACGGCGTACACGCAGTGCCGGGACAGCTGTTCTACAAAGGAATACAGTCACGTAATATATGATCTCATTTGTATGTGATGTCTGACAACTTGACCCAGGAATATCCTCATATAATGCAGTTATGTGCCCTGTGTCAGGCTCCGCCATATTGTAGCATCGGTATAACGTAATTATAATTATCCGCATACCTTTTGCCCAGTTATGGTATCCTTGATATCCTTCACCAGCATATAGATCTCTCCTAATAAGTGCATTAAAGGCCTTGTCCCACAAAAAATATTCCAAAGTTTTAAAACCAGCACATGGACCTAAATCATTTTCTTATTTCATGTAATTAAAAATGTATTACAGCCACTAAGGTTTTCACTGATATCGATCTGCTGCTTGCTCCTATTTCTGTGTCCTCCTCACTGAGGTGGACGCACATGCTCAGTTCCATCCATCAACTGTAACATAGCCTGAAAAAAGACACGTGCCCATCCAGTTCAGCCGATTATCCCGCAGAGTTGATCCAAAATATCCTCATGAGGTAGAAGCCAGTTTTCCTCATTTTAGGGGAGACCTTCTTCCTGACTCCCATGGATCAATAGCTCCCTGGATCAATGACCTCTCCAGAAACCTAATACCTATAACCTGTATTGTTACTATACTGCAGACATACATCCAGGCCACTCTTGGAACTCTTTTAGTGAGTTCAACTGTCACCAGCTACAGCAGACAAGACACGCTGCTTGAGAAAGGACACGCCCATTGAGCTACCAGCTTGAAATAAATCTAGCAGTGCAATTGGAACGATGAATGGGGAGATCTCTGAATTCATGTCAGGTACAGGGCTGGTTTAGCTTTGTTAGAAAGAGGTTGCCATGTAGTACCGGTATATATGATGTATGTTTTTAATTTCTTACATTAATCATGGAATAACCCCTTTAAAGGGCTTCTGTCACCCCGAAAATGCATTTTTCATTAGCTGACATTAGCTATTTGCTAATGTCCGCTGATCTCAAACATACTTTTCTTACATTCCCCTGTGATTTCGTTCTTTTAAAATTCTTACTTTTATTATATGCAAATTCTTCACTACCAGCAAATTGGGCGGTAACTTGCTGCTAGCCGCCGCATCCTCCAGTTGCCGACACGCCCCCTCTCCTCTTGATAGACAGGGCCAGTGAGTGCTCTCCTGCCGCTGGCCCTGTCTTATCGTTAAGTCCCGCGCCTGCGCCGTAACATTCTTCAATCGGCGCAGGCCTACTAAGTGAAGGACGCCAGCTCCGTCCTCAGTGCGCCTGCGCCAATTACGTCACAGTACACCCATGACGTAATCGGCGCAGGTGTACTGAGGACGGAGCTGGCGTCCTTCACTCAGTACGCCTGCGCCAATTGAAGAATGTTACGGCGCAGGACTTAATGAGAAGACAGGGCCAGCGGCAGGAGAGCACTCGCTGGCCCTGTCTATCAAAAGGAGAGGGGGCGTGTCGGCAACTGGAGGATGTGGCGGCTCGCAGCAAGTCACCGCCCAATTTGCTGGTAGTGAAGACATTTGCATATAATAAAAGTATGCAAAGAAAGAAGAAAGAAAAGAACGAAATCACAGGGGAATGTAAGAAAAGTATGTTTGAGATCAGCTGACATTAGCAAATAGCTAATGTCAGCTGATGAAAAATGCATTTTGGGGGTGACAGAAGCCCTTTAAGTAAAACTTGCTGGGCCGTGCCACCTCTACCTGCTCACCATTATGCTGCTTTCTACTGCATGTGCCTTTTACCACTGGAAGATTTACCCACGTGAGATATAAATCACCAAAATGCTATAAAAAGCAGAACATAAAAGTACAGGGTGTCTCAAAATATAAAAGATGGTGAACCGGGTTTAGACAGAGCAGTGGCAGAGGGGGAAACCTGTTAGGGTGCTTTCACACTTGCGTCCTGAGGATCCGGTAGGCACTTCCGTCCCGCCAGATCCGTCAGAACGCAAGTCGCCTAAAGCATTAGAAGACTGATCAGGATCCTGATCAGTTTTCGAAATGCTTTTAGGTTACCATGGCAGCCATGACGCTACTGAAGTCCTGGCTGCCATGGTACTCCGCAGCAGTGTACTTACCTGCGCTGCGGCTGCCATGCGCTCCTTCATGACGTCACAGGTCCCCGCAGCGCATAGATCAATGCTCCTCCCAGACCTGTGATGTCATGAGGAGCGTCCGGGGGCCGCAGCGCAGGTAAGTACACTGCTGTGGAGTACTTACCATGGCAGCCAGGACTTCAATAGCGTACTGGCTGCCATGGTAAGCAATTGGAGCCCCAGCTTATACTGGGGCCCCGGATCAGAACTGCTGCTGCGCATGTGCAGAGCTAAACGTTGGATCCGGCGATGCACCCAAACGACGTTTAGCTTAATTCCGGATCTGGATTAATGCACTTCAATGGGCATTAATTCCGGATTCAGCCTTACGGCATGTCTTCCGGATTTTTGGACGGAGACAAATCCGCATCATGCTACGGTTTTGTCAACGTCCAAAAAACGTTACACTACTGAACGGATTTCTCTCCATTCAGAATGCATTAGGATAATCCTGATCAGTTTCTTTCCGGCGTAGAGACCGTAGAGACCCGGTGACGGATCTCTACACCGGAAAGTAAAAACGCAAGTGTGAAAGCACCCTTAGACTACTCACCAACTTGGTGGCCATCTTGAATGATGCCATCTTGGATTCAACGTCAGTGTTTCAAGTGGGAAGGTTAGGAATGTGATACATCAAACTGGCAGAAAATCCCACCTGAAAAACAATGGTAAAAAAGGTTTGCTGATGTGTTGGATCACTGTTCCTGGGTGTTATCTGGGTCTCGGGCTACCCGCGCGATTTACCTTGGGCATGTTGTCATTTCTTTTTATGTTTTTTACCATTTTAAGTTTTTCCTTTCGTGTTTACCAAGATGGACTACTTCATTTTGGCTTGTGGATCAGAGCGTGGGACAAGCAATGTATATATCAGATTAGTATGTGTGATGTTAACTGATTTTCTTCAGTACAGGCGAAATGAAGCATGGCGTTATCCCAAGCAGCACTCGTCTGTGAACAAAGCACAGATCGCTGAAGATGTCAGCCAGTGCCATCTTCAAGTACCCACAATGCAGTGTCCAAACCAAGGAGTAATGGGAGGCATTGGTTGAAATCTTCTGCAATTACTTGTGTGATTCATTCACGAGGATGATCTCGACTCATTCCGCTTTCGATAACGCTGTCCTACACATCGCCTGTACAGAGGAAAAATCACTGCTTCACCATGAGAATTACCGTATTTTTCGCCTTATAAGACACACCGGCCCATAAGACTTACCTAGGTTTTTGAGGAGAAAAATAAGAAAAAAAATATTTTGAACCAAAAGGTGTGCTTTTAGTGGGTTCTGAACTAATAGTGGTCTGTGGATGACACTAATATGTGAGATCTGTGGATGACACTAATATGTGAGATCTGTGGCTGACGCACTGTTATGGGGGATCTGTGGCTGACGCACTGTTATGGGGGATCTGTGGATGACACTAATATGTGAGATCTGTGGCTGATGCACTGTTATGGGGGATCTGTGGATGACACTAATATGTGAGATCTGTGGCTGATGCACTGTTATGGGGGATCTGTGGATGACGCACTGTTATGGGGGATCTGTGGATGACGCACTGTTATGGGGGATCTGTGGATGACACTAATATGTGAGATCTGTGGCTGATGCACTGTTATGAGGGATCTGTGGATGACACTAATATGTGAGATCTGTGGCTGATGCACTGTTATGGGGGATCTGTGGATGACACACTGTTATGGGGGATCTGTGGATGACGCACTGTTATGGGGGATCTGTGGATGACACACTGTTATGGGGGATCTGTGTATGACACACTGTTATGGGGGATCTGTGGATGACGCACTGTTATGGGGGGATCTGTGGATGACGCACTGTTATGGGGGATCTGTGGATGACGCACTGTTATGGGGGATCTGTGGATGACACTAATATGTGAGATCTGTGGCTGATGCACTGTTATGAGGGATCTGTGGATGACACGAATATGTGAGATCTGTGGCTGATGCACTGTTATGAGGGATCTGTGGATGACACACTGTTATGGGGGATCTGTGGATGACGCACTGTTATGGGGGATCTGTGGATGACACACTGTTATGGGGGATCTGTGTATGACACACTGTTATGGGGGATCTGTGGATGACGCACTGTTATGGGGGGATCTGTGGATGACGCACTGTTATGGGGGATCTGTGGATGACGCACTGTTATGGGGGATCTGTGGCTGATGCACTGTTATGGGGGATCTGTGGATGACGCACTGTTATGGGGGATCTGTGGATGACGCACTGTTATGGGGGATCTGTGGATGACACTAATATGTGAGATCTGTGGCTGATGCACTGTTATGAGGGATCTGTGGATGACACTAATATGTGAGATCTGTGGCTGATGCACTGTTATGGGGGATCTGTGGATGACACACTGTTATGGGGGATCTGTGGATGACGCACTGTTATGGGGGATCTGTGGATGACGCACTGTTATGGGGGATCTGTGGCTGATGCACTGTTATGGGGGATCTGTGGCTGTTGCACTGTTATGGGGGATCTGTGGCTGACGCACTGTTATGGGGGATCTGTGGATGACGTACTGTTATGGGGGATCTGTGGCTGAGGCACTGTTATGGGGGATCTGTGGCTGAGGCACTGTTATGGGGGATCTGTGGCTGAGGCACTGTTATGGGCGTGTCTTTGGCTGACACTGTTATGGGGGGGATCTGCGGATAACAGATAAATAGCATCTTATGCTATGTGTCATCCACAGATCCATAAGACGTAAAGTCGGAACACTGTCTGCCAAACCATTTAATTTTATATAGGTGTTTCCTTGGTTTTGACCTCCCATGTGAACAATGAAATCAGAAAAGCAGAGATATAAATGTATACGTTACAAGTTTTACAGAATCTTTCCTATAAAACTTTATGGGCCAGTTCACACTACCTTTTTTGGAGCATTTCAGCTTCACAATCTGCTCCAAAAAATGCCTCAAAACAAAACAGCCTCCAGTTCATTTCAATGGGAAGCAGCACTTTTTATTTTATTTTTTTTACACGTGGAAAAAAGAAGCAGTATACCCTATCTTGGGGTAGAATCAGCGCTGAATTTTCCATTTAAATGAATAGCTCCATGATAGGGTCCATTCACATGTCTGTTGTTTTTCTATAATCCGAAAATAGGGCCGTTTTTTGCGGATCCTATTTTCCAAGAATTCTTTCCGTTTGTCATCTGTTTTTTGCTGATCCGCAAAAAACGGATAGAAGAATAAAATTGCATTGCACAACGGACCGCAATTTTCGGATTAGAATAGGACATGTTTTATTTTTTTACGGACACTATGTACTGAGAAAATTATGCGGACAGCACTCTTTGTGCTGTCCGCATAATTTATAGACCCATTGAAAATCAATGGGTCAGAATTCTGTCCAGAACTATTCCATGACTAGTCCGAAAAATCGGGATCAGATGCGGAACTAAACAACGGACGTGTGAATGGACCTTTTTTTTTTTTTTTTTTTTTTTGTGCCGACCCGCTTCAAAAAATACAGCTTTGTCCATTGTTTAAAAAAAAAATGCCCCAAATAACATGCAGATTCTGCACAGATTTTTTTTTTAAGGGTGTTTTTCAAAATAAGTCGTGCGAACTGGCCCTAAATATCTCATGGCTACACTCCATGCCTGCCACCATTCAGGGTTCCACACCAGTTACCCTGGTGGATGGGCCCCACTCCAGCAGTGGGGACAGCTTTCAGTATTCTGTGTCCCCTACTGGAGGCCACAGCTTGCTCCTGGCTGCCATGCACACATTCTTCCTGGCTCTTAAAGGGCCAGAACACTGTTACCTGCCAACTTCACCAGCCAATGGTTAGACACCTGGAGGTACTAAAGGCACCTTTCTCTATGGAGAGATGCCTGAGCAATAGATTGTCTAGCTTGCTGGTTCCCTGCGAAGATGTGCTGTTGTGCTGTGTTGTGCTGTTTATCTGTCCATGTACTGACTGTCTGCCTGTTTCCTGACTCTGATCTTCTGCTGCCTGATTACTGTATTGACTGCTGCCTGCCCTGACACCAGATTTATTTGACAGATTTTCATGAACTCTGCCTGCTCTAAACTCTCACTGTCCCTGACTATGGTTGGGTCAGCTGTCAACCACATTGGTATATTCCAAGAGGTAGAGGCCTGGTGGCTCCACTGCAGTGAAGTCTAGATCCCTGTATAAGGGGTAAAGGGACTGCCCGGATAACCCTTTTAGGTTTAGCGTAAAGTTAAACTGGTTGGTTGACACAGTGATTCCTGCATGTGTGTTTCCAGTCTTAAAGGGTTTCTGTCACCAGATTTAACCCTATTAAGCTAAACCTAACTAGCCTATTCCTACTTTTCTCAGCGCCCCCATTACGCTAAAAATCTAACTTTTCTAATATGCTAATTAGCCTCTAGGAGCGGGGGGTGGGGCGTTGTTCCTGCTCCTAGAGGCTCCAGTTCTCCCACCTTTGTCACCTCCCTCCATGTCCTGATTGACACGGCCAGGCATCGCTCGCATCCTTCTGCCAGCCCTGTGCTTGGATGAAATCTCACGCCGTTCTGAACTCAGCGCAGGCGCGGTGAGAGAAAGATGCTCGCCGGCTGCCAGCTTCCTCACCGCGCCTGCGCTGAGTTCAGAACGGCGCGAGATTTCATCCGAGCACAGGGCTGGCAGAAGGATGCGAGCGCTGCCTGGCCCTGTCAATTAGGACATGGAGGGAGGCGACAAAGGTGGGAGAACGGGAGCCCCTAGGAGCAGGAACAACGCCCCCCCCTGCTCCTAGAGGCCAATTAGCATATTAGAAAAGTTAGTTTTTTAGCGTAACGGGGACACTGAGAAAAGTAGGAATAGGCTAGTTAGGTTTAGCTGACATTAGCACATCGCTAATGTCAGCTAGCTTCATAGGGTTAAATCTGGTGACAGAAATCCTTTAAAGGGAAACCACTGGAATGTCTTCGAGGGCAGCATGCAGCAATGTCACACATGCTGATTGCAGCCCTTTCAGTCCACATGTGTATTTTGACTAAATTTGAAGTTTATCATTTGCAGCCTGTTCCCGTCACTGTGCACGAGGAATCATGTATTCATGAAATGTGTGCTCCCTTCATCCACCCAACAATGATCGGCCGTTTTCTCCCGGTTACTGCACATAGGAAGAAACCTGTGAATCTGCATGCCAGACACTACTGCATGTCCCCAGTTTAAAACTCATACCTTCCAAACTTCTTGTTGGGGCTTTACAATAGCTAACACCCCATACGGAGAGGGGTGAAGTGACTGACTAGAAACTTGGAAGAGCTCCGGGTAAGTGGTGCGGGTGCACATTCCTAGGTCCCACTGTCAGAAATACGCAACAGTCCATAGTATACAGTTATCCAAGCGTAGAATTCAGCACCCCTTACGTGATGTCAGTTATATGGCATTTAAATGCTGTGAAAGCCGATATACGGTATTACACACTTCCTAATACGAGCTGTCAGCATAAAACAGCCTGTCCCTGCCGATAGGTCTGTGGGTTATTATCGCCGCACTCCAATAATACTGTTATATTAAGCAGTTGCCATTTCTGTAATTACATAGTTAATACGACTGAAGCAAGACATCAAGTTATGGATGTGTTATGTAGCTGAGCTTTATAACATTACGTAGTTAAGCTGATTTTTTTTTTGGGGGCTTTTTTTTGTGTGCAGATTTCAGATTTATCACTAGTTATAACATACATGCTAAAGATAAAGGATCGGCACTCAAGATTTGTAGTGAATCAGATGCTAGTTTATTGTCACATAATATACACTGACGCGTTTCAGCAAACAATATGCCTTTATCAAGTCTGTTTGATAAAGGCATATTGTTTGCCGAAACGCGTCAGAGTATATTATGTGACAATAAACTAGCGTCTGATTCACTACAAATTTCAAGTGCTAATCCTTCATTTTCAGCACGGACTTTGGGTTGCCGACCCTGGGATGCGAGCACCGACCACCGGATGAACGCAGTGCCGACCAATTACTATCATAGTTATAACATACAGTCTTATAGGGAATGTTGGTTTCATATGTGTAGCAGGGGTCAGATAAATGGTGTTTATCAGGTTACGGGCATGTGGTATGTGATGCCAGAGCTATTATTCTGTCGGGTGTTTATCTAGGGCGTGTCCTCAGCTGATAGGTACTTGTTCAGAGTAAACTATTGCTAATTCTTTCATCATGTATATATAATTATTGGTGAGGCTCTGCAACAACCTTGTTTACTTGTCTACCTGCCGACATGTAAAATGACTGCGAGGTCTTTTCTTGAAGGTTGAAGGGACTTTCTGGCGGGGCCTCGGCCTAGAAGCTGTGTGGTTTTCTTGTCTCCTGCATATATCCAAGCACCTCACCAATGCCCCCAACATCAGAGATCATGTGTGATCAGGGGGCTTAGTTTCAATCATACCCTTCGTCAGATGTCATCCTGCTATAGCTTGTGTAGATGTGTGCATGTATGCTTTACAGCATCCACGGGACCCTCTCATTGACCCCTCTGAGGACTGGGGAAGAACATGTGAGCATGGAAGGGAGAGAAGAGCAGCGTACGCTGCCAGGGGCGGGAAATAGGTGAAAGGGACAGGAACAGAGTAGACTGACTATAGTGCAGGAGGACGATACACAGAAGTTGTGGAAGGTGTAAAGAATTCTGGGAAATGTAGTCTGCTGTAGTGAGCGCTAAGCCAGAAGTGAACTCTGGGGATGTCCAGTATTAATAAAACATGGCTGCTTTATTCCAAGAAGGGCAGAACTCCTGCCTAAGGGTTGTGCCGGGTATTGTAGTTTAGTTCCTTTGAAGTGAATGGAACAGAGTTGCAATACCACAGACAGGTGTGGGGCTGTTTTTGGAAAATCCCGGACAAATCCTATGAGTATGAAATGTGCACCGATGTCCCGACTTCAGTGCTGCTCCCATTTGGTTAGGACGGTATTTCTGCATTTGTTCCACCAGCGGCAGAGAGCATCCTGCCCTTGTTTGTGTAATGACATGTTTGGAGGGGGCTGATGTGGCTCAGTTCAATAGCTAAGCCAACCCCCTTCTTCATCAAAGCTGATGGAGAGACAGAGAAGGGGGGCTGGCTTAGCTAAATAACCCATATAACCAGCCCCTTCATACCTGTCACCCATACAGAGAGAGGGAGGACAAGGTCTCTGCCTGTGGTGGAACAAATGTAGAAGTGGACCTTCCTGGACCATGAGACCAGCACTGACATTAGGACATCAGGGCAGATTTTATACAAAAAGTTTTCTTTTCTTTTTTTTTTTATTGGCTTCAGAACGTCCAGACAACCCCATTAATTTAATACAGCAAATATAAATGTAAAACGAATCTTTTACATGTCTTATCTGTCGGTAAATTGGTGTTATCAGTGTTGTTGCTGTGTGCAGGAGGAGTGGCACTGCCTTGTGCACACACAGTAAGGCCCAGGCTTTAGTATTGAGTTATGTGAAGTTCATCATCATTACATTAGTTCTTATATATGCTACTTTGGCTTTTATTATATTCTGTGCTGAAATATTGTACAGATGTTATATGGAGGCCTTTAGGAAAGCTTCCGATTTGTGAGCCTCCATTCACCCAAAGGAGTGTTCTTTTCCACCAGTATACCCTTTTGTTTTGTCTACTGCAAACAGTTTATACTGCACGGTATGTTTTCTAACACTGTGCCTAATAGGAGATATATGCTGCCGGATGACTATACAGTGGCATGTAATGCAGCTTTCCATCAGAGGTATACGTCAGGAAGATAGATCACAATAACGCCTGTACAAGTGTCATAGACCAGTTTACTCCCTAAAAAAAAGTGTGACGCATATTAATACAGACTTTTCCTTGCCATTCATAAGTGCAGCGATGCTGCTGGCGCCTGAAATGAGCAGTACCAGCAAGGAGCTTTGTTATTGGTCGGTTTGGGCAGGCTGCCGGACCATTCGGCACACCGCCTTGAAGCTGTGGGGGGAGGCTCATTCATGGGGTGCCGCCTGTCGGGTTAAGCAGCCTCTTAGCAGGCAGTGGGCTTTAGTTTTTAAACTTTTGATATGTCATTGGGTCATATCAAAAGTATTGATTAGTGGGGGACCCTGAGCTGAGACCCTCGCTGATCTCTAGAACGAGAAGTCAGAAGTGCTAAACCAAACGCTGCTTCTCCTCACTGCTGAGCGTGGTAGTGAAGACAGTCTCTATAGAAACAGTTTGAGACCGTCTTCGTTGTCGCGTTCAGCAGTGAAGAGAAGCAGCGCTTGGTTGAGCACTTCTGACTCCTCGTTCTATAGAACAGCAGGGGGCTCAGCGCAGGAACCCCTGCCCGTTCCTATGACATATCAAAAGTTAAAAAAATAAAATAAAAAATGTAGTTACTCTTTGAGGTTGCAAAGTAAATGGTAGATAAAGTACAGTCCAGTATAGTGTATCACTTGGCTATATTAGCGTACTATGCATTAGGTCCAGACCCCTCCCAGGGGCTTGCTAACACTATGCCGGAGGGAGAGGAGCAATGTTATTTACATGAGACTCTATGTTGGAAGGGCAGTGATGTTATCTACATGGGACTGTATGATGGAGAAGTTGACAGGAGGGGAGATATGTCATTTAGACCAGTAATGGGTTCCCTGCATAAATACCAACCTCTTGGGGCATGTTCACACCACCGCTATTTATTTTGTTGTCCTGCTTTATTATTTGAGCAGAACAACAAAAATAATGGACGTTATGGATTGGACACATAACTGACAAGAACAGAGCTGAACAGACTCCATTGACTATAATGTAGTCCGTTCAGTTTTCATTCGGGATCCTGTCTTTACCAGACAAAGTCCTGCATACAAGGCTTTTATGTCCAGTCTTTTATGAGCCTCCAAAGCAGATGTGAACAAGCCCTTAACATTATGTAGGCCTACATATTCTATATTTCAATTACTGCCACTTTCTTACTCTTCCAGAAAATATGTAGTGTGACCTCTGGTTGGGAAATAGTCCTGATGTTTACTTCTAATATAAAGTTATGGACACATTTGATAAAGAAAGAATGGATTTTTGCAAATGTTAGTGAAAATATTTTTACTCAAAGTAACCACTAAGTTTTAGTCTGCAATCTTCATTCATGTTCAGACCTGATATTCAGTTTGCAACCCGGTCCTACTTTCAGGCTTTTCTCATGTGACGTGTAATGCATGCTGGATAGGAGGATGCTGCTGTCTTCCCTAGCTCTCATATATAATCACAGCTTCAGTCCTGTACTGCTTCCCCTTCTACAGCTCATGGGGGTTGTGCTGACAGTCATTGATGTGATTCCCCTGTCACAAGCAGAGTTTGCTGTGAGTGCTCTGCTTTCTCTCTACACTTGTACACAGCTTATGTGGTTCTTCACTTTGTGTGTGCTTTCCTTCCTGTGTGAGCTGTCCTCTTTGGTTGCTTCTCCCCTCCACACTATGATCTGCTCTGTACAACGTCCTCCCACTCTCTGCTGCTACCTCTAACAGAAAAGTAAGGGGGAGAACACAGAGCAACATCAGAAGCAGGAGCAGTGCTCTGATGGATTTATGTCCGATTCAGAAGCGCCACCAGCTAGGTGAAGGACTTACACACACTCTACAGAAGCATATTGGTAGAAATATCTAATGAAGACTGTTTAGAAGATGTTTTAGCTTTGCATTTAGGAAGCGAATGAACTACATATAATAAATCAGTACCAGGTTAATAAAGCAGTCTTATTTGGTAATGAAAGGGTTACAGAGTGCAGTGTCTGGAGTCTGCCCTTTATAACACTTGTGCATGGAACCATAAGCCAACATTCTTTTCTCCAAGGATACTGTTCTCATTGTTCCTCCACCAGTGCTGTGATAAGACTGAGATCCTAGCACTGTATATGACACCGCCACAGTGCTTAATGCGGAAGGCCCTTATTTGTGAGGCACAGGTAAGTTATCGTATGGAACCCTAATGTTTTGTGTGACTATTACAGTAAAAGCAAGTCTGTAAAACCGGAATCCATAACTACTATGCAGTAATATTACTGTATATTGCGGTAGGGTTAGGGCTTTGGTATGGACACCACAACTTATAGATCATCTACAATATGACATTTTACACACTCTTCATAGTTCAATAAATATTGTGGAGTAGAATAGCCATAGTAAGGATAGCTGTGGTCAGATGTGTACCTAATGGGCAGGACAGTTGGACACTTGGGGTCAGCAAACAATTTGTGTACCGATATGACACTTAAAACGGGTCTTCCGGAATATGTTCCATTTAGAGTATCTGTAAACTAAGCTGAACTAGTATGTATTCCCCAGTTTTAAGGGAAGGTCAAGGGAAGTATACTTTGCAATGCTTTTCAGCTCTAGCGAATGGCTGAAATGGTTTGTAGTTGTTGGCTTAATTTCAATTGGAAATAGGAGGTGTCCAGTTTAGTTTAAAGCAGTCTCACTTTAAGGGGGTTTTTCACCTCCAGCATGGCTGGACCTGCAGAGGGAATCATCCCCATGGCTGGTTTCCAACTCCTTCTCTACCGCACTGCAGATCTTGAGTCTCTCCGCATCAACATCGGATTGAGGCAGGTCATGTGACCCAGTGACAGGGCAGAGACGCAAATTAGCTGGGGCCCAGGGGCACGGATCAGGTAAGTATGATTTATTCTGCAGGTCCAGGGGGTCTTGTCAAAATGCCCCTGGAGGTGAACAGCCCCTTTTAAGGGTGTCCATAAATGATGGAAAATATCCTGAGTGGATTTTGTTGCAGATCCACCTAAGAATCTTCTAATGTTTAAAAAGTCAGAAATCGGTATGCCCCACTGAGCGCAAGAAAAATTGGCAAGCTTAAGGATTTGAGACACTTACCAAATTGTGATGGCCAGATGAGCGGGTCAGAACATTTCCAAAATTGCAGGTCTTGTGTGGTGACTACAAGCCACAGAGCTCAAGGTCCATAAATGAATCCTTAAATCCAGTAACAAAGTTTTTTTTTTTTCTGAAATCATGCTTCAGTTACTTGAAGACAGTTTAACCTATGCACCAGTAATGAAAATTCCAGCAGTATGGTATATCACATTTGGAACTAGGGTTTGCTACCCCAGTATTATTGTATTCAGTAGCCGGTGAACCAGTAAAAGGGCCACGAACATCATGGTGGCAGATACCACAGGATGCCTCCTGAGAGATCGCGTGTAGTCCATGCAGCTCAATGAGAACCTACACCAGGTTGGGCAGGTGTTAATGTTATGGCTGATCAGTGTATGTATATGCTGCATGTATGGCCCCAATACAGTTCACATGGCACGTGACTATTGTCATAAAGAGTCAGATGACAACATTTGTTCAGGGGGCATTACTACTTTATTGAAATCAAACTGCTGAATATGTTTAATTGATGAAATCGGTAATAAAAACCTAATCTTTGGCCATTTGCCTTCAGTATTACTAATTCAAGGAAGCAGAGATGAGATCACAATGCAGTAGAACCGGTTACTTTTCTCATACATAAATTCTTGGCCAGCAGAAGAAGTTGTTACGCATTATGAAGCCTTTTTCTGGTCTTTCATGTACAGAATTGATTGCCCCGCTCAAAACAGCATTTTTGTCTGTTTTAAAGCAGGGATGGACAACCTTAGTGCATGCTGGGAGTTGTAGTTCTGCAACAGCTGGAGGTCCGCAGGTTGGGCATCCCTGTTTTAAAGTGTTCCCACATCAGTCCAGTGTAATTATTTTCCCATGAGAGTGTAAGCGTGTATAATTGCTGATGGTACTTCCACGTCTTTAAAATGCCACAAATCATACTGTGGTATCTGCACGGAAAGCTGGAAAGTTTCTGTTTGTAAACGCTACTTCAGACTATCTAATCCATGGGCTCTGCCAGCGCCGTAGAGGTTACTGTGGTGTTCTTGTGCAGAATGGCCATTGTCACATTCTCTAGAAGTTTTTGGGACCACCAGAGCCTCCAGTCATCTTTGCTGGAGAAGATGGCCACCACTAACCCAGCGCTGGAAGGTTACATACAGTAGATAGCTTTTCACAATGTTTGTCATGCTGTGTAATGTGAGAGCTGAGAGAAGAGAATCTATCCCTGCCATAGGTTTTCTATAAAGCGTGTATTACTTTTGGACATCAGTTTCCATATAACTAGCTTTGTAAATGCATTACATCTCTTGTCTTTTACTGATCCTAGTAAAGGTGCATTCACCATTTTCAAGACTTCAGAGCTGAAGCTTACTAGCATTTAAAGTGTAACTGCCATTTAAATGTATTATTTGCTAATGTGTAGTGTAAGTGATATGTCCCTTAGCAGCGCTCTCTGAAATGAGCGTTTCTAAGGGCCATCCGTCTCCTATTAGAAAATAACTGCGCTTCTGCCCGCGCTGCTCCCCTGGTGGGCACAGGAGTCTTAGGAGATACAAGGACATTAACATTCCCCCTTTCAATGAAATATCATGCTTTTCTACAAACGCTGATCTGCTTAGTAGCGTTTTTAGTGAGCTTTCCCCCGGCCGCTCACTACATAAAGTGCTTCAACTTCCGGCCGGGGGAAAGCTCACTAAAAGCGCTACTAATACCATTGAAAGTAAATGGGGGACGGATCCGTTTTCTATTGTGTCAGTGAAAACGAATCCGTCCCCATTGACTTACATTGTATGTCAGGACGGATCCGTTTGGCTCAGTTTCGTCAGATGGACACCAAAACGCTTCAAGCAGCGTTTTTGGTGTCCGCCTCCAGAGCGGAATGGAGGCGGAACGGAGCCAAACTGATGCATTCTGAACAGATCCTTATCCATTCAGAATGCATTAAGGGCAAGACTGATCCGTTTTGGACCGCTTGTGAGATCCCTGAACGGATCTCACAAACGGAAACCAAAACGCCAGTGTAAAAGTAGCCTTACATCTACATCGTCCCATTAGGTGCTATAGATAGCACAAGATGCGACAATTTTCTAAGAGACGTGCACCTAATAAGTTGGCACATCTCCAACAGCTTGTGTTTTTTCCATACAACGTGGTTTTTGCAGCATTTTTTTCTAAACTGTGTAGTCGACATTTTTTTTCTGCCGTTTTTATCCCCTAAAGGCCTTATGCACACGGCTGTATGTATTTTGCAGTCTGCAAACTGCGGATCTGCAAAATAAGGATACAGTCTGTGTGTCATCCGCATTTTTTGTGCACCAATCTGACTTCAAAGGGTCAGTGGACCACATTTTGCGGACCAAATTAAGACAAGTTCTGTAATTTGTGGGACGATCAAAATGTGTCGTTTTGGAAAAATCCATTGCACCAAGCTCATCAAGGGGGTGTGGTGGGAAAAGGGTAGTGACCTAAGGTGTGACATATTTGCACCAAAATTCTGGCAGAACAGCCCTGATTTATCATCAAGAGGGGACAAATTGTTTTGGGGTTTTTTCCCCGCATTTCTCAATTTGTGTAAAGGTAATGGTTTGTGGCACACAAACATCACATTCTGGCTTCTTTTCCCCTGCCCCAGCTATGGCAGGTCAGGAGTAAATAAATAAAGTCAAAAACCAACCTACTCCACAGGAGCGCCCACAAACAGCTGGAATTCTGAAACTGACTTCGCAGGAGAAGAAAAAAACAACCAGTGGCAGACTATGAACACAACAGAAAAGTCACAATTTGCTTCAAAATAAAGACAAAACCAGTTTGAAAAATCAGGGTCAAAATTAGGGCTGCAGTAAACGATTATTTTAGAAATCGAGTACTCTATCGATTATTTTTTATGATTAATCGAGTAATCTAATAAGAATATTACCATGGCAATCAGGGCTTCAGTAGCATCCTGGCTGTCATGGTAACCGATCGGAGCCCAGTTATAACACTGCTGGGGCTCCAATCAGAACTTCCACCAATGAGGGGGGAGGGGACTCTGCTCTGTGGCCACTGCCACCAATGAGGGGGGAGGGGACTCTGCTCTGTGGCCACTGCCACCAATGAGGGGGGAGGGGACTGCTCTGTGGCCACTGCCACCAATGAGGGGGGAGGGGACTCTGCTCTGTGGCCACTGCCACCAACGATTTTAATACTGGGGGGTGGGGGGAGGGCGCACTGCGCCACCAATGAAAATTAACCTTTAATACAGACGGCAGGCAGCAGATCAACGGCAGTTAACCCCTCAGGTGCGGCGCTGACCGCAGCTCCCTGCCTCCTGTATTAAAGATTATAAAGGACCTTTCATGGTCCGGACTTACTAACTAGCAGCTACATAGAGCGGCGCCCGGGATGTCCCTGCACTTACAATTATCCCTGGGCGCCGCTCGGTTCTCCCCACTGTGGGCCAGTTACAGTCGCCTGCTCCATATGCTAATTACTAATATCGGAGCAATGGGGAGGAGACATCAGCTCTGTGGGCGTTCCTTCTCCCTGCCCTGTGACGTTCTGTGCTGCGATTGGACAGCGCAGGGAGAAGAAACGCCCACAGAGAAGGTGATGTCTCCTCCCCATTGGTCCGATATTAGTAATTGGCACATGAAGCACGAAACTGTAACTGGCTCACAGTGGGGAGAACAGAGTGGCGCCCAGGGATAATTGTTAACCGCTAGTTAGTAAGGCCGGACAATGTAAGGTCCTGTCATTGGTGGTGCAGTGCGCCCACCCCTCCTTCGCCCCCCCTCCCCCCACCGTCTCTCCTCACTGGCAGCGCAGCACAGGGGAAGGGAGAGAGCGACTCCTTCTCCCCTGTGCGCCCCGCCTCCTCTGCTGCCAGCCGCTCTGCACAATGTCGGGTCATAGGGCGCGCTTACGTGCACTATGACCTGACGGGTGACCACGGAGCGGGGAGTAATAGCAAGTGCTGCCCTCCCGCTCCGTGGTCACATGACACAAACGAATTGCATCGAGAATTTTTTGTGTCGAATTACTCGATTGAATCGAGTAATCGTTTCCGCCCTAGTGAAAATGTCCTCAGAAAGTAAGCCAACAAAGAGGGTGTAGAGTTAGACAAAAGTCTAACTTCATGATCCAGCATGAGCGGCTGTGATAAATCTGGCACATTTTCAGACTGTCTACAGGTTTAGGAAATCTGCCCCAGCGTGTGTAAATGCCCCATTGTAGTTCCTGCTGCGCAAGTCGTCCCTGCCCCTCCCGGTTGCATACCATTGCCGAGCATACAGTAGAATCGGCACTTCTCAAAATCCAGTAGGTTACGTCCTGGCCGTGACTTCAAAGACTGTGTAACCTTAAAATAAACTTGTAAGCCATAGTCAGCATTCCCTGCACCATGATGGTTTAGCTAAATCCAGTCTATTTCAGATCATGGGGTGTTGGCAGTCGCTGCAGTTTCCACCCTATCTGATTTTACTGCTTTACAAGGCAGAGTTTGTATTGTAAAGCATAGAAAAGGAATAGAAATGCTAAAGATTTCCAGTGCTGGCATAGCAATGACTAAAGCATATGATTTCAGGGGGCCCATAGATGGCAGATCCAGATACAGCATGGCACATTCACTTATCCAATTACTTTTCTTCAGGTTTACTCCAAATAATAGTAGTAATACTCGGCTCTCCTTCATGTCTTTCTTTTTTTCCAATGCCATAAAAACCGCTTCAGAAGGACCATACAGGTCACACAAAATTCAGGTCTAGTGGTGGAAAGCCCTCTTAGAGGAACCCCTTGAGATTGCAGTCCATGGGCATACAGAAAGAGCGTTCACATATATATGTCTTTGAGTTTTACCTGCGATAGGTTGCTTAAAAATAATCTGCTGAGAAAAATCTGGCAACCCCTGTGAACACCGTTACAGCACCTCACAAGTTGTCACCCAGCTTTCCTGGAGTTCGGAATGGTAGACTGGTGTCTTTCTTTTTAATATGTACTGTATTTGTTGCCTTATGTGTTTCCTTTTAGAGTTCATACCAAAATGAATTGTTTTCATTGTATCTTTGACTAGGTGAGCCCTGCTGCTGGTTTGGTCTCCATATTGAAGAAGCGTAATGGAAGCGATGGGGAGAACCACAAGCAGACAAAGAGGAAAGTGAGATTCCTGGAAACCGATGATATTCTTGACCAAGGTTTGTGTGCAACTCGGATGGAAGGTTTATCACACGTCTTGTACATTTAAAGAGTAACAATCCTTACACACAACTTTAGACATGTCCTAGCGAGAAGTCAGAAGTTTTCATTGGTAGGGGCCTGGGTTCTGAGCCCCTACGATTGCTAAAACAAAGGGGCAGAAGCGCTTAGCCGAGAACTATTCCCTTTAACCTATGATCAGCTTTCTTAGGTAGTTGAAGAGCCAATGACACTCAAGGAGTCACAGCACTTGGTTGAACGTTTCTGCCTCTTCATTTTAGCTATTGGTAGGGTCTCCGCATCCAGACCCCCACCAAACAAAACATCTGGCATGTCGCTATGGCATGTCAGAAGTTTGTATAAAGAGAAGACAAAAAGTAGCAAATAAAAACTGCATGCTGGATACTTTGAGGTAGGTGCTTTATTGTATAAAAACACATAAAAAAAACAACAGCTACGTGTTTTAACAGCTGTCCACCGTCTTCATCAGGCTCTTTATAAACCTGATGAAGATGGTGGATCGTCGTCAAAACGCGTAGCTGTTTATTTTTTAATTGAATTTTTTAGACCCCCTCCCCTCCCCAAGCTTTATCAGTCTCTGAACAGACACCCATAAGATCTCAGATCAGGTGTTTAAAAAAAAAAAAAAAAAACTTGCCTCACTTGCTCCAGACAGCACTGCCTCTCTGCAAAACCAGGATTCCCCACTCCGTGGTCATCCTCCAACCCACGCTGCCCTGTGACCTGACGTTGGACATCTTTGGGCCATAGTGCACACCTACATGCACTACGTCCCAATACTGTGCGCAGTCAAGACACAGTGCTGAGTGGGACCTGGAGAAGACATGGGAGGGTGAGTAGAGCCAGCACAGCGCTTCCCTCACCACTCCCGCGCCTTCTGCATGCTGATGACCACTTCCATAATGGAAGCGTTTATTAGCATTCAGACTATAAGACACACTGCTGTTCTTTCCCTCACTTTTGGTTGAAAAAAGTGCATCTTGCAGTCCGAAAAATACAATATGCATGTAGGGCCAAGAAAATTGGCATTGCCTGTAAAATGTGGTATACAACAAACCTCTATAGGAAACTGCGGCCGGCTAGGAGAACATCTACAAATACAATGTAAATCACGAAGTCTATGCTTCTGCCTGGGGTTAAAGATTTATCATTACACTGCCAGACATCTAACCATCAATATGTTTTCTTGCAGAGGAGATTGGCGGAGGATCCTGTATTCTGCTGGTCGCACTTTGCCTTGTCACTGTGCTTCTTAGTATTGGTGGGACTGCATTATACTGCACATTTGGTGACGTGGAGTCTTCTGTATGTAAAGATTTTACTGCAAACATGGACTTTTACTACACTCAGGCAGTACAGGGAGTAGAGGAGTTAAAGCACTGGCTGTTCGTCACATAACAGAAAAGAGCCTCCCCCTGCCTCCACATGGCCTTTATCTACCGATATAAACTCTATAAACATTTCCTTGGAAGATGTAAAAGAAGATACGCTGTAATATTTTAAATTAATATTAAGAAATTGCTATGGGGGAGGGGGGGCAAAATGACATTTTCAACATGGCATACGGGCCCTGCAGTGACTGGTAACCACTGAAGATGTACAATCCACCTACTGTTTTTACAATTTGCATTTTAATATAGCGAGTCTGTGTATGGTCTGTATTTTATGTTTTTGTGTGTTGTGTAATTTCCGTTTGTTTGGTGACTGCTCCTCTGTGGTCAGAACGCTGAAACATAAGTGTATTCGTAAATCGGCATTTAGATCATGATGTATATTTATAGATTTTCTTTTATTGCAAAGGAAAAATACTGATCCGTTCTCTATCTTCATGTTAATTACCCTTTTGGTTTTGTTATTTTTAGATAATTTTATGCCTTTTTAATGCAGGACATAATGTATGGATACTAGATATCCGGTGAGCAAGACACAGTTTTACCCAAAAAATAATTTTTACACAAATCAGATAAATATGTACAATTTATTGGGATAACCCATTAGAAATCATGTCTTTAGGGGTAATATATTTTTCTTTCTGAACATGTTCGTACTGGCTGGCCCAGAGCATTTTTCATGGTAAAATATATTTATTTTTGTTTGATCAGTTTAAAGGGAATTTACATTTTTGTGATGTGTTAAGATACGTGACTATGACGTTTTGTCTAATGTTTCTACAACAAATTAAGTGTCTTGAACCATTACAGTGTGTTTTTTTTTTTTCTGTTTCTCTAGAACAAACCATGTGCTGTTGGCATTATTTGGTGTGTTTTTTTTTTTTTTTTTTCTCCCTTCATTTTAATTTTTAACCAGTTCAGGAAAATCTTAAAAAGTGGAATACATCCTTGTAAGGTCTAAGGAATTATTTTAAGGGGAAAATATATTAAAAATAGAAAGTAATACCACAACAGTAAAGTATCATTGGAAAATTGGCAACACATATTTTTAAATAAGCTATATTGAATGGATTATGCACAAATATCAGGTTATCACAGCTAGATCTGTGTTCATGAGTCTTGCCTTGTGCTACTCTTCTGATTGTCACATCTGTGCATAAATGTATTTGCCCTTTCCAAGCTGAATAAAAAAGATAATTTACATGGTTAAACTGCTGTTTGACTCCTTCTTTATTATCAGAATGATGATTTACATTGTGGCTTTCAGCTGTTGCATGTAATATGTAACACCTGTATCTACCTGTCACGGGAATATGCAAACAACAGGAGTACAATCAGTGCACAAGCTACTGAGCGGACCCAAACTAGGGAGCATAAAAGGTAACCCCTGTCAGACCCTAAGAGCTCTCCCTGCTCTGCTATGCACATGCCCAGACCCTGATGGTGGGTCGATGCATGCCCGCGTACCTAAGGCTGAGTGAGACCTGAAACCCCTATGATAAAAGGGGGGGGGGCACGGCCACCGGCTCCCTGCTCAGTATACGGATTGAACCGGGGTCGTCTCGGATCCAGTCAGCAAATAAACAAAACCAACAATGTCTGCAAACTTATCTGTAGGGGCTGCAGCAGCAGTGAAGACAGATCCAATCTCAGCAGACAATATCCGATGTTGCTTGCTTCAGCAAAACACACGTCCAGTATAAAGAGACCACAGCAGTGTAGATACTCCAGCGGCTGACACAACTCAAGATGAGAAATATAACCCGCAAGGTGAAACAGGAAGAGGGGTGATTTAAAGGAAGAGGAATCAGAGAAGGAACAGCAGGGAAGAGGGAAAGGAGTGAAAATGAAAGTAAAGACCTCATCACAGGGGCGGAGAAACAGAGCTGTGAGAACTCCTCAAAACTCTGGTAGTGACACTACCCTACTGCACATTCCTTGAGTAGTGTTGAGCAAACTTGTGTTTTTAAGTTCTGAGTCCAAAGTTCGGGTTATCAAAGAATCCCGTTATGGATTCTGCTACCATTTGGAATCCATAACGGGATTCTTCGATAACCCGAACCCAAACTTTGGACGCAGAACTTAAAAAACAAGTTCGCTTGTCCACTTATCTGCAGAGGAGTCTAGAAGAGTGAGTCCACTCACTCCTCCTAGACCCCTCTGCAGATGACACAGATTAGTGATTTTATTTTATTTTTTTAATCTTTGGACCTGCAGGGATTTCTTGTGCTGCCATGCCTCTACAGTATAATACAACTTTCTAAACATACTATAACTAAAGCAGCGTATTTTAAATTTGCACCACATGAGTACCAGTCGAGGAATTCACATTCCTTTTCCTATAGGTAACACGTGACGATATGATGATCTTTCCAGAAAATGTACAGTAAAAAGTGGTTTGGCTAAAAGAGATGCTTAGAAAAACTGCAGTGTGTGAACCTGTCATGTGAACAATATGTCTTAAAGAGGTTGTCGACTTATTCTGAGGATAGAATAAGCAATCAATATCAAATCAGCAGAGGCCCAACTGCTGGCACGCCTGTATGAAGAGAATGCAGCATTCCCTCCTATTCACTTGAATAGAAGTGAATGGGACGGCAGAGCTTTAATTATACCTGCTCGCTGCTGCAATCTCGACAGTGAGCAGGTGAACAGTGAAGTACAAGCGCTGCATTCTCGTCATACAGCTGATCGGCAGGGATGCTGGCAGTCGGTTCCCCACCGATCAGATATTGATGACCTATCCTCAGGATAGGTCATCAATATAGGATAAGCAGACAACCCTTTTAAACACATCTATATGGATCATAGACAGTGGTTCAAATACCACAAACTTTCTATGGCTCTTTCAGGATAATCAAGAAATATGATGTTACTGATCAGTAAAGCACTAATGGGTCTTCTATGTGTACTGATAATTTGCTGTTCACACCATGTTTGGTTTGTATGTTTCAAGCATTTACGCCAGCAGGTTGACTACCTTTACCTTTACAGTTGACTTTGTTGTATTAAAAAAAATACACCACACTGTATAACTTTTAGATTTTGTTTCTTTGTTTTTATTTGGTTTTTTTTTTTCGTTCTAGTTTCTTTCCCATTTACCCCAAACCATCATAATGATTTCTCCTGTCAATGACCTATTTCTGTAGAGTGTACTGATCAGAAATCTTTCGCTCACTTTCTATAAGAAGTGATGCCCAGCCCACAACTTGTTATGCCATTCTTTGTGGCCTACAACCAACTTTGGCACCCCATATTTGGGGGCTTCTTTGAGTTTGTCACGCCAAGAGGAAGAGAGAAGGTGGAGAGTGCTGCTCCACTCCCATAAACTATTATTGTAGATACCCACACTTGTACATAACCATCTCGACTCCTCTTCTCTGGAGTGCCAAACGAGGGAGCAAGGAACCTCCATTCCCCCAATAAGTGAAAGTTCTAGAAGTGGAACCCCAATGATCAGTCATCATATATACTGTCATCATCTCTCGAATGGAAATATTCCTTTATCTGGATTTTTTTGTATTGATGGCCTGTCCTCAGGATAAATCATCAATATAATTGATCTGCAGAGGTCTGACACCCTGCACCCACTCACCCAGCTGTTTTAGAGTACCATAGACACCAGAACAACACAGCTCTGTCCGTTCTGTAATGGACAGAGCTGGAAACTGTAGCATTGCTCTCATTCATTTCAATGGGATCAGTGCTGCAGTTACCAGCTCTGTCCATTACAGAATGGATGGAGCTCTTCAACCAGCTGACTGGCAGGGGTGCAGGAGGTTGGACCTTAGTTGATCAGATACTGATTGCCTATCCTGAAGATCCTGGAAACCCCTCTAAGTTTTATTGCAGCCCTTGGCAAATGGTAGATCTGACAAATTGGACCTTAGAACAAAGATAAGATTGTGTTCTAAACCAAAACAAAACGGGGTGTGTCCTGACAATGGCGGAGTGAACACGCGTCTGGTGTCAGCTCCCGCCACGAGACTGCTAGCAAGCTGCTACTCACCCTGCCAGCGGTCCTTCTGGAGCCTCAGTGGTCCGGACGAGGAAGGGCTCCATGGCTGACCCATCAGTACCGATCCTGGATCTTGGCCGCGGCGATATACAGCGGTTCTTTGCCCCGGAGGGGCAGACTGTAACAGGCCACAGTCCCCATGTGGCAGCCTTCTCCCCAATGGCGTACAGAGCAAGTGCAGCCATACAGCACCTCTCCTTACACCCACTCACCCAGTAAGGTCGGGCTCGAGGCCAGCTGAGGGGGGAACATGAGGGCCATTGTTGGTCCCAGAGGCCCTTCTCTCCAATCAGGCAAACACATGGCAGCTGCCATCTTGTACAATGGCCACAGAGCCTCAGACCCCCATGCACCACTACACAGCGCAGTCTCCCTCTGCTCCTGCCATGCCTACACTACCACCCTCGCAGGACGAGACGGCATGGGACTGGAGAGAACATGTAAGACAGCTGCTGACCAGACAAGAAATGGAGCAATTTATTGTGCGCCTGGAGACATCTTAAAAGCAAGAACTGCACATAATCTCCAGTAATTAACAAATCATAGAGGAAAGGGTGGAGGCAGTGGCCTCTCATCAGGATGAGTTGGTGACCAGAATGCATGACCTAGAGCAGGCATCCTCAAACTGCGGCCCTCCAGATGTTGTAAAACTACAATTCCCACTATGCCCTGCTGTAGCTTGATAGCTGTAGGTTGTCTGGGCATGCTGGGAGTTGTAGTTTTACAACATCTGGAGGGCCGCAGTTTGAGGATGCCTGACCTAGAGAATAAAGGGGACACGAGATCAGCATATAAGCCAGCTTTATAGCCTCCATGAGGATACTGAAAACCGTAGTAGAAGAAACAGCATCAGGATTAGAGGCCTCCTGGAGTCCGTGTCCACTGCTGATTTAGTGTCCACCTTACAGGACTTTTTCCAGAAAATACTGGACAGATCTATCTCAGATGATTTGGAAATTGATAGAGTGCATAGAGCATTGGCGCCTCCCAATCCTGATACCTCCAAACCAAGAGATATGTCATTTGCATTACTACACTGTGAAGGAGGAAATGATGCGTAAAGTGCACCATCAACCTACTATTGAATATGCTGGTGCTCACATCTCCTTATTACAAGACCTATCCCACATCACCCTACTTCAAAGGAAAGCGTTGCGCCCTTTGTTGGACTGTCGCAGGAAGAAGGAGATCACATATATGTGGGGATACCCCTTTCAACTAGTGGTTCGTAGCAATGGCAAACGCTTCGAGTTGAGGTATCCGTCAGAATTAGCGGACTTTGTGGCAGCTCTAGGTCTGCCCGAAATCTCTTTCCCTAACTGGCACACCATTCCTCCTCGACCCTCCTGTTTTTCGATCTGGAGGGCAAATAGATCTGGGCCATGAAGGCTCTCTTCTGCTACGGGGCATCTAACCTGGTCAGCGCAAGCACTGAGGGACACTCTTTGATCTGCGACATCACACTGTCATTGCTTTACTGTTGTCTTTTTGTTAGGCAGTCATGTTTTCATCATATAGGGACCCATCTAAGGTTATGATGGTGATTTATGTGGCCCTCTTCTTATCAGATGTTAATTTCTCTGTTCTGGGTTACATTGGGGGCTGATGAGTGGGATATTGAGGTCCTGTAGAGCTATTTTGTTGAGTTATGATCACACTTTTGTAGCTCTCACGTTTATCCATACTATCATTTTTGACCAGATCGGCTCTGATCACTATTGGTAACAGGGAGGGGTAAGAGCGGATATTAGATTAACATTGTTCCGCAATAGTCTCGTGACGGCTTTCTCACCTGTTGTTGGAAGACTGACCCTACTTAGGGAAATGTTTCAAGTTTAATTCCTCTTTTCTGAGGTCTCATTTAGTGTATACCAGATTATAGTTGAAAGAAAAGACAAAGTCCAGCTCACCTGCAGTGATAAAATTGAAATCAATCCCCTCTTGCACGGACTTTCCTGTGAGTGTCTGATCAATAATCCGTAAAGAAAATGTATAGTCCAGCAATTTAAATCCAAGATCAGCTTTCGGCTTCTTTATTTAGGTGAGTACAATACTAAGTCACAGCACAGCTTCCATATGCAGTCCACACAACGTCTACGCATTTCGAACATGGGTGTTCTTAATCATGACTGCATGTTGACCCTTTGTTCCTGGTTTATATAGACCAAACTTCTGATAAGAACCACCTCCAGAGGGGGAGGGATGGATTTTGAATTTATACCAGATTATACACCTTAAAGTGTATTAGTACACTATCTTTTTTTGGTTTTATTAGTTTTTTTTTGTTTGTCCCCCATCCCCTTTTTTTTTTCCTCTCTCTCCCCCCCCCTTGTCTCTTGACTCACATTTGCAGGCCGTAATACTCTATCATGGCTACTCTAGATTCCGTTGAGATAGGTAAATGTCAGGGGGTTTAATATCCCAGAGAAGAGATCACAGATATTATCTAACTTACAAAAAGAAAAAGCTCAGATAGTATTATTGCAGGAGACTCGCTTTAAAAGCCAACACATTCCTCACATTCGCTCTAAAAGCTATACTACTTGGTTTCATAGCATTAATCCAAATCCAAAGGTGTTTCTATCGCTTTGCACAATCTTTCCTTGTTCTGTTGTAGATTCTCGAGTGTGCCCGAAGGGCAGATATGTCTTTGTCTAGCTGACAGTCTATAAGAGAACGTACAGGATTGGTAATGTATACCTGCCAAACTCAGGACAGGGTGAGGCATTTGCTGCTACATTGGCTAAATTGGACTCCTTACTAGAAGGTGCACTCCTTCTTAATGGGGACTTCAATATGACATTGGATCTAAAGGTTGACACTTCCCTAGGCAGGTCTTTAGTGCCATTATCAACGATCTCTCTGGTGCGCTCGGTCCTCCATACTAGGAGATTGGTTGATGTCTGGTGAGTTCTGCATCCCCGAGATAGGAATTACACCTACTACTTACCGACTCACCTATCATATAGCAGAATAGACATGTTCGTTATATCTCATCATGCTCTTACATTCCAACCTACTGCTGTTATTGGCTCAGCTTTCTGGCCTGATCATGCAACCTTATTCTTTACCGTTAAACTTACCGATCTGATGGAAAGAGAATGGACGTGGCCCTTAACGAGGCCCTGCTGAAAGATGTCATCTGCAGGCAGGCGATAGAGACAACAATCAGGGATTTCATGGAGACCCATGCTTCTGACACTACAGCTCCTCCTCTGCAGTGGGAAGCCTTGAAATGCGTGATTAGGGGACACTTATACAGCATGGGGCCAGATTAAAAAGGGAAAGAGAAACACACATTAATACACTAATTGCTCGCTTGCTTGTGCTAGACTCTTTAGACAAACAGTCACGTATCCCAGCTCTTCGGACTGAACTAACAGCTGTACGAGACAGTTTAAAAGAAGCCATAGACAAAAGATCCAACCTTTCTAAGTAGCGTTTTCGCAGGTTTTCGCATCCCAGACTCACAAACACTTATATTCCCAAGATTAAGGCACTTCAGGGGGCAGGCTGTACATCACCCTTCTCATATTGCAGATGTGTTCCGCACATATTATGTCTCTCTATACAACATTAGAGGACAATTTGCAGATATGTCCCAAACAGGACTTAGAAGCCTGCATAGCTACTTATGTGAATCAGTCGGCACTGCTCAATGTACCGACACAGCAGAGCACAGAATTAGACCAACCCTCACTTAAGGGAGGGGGGGGGGGGAGTCCGGGTCAAACGTTTTAATGATTTACTTCTTCCCTTTCTTACTAAAGTATTTAATAGTATCTCGCCAACATGCCCCTTTTCCAAGCAATCCTTAGAAGCCCACATTGAGGTCTTATCCAAACCAAATAAAGAAACCACCATTTGTGGTAATTACAGACCGATATCTTAATATAACAGATAAACTGTGAAATCAAGATTTTCTCAAAAATCCTAGCCAATAGACTCAGCAAAATACTTCCTGATGTTATTAATAAAGATCAAGTAGGATTCGTACCAGGCAGAGAGGAAAGGGATAATACCATTCGCACCATAACCCTTGTATCTCAGGCCCAGAAAAAGCAGATCTCCATGTGACTAATGTCCGTAGATGCAGAAAAAGCATTTGACAGTTTATGTTGGCATCCTTACGACAGATTGGCCTGGGCATTAGATATGTAGATATGGTGACAGCTCTATATACACACCCCTCAGCGTGGGTTCGGACTAATGGTATTTTGGCACCTTCGTTTGAGATCCATAATGGCGCTGCCAGGGGTGTCCTCTTTCCTCTCTCCTTTATGTCTTGTTGATGGAAAACCTAGCCACGGCACTCAGGAATAATCCTAATATTAAAGGGGTTATCCCATGATTAATGTAAAAAAATAACATCAGACATCATATAGTGCATGACAACCTCTTTCTAACAAAGCTAGAACCAGCCCTGTACTTTACATGGATCCAGAGATCTCCTCATTCATTGCTCCAATAGATTTATATCCAGCTGGCAGCACTAGGGGAGTGTCTTTTCTGAGGCAGCTAAGGGGGCGTGTCTCAGCTCTCCCTATCACAGCTCAGGAGGCAGGTGAAGGATGAAACTGAGCATGTCCCATTTCAGTGAGCCGGACAAAGAAATAAGAACAAAAACAAACTGCAGGTGGCACTATACAGATACATTTTATTGAATAACTCAGCAGCTAGGCTAAATTTTTAATTACATGCAATTACAAAAGAATTCGGAAACAGGAGCTGGTTTGAAAACTGTAGAATATTTTTTGTGGGATAACCCCTTTAAAGGACTAGAGGTTGGGAGTCAGAGGCATAAGCGGTCAATCTTATGTGACTTCTCTTTACCGTCTATTCTTCAGGAATTTGACAGGTTTGGTCATCTTAGCAATTTTAAGGTGAACCTCGCTAAAACAAAACTATTAAATGTCTCCCTCTCCCAGACAGAGGCTTTATCTATCCAAAGCAACTTCTCCTTTCAATGGAAAGACCAAAGTCTGACATATTAGGGCGTTCAAATTCCAACACAATTAAATTTACTATTCCCCTGAATTACTTGCCACCGCATTCCTTTTTTGGAGCCACGTTCTCCAACACAGTGACTGGCCCTCTGACACGGTTTGACAAGACGTACTTGTAATCAGGAGGTAGAAGGGGTACTTTGTCCGCATTGTATCAGGTTCTCCTAGACTTGTGCAGCGCGGACTGGGCCCCATGCTTTGATCGGTGGGAATCTGATTTGCAGGTCTCGGAAGAAGATGTTCTCAAACTCTGTACGTTTTCCCATGGAATATCGTTGGTGGCACAAGCCAAAGAAAAGAATTACAAAATTCTCTCTAGATGGTACTTTTGTCCAACTACATTGCACCATATGTTCCCCTCAGTGTCGGATTTGTGTTGGAGATGCGAGAGAGAAAGGGGTTCCCTATTACATGTTTGATGGAGCTGACCTGCTATGTGCTCCTTTTGGGATCGAGTACACGTATGTGCCAAATACTCTGGTAAGACGATACCAAATAATTCTCAAGTAACCCTACTCTCTCTTATTCCAGGCTCCTTGGCTCAAGTTAAGAAAGGGGTTCTAAGGCATTTTCTGACTGCAGCAAGAATGGTAATCCCCAGGCATTGGAAGACCAGATTTCCACCCACTCTCTGTCAGTGGGCTAAGGAACTTCAGTATTATTTTATGTATGGAAGAACTGATAGTCGGATCAACAGGAGAGGTCAGAGATATTCACGAGCAGATGTTACCCCCTGCTCACTTTCCTCGATTCTCATGAATGTCGGAACATGCTGTGACCATTTTAGCATAAGGCTAGGCAGGTGATCATGACCCTTCCCCTCCCATGACTTCCCTATTTCTTACACACCCCTCCCCCCCTTTTTTTTTTCATTTATTTATACTTTTTATTTATATCATATATGCAAGACACATAAACATCCTGAAATAGAAGATAGATTTTATTGCAGTTAACCCTGTTTATTATCTACAGAATGACTTTGTATGACTCAGTTTGTAATTATACATTGTTGCATAACTTGTGCGCAAAACACGCCTATATGGGTCCTGCGTGAACTCATGGAATGCTTGTTCAACTTTTTGATGGCTTTCATTTGTTATATTTCATAAATACTTAATAAAAACAGAGTAAACATAAAGCAACACAAACCACTCTACTGTTACATCCAATACCGTGTTGGCCCCCCAGACATAATGCCACCAATACTCTTCTCCATATAGCTATCCTGCCACCAAAATTGTCTGCCAAAAATATATTGTGGAGGGGGATTTTAGTCCCTAATCACACACTAGATTCTGTTTTGGTTTGTTTTTTTCATATTGTTTAAAATCAGAAGCCAGGATGACATTGTAAACATTATAAAGAAAAGACATGCTCTTCTTTATTTGTGGTTTCTATTTTTATTTTATTTTTTTTTTTTGCTACAATGCTATTTTCAGATTTTTGCAATGTAATTTTTTTTATGATAAACACTAATTAGCAGTAATATTAAAACCACCTACCTAATGCTGTGTAGGTTCTACTAGTATTGTCAACACAGCTCAATACAATAAGGCATGGACCTCACAAGACCACTGAATTTGTTCTGCAGCATCTGGTACCAACACATTAGCAGCACATGTGTCCTGAAAGTTGTGAGGTCAGTGTCGGGCCTCCATGGAAAAGACTTGTTTTTCCAACACACCCCACTGATGCTGCTTAAAGGGGTTGTGTTACTTCAAGTCGCATTTATTATGTAGAGAAAGTTAATACAAGGCTCTTACTAATGTATTGTGATTGTCCATATTGATTCTGAAGGAAAAAACTGGTGGCCAAGGTGATTGGAGGTCACATTGGCTCCTGCTTTTTCCTATAGTGTGCAAACACGGCCACCGTTCCTGGATTGCAGGTTGGTTGTAACCATAGAAATGAGAAGTGTATAATGTGATGGAAAAATGAATCCAGTCAGCAAAGGGAGCAATATGGATAATAAAATATATTAGTAAGTGGCCAAATCCTGAACAATTTCTGTTGTGTGCCAGGGTGCATTACACTGCTGAAAGAGGCCTTTGCCTTTAGAGAATACCTTTATTTTGAAGGGGTATACTTGGTCTTCAACTATTTTTAGGTATGTGGTTCGTGTCACAGTGACATCCGCATGAATATAATTTACCAGACCATCACACTGCCTCTGCAGCTCACCTTCTTCCCATATTACATCCTGGTGCCTTTTTTTCCCAGCAGACAAAGCCAGCTTCTTCCATTGCTGTATAGTCCAGTTCTGATGTTTTTTTTCGAATTGTAGACTCTTTTAAGAATTAATCGAGTTCAGCATGGTCACCCTGACCAGTCTGTGGCTTTGCACTCAAATGCAATGCATTGTGTGTTTGGACGTATGGGATCAGTCAAAACAGGACTAGCTTTCCCTCCCTGATTGCAGGGCTATTCAGGGGAGCTGCTGTTGGCCCTGGAAATGCATCAGACACATGGACCATGTTTCCCAGGCTGACCACAGTTGTGTGAATCAGCCCTTACATGTTTATTATTACCCAGTTGCCTAGACATTGTTTGACCTTCCTTGGACCACTTTTGGTAAGCTAACCACTGCATACCGGGAACATCCCAAAATACTTGCCGTTTTGGACATTCTTGTCAAAGTTGTTCAGATCTTAATCTGTTTTCAACAAATCAACTTCAAGAACTGACTGTTCATTTGCTGCACAATATTTCCCAGCTTTAAACAGGTGCCATTGTCGAGCATGCCAGGAAAAGTGTAGAAACCCTAGATGCGCCAATTAGCTCCTCTTTTTAGACAGATTTTTGGCTTAGACACATTAGTTAATCTGGACCAGCGTTTTAACATGTGGTGTTTTCATTTCATTTTTCACTTTTTTTTTTTTAGCAAGATATTGTGTACATATTGGTTTGGGCATTTTTTCCCAAAACTGGGATTAATAAAAAAAAAAAATACCTAATCATCCTGCATGTGTGGGAACACTCGCTTCTCACTGGAGGAAGCAGGACCTGACACTCCCAGTGTGATGTCACATGATCATGGGAGTATCAGGTCTTGCTGCTTGCAGTACTTAGCAAGTGGATGAAGTTTTTTGTTTTCTGCCGTTGGGGGGGGGCATTATTCCTACTGGGGAGCACAAATGGGGTATTAATCCTACTGGGAGACTATAGTGCGGCATTAATCATATTGTAGAGTATTCATCATATAGAGGGCACTGTGGAGACTATTAATCATACTGAGGGGCAAGATGGAGGCCATTAATCATACTGGGGGCACTGATGGGGACATTAAGCATACCGTGGGTCAATAATGGGGGCCATTAATCATACTGAGGACACTAAGAATATTGTGGATCAATAATCATTAATAATAATGGGGGGGGGGGCATCAATCATACTGGGGGACACCAATGAGTGCATTAATCATATTGGGGGCATTAATCAAAGTGGGGGAACTATGGGGGTTATTAATCATACTGAGAGGCAAGATGGAGACCATTAATCATACTGGGGGCACTATGGAGGCCATTAATCATACTGAGAGGCAAGATGGAGACCATTAATCATACTGGGGGCACTATGGAGGCCATTAATCATACTGAGAGGCAAGATGGAGACCATTAATCATACTAGGGGGCACGACGATGGAGGCCAATAATTATACTGGGGTGCAATAATGGGGCATTAATAATAATGAAGGGCATTAATCATACTGGGGGACACTAATAAGTGCATTAATCATATTGGGGGCATTAATCAAAGTGGGGGCACTATGGAGGTCATTAATCATACTGAGAGGCAAGATGGAGACCATTATTCATACTGGGGGGCAAGATGGAGGCCATTAATTATACTGGGGTGCAATAATGGGGCATCATACTGGGGGATACTAATGGGGGGCATTAATCATACGTGGGAGACATTTGATTTCCAGGGGGTATTATGGAGGGCATTATGTGTACTGTGATACTGTTAGGGCACTGCAGGGGTTGGGATGCTTAAAAAAAACAATGAAATTCATCAGTTTTTAATGTTTGTTTGTTTTTTCACTGTCCCATTTAGGAAAAATATGAATATTATACTGGATGTCCACAAAGTGTTAGGTGCTAGGTTATTTAACTTTTCTAAATGTAAATTATAGTTGAAAATGTATTATTTTAGTCCAATTCTTATTTAATACTGCCAGCAACAGCATCTACGTACGTCACACAGTAATGGTGGCATACTGTGACCTCTAGTGGTTATTTTAAAATGTTACAGAAAATTACTTATTCAGAAATCTGGTTACCACATGTGATTAAAAAAAACACAAACAAAGATTTGACTATGGGCAATTTACCATCATGCTGTTATTTAATAAGATGTAGTAAATTGCTGGCAACTTAGGGCTCGTTTACATTACCGTTTGTCTTTTCCGTTCTCAAGCTCCGTTCAGGAGCAGGAGAACGAAAAGGACGGATGGTGTACATAACTGACACCTAACTGACACCAACGGAGCCTAAAGACCCCATAGACTTTAATAGGGTCCGTTTGGTGTCCGCTCAGAACATGATTTTTGAGCGGACACGAAAGTCCTGCATGCAGTACTTTCATGTCCGCTCAAAAATCATGTTCTGAGCGGCACCAAACGGACCCTATTAAAGTCTATGGGTTCTTTAGGCTCCGTTGGTGTCAGTTATGTACACCATCCGTCCTTTCCGTTCTCCTGCTCCTGAACGGAGCCGGAGAACGGAAAAGACAAACGGTGATGTGAACGAAGCCTTATTTGTTAACCTTTTCATTTAAATAATTTCTACTCTTAACACCCTTTAAAAATCTGTAGAAACGAGACACAGCTCCAGACCATATGATTTCTCTACTTTATGGACTGCTGATTGGGGTTATAGAACATAGAGAGATTGTCCTATTTCATCTTGGAGAGACAATTGGAGGAAATATTTTGTATTCAAGAATGGGAGGGGCCTCCCTTTTTAATTTCCCTAGGGGTCCCTCACCTTTTATGCCCATAAGGCTTCTCCCCTTTTTTCTCCAAAAAGGCTATGTTGATAGCTTGAACATGTGGCCTGCTTTTGAGGATCGCACGGTAGGAGATATGCTAAATTCCCTTCTCTGAATAAGCTTCAGGAATGGCTCAGTATCTTGAAATGGTTGTCTATTCATTACTCTCACTTCTACTCATTTTGCCAGAAAGACTTAGCAATTGCCCAGAGTAATTTTACACCTTGGTACGATGCTATCCTAGAGTCCCCAAATCCAAGGAAAAAGATCATCTCGTTTATATATAATAAAATATTAGAAAATAATGCTCCCACTAAACCGCATTTCATTCAACAGTGGGAAAAAGAGTTAGGATTGTCATTGTCCGAAAGTGACACTTCTAAGATTCTCAAAAACTCGCATGGAGTTTCGAGGTGTGTCCGGTTACAAGAAAATTCATTTAAACTAATCACACAATGGTACTGAACCCCATCTCTATTACATAGGATGAACCCCTCTTTACCCTCAGTTTCCTGGAGATGCCACATCAATCCAGGTACGGCATTCCATATCTGGTGGGCATGCCCAAGAATAACTCAATACTGGGAGGAGGTGTCTAGGGTTGTACAGCATATATGCTCTATTAATACCCCACTATCACCCTTACTAGTGCTTTTAAACTTATCCTCAGAACATTACCCATTGAATAGGCACCGACTATCTACTTACCTAATAGCTGCAGCAAAACTCCTCATTCCCCTCCATTGGCTATCCGATCAGACCCCTTCTATATCAGATTGGACTTACAAAGTTCATGAAATATATAGGTTTGACTGATCCCATATGTCCAAGACCTCTGGTCCCCCTGGTCGCAATGGTGTAGCAAGAACACCAGCCCCCCTTCTGATTCAATTCTAGTGTCCTAAATGCTTCATGCGTTTTAACTCTGCCCATTTATATCTCCTCCATCATGATATAATATTGCATTTCTGTTTGCTTGTCTCCAAGTTTTGTAGAACACATTTTTAGTCATCCTACCCATTATATCTGCCATTTGTAACCGCTGACGTGATCCTAGGCTTGTTGCCTATTGTGTTATGTGTACTATTATATGATATCTGTATTCTACACATCATTGTACAATTTTATAACTTGTCTTTATGAAAATCAAATAAAGATTTGGTAAAAATAAAAAAAAAGAATGGGAGGGGCAATTCTACTAGTACATTAATTCTTAGTCGCTTGCATATTACCTGAAACTAATTCTCATTTCCTCTCCGCTTTGTACAAAACATATAATTTTGGCTGATTTATCATATGTTGCTGTGTTTACTTCTCTTTAATAAAATGTTATTGAATTTAAGTTGCATCCACTTTATTTCTTGTCCATGTAATGGGAACAACCAATAGGTCTGCAATTCCTATTTGCATTTGGGCCAAATTTACTGCTGCAATAATACAGAGAGATGCCAGTATTTCTGTAACAAAGATGAAGGTACTTACATTTTAGTTATCACCTTAAGGCCCTTTTCAGATGAGCGAGTGTCTCGCTGTGAACTCGCAGCGAGGCACTCAGCCTAAACTCCGGAGCACTGCTGGGGTCACATAGCATTATATTGATCTATGATGCTATGTGACCCCAGCAGTGCTGGAAGTTCAGGCCGGGTTCCTCGCTGCGAGTCTGCTTCAAGACACTCGCTCGTCTAAAAGGGGCCTAAGGCTTGTGTGCATTAGACCTAAGGTTATGCAGCAACACAAAGCCTCATAAACATCTGTTATGTGGGCGTTTCCATTCACTAGAACCAAACCTACAAAAAATGCTCACAAAGGAGCACAAAGACACCATGCCTAAAAATATCATAAACATATCCTCCATTTATTGAATGAATAATCAAACATACGATAAAAAGACAGTAAAAAATGGGTCAAAACATCAGAGACACGCTAAAGTAGCTATACGGAATCACTGACCACTGGTTCTAATGCACCCAAAAAAGATGTCAAACATGTCAAAATAAGGAAAGGGGGAGACAAAATATTATCCTTATCTGCAGGAGTTGAGTACAATCATACTCCTAAATAGTAGCAACACATAAATCATCAAATATCTAAAAAAGGGGACGTCCATAGAATCCTCAAACTATATAAGGTAGCTACCATATTAACAAAAAAATTCCCACTGGACATGATCGGGGATAGAGGGACCAGAGTGGCCATAGAACACCTCGACGAGCGTTTCGCTAAGGTTATGCAGGCCCAGTTAATTTTCAGTCCCACCATATATTATACATATTGGCAGGAAAGTATACAGATCTTATAAGGACCCTTAACAAAACTAAGCCGCCCCACCCAGTTTTACAGTACTCGCGTATCAATCACTCCCAGGCAAATGAATGAAAAGCTCAACTTCCCAGAAAAATAATTCACAAACAAATGAGTACCATGAAGTTCCTTAAAAAAATAAAATGTTTATCATTTTTTTACAATTTGGGAAAAGAAAATAACAACACAGAAAGTAAAAAAAATTCCAATGTGATGTTACAGATTATAATAATAAAAAGTTCTTTAGATACACATGTTTTATTTTGTGTAGGATGTTTGTGTGGTGCTTGTGGTTCGCGCCGACATCCTCCATTGTATGCAATTTTTGCTGGGGATAGCCGTTCGCTGCGAACCACATGCGGAGGAACTGCCCCCCCAGTTAGAAACACGCCACAGTGTTTGGGGTTTGGAGCAGTCCCACCCATTTAGGCCACGTTTATTTCTGTGATTCTTGTTTTATATGTATTGAATGTGCCATTGCATATGGCTGGTAAACATTCTGTTGCACCTGGAAGCCGGTGTCACATGGTCTGTTGTAGGTGTAGCTTGCGGCCTCATTTGTTCCCCATTGCATTGTTGGTCCTGCAATGCAGGTGAGTGGGATGGGGCTGTAGGCTGCTTAATACCTTTTCAGACCTTGTTCACACACCATAGGTAGTCTAGTGGTAGGACCCCATGCCATGCTGAGATACCGTGAAGTGGTGCTTGAAGGGGCTCTGATATGTTCCTGATTGGAAATATTGGCGAATCTCTCAGCTTTTAACATCCGAGTGAGGATTAGCCAGTGTTGTCAGTTGCTTATCCATGTGGTGCATCTTTTTTCTGTGAGTTATGTGTTTATATATTTTCATCCGCACATGTTTTATTTTGTGTAGGATGTTTGTGTGGTGCTTGTGGTTCGCGCCGGCATCCTCCATTGTATGCAATTTTTGCTGCGGATAGCCGTTCGCTGCGAACCACATGCGGAGAACTGCCCCCCCAGTTAGAAACACGCCACAGTGTTTGGGGTCTGGAGCAGTCCCACCCATTTAGGCCACGTTTATTTTTGTGATTCTAGTTTTATATGTATTGAATGTGCCATTGCATATGGCTGGTAAACATTCTGTTGCACCTGGAAGCCGGTGTCACATGGTCTGTTGTAGGTGTAGCTTGCGGCCTCATTTGTTCCCCATTGCATTGTTGGTCCTGCAATGCAGGTGAGTGGGATGGGGCTGTAGGCTGCTTAATACCTGTTCAGACCTTGTTCACACACCATAGGTAGTCTAGTGGTAGGACCCCATGTCATGCTGAGATACCGTGTAGTGGTGCCTAAAGGGGCTCCGATATGTTCCTGATTGGAAATATTGGCGAATCTCTCAGCTTTTAACACCAGAGTGAGGGATTAGCCAGTGTTGTCAGTTGCTTATCCATGTGGTGCATCTTTTTTCTGTGAGTTATATGAACAGATTATAATAATAAAAAGTTCTTTAGATGACCAAAAAAAGACGGGAGAAGGTTCGCTTTCAAGAACTTCATAATTTTCGTCAGTGAGTTCATCCATAGAAAGAAGCTCCAGAAATGGGGATGACAATACACAGAGATCTGTGAAGACAAAACGGAAAACAAAAATAAAAAAGGAAAAGAAGACACCTTGCAGGTATCTAACCTATCTTCTATTCAATTAACTAAAGATCAGATAAGTGTATTAACAAAAGGTCTAATCTACTCTCCAACGTCTAATATGGATTTGTTAACAGTGACAAAAGATGTGCATTTATTCATAAGGAAATTGCTTTTAAAAAAATTACACAGTAAAAATTATGGGGAGGAACTTTTTAATACAGAGAAAGAAAGGAAGGCCTTAAAAATATTGGAAGATCTGGCAAATGAAAAAGATGATGAAGAAAAGGTAAGTCTGGTACCTAAAGAGATCATAAAGTCACAAACCTTTCCTTAATTTCAGATTTGTCCAGCTATTGATATTTTTGTCAAATTAGTCAGTGATGATTTGGCGAGATTGGAAAAGGAACAAGGACATGGAAAAAACAATTTTAATAGAACAGAGAAGAAGGCCTTGGAAGAATTAAAAAAGATCAAATAAATAGTGATTAAACAGGGGGATAAGGGAGCAAACATAGTAGTCTGGCCTTCAGAAATGTGTGAAAAACAAGTATACAAGATTTTGAGAGATAGGATGCGTTATAGAAGTCTGACTAATTACACACTTTTACTATCCCAAAGGGAGTTGAATGACATCCTAGATCGGGCACAAAAAGAAAATTTGATTTCAAAAAAGTGAAGGAAATGCTGATGGTGACATATCCAAAGATTCCAACCTTCTATATAATTCCAAAAATACACAAAAACATCTCGGATCCACCGGGAAGGCCTATAGTTGCAGGGTAATGAGTGCTTATGTGCAAATGTCTGCAAATTCATTGACCATCATTTGAAACAACTGGTAGTAACGCTGCCTTCATTCATACAGGATACTACGGCAGCGCTGAATAGATGAAACTGATGATGAAATGCTGATTGTCATAGCAGACGTGGAATCCCTCTATACAAGTATAAGACATGAAGATGGCCCAAGAGCAGTGGCAGAATTTAAAAGGTAATAACCAAGAACAGAGATTTAACGACTTTATTTTGGAATTGTTGGAGTTTATTTTAAAACATAATTTCTTCATTTTTAAAGATAAATATTATCTACAATTACTGTACCCCATCCTATGCAAATCTCTTTCTAGGAGCTTGGGAAAGGAAAATTTTCCATAACGATAGTATACAAGGAATTAATTAGGTACATAATTGGATGTGATATATAGACGATGTTCTATTCTTATAGGAGGGATCGGAAGAGGATCTGAAGGGATTCATGAAAGCCCTCAATATGAATTATCTGAACATAAAGCTTACTTTTCAGGCAGGGCGTGACATAGATTTCCAAGATTTAATGATCAAAGTAGGAGAAAAAGGAAAATTGGAGACAGACATCTATAGAAAAGAAACAGCGGTGAATGCCCCTTTACATGCAGATTCAGCACATCCAAGATCCACAATTAATGGAATCCCTACAGGTCAGTTTCTAAGATTAAAGAGAATCTGCTCTAATGAATTACAATATAAAAATCAGGCCAGGGATTTGAAAAGATGGTTTCAGGAGAGAGGGTACAGCAATAGACAGATCAAGAAAGGAATGGAATGTGCAAGGCGGAAAGCAAGGGAAAAATTATTATGCTCAAACAAAACATCTGAAAGGATGCAAGATCAAGGAACAAGGTTTATAACAAACTATAACAAACAATGGAAACAGATAAGTGAAATATTGATTAAGCATTGGGGAATACTACAAACAGACACCAATTTGGGGAGATGTATCACGGATAGACCCCTAATGATGGCAAGAAGATCCAAAAATTTAAAGGGATATCCTAGTCCATAGTCATTATGTACTAAAAAGAAAAAATATGTTTGAGGAACAAAAGATAGGATCTTTCCCATGTGGGTCATGCAAAGCATGTAGTAATATGGAAAGATCTAACAATTTTTCAGATGTGGAAAAGAAAAGAACGTATGAGATTAGGGAATATATCTCTTGCTCTGGCAACGATATATAGACGACATAATCTTCATATGGCAGGACAACATAAACAACCTACAATCGTTCCTAAGAGAGATAAATACAAATCCATATAACTTAACATTTACACCAACCATTAGTACATCAACAATAGAATTTCTGGACCTGCAAATATCCGCAGACAATGATAAACTCATATGTACTACATATCAAAAACCAACAGCCAAAAATGGCTACATCCAATTTGACAGTTGCCACTTGCCATCCTGGCTTACCAACATACCACACGGGCAATTCCACAGAATAAAAAGAAATTGTACTTTGGGATCTCACTTTGAACAAGAATCTGAAAAAATGAAAAAACTATTTGAAGATAAAAAATATCCAATTTCCCTTATCGACTCATCACTTGAACAAATAAAAAAGATGAATAGGAAAGAATTCTTCACTAAAACAGATAAAATACAATCACAAGAAGACATGACATTCAGAATAATACTCCCATATAATCCCCAATATAAAAAAATCTGAAAAATCATAAACAACCATTGGTACAACATAAAACAAGATAAAATACTAGGACCCATGATCTCAGACTTTCCTCAGATTACATTCACCAAAGCCCCTAACTTAGGCCTGAAAATCGCACCAACCATCAAACAAAATACTAAACACTCCCCAACAATCCAAGAATGGGCAGACATTACAGGCTTCTTCAGATGTGGCATATGCAACAACTGTCAAACCACATCATTTCAAAAGAAAACTACCCACATCACATCTAAAACAAATTCTCATAAACAAGAAATTAAAGAGTTTTTGACATGCAGCTCTACTGAGGTCATTTATGCCCTGGAATGCCCATGCCAGAAACTGTACATAGACCGGACCAAAAGATCACTTAAAAAATGGATATCCAAACATATTGCTAACATAAAAAATAGGCTATGAAAAACACACTGTGTCAAATCACTTCAAATTAGTCCATAACAAAGACCCCACCGGATTAAAATATGCAGCATTAGAGAAAATAAAAAAAGACTGGAGAGGTGGGAACCACATACACAAAATGTCCAGAATAGAATCCAGGAGAATTTTTGAATTTAACACAATTTTGCCAAACGGACTAAATGCAGAAATGGAGATCTTTGGTTTCCTATAAAACGGGGGGCCGTCGCTTTCCGACGAATACCAGCGTGGATACTCCAAATCGCCCTGGTGTCCCCTTGGCATACAGCCGCCCCTCCGAAACATCTGCTGAAAAAACATACCCATAGAAAAAACAATCTATCACCACAAGATGTATGAAATATCAAGAGGACTCCATAACCACTGGGTCTATTATGGGGATAACCTTTTGAAATATTACACTACCAGTCAACACTCACAGAAACTCCTTACCCACTGAGCCTTTTTTCTTACGGACCAGTATACACACTGTAGAACCCCTCTGTAAACATCATATCTTAATAAAAATATCCTACGATACAGGATAACATCAGAGAGGTCCTTTACCCAATGGAGCAACTAAACTGCGATGACACCCCCTTGAAATACCATAGAACAGATATATTACCGAACACTCAGGGAGACCCCATACTCACTGGGTCTTTTGACTTACGGACCAGTGTGCACATTGGAAAATCTCCCTGTGGTTATTACATCTTAGTATACCGATCTACATGGTATTCACAGACTGGAATACAACAAAAAAAAATTTATATAAAAAAATTTTCATTAAAAATATCAGAGTTCTCTCAATCACCGAATCTTTTGATTCACCAACCGGTGGAACCATCACCTCTCATAATTGAATAACTAAAGCTATGGTGACGTCCCCTGAAAGTATCATGGGACAAGCATGTCACTGGATACTTTGGAGAGATTCCATATCCACTGGGTCTTTTGATTTATGGACCGGTGCATATATTTGAAAATCTTTGCCAATGTCACATTTCTACTTGTTGCAGGATCTCTCTACAAAGATAATATTCCAATATATACCTTATACATAGTATTCATAAAATGAAACTATACCAAAAATATTAGAGAGGTCTCTTAACCAATGAGCCTTCACATCCATTTACACCATATATATATACCATAAGACTGTCTTCTCCTACATCGTCTCCTACTCTAAAGAGTTAACTTCAACCAATTAACAATTAATCAATTAGTCAATCACCATCACACAATAAAACACCCCCAAACAGTAGTAATCCTCTGCTTACTGATTAAGGGCCAAGTCCCGAAACGCGTTTAAGCCTGTGGAGGATACTATTTTCCAAGCGAAATCTACTTTAAATCGGAAGAATCAATTCCCTACAAAGCGCTCCATTTGAACACGATATCAGCGGCAAGACGAAAGATTGCGATCACGTGACCACGAAACCTCTATAGAACGTCACGGAAAAAGCGCGCGCACGAAACACAAGAGCCACGAGGGACGAGGGACGAGTGACAATGATGAAGCTCCTGCCCTCAGTCTCCAGTACATCGCGCTGGCGCAGCCCTCAGTGGGTACTGCGCCTGCGCGAGAGTTCGCTCGGCCGTCAGGGAGGGGGAGGAGATGCTGTGGGCAGTTAGGTCTGCTTGTTGGAGGCGGCTTTGGGCACTGTAGGGGGGCGTTACTGGGCTCCAAATGGGGAAGAAAACGCCCCTCTGGGCACCTTCAGGCTTCATTTGCATAAAGATAAAAAGTGTTTTTTAGCAAAACTACTGCACGAATGACATAATAGAAAAGACAAGCCAATTCAAGGTACTGTGTTCTGCATGACTGGTTTAAAAGCTGAAATTGTGTAATCAGAGGTGACAGATTCCCTTTAACCACTGTGTCAACTACCCAGTTTGACTTTGAGCTACTTCTAAGTACGTTGTCCTGGCTCTCGCCTGGTTTGCACCATTTAACTTCTATACAGGAAACTGGCCTTAGTTGCAGGGGGCTACCAGAATGCCACCTCTTAGAATAGTCCTGGTGTAGTTGGCAGCTGACTTAATAGGGTCGGGGGCACTGGTGCAAAGCATCAAGGGATTAGGTATACTCAGTGTTGTCGCAATTCATGCGCTTCTCATCTTCTTTGTGTGGTGCCAAATAAATAGAAGTTATAAGTATGTGTACACCATACTGCTTTCATAATGAGACCAGACACAAGTTGGTTCCATTCAAAGCACTTCTCATCCCTCAAGCCAAGAGAGAGCACGCCCTTTATTCAAAATTATGTTCACTTAAATAGTAGACATGACATCACATAAGGGGTGTTCCTTAAGGAAAGGTAATTGGCTCCTTAACTTCATAGGAGTGGTTTCAGCAACATCAACTCAGAGTTCATAGGTAATTTGAAAACTGCAACCTAATTCCCCTTCCCCTTCACAGTGACCTTACACACACATCTGGATAGCGGCCATCTTGTGGACAAAAATGTGTACTACGATTTTCACTTATTAATATATATATATAAATAAAACTTATCTCTCACAAATCCCTCCTTTTTGCGGAAATAGACCAAAGGTGAACAGGCAAAGTGAGGTACTCTCCCAACGCCCTAAACAGCGAAGAGCTGGACTTTCCTTATTGCTTCACCAGGTCCCCCAACTCCCTTTCGGGTTTGCCTTCACCTTGTCCTATTTACTCCGCAACCATCAACAAGGTTTTATTTATTTCAGGATAGAATAATCTTTGTCTCTGACAGGGGCACATAGCACATATACATAGTATAGGCATGGATGAATTAAACATTTCCAAAACAATTTTCCTAACAGAAAACTATACAGCACCCTGTTAAAGCCAAAGGCTAAAAACACTGTAGTCACTGAACCAGTTCCCAAAACATTATTTTGATCATGATGTGATTCATTTCAGAATTTTTCCCATCAGTTCATTTAATAAAGTCTGTCAGTTTCTTCAGATCCTTGGTGATCCTTCCATCAGGGGCCGTGTTCTCCAGAATGTAGATGCAGCAGGAACTTCCAACGATCTTGTAGATCCCTCCTTTTTCTGCTGTCAAGGACCAGTCGGTTCTGTAAAGTTATCACTAGAAAAGAGCTAAGTTGTTCCGCCATTCCCTTCGCAGCATCACAGATATAATACACAAATCTCTGTTGATGACAATATAGATGTTAATCCAATCTACACATTTTTATTACTACTAATTGTGGGAATTAATGACTCAAATCCTGCAGCTATCTGACTTTTAGCTTTAAATTCGTCAGAAACTGTACTACAGACTCCTATGGCATCCATGTATACATGTGAGTGGAAGGATGTTGGGAGTGACCTCCTTAGTCATGACCGGACATTGTATTTCTTACTGATTTGATCCCACTCAGGAGGTGAGAATAGAACAAATGGCATCAGTACTTGATCAGGGTACATCGGCCACTTCATTCTACCAGCATCCTGGGTCGGAGTTTTAAATCTCCAAACAATCACCAGATATCTGCTTGTCCCATTCAGCTGAATTATATAAGAAAAATATCCTGGAGGGAAAACACCAAAGGGCTTTTTCCTGTATAAAATCCTGTCTCTAAGACCAGTTTGTCTTCATGTTTTTAAATTGGCCAAATATTTAATGCCAATTATAGGTAAGGATGTAGGAGCCACAGATGTAACTGCACTTTGAGGGTTTCCCTTACCAACATTCTAAATTTACCTAGGGGATTTTTGTCACCTACATATATTCCTTAAACATATATACCCGAATCCTGTTGGATAGGATTTCTAATGGACAGGAACAGAGGATTACATCCATTATGTTACAACTGTTTGATGGTATTTCCTTCAGGAAAGTCATCCTTTGAGACAAACCTTCACCTTTACTTTAGATGTAGTTTCCACTGGTTTATATTCCCAACACTTCAGACTAGTACTCCATTCTTTTATTCTCTGACATCCACAGTTGGTATAGTCACATCTAAATACAATTACCATAGACCAGGACAGTTCCAGTCACACAGATGTACTTATCAGACCAAAACCAAGTGTCCTCTCTGTCATGTGTCTTACAGTCCACTATACTGCAAAGTCAACTTAGTTGTTCCTGACTCATCTCGACAATATAACACCGTTGGAATTTGATTTGACTGTGATTTCCCGCTTTGTACAATATGAACCAAACAATACAACATGCAAAAACATATTGGCTCTTATAGTCCGGGCACTTGATTGCAACATAACACGTAGATCCAATCAGGCTCTCCTTCCAATTCGACAGCAGTGGCGGTGGTTATCAGGACTTGATGTAGATCTTCAAACCGTAGCTCTAGGACTTTCCGCACGTCTCTCGTTTTATCACCTTCCCAATCTCCTGATTGTAAAGAATGATCTTCTTCTAGACAGTCTGTATTCTAGAAAACAACTAAAACTTGGAAATACACATTTGTCAATAAATTTGTGCAACAGACATAATAATTTGGAAAACTACTATGCTGCATCTGGAGCTGTTGGGGAAAATAGAGACCTAATCTAGGGGTATTCCCAAAGAGAACTTCATATGGACTTAGGCCTATCTTCCGGTTAGGGGTGTACCGGATGGAGAAAAGCCCCAGGGGTAGGTACTCTTACCTCAGTCAGTACCTTTTATCTGTAGCCTTTGTAACAGGTCAAATCTCCGAATATCCTGGAAAGAGATCAATATAGACACAGACATATTCACTTTGTTCCACCTTTGTACTGAATGTAGTCAATCCTCAGTCTCTGAAATAGTAAGATGACCTTGGCCTATGCCTTCCTGGAACTCCCATAGTTCTCCCCTCATTATTACAGCATTCACCTTCACTAAACTAGTGGCAGCATTGTTGAACCCAGGAGCCATCCACCACAGAACCCAATCACACCTTCTCTCTCTTGATTTGCCCATGTTCTAAATCCATCCTCTTTAGGTAGAGTGCCCTCTGAAGGAAGAGTTTCTTACCAACTCTCCAATCATCACTTCTACCTTTATCCTTTGATGTTTCCTCTCTGTAGCCTGTATCTGAAAAAGACAAACTTTTTGTAAGTCTTCTGGCCCTAAGCCATCCTGTATCACACAGACTTCCATGTAGCGTAGACTTCAGATAATAGTTCAGCCTTTACCTTCTCAGGCAGCATCAGGGCATCAAACGTCTTCCATACACTCAGCATTCATTATTGATGGGCTTACCCATGGATTAAACAATCTCTGCTTCACCAGATTAGACCATAATAATGAGTGATACCGAAGGCATACCTGGATTAATATTAATGTTAGCAGTCTTACCCTCAGCCATCTTACAAACCTCAGCGAGTGTCTTCAGCTCTGCCTCCTGCACTAACATTGCTGAAGGGAGTGGTTCTTTCTTGACAACATCAGATTAAGTAGGAACAGCATATCCTGTCTGAGATGATCCATCTTCCAAGAAACTGAAATTATCTACCAGAAACTCTAAAAAATGTGGTTATTAATTGGAGACAATCATGTGAATTTGAATTTGATTTTTATAGGTACTACAGTACTACTCCCTCCCCCTTCCAGAGGCAGCAGAGTAGCTTGTATCCAAATTTGTGCACCTTTAAGGCGGTGAACAGTTGGTGAGAGGAGTAGTAACTGCATTACTATCTACTCCTACACATGTGATACTACTCTTAGCCATGATGAAAGATCATGGAACATGTTTGCTATGAGGCAATAGAAACAAATTCTAAGGATTGTAGAGATAATTGGGATCCAGTATTTGATTCTGGGTTGTTGATTACCTATGGGCGTTGCACTTAAAGGGCTGAACATTTGTAGCTCCTCCCACAGGCGAGGAAGTGGACAAGTACGTACAGAGTCTTCCTTCCCCTTCTTGTGGTGAGGACTCATAGGCAGCCACGCCCGCCTTAGGCCTGTGTTCAATTGAACTTCTACAACATGGAGGGACAAAATATAGGGCTATAGTGAACTTCACTCAGGCCTAGCTAATACTAGACCTTTTGAGATGATCCTCAAAACCATCCACAAAGGCAGCACTTATGATTTTCTCATTAATCTCTGAGGTATTTTCAAAGCCCAAATCCACCCAACTTTCCTGGAGTCTAATGGAAACTTTCTCCACACTCTCTGCCTTGTACTGATGCACATTCAGACAATGTGACAGGCTAATCACTTAAATGCTTCCTCCCGCACCCACTAACAACATGAGAAAACTCTCCATTTATTTTTATATATTTTTTTATTTACTTCAAACCAGCATATGTAAGTCCTCTGATTTGGGAATTCTACTCATCGGTAAAATTGATGTTACTACTCTTTTGGGATAATGGGTACCGCAGATTTCATCATAAAAAGATGCTAGAATTCTCACATTTTCCCTGTGATTGTAATCCACTTGTAAATAAGTTCTAAGAGTCCCTAATTTATTTGGATTGGACACTTCCAATTGGCATCATAAGAATAACCACTGCAGGCACATTTTAAACTAGTGGAACATACAATTGGGACATACTGGAACCTATAATCTTAACACACATGTTACGATCTTCACAGTCTAAAGATGCATTCCCAATTACCAGCCCCCACCATAAGGGGGTCGAATTCCTGAGGAGGGGGTTTCACTAGAGCACAACAGGAAGGAGTTTTTGTAGAACTACAAGCACAAAATAACCATTATTGGTTACAGCAGATGTGGTGGGGAAAGGGATGCCACATGGCAGACTCTTTGTCCTCTATAGGATTCAAAATCCTCCATCTTGCATAGACATGCTGCTAATTTCATTTCTTTACTTTCTTCAATTTTTATCAATCACTTTCATAGACAATTTTCACCATAACTCAACTTGCACCAGCCTATTACTATCCTTCAACTGACTTTTCTTTTCCTTCAATTTACTTTCCACAATCCTTCATTAGTCTACCTCCTACTGCACTTTCCTTCTTACGTTGTTTTAATATACAGTTAAGTATTTCCGGATAACACCGTAAATCTCTGCTACATAGCATCACATAATGCTATCAACGTTTTTCTATTTTTAACTGAAACATTTTCCTCTCTTTCTCTGCATTAGCTGAGCTGCTCTTAACATCTCCTCATTATGTCCTGCAATATTAGAATTGGCCCCTTATTGTGGGGCACCAACTTAACAATATCTGATTGCTATTCAAGTCACTAAACAGCTAAACAATATTGATCCCACAATATCTCTTGTGCAGGGCACCAACTTAATAACCTCAAATTGCTTATTTAATATGCAATTTCGTGTTAATCCTACACACTCATGAGGACCCCTGGTCACTACTCATGAGTCTTCAAACTCTCGTCAGAGTTTGGTCCAAGACTATCTCATCAGCTTGGCTGAGATCCAATTCTACGTCACAGGATATGCATCAGCTGTCTAACAACTTCCGTTCTGCTCAGTTTCAGCACATTCTACCACACAAAGAAGGAATATTCAAACGGGTTCTTTCGTTCTAAAGGACAGATCAGCTATAATTTGAACCCTTCCATCGCGATAACACCAATTCAACTCTTGAGAATTCACTTGGGCAAAAGATTCAGAGGAGGTAGTAAGAATTAAAGCTTCTTACCTTATTTTAACCGGCATGACCTCATCTGATAATTTTGGCCAAGTCCTCTCGTGGCGTTTGAATCGGAAATTACGCAAGCTGATCTGCCCCACGTTGGGCGCCATTTTGTTGTCGCAATTCATGCGCTTCTCATCTTCTTTGTGTGGTGCCAAATAAATAGAAGTTATAAGTATGTGTACACCATACTGCTTTCATAATGAGACCAGACACAAGTTGGTTCCATTCAAAGCACTTCTCATCCCTCAAGCCAAGAGAGAGCGCGCCCTTTATTCAAAATTATGTTCACTTAAATAGTAGACATGACATCACATAAGGGGTGTTCCTTAAGGAAAGGTAATTGGCTCCTTAACTTCATAGGAGTGGTTTCAGCAACATCAACTCAGAGTTCATAGGTAATTTGAAAACTGCAACCTAATTCCCCTTCCCCCTTCACAGTGACCTTACACACACATCTGGATAGCGGCCATATTGTGGTAAGGTGCAAGGTGTCATATGGGATGGCAGGTACGTGTCACCGAGGTTGCTGGCCTCGGTGAGGTGAGAGCCGGGTTTTTGTCTGCAGCAGCTAGTGCTGTTTGACTCTGTTAAATAGCATGGCTGCAAAGCCGATCCGGGCCGGCTCTTACTGGGAGCAGCTAAAGAGTAGGGTGGGTGGCTGCTCCCCACGGTCCAGTCCGAGTTTTGGGCTGGGTATAAAACACAGCCATCAGCTGTGTCTGGTGATTATCCTGGAGCCTGCTAACAGGGCTGAGGAGTTCTCTGTGCTGGAGGACGGAGCTCAGCAACGTGGTGTTTCCCTGCAACCTGAAGGAGGAATCGCCTGCGGCTGAGCCGACTGCTAGGTGTGAACCCGCACCTAAACCACCCAAGGTGACTGGACCCTGTGTTGGCCTGTTTTTGGTTTTGCCACATGATTTCTGTTGTGTGTGAACTGTCACCAAGAGACTGTTTTCATTTCTGGTGTGCAAGTGTGAATAAAACACTGTTTGATGCACAATCTGGACTCCTTGTTTTGCCTCTAAACTGCACCCGCACCGCTGTCTACCAGAGCGACTCCCCACATTTGGTGTCGGATGCGGGCATGCGCAGTGAGGCTGGCGTGAACGCCGAACTTTGTTTTTGCTGAGCAAAAGTGAATGTCCTATATTAAGCCGGCAAAGTTGCAGCCTGTGATCCCCGACAAAATGGAGGCGGCTGTGAAAGCCCTCATAGAGGCTAACGTGCAGCAGCGGGAGACCAACCAGCTACTGCTACAGCACGTGATGGCGTTGCAAGCGGCAGGAGCGTCCCACCGCGTCCACGATGCCCGGAAAGCTGTCCGTGCCGCGATCCCTAAGATGACCCCCTCGGATGATGTTGAGACCTATCTGGCGGTGTTCGAGAAGGTGGCCGTGAGGAGAAATTACCCGAGAACAGTGGGCAGAGGTCGTCGCTCCGTTCCTGGCGTCTGGACCCCAGCAAGTATTTTTGACCTCCCAGGTGACCAAGCAGCTGACTACCCGACTGTGAAAGGTGAGATCCTGGCAAGACTGGGGGTGAATGTTTTGGTCCGGGCCCAGCGGGTGCATCAGTGGGAGTTTAACCCGGCTGAACCCGCCAGGCCACAATACTATGACTTGCTACAACGGTTGCAAAAATGGCTGCAGCCAGACATACTGACTCCCACTGCTATGCTCGACCGTCTGTTAGCCGATGTCTTCTGGAGGGCTTTGCCTTACCCTCTCCAGCACTGGATCGGCCAGGTATCGCCCACCAATGCCCTGGAGATGGTCGACCTGGTGGAGCGATGCGAGGCCACCCGAAACCTGCAGGGGAGTCTTGCTGGGAAGGGGTCAGTCAAACCCGGAGGCCTCTGCCCCAGTTCCGACGTCCGGCGACAGAGCGGCCTGCACGGAATATACCCCCTGCGAGTCCGCCTCCCGTGGTATGCTGGAGGTGTCAGGAGCCAGGCCACATCAGGGCCGACTGTCCGCATCGGGATGAGCCGATGGAGGTGAACTACGGGGTCGCCACTCCTTGTATGCACGGAAGCTGTGCGCAACTGGCACCCGTGAGGTGCAAGACCATAACCACCTGTGTCAGGTAGAGGTGGGAGATTCGCTGGCGGTGGCTCTGCTGGACTCCGGGAGTTTAGTCTCCCTGGTAAGGGCTGCCCTTGTACGGCCTGCGGAGTATACTGGCCGTAAAGTCGGGGTCCTGTGCATCCACGGAGACCTGAAAGACTACCCCACTGCACTAGTGACTTTGTCCACAGCGGCTGGTAGGTGGACCCACGAGGTGGCTGTCGCTACTAAACTCCCACACGAACTAATACTTGGGAGGGACTTCCCGGTTTTCCAGCGCTGTGGCCGGCAATAAAGGTATCTGAGGGACCCGAGACAGGGGTGACCCTAGTAGAGTGGCCTGATACCGCTGGAAGGCCAGAACCCTGGGAGCCCGAGTCTGAAGGGCCGGCGGTAGGGGTGACCACTGCTCCAGCGGTAGAGGGAGAGACAACCCCACTGAGTGTAATGGTGGGAGACACGGAGGACTTGCCACCGGGACCTGAGTTGGCAGACCTCAATGTCTCCGGGGAAAATTTTGGGACCGCACAACACCGGGACCAAACCCTAACCAGGGCCTGGGAGAATGTGCTGGAAATTGATGGTAAACCCCAGAAACCAGGGGCTGAATTAATGTTTCCACGATTTATTGTTCTACAGGATATGTTGTATCGGGTGAACCAAGTCCGAGGTGAACCTGTTGAACAGTTGGTGGTGCCCACAGCGTATCGCAAGCTTGTCATGGAGCTTGCCCACCAACTATGTTCTTGGGGGACACCTGGGGTGGCAGAAAACCCAGGACCGCATACTGCAGCGGTTTTATTGGCCCAGTGTGTTCAAGGAGGTAGAAAATTATTGTAAGTCCTGTCCAACCTGTCAGATAACTAGCCCCCAGCCTCATTTCCGTAGTCCTCTGGTACCTCTGCCAATTATTGAAGTACCGTTTGAGCGAATCGCTATGGATTTAATTGGGCCTGTACCAAAGTCTGCCAGGGGCCACCAACACATTCTGGTAGTTCTCGACTATGCCACTCGGTATCCGGAGGCGGTGCCTCTGCGACATACCTCAGCTAGGCTCATTGCCAAAGAGTTAATGGAGATGTTTTCCCGTGTGGGCCTGCCAAAGAGGTTCTGACAGACCAAGGGACCCCTTTTATGTCCAAAGTAATGAAGGAACTGTGTAAATTGTTGCGTATAAAGCAGTTACGGACGTCCGTTTACCATCCGCAAACAGACGGTCTTGTTGAGAGAGTTTAACCAAACTCTAAAAAATATGTTAAAAAGGGTGGTGTCTAGAGATGGGAAGGACTGGGACCTGCTTCTGCCCTATCTCATGTTCGCAGTGCGAGAGGTACCCCAGGCCTCTACTGGGTTCTCGCCCTTCGAACTGCTTTATAGCAGACACCCTCGGGGCCTGTTGGATATCGCCAAGGAAGCATGGGAACAACAGCCTGTCCCCCACAAAAGTGTCATTGAGTATGTCACCCAGATGCAGGAACGGATAGAAAGGGTGTTGCCGCTGGTCCGGGGAGCATATGGAGGCAGCGCAACAAGCCCAGAGTAGGGTGTATAATCGTCAGGCTCGGGTGCAGGGCTTCCATCCGGGAGATCGGGTTTTGGTTCTGGTACCCACCCTTGACAGCAAGTTCCTAGCTAGGTGGCAGGGCCCCTATGAGGTGATCGAGAAGGTAGGGAAGTAAATTACAAAGTACACCAGCCAGGGCGGCGCAAGCCGGAGCAGGTGTACCACGTGAATTTACTTAAGCCGTGGAAAGATAGGGACACAGCCGGCGACCACAGCCCCGGCCAGGGCTTCTAGAGTGAAAGGGTCCAGCCCCACAGTTCGAGGCCTGTGAAGCAGTAACCACGGTAAAAATTGCAGACAGCCTGTCTTCCAAACAAGTTCAGGAAGTCAGGGAGTTCATCAGTCGGAACACGGATGTGTTCTCGGACCTCCCTGGCCGCACGTCTCTCATCCAACATGACATCGTCACTGAGCCTCAGGCCAAGATCCGGTTAAAACCATACCGGGTACCCGAGGCTCGGCGACGGGCCATCGCGGAGGAAGTACAGTTAATGTTGAAGCTCGATGTCATTGAGGAGTCGAAAAGTGAGTGGGCCAGTCCCATAGTCCTAATACCCAAGCCGGATGGGACGTTGCGGTTCTGCAACGACTTTCGCAAGTTAAATGAAGTATCCAAGTTTGGCGCGTATCCCATGCCCCGAGTAGAGCGAGCTGGTTGAAAGTTTAGGACAAGCCCGTTATTTTTCTGTGCTGGACCTCACTAAAGGGTACTGGCAGGTACCCTTAGCGAGTCGGCTAAGGAAAAACCGCATTTGTTACCCGCGGGGCCTGTATCACTACAAGGTGTTACCCTTTGGCCTGCATGGCGCCCCGCCACTTTCCAAGGTTAATGGACATAGTGCTGCGACCACATCGTCGGTGCGCCTCGGCCTACTTAGATGATGTAGTCATCCACAGCACCGACTGGGAAAGCCATTTACCCAAGGTGCAGGCGGTAGTGGATGCCCTGAGGAAAGCCGGACTGACCGCTAACCCAAAGAAGTGCTCCATAGGGTTAGAGGAGACAAAATATCTGGGATATGTAATTGGGCGGGAGTCATCAAACCTCAGGTAACTAAGGTAGAGGCCATTCGTAACTGGCCCCGACCGGTCACCACCAGGCAGGTAAAGTCGTTCCTGGGGATTGTAGGTTACTACATGAGGTTTGTGCCCCACTTTGCCACAATAGCAGCGCCATTGACAGACCTGTTGAAGGGCGGAAGTCTGGGAAGGTTAGCTGGAGTGAGAAGGCGGAGGAGGCTTTCTCCGCGTTGAAGTCGGCCCTGTGTGGGTCCCGGTTTTGGTGACACCCGACTTCAACAAGGAGTTTGTCGTACAGACCGGCGCCTCGGAGGTAGGCCTCGGTGCGGTGCTGTCGCAGGAGGTCAACGGGGAAGAACATCCCGTTGTCTTCCTGAGCCGTAAGCTCAGTCCCGCCCGAGTCCAGATATAGTATAGTGGAGAGGAGTGCCTGGCTATCAAGTGGGCACTCGAATCTCTCCGCTACTACCTGTTAGGGAGGAGGTTCCGTCTGGTGACCGACCATTCCCCCTCAAATGGATGAGTCAGGCCAAGGAGAGGAATGCTCGGGTCACCAGGTGGTTCCTATCTCTTCAAAATTTCAAGTTCTCGGTGGAACACAGGGCAGGCCGCTTGCAGGGCAACGCAGATGCCCTGTCCCGCGTCCACTGCCTCACGTGTGTTCACCCCTCAGGGTTGAACAAAGGGGGGTATGTGGTAAGGTGCAAGGTGTCATATGCGATGGCAGGTACGTGTCACCGAGGTTGCTGGCCTCGGTGAGGTGAGAGCCGGGTTTTTGTCTGCAGCAGCTAGTGCTGTTTGACTCTGTTAAATAGCATGGCTGCAAAGCCGATCCGGGCCGGCTCTTACTGGGAGCAGCTAAAGAGTAGGGTGGGTGGCTGCTCCCCACGGTCCAGTCCGAGTTTTGGGCTGGGTATAAAACACAGCCATCAGCTGTGTCTGAGGTGATTATCCTGGAGCCTGCTAACAGGGCTGAGGAGTTCTCTGTGCTGGAGGACGGAGCTCAGCAACGTGGTGTTTCCCTGCAACCTGAAGGAGGAATCGCCTGCGGCTGAGCCGACTGCTAGGTGTGAACCCGCACCTAAACCACCCAAGGTGACTGGACCCTGTGTTGGCCTGTTTTTGGTTTTGCCACATGATTTCTGTTGTGTGTGAACTGTCACCAAGAGACTGTTTTCATTTCTGGTGTGCAAGTGTGAATAAAACACTGTTTGATGCACAATCTGGACTCCTTGCTTTGCCTCTAAACTGCACCCGCACCGCTGTCTACCAGAGCGACTCCCCACAATATATAAATAAAACTTATCTCTCACACTCAGGCAGTTAACAGTCAGAGTTTGTGCGATTCCGAGAAACTAATCCTAGGTCAGAGCATGCAGCAAAGGATCAGTACAGTAGACATGAAAGGTCAGGTCAGGCAGCAGAGTATGAGAGTCGTTTAACAGGGAGAAGTTGAGTACATGGGCGGACAATCAGGATATCACACCTTCACTGGTTAAACTAGTAAACTAGGAACCAAAGCTCAGACGCCCTCATACTTGGCAGATGGAAGCACCTGTGCTGGTCCTATGTTCACATGTGCCGACATTGCTGAGAAAAATGTTTTAATACATGCAAATGAGCCTGTAGGAGCAATTGCTGTTATACCTAAAGGCTATGCTCTCTATGCAACTGCTGCGTCCTCTCCACTTTGATTGAGAGGACCAGCAGTGTAAATGTGATCATGCCTGGCTCTGACCCCTAAGGTTAATCAAAGTGAGAGGATATGCAGTTGCAGAGAGAGCCCCGCTACTTTCTGCTAAGCCCCATCAACTTTTTAAAGCAGTGTCAAGAGCAGTGGAAAGGGAAAAAGCCACACATTTTTGCACAAGTAGGACTTGCTGAAAAAGTGGAGGTTATACCATGAAAAATAGGTGATAAATATCTAATCTAGGGGTGCACCTAGCCTTTCTGCTGCCTGAAGCGAAATCTGAAACACCCAGCTCAGGCAGCATGATAATGATGACACTGGCCTCTGATAGGCTACAGGAACTTGGAGTAAAATCTATTAGAGCAGGCATGCTCAGCCAGCGGCCCTCCAGCTGTTGTAAAAACTCCCACGATGCCCTTCTGTAAGATGATAGCTGTAGGCTGTCAGGGAATGATGGGAGTTGTAGTTTTGCAACAGCTGGAGGGCCGCAGGTTGAGCATGCCTGTATTAGAGCAAATGGTGGGCCAGGGAGCCATCACAGCTGTCGCAGCATTCAACTGTATTGCTCTCCTGAGTACAGCATTGCAGTTGAATATGTAGAGATGAGCGGTTCTTAAAGGGGATTTTCCAGAGGTTATCATTTTTTTTTTTCTTAAATCTTGCCTCCGTGGATGTGTAATCTAGTACATGTTCCTAGCCTGGATACTACCAGCAATGTACGCAAGTTGTGCATGCGCAGTCAGACTGCCTCGGGCGATGACTGCTCAAAGTGCCCGAGACTGGCTGACTGCATATGCACAATTCATACTGCGGGTAGTAACCGGGCTAGGATCACATGCCGAATGTACGGCATGTGCTCCTGAAAGTGCCAACCATTTATTTAGAACGGGGAGCGCATTGCAGACCCAGTAAGGCAGTGATGATGATCATCATCTATACATACATCATATTATACATCCATGGGGGCAGGATTTAAAAAAAAAAAAAACAGATAACCCCTTCAAAGACACAGAACGCACCTGTAGGAGAAAGTTCGTTATATAGCTACTATTCCAAAGTTGCCTAGATAGGCCTTCTGGGAGCCCCATCGCTTGACATTCCTCTTCTGAGAATCCAGCAACCGGCGATATCACATCCTTTACCAGGTTTCCAGCCTGGGCTATGGACAGGACATCACTTTCACTGAACTGTTCCAGCAGAACTATTCCTCTCTTTGGTGCATGTGAAAACTCCTGATTCGGCCTCGGCTGCACATGCACCAGGTATAAGAATAGATCTGGCCTCATCTATAACTGAAGTAATGTCCCATCCAGGGTCGTAGCTATGGGGGGTGCAGAGGTAGCAGTCACTTCCGGGCCCAGGAGCCTGAGGGGCTCAAAGACCCTTGGTCTGCATAAGAAGACAACGGTATTATAGAAGGTGCATGCTGGTCCAGTTACACCTCTGGCTGGTGGGAAGGGGTTAGGTCAAGAATTTGGCTTTGATTGTAATTGTCAAGCAGGCCCGAGAATCAGGCTCTGTGCTCCTCCTACACTGCCCAGCAGCGCAATATGTGAGTGACCGAATCATGCCTGCTGGGGAGTGCAGAATGTACTCCAATTATCAGGGGAACTAGGTAAGAATTTACTTTTTTAATATTTTTTACCTTATTAATGGAAGGGAGGGGGAACTACTGAAAGGGGCGCAATGTGGGGATAAATACTGTGATGGAGGTACATGTGGGCAGAACTACTGTGAAGTGGGCACATGTGGGCAAAACTACTGTGAGGGGGCACATATGAGCATTACTACTGTGAAGGGGGCACAATGGGGGCATAACTACTGTAATGGGGGCACAGTGTGGGAATATCTACAGTTAAAAGGGGCACAACATGGGCATCACTACTGTAACAGTGATGTGACGCAAAGGCATATAAATTATTATGTAGGGGCACTAATGGGACTGGGCGGCATTGTGTGTGTGTATAGTTATGCAGTGGGCGGTATTAGAGGCATGGCATAGTATTTTTTTTTCAAAATCTGTTTATTGTTTGGTCATTATATCAATAAGTAAATACAATTCAGCATAATCGGTAACAAGGCAGTATAGACATCGATGAACAAGAATGTCAAAAACAATGTCTCCAGTGACATACCAGAGGGGGATCAATGGCAAAAGTTCCCACAAAAAATATGTATTTTAATCAGGGGCCATTTTATGGGTCTTAAAGGGAAACTCTCAAAAATGTGCCCTGCTGGAGCCTAGAAAATTTTATTTTAGGCCACGGGAGTACGGGCCCCAAAAATTAGGCATTCACCTGACAGAAAAGAACAAGTGATTATGTGGCTGGAGGTACATTAGGCGGTCACTGGATAACAATTTTACTGTAGGCCAGTGGAGTACAGGCCCCAAACATTAGCAGACATCCAAACCTGCGAAAACTCATTTCAGGGAGGTATTTTTTTTTTCCTTTTTTCACAAACTTTTTATTACATTCATCAGCCCCCCAGTGCCTCTCATCAGCAACACAGTGCCTCTCCATCAGCAACACAGTGCCTCTCATCAGCCCCCCAGTGCCTCTCCATCAGCCCCCCAGTGCCTCTCATCAGCCCCCCAGTGCCTCTCATCACCCCCCCAGTACCTCTCATCAGCCCCCCCAGTACCTCTCATCAGCCCCCCCAGTACCTCTCATCAGCCCCCCAGTGCCTCTCCATCAGCCCCCAGTGCCTCTCCATCAGCCCCCCAGTGCCTCTCCATCAGCCCCCCAGTGCCTCTCCTTCAGCCCCCCAGTGCCTCTCATCAGCCCCCAGTGCCTCTCCATCAGCCCCCCCAGTGCCTCTCCATCAGCCCCCCCAGTGCCTCTCCATTAGCTCACAGTGCCTCTCACCAGCCCCCAGTCAGTGCCTCTCACCAGTCCATAAAATATATTTTGAAAAAAAACACTTACCCTCTCCTGCTCCTGGATGCCGCCGCTCTCTTCTGCTGCTGTCGGCTGTGCTGTGAAGGCTGTGAAGGTCACAGAGCAACTCACTCCTGTGCGCAGGCTGCAGAGCTGACAGCCGAGGACCAGGAAGCGGTGAGTACAAAGCCTTCACTGCTTCCTGGTCCTTTTCCCCTGAACGGGATCGGCGTTGCTGCTGTGAAAAAAGTGCAGGAACGCCGTTCCTACCCGTTCCTCCTGCTTTCCGGGATATATTCTTTCTCATTCGGGCGTCAGGGAGCTGCTATCTAATAGCGGGAGACTCCCTGAACGTCCGGGAGACTTGAGATCCCTGCATTAGGCATTCACCGTACAGAAAAGAACAAGTGATTATGTGGCTGGAGGTACATTAGACGGTCACGGATAACAATTTTACTGCAGGCCAGTGGAGTACAGGCCCCAAACATTAGGCATTTACTGGACAGAAACGAACAAGTGATTATGTGGCTCGAGGTATATTAGGTGGTTAGTGGATAACAATTTTACTGTAGGCCAGTGGAGTACAGGCCCCAAACATTAGGCATTCACCGTACAGAAAAGAACAAGTGATTATGTGGCTGAAGGTATATTAGACGGTCACGGATAACAAATTTACTGGAGGCCAGTTTGGTACAGGCCCCAAACATTAGGCATTCACCTGACAGAAAAGGCCTTTTATGCCTTTGTATATACATAAGACCAGGGCTTTTTTTCTCAGAGAAAAGGTGGTGGAACTCACCCCTCCCCTCCCCTGGCCACTCCCCTACCCACCCCTAGGACCGCCCCCTAAAACCATCCCTTTAGAGAACAGGGATGCAAGTAAAATTTGGGGGGGGACTATAAAAGTCCAGCCCAGCAAAGAAACCCCCGAGATGGGGATGGCACTGGTAATGGGTGATCTGGGGATGGCACTGTTAATGGGGGATCTGGGGATGGCACTGTTATGGGTGGAGGATCTGTGGATGGCACTGTTATGGGGGATCTGTGGATGGCATCCACTGACCACCAATAACAGTGCCATCCACAGACCCCCACCCCATAACAGTGCCATCCACAGACCCCCACCCCTTAACAATGTTATCCACAGACCCCCATTGCCGCTCCAGTACAGTTATAAAATGTGTAATTCAACAATTCCGCACTACACTACTTTCACCGTTTATTGCTCCGTAACCATAATGAATTTTACCTCCTTTTCTTCTCACTAATAGAGCTTTCATTTGGTGGTATTTCATTGCTGCTGACATTTTTACTTTTTTGCTATTAATCAAAAATTAACAAAATTTTGCAAAAAAATGACATTTTTCACTTTTGTTGTAAAATTTTTCAAAAAAAACTACATTTCTATATAACTTTTTCTCTAAATTTATTGTTCTACATGTCTTTGATAAAAAAAAGTCCAATAAGTGTATATTTATTGGTTTGGGTAAAAGTTATAGTCAATGACAGGGGGTGATCAGGGGGTCTAGATGGGGTGATCAAGGGTTAATAGGTGAGGGTGGGGTGGGGGGTTAGTGTAGTGTTTGGTGCAACTTTATATAGTTACCTGGTCCTCTGGTGGTCGATCCCAGCAAATGGGACCACCAGAGGACCAGGTAGCAGGTATACCAGACGCTGTTCACAAACAGCGTCTGGTATACATGTTTGATGCGATTATATCGCATCTACATCCTGCCAGTGATCATCGCTGGCAGGCCTGGTTAATAATGATTCATGCTACCCCCTCTGTAGTATAACATTCAATATATCCTACTCACAGGGCTACTGTTATATCGTAATGCAGGCCGGCCGGGCAGACAAGCGGCAGCATGACTGACGTCTCGTCCTGCCTGGCCTACTTTATGAATGAAGCAGGCGGCGCAGGCACGTGACGTCAGTCACGCTGCCACTCGTCTGCCCGACCGGCCTGCATTACGATATAACAGTAGCCCTGTGAGTGTAGGATATATTCTACAGAGGGGGCAGCATGAATCTTTAATAATTGAATTACACATTTTATAACTGTACTGGAGCGGCGGGGCCGGAGCACAGTGAACGCACCAGTCCCTCCCCGCTGATACATCGCAGCCTGCGATGTCAAAATGTCAGCATGGTAGGCGACGGAACGCCGTTCTGGTGCGTTCCGCCAGAAAAAAAGCCCTGCATAAGACAAGGTCCATTCTTTGTTCTGGGTGGTGGCGAATATATGTGGGCTGGAATGAGGAAATTCAATTAAACGTGGTTGTCACAGGTGTTGAATTCCTTCAAGATCTATGCCTAATTTATTTTAAGAAATGTGAGGTAGTCCACACTGTCGTGAGCTAGGCGAGTGCGCTTATCGGTCCCGATCCCCCCTGCTGCACTGAACGTCCAGGACACTCGACAGGACACTCGACGAGGGGCAAGCCAAGAGTTCCATGGCAAATTGTGCCAGCTCTGGCCACTGGTCAAGCCTGCACACCCAGTAGTCCTGGGGTTCCTCACTTCTCAGAGTGTCCACGTCGGCTATTAACCCGATGTAGTCAGAAACCTGTCGTCTAGACGTTCCCTGAGGCTTGATCCGGAGGGCGGCTGTCAATGGGTTGGCTGCAAGAATGATCTCATATCTGAAGTGACCAACACATCCGCCCTCTTCGTACATTTAAAGTATCAGTCCCTAAAATCCCCGACAATAAAACTAATGGCCCCAAGATTCCCTGATATGGTATAACTCAAGGTTAGTAGAACTAGAAACCATAGACAGGGAAATATGGATGCAACATGGAGTCTTTAGTTTAGGACAGGTATGGAAAAATAAGGATATGATAGGATTCCAAGAGGTCAAGAAAAAATACGGATTTTCGGATAGGGAAATTATCTACTATTTCCAGTTGAGACACGCATTAAGAGGGTTAATAGGAAAAGGGCAAAAAATGAATAGGCTCCCTCAACCATTAATAAAGATAATACATTTAACAACAGAGGGAAAGCAGATATCAATTGTTTACAATATACTAATATCCCAAAGATCGAAGAAAATAGGGATACTAAATGTAAAGCGAAATTGGGAGGGAATAGTGGCACAAATGAGTGAAGAAAAATGGGGCCAGCTATTGGGGGATAAAAGGAGAATTTCAAGAAACCCCTCCCATAGAACGACTTAGTTTTTCGTGATGCATCGTTTATACTATTCCCCAAAAAAGCTTATGAGGTTTTATAAAAACAAAGAATTTAAATGTCAGAAATGTGGGGAAAAGGGAGTAGACGATATACATCTACTATGGGAATGCTTCTATATACAGGCATTCTGGGGAATGGTGATTTTACAAATAGAGAGTGAGGACCCGGTTAAAATCCCCAGGAACATTGAAGCTTGTATTTTGGGAGGAACGGGAAGGCAGGGAGATAGTATATCTTAGGAGACTGCGGCTAAATTATTATTTCAGGCTAGGAGATCCATAATTAAACATTGGTTAAAAAAAAAGAGCCCCCACAATAAAAGAATGGGAGAATCAAGTAAGATGTGTAATTAAGTGTGAACCCGCGTTGCCTCGCATTTGCGGGAGTGGAGGTGGTGTATCCTCCCCATGGGGGCGTGATCACCATCTTCTACTCCTGCAGTGCGAGGCCAGGTGGATCATACGCACGGGAGCATTGGGCCCACAAGGGATGCAGGCCCAACTAAAAGATTTGTTAGATATTATTTCGCAATTTATATGTATGTGTAGTCTATGTGCTGTTAGACTGTATGTGTTTTTGCCCCCTCCTATGAAGAGTGGTTGTACAGTGTCTCGTGGAGGTGAGGCGTCTATTGGTTGTCATCGCAACACCACTGGACAAACGTCTCAGGTTTTAAATGGTACGTTGGTACGCAGAGACGCTTGTAGCGGCGTGATGAGGCGCTGATTGTAGCGCGAAACCGCCAGTCCCGCTTTGAACCTCCTGCATACTCGCCGTCTGCCCCTGTACCCCATGTGTCTGTAACCTTGTGTAAGGTACGACAATAAAGCCTAAGCTTTGAAGAGAACTCGGGTGAGTGCCGCAACTATTTTTCTTCTTCTGTGATGAATATTTGAATGCACTTGTAATTACGCTGAGCACCACTGAAGAGTAAACACATACTGGATTGTCCGGTGACAGGGGATTGCACCTGCTACTTATCGTGGAGTTGGTGTGATGGATGCCGCTGGTTTTCTCTTTTCTTCCGACGTGAACTATACAGTATTAAATCCTGGAGGAAAAAAGAGATATTTGAAAAGCAATGGAGGAAGTGGTTGATGTGATTGAGGACGGGGGCGGAGAGGGAGGGGGTGTGGTTTGGCTGGGGAGAGTGGAGAGGGGAAGATATTTATTTATTTTCCCCGGGGAGGTGGGTAGGGTAGAAAAGATATAAATTTGGATAATATATTTTGATTTACTTGGTAATGTTAAATAAGCTATTATGGTAATATTATGAGATGTATGTTATATCTTGGAAAATTAATAAAGAGAATTTGTTAAAAAAAAAAAAAAGCCCTCTTCTTGCAGGCGCGGTAGGATTGGTACCAGCACCTGTTTAGCTGTGGGTGGAAATTCCTCTGCCAGTGCTCGCAACAGCAGAATGCAGCATCTCTCGCAGCAAGGCCTGGAAATGCTGCATTCTGCCAGACCTCTCTGATGCTGGTAACATGTCCACCATTTTGTGTTTGTACTGGGGGTCTAAGTACGTTGCCATCCAATACTGGTCCTTGCCCTTTATGCTGTTTATACGGGGGTCCCACTTCAAACACTGGAGCATAAAGGCGCCCATTTGCACTAAATTGAAAGCGGTGGAGCGCCCTGGCTCCTGCTTATCGCCCAGGAGAATGTCGTCCTCGGTCTCCTCCCCACAGCCACGGACAACACCAGGGATCCCCGAAAAGCTTAAAGTCCCCTCAAAGCCTGCTCTTCTTGCACCTCCCCCCAGCCACCATCCTCGTCTTCAGACTCTTGCTGACTTGTCTCAGATGGAGTAGCCCCCCTGGGAATTCATTCAGCATTGCGACTTTCTCATCTTCCAGCTCCTGCTCCTCGACGGGTTGATCAATGACACGGCACAATGCACGCTCCAGAAAGAAGGCGTAAGGTACGATGTAACTGATGATGCCCTGGCTGCGACTGACCAGTTTGGTGATCTTAACAAATGGCCGCATAAGTCTGCATGCGTCGCGGATGAGAAGCCACTGGCTCGGTGAAAAGAAACCAAGCTCCCAGAACCTGTCCTGCTGCAGAGTTCGTACAGGTAGTCGTTAATGGCACGTTGCTGCTGGAGCAGCCTATAAAGCATTTACAAGGTGGAGTCCCAGCGCGTCGGGCTGTCACAAATCAGACGTCTGACGGGCAGGTGGTGTCGCCGCTGAACGTCAGCAAGGCGAGCCATGCCGTGTAAAATGGCCAGAGATTTTCCTGGCCTGCCGCAAGATGTCCTGGACCCCAGGGTATTTGGCAACGAATCGATGCACGACTAAGTTCAGGACGTGTGCCATGCACGGCACGTGTGTCATCTTGCCCTGTTTCAGTGCGCTCAGCGGATTGGCACCATTGTCGCACACCACTTTACCAACTGTCAAATTCAGCGGGGTTAGCCACTGATCGGCCTGTGACCGCAGAGCTGAAAGCAGTGCAGGACCGGTGTGGCTCTTGGCTTCCAAGCACAACAGCCGGAGGACAGCATGGCAACGTCTCACCTGGCACGTCAAATAGGTTCTGGGGAGCTTGGGGGGCGCAGTGGAAGAGGCGGTAGCAGTGGAACAGGAGGAGTCAGCCGAGGAGGAGACGGAGGATGGAGTAGGAGGAGGAGAAGAAGAGGCAGGCCTGCATGCAAACCGTGGATGTAACACCAAAACCACACGGGAGCAACGGGTTACATGCTTGACGGCCGTCAGAAGGTTCACCCAGTGGGCAGTAAAAGTTATGTACCTTCCCTGCCCGTGTTTGCTAGACCACGTGTCTGGGGGGACGTAGGAGAGCAGGGCTCGGTGTTTTTCCACCCTTGTCCTACCCTTATCCGAACAGTGGCTGCCTTTGGGGCCCGACAAGGAGTGCGTGGGGCAGCCTTCTCTGAGCGGTGGGTCCGGAGCTCAGTTAATATGCGGCCACTGCGGAGCGCCGCCTCCCTGAAGTCTTGGCGCGGCATAGTATTAAAAAATTTGCCGCTATCATTGGCCCTCTTTGTAATTTTCAAAAGCTGGGATGTATGCTTATACCTCCTGGACCCCCACTGCAAAATCTTTAACAGACTCCTCCATTCTCCACTTACAATTTACCACTGATAGTATTGTCTTCTTAAGCAGCAGAGGATGGGCCTTTGAATTCCTTAAGGCACCAGGGCCTTGGTTCTACATTTACATATGTACCCCATGTTCTAACTTACAGTTTGTGTTTTTAATCAAATTGTTCACACCATGTTTGCTTGTAGTAAATCCACTGTCCGTATATCAATGCAAGGTATATTGGGTTATGCCAGCAGAGGGCAGCACCAGCTTAATTGTACAGTAAAAAAGCGTTTGCTCCAGAACATAGAGAAGTACTGTAAACTGTTAGTGCTGTGATAGATTTTCAGGGCTTGATGCACCATGGACTCACAGGAGAATAGGCTACATGCATGAATGTACTGTATCCAGTTAGTGGGTAGCATAAAGTTGGAAGAAACCTACACATTTAAAGATGCAACAAACATAACAATATTTGATATATTTGTCATAAAATAACAGCAGGAAATAATAGGCACCCTCGACTGCAATTCAACACATGTTATCCATGTCCTGAAGTGCCCCTGTAAGGCTTCGTTCACATCACCGTTCAGCCTTTCTGTTCTACTCCTCCATTTAGGAGCAGGAGAACGGAAAGGACGGATTCGGCACATAACTGCGCAGAACGGAGTCTAAGGACCCCATAGACTATAATGGGGTCTGTTAGGTTTCCGCTCAGAAGATGATTTTGGAGCGGAGACAAAAGTAGTGCATGCAGGACTATTGTCTTCGCTTCAAAGATCTTCTTATGGAATTATGGAATTCTTATGGAATTTTAAGTTGTAATTCCATATAACAGATAGGAAAACACATAATGGTTGTATCACGATTATACCACGCACACCGGGTGTAAGAATCACAGTAAGATATAAATGAATACAGATAATATTCAGGGAAATCACATTCCACCACAAAGCTAAGTACATTATATATCCTATATGGCCTTGGGGATCCTGGATAAGTACTGACTGTGAATAAATTCGAAAAACAAAGAGACTCATGGTCTAAACACTCTACAACAGAACGTCATGAAGGGGGTCCGTATTTATGTGGAGGTATGAATTTTACAGCATCAACTTGTCTTATGAAGAGCCAAAGACAGAGAGAAGAAAGAGAAAGGAAGAAAGAGAAACAGCAAAGAGAAAGGAGAAAAGGGGGGAAGGGGAAGAGAAAGAAGAAAGAAAAAAAAAGGGGGAGGAGGGATTATATATAGTCATGACATATAGAAGCGTGGATCTGCACATCGGTCAAGAATTCCCTAACGTGATAGCAGAGGGAGGAATTCCGTGGATGACTGAAAATCCACCCAGCATGACCACAATCTGAAGTATTTTGAGGATTGGTCGTTTGCTTCCGAGGAGAGCTCCTCCATCCTGGCAATATGGAGCATCTCTTGGTACCACTCTCCCAAAGAGGGCACTACCACCGAACGCCAATGTCTAGGTATCACTGTCCTAGCAGCGGTAAGACAAAATCTAAATAAGTTCCTTTTCTGGGACGAGATAGTACCTGGAAGGATGGATAGGAGCGCCACTTGGGGAGAATTTTGAACATTTTTCCCTGTTACTTTGCAGGCAATGTCAAAAACATTTTCCCAAAACGGTTTGATCAAGGCGCACTCCCACCAAATTATTACACCTCCAACATAGATCAGGGACTGTCGGAAACATTCTGTTTAGTTTGACGGGCTATCTATACCAACGAGATAAAGTTTTATAATTTTTCTCTTGCGCGACACATGCTGTAGAGAGTTTATGAGTGAAGATAAAAGATTTCTGTAGATCCTTACTGTCAGTAGAGGAGCCTAGTTCGTGTTCCCAACCGGCAATGAATCCTGGGGCATCTTTGTGGGAGTCCAGTATCAAGTTCTGATATAGTAGTGAGATTATGTGTTGTGGTAGAGAGGAGAGTGTGAACAGCTTCTCGGTGTCAGTCAGAGAAGATCCGAAAGCGCATTGTCCACCCCTCGAAGAAATATAAGACTTCAATTGCTCATATTCCAGCCAAGGAATGTGAGAGTTTGATAAGTTGTCACGCATAGTGGATAGTGTCGGTAGCGATCCCTCCGCTAAAAGATGGCAGAATCGCGGGTCATTGTATGTTTCTTATAACAAGTGACAAGCCACTTTAATCATATTCAGCTTTTATCCACTTAATTATTATTAATTATTTATTATGTACCATCATGGCCCCTTTTCTTGCACTTTTCCCCCATGCAGCTACAACCTACAATTCCTTCTCCCAGCAGATAGCATCCGTTATCCTAGCAATAAGTCACATGACGTATCTGTCACATGACCGGGGGAGTCGGCTCTTGTATTCTGTAGCGCTAACCTTCAGTCTGTAGGCCTGCCTCCAGCAGCTCGGGCATCCTGCCCCCCATGCACGCACCCACGCAAACCCGGCAGGGCACGACAACACAAATCACGTGACCGGATAAGTCTGATCATGTGACTGCAACTTTCATTAGCCCCCAAAGTGAAGAGCAGTACAGGCGAGTAATATGGCCAAGGATTATACACTCCCATACGTGGTCTATTGGGAGTATGCGGTTGTTGTGGCAGACCAAGGTGTATGACGTTGACGGAGGAAAATGACAGAAGTCAGCGCACAGTTCATAACTCTGCCAGGATCCCAAAAAGGGAGTATCCTGGGCCCTGGAAGTGTAGCCACTTGGAGTAGGCATGGAATCGCCCGGAAGGTCCACCTCCGTCCTCCTCTGGTCACCACTACAAACACTTTGGTGATGGGAGGCCTGGGGCAGACACCTCCTTCCTGCCAAAGGTGCACCTCCATCCGAACTGGAGCTATGGTACTTAATACAGAACAGAAAGTGATAAACGCAGTAACAGTGCCACCTGGGTGATTCCCTCTGGGACCACCACTATAGTGTCTCCATACTGTTAAGAGTGTGCAGAGCTTGTGTGATCCCTAGAGTCTTCAGTATGTGTCCCATTATCTCCCTAGTGAAATGAGTACCTCTGTCTGACTCTATCACCTCTGAAATCCCATATCTGCAGATTACTTCTGACAGTATTTTCTTAGCAGTGTTTTTGCCCATAGCCGTAGTTACTGACCAGGCTTCTGGCCAAGCTGAGAATACATCAATGGCGACAAGGACATACTCATATGTGCCCACCTTGGGTAGCTGTATGTAATCCACCTGCACTCTTTGAAACGAGCACAAAGGTTTGGGAGTGTGTTTCTTGGGGGTCTTTACGAACCTCCTAGGGTTATGTCTGGCACATGTAAGACAACCCTGAACAAACTTTTCAAATGTCCCCAATTGTAATCGCGATCCCCAATGAACGGAACGGCCGGCACACGTTCGTGTGCATGAGCCCTTACTAAGTGTTTCATACCCTAGTTCAGTAAGATGTGGTAAATTTATTAAGAAGTGTAGGCATCTGAATAAAACTGCACCAGAAACTGAAATCTACTTCAGCTAAGAGCTCACATAGACTTTTCGTTATAATTTGCATCAGATTCCTGCCGTGTTTTTGTAAATGTGCCACCTTGTTAGGCACTTCCTTTTTTTGTTTTAAAGAGCAGAGAGCATCTAGAAGCGTGATAAGATGCAAAATGACTGTGCAAAAAATTGAGACTTTGTACAACAGAAAACTGGCATCCAAGTTTTGTAAATAACCCCCAACATAGTTTGTAAGTGATGGTTTTATGATACCCTGTAAAAGTGGTAGGAATGTGAATATCATAGCTAAACTCTTATCAAACTGATATAATTTGGCTTAGATGAGTTTTTATGAGGTCAGGAGATCAGAGATTAGGCTTCACATGTCAGAACTCAGGAGGGACAGTCTGCAATTACACAGATTTTTAACCGCATGTATCTCAAAGACTGCTTAGGGTCCTTTCACACTGGCGTTTTTGTTTTCCGGCATAGAGATCCGTCGTCGGGTCTCTATGCCGGAAAAATCCTGATCAGGATCATCCCCATGCATTCTGAATGGAGAGAAATCCGTTCAGGATGCATCAGGATGACTTCAGTTCAGGACCGGAACGTTTTTTGACGCAGCAAATACCGCAGCATGCTGCGCTTTTGTTCCGTCCAAAAATCCGAACACTTGCCGCAAGTGTCGATCCGGAATTAATGCCCATTGAAAGGCATTAATCCGATCCGACCTTAAGCTAAACGCCGCTTCGGCGCATTGCCGATCCGACATTTAGCTTTTTCTGACTGGTTACCATGGCAGCCAGGACGCTAAAGTCCTGGTTACCATGGTAAAATGTAGCAGGAGCGGGGAGCGGCATACTTACATTCCAGGCGGCTCCCGGACGCTCCAGGATGACGCCAGGGCGCCCCAGTGCATGGATCACGTGATCGCATGGATCACGTGATCCATGCGCATGGGGCGCTCTGACGTCATTCAGGAGCGCCCGGAGCCGCACGGAATGTAAGTATGCCGCTCCCGCTCTCGCTCCTACTATGGCAACCAGGACGCTAGTAGCGTCCTGGCTGCCATAGTAACCTGAAAGCAACTCGAAGACTGATCAGGATCCTGATCAGTCTTCAAATGCTTTCAGGCGACTTGCGTTCTGACGGATCCGGCAGGACGGAAGTGCCTGCCGGATCCTCAGAACACAAGTGTGAAAGGACCCTAAACTGACCAAAAAAATGCTTTTCAGCCCAAAACGAGTAAAATGCAAATCATAAAAAAATTGTCCAGAAAGTGTCCATTGAGTTTAAAGGGGTTGTCTCACTTGAGTAAGTGGCATTTATCATGTAAAAAAAGTTAATACAAGCCACTTACTAATGTATTGTTATTATCCATATTGCTTCCTTTCCTGGCTGGATTTATTTTTCCATCACATTATACATTGCATGTAGGAAAAAGCACTAGCCTATGTGCGCTCCCATGGTCCCGGCCACCAGAGAGGCTGACGCTGTTCCCTATAATGTGCAAGCACGACCACCGCTGAAGGATTGCAGGGTGGTCTATAACAATGGAAACAAGCAGTGTGTAATGTGATGGAAAAAATAATCCAGCCAGCAAAGGAAGCAACATGTATGATAACAATACATTAGTAAGTGGCTTGTATTAACTTTCTTTACATGATAAATGCCACTTACTGACGTGAGACAACCCGTTTAAAGGGGTTATCCCACAAATTAACAAAAAGATTATGCATGCCATTATTTTAACTATATCAATGCAAGAAATTCTGCTCACTAGTGTCATTTCCACCCTTACTCACTAATCTGCAGCTGAGCGGTTGGGCAGCAGTTCATCCCATGTGACAGTCAAGCATCTGCATCTACCAGGAGTGCAGTGCAATCTGCTCCTGTCTCCCTCCCCTGCATAGAACATTCATTTACTATCAGATATATGCCTATATTAGGCGTATTTCTGGCGCAGATTGCGGCACAAAGGTTACTTGCACTGCAATCTGCACTCTTCCCTGCTCACGCCAGGTCTAAAAAAGGGATGTGGCAGGGAAGGGGACAGGCCGGCAGGTCCGTCTCATTCATCGTTCTCTACGGCTGTTTTAGGCAAAAAGCTGTCTTACGTTTAGAATTGTCGATGGATACGCCGAAGTTCTGTAGAGGCTAGGGTTGTCACGATACCAGGGACGGTTTTAGACCAAGTGTGGCCCTGGGCAAAATTGAAAGTAGGGCCCCAAATCCTGATATATAGGACTAGCAGTCTGACAGAACCTTGTAGGCACGGACAACGGTTGCAACCACAGCAGCTGATTGTAGAATGCCACATCATCTCTCTTTAGCCTTTTCACTGTAAGGCCTTGTTCACACCGCAGTTAATTGGTTAGTTATTTACATCAGGTATTGTGAGCCAAAACCAGGTGCGAGTCAAGAACACAGAACAGGTGAAAATCTTTTCATTATACCTTATGTCTGTGTAACCTCCACTCCTGGTTTTTGGCTCACAATCACTGATGGAAATAACTGATCAAATAACTGACGTGTGAACAAGGCCTAAGCTGCTGGTCCTGCAAACTCTTTGGGTATGTTCACACAAAGTTTTTTCTGTGCTTAAAAAACCTAACACATTTTATAAAAGAGTTTTTGATGCAGTTTTGTCATGGATTTTGATTCCTTCCTATTTTCAATGGAAATTCTGGACATGGACCCCACATAATGAATGGCCAGGGCACTTCTGTTTTCCATGGTGCAGTTTATGAAACCACAAGCTGAAAAAAGGGGTTGTCCCATCCGGGCCCCTGAAGTGAAGGGAGAGCACAATGCGCATGCATGGTCATCCTCCATTATACTATGAGTGCTCTGTAAATAGCTGATCACTGGCAATTCCATAGCAGTTAATGGAGATAGTGCTGCACATGCACACCGTTATGGAGGATCTGTGGATGACACTGTTATGGTGTACTGTGGATGACACACTGTTATGGGGGATCTGTGGATGACACTGTTATGGGGGATCTGTGGATAACACACTGTTATGGGGGGATTTGTGGAAGACACTGTTATGGGGGATCTGTGGATGACACTGTTATGGGGGATCTGTGGATGACACACTGTTATGGGGGATCTGTGGATGACACACTGTTATGGGGGATCTGTGGATGACACACTGTTATGGGGGATCTGTGGATGACACACTGTTATGGGGGATCTGTGGATGACACACTGTTATGGGGGATCTGTGGATGACACACTGTTATGGGGGGATCTGTGGATGACACACTGTTATGGGGGGATCTGTGGATGACACACTGTTATGAGGGATCTGTGGATGACACACTGTTATGAGGGATCTGTGGATGACACACTGTTATGGGGGATCTGCGGATGACACTGTTATGGGTGATCTGTGGATGACACACTGTTATGGGGGGATCTGTGGATGACACACTGTTATGGGGGATCTGTGGATGACACTGTTATGGGGGATCTGTGGATGACACACTGTTATGCAGGATCTGTGGATGACACTGTTATGGGGGATCTGTGGATGACACTGTTATGCGGGATCTGTGGATGACACACTGTTATGCAGGATCTGTGGATGACACACTATTATGGGGGATCTGTGGATGACACTGTTATGCAGGATCTGTGGATAACACACTGTTATAGGGGATCTGTGGATGACACTGTTATGGTGTACTGTGGATGACACACTGTTATGGGGGATCTGTGGATGACACTGTTATGCAGGATCTGTGGATGACACACTGTTATGGGGGATCTGTGGATGACACTGTTATGGGGGGATCTGTGGATGACACACTGTTATGAGGGATCTGTGGATGACACACTGTTATGGGGGATCTGTGGATGACACACTGTTATGGGGGATCTGTGGATGACACACTGTTATGGGGATCTGTGGATGACACACTGTTATGGGGGATCTGTGGATGACACACTGTTATGGGGGATCTGTGGATGACACACTGTTATGGAGGATCTGTGGATGACACACTGTTATGGGGGATCTGTGGATGACACACTGTTATGGGGGATCTGTGGATGACACACTGTTATGGGGATCTGTGGATGACACACTGTTATGCAGGATCTGTGGATGACACACTGTTATGGGGGATCTGTGGATGACACACTGTTATGGGGGATCTGTGGATGACACACTGTTATGGGGGATCTGTGGATGACACTGTTATGCAGGATCTGTGGATGACACACTGTTATGGAGGATCTGTGGATGACACTGTTATGGGGGATCTGTGGATGACACACTGTTATGGGGGATCTGTGGATGACACACTGTTATGGGGGATCTGTGGATGACACACTGTTATGGGGGATCTGTGGATGACACTGTTATGGGGGATCTGTGGATGACACACTGTTATGGAGGGATCTGTGGATGACACACTGTTATGGAGGATCTGTGGATGACACACTGTTATGGGGGATCTGTGGATGAAAAACTGTTATGCAGGATCTGTGGATGACACACTGTTATGCAGGATCTGTGGATGACACACTGTTATGCAGGATCTGTGGATGACACACTGTTATGGGGGATCTGTGTATGACACTGTTATGGGGGGGATCTGTGGATGACACACTGTTATGGGGGATCTGTGGATGACACTGTTATGCAGGATCTGTGGATGACACACTGTTATGGGGGATCTGTGGATGACACTGTTATGGGGGGGATCTGTGGATGACACACTGTTATGAGGGATCTGTGGATGACACACTGTTATGGGGGATCTGTGGATGACACTGTTATGGGGGGGATCTGTGGATGACACACTGTTATGGGGGATCTGTGGATGACACTGTTATGCAGGATCTGTGGATGACACACTGTTATGGGGGATCTGTGGATGACACTGTTATGGGGGTTCTGTGGATGACACACTGTTATGGGGGATCTGTGGATGACACTTATGCAGGATCTGTGGATTACACACTATTATGGGGGATCTGTGGATGACACACTGTTATGGATTATCTGTGGATGACACTGTTAGGGTGTACTGTGGATGACACACTGTTATGGGGGATCTGTGGATGACACACTGTTATGGGGGGATCTGTGGATGACACACTGTTTTGGGGGATCTGTGGATGACACACTGTTATGGGGGATCTGTGGATGACACACTGTTATGGGGGATCTGTGGATGACACACTGTTATGCAGGATCTGTGGATGACACACTGTTATGCAGGATCTGTGGATGACACACTGTTATGGGGGATCTGTGGATGACACTGTTATGGGGGATCTGTGGATGACACACTGTTATGGGGGATCTGTGGATGACACTGTTATGCAGGATCTGTGGATGACACACTGTTATGGGGATCTGTGGATGACACTGTTATGGGGGGGATCTGTGGATGACACACTCTTATGGGGGATCTGTGGATGATGTGTGAACAAGGCCTAAGCTGCTGATCCTGCAAACTCTTTGGGTATGTTCACACAAAGTTTTTCTGTGCTTAAAAACCTAACGCATTTTATAAAAGAGTTTTTGATGCAGTTTTGTCATGGATTTTGATTCCTTCCTATTTTCAATGGGAATTCTGGACATGGACCCCACATAATGAATGGCCAGGGCACTTCTGTTTTCTATGGTGCAGTTTATGAAACCACAAGCTGAAAAAAGGGGCCCCTGAAGTGAAGGGAGATCGGGCCCTGAAGTGAAGGGAGAGCACAATGCGCATGCATGGTCATCCTCCATTATACTATGAGTGCTCTGTAAATAGCTGATCACTGGCAATTCCATAGCAGTTAATGGAGATAGTGCTGCACATGACACACCGTTATGGAGGATCTGTGGATGACACTGTTATGGGGTATCTGTGGATGACACACTGTTATGGGGGATCTGTGGATGACACTGTTATGGGGGCATCTGTGGATGACACACTGTTATGGGGGATCTGTGGATGACACACTGTTATGGGGGATCTGTGGATGACACACTGTTATGGAGGATCTGTGGATGACACACTGTTATGGAGGATCTGTGGATGACACACTGTTATGGGGGATCTGTGGATGACACACTGTTATGGGGGATCTGTGGATGACACACTGTTATGGGGGATCTGTGGATGACACACTGTTATGGGGGATCTGTGGATGACACACTGTTATGAGGGATCTGTGGATGACACACTGTTATGGGGGATCTGTGGATGACACACTGTTATGGGGGATCTGTGGATGACACACTGTTATGGGGGATCTGTGGATGACACACTGTTATGGGGGATCTGTGGATGACACACTGTTATGGGGGATCTGTGGATGACACACTGTTATGGGGGATCTGTGGATGACACACTGTTATGCAGGATCTGTGGATGACACACTGTTATGGGGGATCTGTGGATGACACTGTTATGGGGGATCTGTGGATGACACACTGTTATGGGGGATCTGTGGATGACACACTGTTATGGGGGATCTGTGGATGACACTGTTATGGAGGATCTGTGGATGACACACTGTTATGGGGGATCTGTGGATGACACTGTTATGGGGGATCTGTGGATGACACACTGTTATGGGGGATCTGTGGATGACACTGTTATGGAGGATCTGTGGATGACACACTGTTATGGGGATCTGTGGATGACACACTGTTATGGGGGATCTGTGGATGACACACTGTTATGGGGGATCTGTGGATGACACACTGTTATGGGGGATCTGTGGATGACACACTGTTATGGGGGATCTGTGGATGACACACTGTTATGGGGGATCTGTGGATGACACACTGTTATGCAGGATCTGTGGATGACACACTGTTATGGGGGATCTGTGGATGACACACTGTTATGGGGGATCTGTGGATGACACACTGTTATGGGGGATCTGTGGATGACACACTGTTATGCAGGATCTGTGGATGACACACTGTTATGGGGGATCTGTGGATGACACTGTTATGGGGGATCTGTGGATGACACACTGTTATGGGGATCTGTGGATGACACACTGTTATGGGGGATCTGTGGATGACACACTGTTATGGGGATCTGTGGATGACACACTGTTATGGGGGATCTGTGGATGACACACTGTTATGGAGGATCTGTGGATGACACACTGTTATGGGGGATCTGTGGATGACACTGTTATGGGGGATCTGTGGATGACACACTGTTATGGGGGATCTGTGGATGACACACTGTTATGGCGGGATCTGTGGATGACACACTGTTATGGGGATCTGTGGATGACACTGTTATGGGGGATCTGTGGATGACACACTGTTATGGGGGATCTGTGGATGACACACTGTTATGGAGGATCTGTGGATGACACACTGTTATGGGGGATCTGTGGATGACACACTGTTATGGGGGATCTGTGGATGACACACTGTTATGGGGGATCTGTGGATGACACACTGTTATGCAGGATCTGTGGATGACACACTGTTATGCAGGATCTGTGGATGACACACTGTTATGGGGGATCTGTGGATGACACTGTTATGGGGGATCTGTGGATGACACACTGTTATGGGGGATCTGTGGATGACACTTATGCAGGATCTGTGGATGACACACTGTTATGGGGATCTGTGGATGACACTGTTATGGGGGGGATCTGTGGATGACACACTCTTATGGGGGATCTGTGGATGATGTGTGAACAAGGCCTAAGCTGCTGATCCTGCAAACTCTTTGGGTATGTTCACACAAAGTTTTTTCTGTGCTTAAAAAAACCTAACGCATTTTATAAAAGAGTTTTTGATGCAGTTTTGTCATGGATTTTGATTCCTTCCTATTTTCAATGGGAATTCTGGACATGGACCCCACATAATGAATGGCCAGGGCACTTCTGTTTTCTATGGTGCAGTTTATGAAACCACAAGCTGAAAAAAGGGGCCCCTGAAGTGAAGGGAGATCCGGGCCCCTGAAGTGAAGGGAGAGCACAATGCGCATGCATGGTCATCCTCCATTATACTATGAGTGCTCTGTAAATAGCTGATCACTGGCAATTCCATAGCAGTTAATGGAGATAGTGCTGCACATGCACACCGTTATGGAGGATCTGTGGATGACACTGTTATGGTGTACTGTGGATGACACACTGTTATGGGGGATCTGTGGATGACACTGTTATGGGGCATCTGTGGATGACACACTGTTATGGGGGGATCTGTGGATGACACACTGTTATGCAGGATCTGTGGATGACACACTGTTATGCAGGATCTGTGGATGACACACTGTTATGGGGGGATCTGTGGATGACACTGTTATGGGGGGATCTGTGGATGACACACTGTTATGGAGTATCTGTGGATGACACTGTTATGGAGGATCTGTGGATGACACACTGTTATGGGGGATCTGTGGATGACACTGTTATGCGGGATCTGTGGATGACACACTGTTATGGGGGATCTGTGGATGACACACCGTTATGGAGGATCTGTGGATGACACACTGTTATGGGTGTATCTGTGGATGACACACTGTTATGGGGGATCTGTGGATGACACACTGTTATGGGGGATCTGTGGATGGCACACTGTTATGCGGGATCTGTGGATGACACTGTTATGGGGATCTGTGGATGACACACTGTTATGGAGGATCTGTGGATGACACACTGTTATGGGGGATCTGTGGATGACACTGTTATGGGGATCTGTGGATGACACACTGTTATGGGGGATCTGTGGATGACACTGTTATGGGGGATCTGTGGATGACACTGTTATGGGGGATCTGGGGGTGGCACTGTTATGGGGGATCTGGGGGTGGCACTGTTATGGCGGATCTGGCGGTGGCACTGTTATGGGGGATCTGTGGATGACAGACTGTTATGGGGGATCTGTGGATGACACACTGTTATGGGGGATCTGTGGATGAAACACTGTTATGCAGGATCTGTGGATGACACTGTTATGGTGGATCTGTGGAGGACACACTGTTATGGGCAGTGGCGTAACTAGAGTGTTATGGACCCCAGTGCAAACTTTGGATCGCCCCCCCCCCCCATTTTTACAAAGAGGCGACAGATTTTCTTTACAATATGGGCTCTTTCACACGAGATCACAGTGAGATAAAGTTGTCACCGTCATTTTGTAGCAAAAAGATCACAGAGAGGTACTGAGCATTATCAATCATGTTAAAGGGGTTGTTCCATCTCAGACAATGGGGGCATATCGCTATCCCATTGTACCCGCAGCTATATCGAGAACGGAGCCCCGAAAGTGAAGGAGGGCGCACTGCACATGCGCAGCCGCCCTCCATTTATTTTCTATGGGGCCGGTGAATATAGCCGAGCACTGGCTTGGCTATTTCCGTCGGCCCCATAGAAATGAATGGGAGCATGGGCCGCGCATGCGCTTGGTGGTGGACGGACCCCGGGAAACCTGGGGTCCTCCAGCCACAGCTCTCCCCGCTCCGTTCTCTGCGGGTCCCGCACCTTTCAGACAATGGGATAGCGATATCCTAGCGATATGCCCCCATTTTCTGAGATGGAAATACCCCTTTAATGCTCTGTGTCTCCCTGTCCGGAACGGGGCTTGGCTTGCTTTCACACAGCGGATTACCCGCACAGGATTCGCTCGTGTTAAAGAGCCCTAAGCCCAATGCATGCCTACACTCACCCAGTCCTCATAAAATCTGGTCCTACCTCATCCAGGGTGTCGCTGGCGTCGGCGTGATGTCCACTGAATCCAGAACAAGGTCCCTGTGGTGATAGAGAAAAAAGGAATATTCACATAAGGAAGGGATGGTGACTGCCCCAGTGAGATCCCCAGCAGGGGGCGCTGTGCTGGCCTGTAAGACTGAGCCATGGCAATGTATAGCAGGGTAATCTAGGACATTTCCCCTAAATGCTACTACACAGCAGTTATGCCCACCTTTGTTCCTGTCACAGTAGTTATGCCTACTTTAACACACACGCAAGGTCCGCCTGGGGTATGGATCCCATTAGTAAAGAGGATCTCCATTATGTGTATGATGGGGCTACATCTTGAACTTTCCTTTAACAATGATGATGGTAAAATCACAGGTTATCGACACAGTCTTGCATTCTGAATGTATACTTTGGTGCAAACAATTCACTGATAAGTCTTGACAAATGGAAAATTTGCCCCCATCGTACAACTTTTCAGTCGTTGCTAAATGCAGAAATATGGCAGTGATTAGAGGCTTATCTGTAGTATCATCTGAGCCCAAATCCTGTTCTCAGGGGACTCAGGGGGTGAGGTGCGTCCATGATATAGATTGATGTTTACGTTTATACTAAACTGTTATAAGGCTTAACAATAACAATTGGTCTTACTAAACCATCATACTGATGTTATAATTGAGAGATTAGCCAACATATCATACATGGAGGACATGTCTGAGCCCCAGCACCGCGCCAATACCAAGGTTTCTCGAGTAGCTTGGGACCTAACACTCACCTACCTGTGCCGGATGGGCAATACCAGGGGCCAGTGGGCGAATTAAAAGAGTATAAAGGCCGACTCACAGCAAACTCCTCAGTTACCTCCAGCATGTAACCATGCTTGCAATAAGAGGAGAGAGGAGGCTGTGAGCCCCACCCAAGACTGGCTTATATGGCCCAGGCCTCAGAGGTGCACCTAAATGTAGCCTGTATATGAAAATCAGGCATATTTACATAGGAGTTTATACACCTCCAAGCATTTCTATATACAAAACAACAGAAAAAATGGCGTGGTGTTAAACAGGCAGGAAGTGCTCAAACCCAAATGCAGTTCCTGCACTTGTAGCCCTTTGCTAATGGCGATCCCCAGCAAAAATGCATACGGTGGAGGATGCCCGCAGCAGACCACAAGTACCACAATAGACATCCTACACATGGTGGCAATTCAATTGTGTGGCTGTGATAAGGCTTAGAAATGAAATACAGATACAAACCTGATTTTCTACCACTCATGTGATCCACTTTATTGGTCAAAATTAATTGTAACAGATACCATAGCACAAAGGGTTAAGCAGGTCCTTACAGAGTATGCCGTAACTTTAGACAATTCACTGTGAATCAGCTAAATCTCATCATAGTTCCGGACCTGACCACCAGGGGGCTGAGAGGTCCGTACCAGGCATGGGAAATAGACAGCTGCTGTACAGTCAGCTATTTCCCATGCCTGGTAAGGTCCAGGTCCGTATCATGCATGGAGTTTAGACACAACCAGTCTGTAAGGGGCGGGAGGAAGCAGTCACATGATCTCATGACGTCTTGCCCTCAAAGAAGCCAATACATTCTAGGCTTTATCATTGCCTCAGTGTCGCTGTCCCTCACCAGTCGTTCACTCGCCATCAGCTGTCACTATGGCGACTCGGGCCTCAAACCGGCCATACCACATAGTGGTCTTCGGGGCCACTGGCTTCACAGGACAGTTCGTGGTGGAGGAAGTGGCCCGGGCGGCTGACGGGGAAGACTACAGGGGCCAAGAGCTCCGCTGGGCTGTAGCTGGCCGGAGCAAGAAGAAGCTGGAGGAGGTGCTGAGCTGGGCGGCCGAGAGACTGGGTGAGTGCGGGGACATGGGGGACATAGCTGTAGGAAGCCCCCCCCCCAAGCTGCGTCACTGCTGTTCTGCTGGTGTGGGACTACAACTCTCAGCATGCTATGCCAGTCAGTCTGTATACACTCTGAAGTGGATGGGCCATGGTTTGGGCTCCTGCAGATCCGCTACATCAGGTTTCCCCCACAGAGTCATATACATGACTGTCACTTAGTCACCGCAGATTTCCAGTTCTGGATGAAGCTGAAGTTGGTTTCAGTTTGTTATTAACATCATTTGTATTTTTTGTTTTTTTTAAAGAATTTTGAGAAAACCTCATCAATAGTAACAGAAAAAGTTGCAGTGAGCCGTGCTTACATCAGTTGAAAGCAAAGTCAAAATACAAAAGATGGGCACAAAAAGGGCATCAAAGTGGGCACAAAAAAAGTGCGATTTAAAAATTAAATGAATTCGGGCCAAAGATGTCACACTGCCAACATACAGAGGGCGATGTCCCGCATCAGATATAGTGGAGTTCAGCCTGGTCCGAACAGGTTCTGGGCATAAACACTGGCATCAAAGTGGGCAGACGGAAACTTTTTACTGATTTGAATAAGTAACTGATTTTTTTAAGGGGTTAAATGAATTCGGGCCGGTGATCTCGCACTGCCAACATACAGAGGGTGATGCTCCGCATCAGATACAGTGGAGCTCAGCCTGGCCCGAACAGGTTCTGGGCATGAAAACTGGCATCGAAGTTGGCAGACGGACACTTTTCACTGAATTGAATAAGTAACTGATATTTTTAAGGGGTTAAATGAATTCGGGCCAGTGATCTCGCACTGCCAACATACAGAGGGTGATGCCCCTCATCAGATACAGTGGAGCTCAGCCTGGTCCGAACAGGTTCTGGGCATGAAAACTGGCATCAAAGTTATGGGCAGCTTTCCACTCAGTCCGGTAGAAGACTCATAACACATTGTGATACCACAGAAAAGCTTACCGTATCACTCAGCTCTGCTGAACGTGGATCATTTTAACCTTATTGCTTGCCAGTTGCCAGTCTAGTCTTTGTAACCCTGTGAGAAGTCTTGATTTCAGTACCAGTCACTGTGTCTGTCTATTCATTTGTAGGAAAGCCTCAGCTGAAGTCCATTGACATCATAATCTCCGACATTAGTGACGCCCCCTCCCTCGATGCCATGTGTAAGAAGGCCTCCGTTGTTCTCGACTGTGTGGGTCCAGTAAGTATCATACGGCTGTACGACGCCAGTCACTGCCACCATTGTCTCCTGTCTGTGGGTCCTTCTGGTGGCATTGATGTCCTCCATGTGATGTGTTCGTCACTACTGTTGTTTTAGTTTTTCTGTTCCTGTTCAGTAATATGGCCGACAATAATGCCACTAAACAAGTCAGTCTGACGACTAAAGTCTATTGTGATAGTACTGTGTCGTGGATATGTGAGTAGTGTGGTGTGGCGGTATTGTATGAGATGTGGAAAGCCGTCATTCACCTCTTATCCAACACAGAAGTGACATCTTGCATCATTAGACTGTACATTGTGGCTCTACCGGTCAAAGTTCTCTGCATATCAGATACTCAGGGGGCAGGAGGGTGTGATCCACAATAAATGAAGTCATTTCTGATAGCAGGAGGATTTTGTTTGAGACACATCCAAAGCTTTTTTTACATAATACCGTATATTGTGTAAGTGTGAGCTGCAGGAGAGACGTCCAAGTAGGTGAGAAGTGAGTGTCGTTACATGAGCCGTTCCCTCAGCTCCTCGCCCCCTTATGTTATAAAGGACGTATTCACATTATGAAGAAGAAAATAATAATTGCAGGGAAGACGCCCGACTTTCCTTTTATCATTTTACATCTTTACTGCTGATAAAAACGCGTGGGAAGCCATCCAGAATCCATGGATTATGTTCTATAGATTTCTTGGAGATGATGAAGGATCTGGCTTCTGAATGTATGTTTTATGTTCTTTTAGTACAGGTTTTATGGTGAACCTGTGGTAAAGGCCTGCGTTGAGAATGGAGCGCACTTTGTTGATATCAGTGGAGAACCCCAGGTAAGATTTACCAGTCTCTTCATACACTCCTATGGGCTTGTGTTCTTTAGGTTATTTTCTGTCTCTAACCAAAGCTTCACCGTTTACTTTATAGTCCTGTACAATATACTATTCGTCCCAAAATAAAACCTTTGGGTAGTCCAAGTCACTGAAAACGTGGTCACATTTACAATAAATGCATGTTTTTGCTGCAGTCTTTATGCAGTTGCAGTTTTTGTCAGCGAAAACATTGGCATTGGAATCCCTGGCACAAATCCCTGGCCAGCCACAAGTCTATTAATCCAGGGGTGCTGTTAGGTCGGATTAGCACAGGCAAGCAGTGATTATTTTTTTATAGTTGTATTGCTAAAATCCACCCACATTTCAGCCGTCTGAATTCGGCTTTAAAGGGGTTTGCTAAGATGTTAATACTGATGACGGTCCTCAGGATAGAATAAAAGGAATCGTGACCTGCATCTTCTTATTTCCCGCAAGTTTTAGTCCAGCCTTGTGCTATATGTGAACTGGAATTAAAACTTGTGAAAAGAAGAAATGCAGGTCACGATTCCTTTTATTCTTTACAGTTTGGAGCGGAGAGGAGCCTGACCGCTGGTGACCGTGGAGCTTGTTAAAAACTGGGACATTGGTGCTGTCTTCATATACTATTGTCCATCCTCAGGATAGGTCATCAGTATCTTATTGGTGGGGGAATCGTATAATAGAGAGACGGCTCAACCTGTATATAGAGGGAAAAAAATGGTGCTCCAATGCGCCAAATCTAAACAAATTGTCAAAATGATGCTAACGATATGGCACTCATAATCCGAACAAATATTTTTAATAATCAATAAATTACATAGGTAACAATAAAAATACTAAAAACAATCCAGGAACTGCAAATTAATAATCAACTTCATCCAATTTCATAAACTGCATTAATTTACAACATACATGAATTTATTGGTGTTCGTGTCCAATTATCCTTACTGGGTACTCTGGTATACTTGTATTATGGAGAGCTGATGATGTATTATTACTTGAAAAAGACCAGTTTGTCTGTATGCATAAAAATCCCGTAGATTTTGATAAAGCTGAAGCGGCGTTTTTGTCAAGTAATTGCTTAACCCATGTGGTAGAGTCTATGTGCAGATGGTGGCGTCCACCGTATCATATGCACTCCTCGCCTTACCTCTATCCCGCCGGTACTTTGCCACACTTGGCCAGTAACTCACCTTTTTTAGCTTAATTAGGCGGCATGCCACATGTCGGCGGGCTGAAGTTTTACTTCGCAAGTTCCCCGAGATCCTCCCCCGTTACATTCAAGGGTGGTTTGTAATATGCGGCATCTGCCAGATAGGACTCGATTCTCGAGTTGAAGAGTAGTCCGAACAAAGTGGGATCTCCGTACCCACAGTAAGCCAGGGCTTTATTTGAAGTTTCAGCGTACGCTAATTAGGAGGTATTTGGAGCTAAGATTTACCGTAATTCTTTTCCAAACGCGTTTCGAGGTCTTAATATGTCTCTGCCACTGAGGAAGAGGTCAGAGACATATTAAGACCTCGAAACACGTTTGGGAAATAATTAAATCTTAGCTCCAAATACCTCCTAATTAGCGTACGCTGAAACTTCAAATAAAGCCTTGGCTTACTGTCCCATGTAAATAACTTCCCTCCCTTCAACCCTAACATACAGTCCCAATTAAATAACTACAACTCCCAGCATTGCTCTGCCTCTCCCTTCACTTACCTCTCCTCATGTAGCAGACATCACCACAGCTTCTTCCCAGGACTTCTCTTCACTGCTGACCGCCATCCTTTCCTGCACTGGTCACATGATGATGACATCATTGCAGGTTCTTTCCAGCTACTGCATTTAGAGCTGATCACATGGACTGTGATGTCATCACAGGTCCTTCAGCTCTTGCAGGGCATCAGATTCAATTGCATTGTGGTCCTGCGGATGGCAATACAGTTGTATCTAGCTGGCAGGCAGGACATTCGGGGCCTGGGACAAAACATCAGGGGCCCAGGGCTCGAATGTTTTAACCTAGCAACAACCCTGTTCAGCACACTTGTAATGACGCCTGATTATCCTCCAACATGACAAGGCTAGTCTTCAGCCTGCAGAGACTGATAAAACATAAGCTATAAATTGATATTTTTGTGACCTTCCTCTTGTAGCATTATGGAACTGGTATTTAAAGGGGTATTCCAGTTACATTATGTAATCCCCTATCCACAGGATAGGTGATAACTATTAGATCACTGAGGGTCTTACCACAGGGATCCCCTCCGATCACAAAGATGGGGGCCCTATGCCCACTGCCGCCCCTGTATTAAATGGAGTGGCCAGTCGGGTATGCACATGGCCACTCCATTCATCTGATATCACTAGTTAGTATTTGCCCTATATGACACACTGACATTTTTCCCCCCCTTTTGGTTGAGAAAAAGTGCATGTTATAGGGTGAAAAAATGGTACATATAAAATTATTATGTATATAGGCTCTCATATGGCCCCATTGCATAGGGTGTACTTGGACCTTGCATTGAGTTCCATCACTTAGGCTTCATTCACACACAGCTTTTGTGGTGTTTTTTGGCCCATTCAGAGCATGCAGCATTAAAAAACAAAAAGCTGACCTAAAAATACCAGCAGGGACCGAAAGTAGACAGAAATGGGGCGGGGTTGTGGAAATAGCAGGACAGTAGTCAGTTTATTCTTGGCTATAGGTTACCTTTAGGGTTGTCGGCTCCTAGGCCAGACCTACACTTTAAAAGTAGCATCTGTCCGCAGCTGTTTTTGAAAAAAACAACACACTGAAAAGAAACTTTCATTCCAAAAACTGTTGTGTTAAGACGCCGTCATACAGACAGATGTCGTTAACACAGACATTACATTTTTTTTTGTATATTTATGCCATAAAACTGTCATAACTGCACTGATTAATCTCCCCCAGTGAGCCCTGTATCCTACTATATTATGGAATGCCTCCACCACTAGGGGGAGCTCTGCACACATGAGTTTATGCAGTTAGTGGAGAATCTAATAGGAGCTTTGTAAATCTTTCCAATGAGCGCCCTCTATTGGCGGCTGCAGGAAAATTGTTTGACTGTGTTGGACAGCAATGAAAGCTGACGGCTCATTTTCCCCACAGATCCCATAGTGGAGGTGAATTTAGACAGGCCAATGAGCAGCAGATTGTACAACAAGGATTGAACGACAGGGGGGGAGGTATTTTATTTTTTAAAGAGTAACTTAACTTTTGAGTAAAATTTTATTTTGATGTCTCTAATGCCCTAATAATTGTTTTTCTAATATACTTTATTAATGCAGTTTCCACCCCCTATAGCGCACTATTCCCGTGTGCTTAAAACTGACATTTCTGTACAGCATTGACTGCTCAGCGGTGTACGGAGTATGGACATGACATTTTATGAATGGGTCCGCAGTGCAGTGAGTATGGGCAGGAACTCTTGGCATAGCACATGGGTACAGGGTATGCCAGAATTAGCTGAGCGGAGTGGGCTCCTGCCTGCGCCTGCCTCGCTAAACTAAGAGAAATGCATGTCAGCAGGAGCCCACTCCGCTCAGCTAATCCTGGCATACCACATCGGTAGAGGGTACCCATGTGTTATGCCAGGAGTTAGTAAACCTCCAGGGGGCACGGGCAGGACCAGCAATATGCGCTCCTGCTCATACGCACTGCTGCGGTGGCCCCATTTATAAAGTGTTATATTCGAACTCCTACACCGCTGAGCAGTCAGCGCTGTACGGAAATGTCAGTTTTAAGCACACAGGGAATAGTGCCCTATGGGGAGGGGGAACTGTAATGAAAATACAAAATCCATTAATAAAGTATATTAGAAAAACTATTATTAGGGACATCATATTAAAATGTTACTCAATGGTTTAGTTACTCTTTAAATTGTATTAAATTCAATACAGAAATACACATCCTGAGACAAACCTATGGGCGATGCACCTCTGACAGTAGTCTATGTCGGAAGCATACGTAAGGTGTATTTCTCAACCTATATGTGCGATGTACTGTACATGGCAAGTGCAGTATGAACACAGCATTATTCAGACCGTGGCATTCTGCCTGTAGAAGTGTTGTATTGTAGTGAGATTTTGCTGTTTAATGATCCTGTTCTGTCTTCTCTACAGTTTCTTGAGTCAATGTACGTGAAGTATGACCGGCAGGCAGCAGACAATGGGGTGTATGTTGTTGGAAGCAGTGGATTTGACTCCATTCCTGCTGATCTAGGGGTTTTATTCACCAGGAACAGCATACAAGGTACTAATAATGTGTTACATTTTGTTTTCATAAATTAGAGGGACCCTTCATCAGAAAAGGGGTGTTTTTGTAAATTCAATATTCCTAAATTGTTTTGCTGCTATAAGGGGAATTTTACCTGCAAGGTAATTCTTATTCTAATAATATGTGGAGAATGACAGCCCTGTTGTTCTCTTGATTGGAGTAGATAAAGATGCCCAAGAAGAACCTTGGATTGATTAGTATAATCTGACCGCCACACTACTGGGATAGCAGATGGGAAGTTGTTGTGCTCCAATTCAGTCTCTTCTCCTGGTCTGACGAGTGTTAAGTGAGACTCTCTGCCGTGCTAAAAGTCCAGACAGAGAGGAAGTATCAGACACTGGGCAGGAACTAGTATACATGGAGCGAGTTCAAAAAATTATATCCTAAAGACCATCCACTGTTCTTTATGGAAAAAATATTCCCATGTGGGTTATTAATATGTGGTGACATGTTTTCATGGAAGTGTCCCCTTAGCTAGCTGATAATTATTTGTAATAACGTTTCCATTGTTGCTTTTATAAAAAATATTAAACTTAATACTGTAGGTGACGTACAGTGTCTTGCAAAAGTAGATAACCTACTAGACTTTTTTCGTGTTTTGTTACATTACAGCCTTAAGTTCAATGTTTTGTTAATCTGAATTTTATGTGATGGATCAGAACACAATAGTCTAAGTTGGTGAAGTGAAATGAGAAAAATATATAAATAAAACTATTGTTTAGAAATAGAAAACAGAAAATTGGCATGTGCGTATGTATTCACCCCTTTGTTAGGAAGCCCATAAAAAGCTCTGGTGCAACCAATTACCTTCAGAAGTCACATAATTAGTGAAATGATGTCCACCTGTGTGCAATCCAAGTGTCACATGATCTGTCATTACATATACACACCTTTTTTGAAAGGCCCCAGAGGCTGCAACACCTAAGCAAGAGGCATCACTAACCAAACACTGCCATGAAGACCAAGGAACTCTCCAAACAAGTAAGGGACAATGTTGTTGAGAAGTACAAGTCAGGGTTAGGTTATAAAACCAAATCTTTGATGACCCCCAGGAGCACCATCAAATCTATCATAAACAAATGGAAAGAACATGGCACAACCACAAACCTGCCAAGAGATGGCCGCCCTCCAAAACTCACGGACCGGGCAAGGAGGGCATTAATCAGAAGAGGCTGCACAGACACCTAAGGTAACCCTGGAGGAGCTGCAGAGTTCCACAGCAGAGACTGGAGTATCTGTACATAGGACGACAATAAGCCATACGCTCCATAGAGTTGGGCTTTATGGCAGAGTGGCCAGAAGAAAGCCATTACTTTCAGCAAAAAGGCGCATTGTGAGTTTGCGAAATGGCATGTGGAATACTCCCAAAATGTATGGAGGAAGGAAGAAAATCTGTGGTCAGAGTTAAAGATTGCTGTTCGCAAGCACAAACCATCCAACTTGAAGGAGCTGGAGCAGTTTTGCAAGGAGGAATAGGAAAAAATCACAGTGGTAAGATGTGGCAAGCTCATAGAGACTTATCCAAAGCGACTTGGAGCTGTGATTGCTGCAAAAGGTTGGCTCTACAAAGTATTGACTTTAGGGGGGTGAATAGTTATGCACATTGACTTTTTCCTGTTATTTTGCTTCACAATAAAAAAACAAATAAGCAAACATCTTCAAAGTTGTGAGCATATTCTGTAAATTAAATGATGCAAATCCTCAAACAATCCATGTTAATTGCAGGTTGTGAGGCACCAAAATACAAAAAAGTGGAGGGGGGGTGTGAATACTTTTGCAAGGCACCGTATTTATACTTATGTGGAGTAAAATTCTGGATTCCAGGACAGGCCCTATTAACATTTTGAGGACACAACAATGTACTATATTTTTTAATTCCCCCCACCCCATTCCCAGAGCCATAACTTTTTTATTTTTCTGTTAACATAGCCATATAAGGGCTTGTTTTTAGCTGGACAAGTTGCACTTTCTAATTTCACCATTTAATTTTGCATACAACTTAATGGGAAGCTGGAAAAAATCCAAATGGGGTGGAGTTGTAAAAGAAACGATTGTGCGATCATTTTATGGGTTCCGTTTCTATGGCATTCCAAATACGGCAAAACTGACCAGTTACCTGTGTTCTCTGGAATATGTAGAAAACAGTTTGTTCTTTGCATTATCATATTCTGACCCCATAACTTTTTATATTTCCATCCTCTGAGCTGTTTGAAGGCTCATTTTTTTTCCGGGTGATAGTTTTTATGTTACTGTGTACATCGCTTGCATGATCAGTGGATTGTGGACAATTGTAAAGAAATGTAAGGACTTTTTTTTCTAATTCTCAGGAACCCTGACAGCTGTAGAGAGTTTTTTGTCTTTCAAGTCTGGACCAGAGGTTAGTTTCATTGATTTCATTGATTGATCACTTATTAAAATAAACAATGCCATCAATGGATGGACGGGGAAACGTTCCTCTTGGAAATAGCAAGAAATCTTTGATGCAGATTTACTAAACCTATAGATGGTGTAAACGTACACAGGCCGCCTAGACATGCGACAAAGTTATTACTGCGGCTCTGGCTGGATGAGAAATTGGGTGCAGGGATAGACGCTTTCTTTTAGGTTGGTCTAGTTTGAGACAGAATTTTATGCCAGAATTGTGGTGCAATCATGGTTGCAATTTAGTTCATGCCCCTTTACCCCAAATCCGCTCTGCCTGGGCTAGCCTCAGAAAATATCTCAAAACCTAGAGGTTTAAATTGTGCCACATTTACACTGGTCCCCTGGCGCAGTCACATTGGTAAATATGGGCCTTTGTGCATCGAACAGGAAAAGCGAAATGGGAAATTGAGTAGAAATTGAAAGTGATGTTTTCATGATACCCTGTAAATGTGGTAGCAAATGTGATTAACCCTTTCACTACCGGTAGTTTTTTGTTTTTCGCGTTTTCATTTTTCTTCCCTATCTTCCTTAAGCCATAACTTTTTTATATTTCCATTCACATATCTGTTATGAGGGCTTATTTTATTGCGGGACAAATTGTACTTTTTAATGCCACCATTAATTATGGCAAAAAATGTAGTGGGAAGTGGTTAAAAAATTCCAAATAGGGTGAAATTGGAAAAAAAGCGCAATTTCTCCACGGTTTTACGGTTTTTGTTCTCACGGAGTTTAATTTTTGCCAAAACTGACACATACCCTATATTCTCTGGGTCAGTACGATTACCACATATGTATAGGTTTTTTATATCCAAATAGTGTAAAAATAAATGTAAAAAAGTTTTTTTTTTTACATCACCATATTCTGACCTGTGTCGGGGCTTATTTTTTGCGGACAATCCGTAGTTTTTATTGACACCATTTTGGAGTGTGTGTGACTTTTTGATCACATTTTATTATTTTTTTTGCGGTAAGAGAAGCAATAAAAAAATGGCAAATTGGTCCTTTTGACCTTTTATCCTTTACGCCAATTCACCGTATTGGAATTTTTAAAAATATTTTAATAGTACAGGCGTTTTTGGTCGCGGTGATACCCATGATGTTTATATTTATTGTTTTTTAGGTTTTTTTATTATACGGAAAGGCGGGTGATTTAAACTTATGTTTTCTATATGATGATTTTAAAGATCATATATGAGCCTATAAATTCTGTTTTTAAATTTTTCATTTTGGGCTATCAGGGATTTTTAAAATGAGTTTTGGACTGCAGATTGTACATTTCTTTTCCTGACTTGCCATCTGGTTGCCAAAATAAGAATTGCAGCATGAACACTATCAACCTCGTCAGCCAGGCTTACAGTGTTCAGCGCAACTACTGATGCCCACATTGGCCACACGGGGCATCGGTAGGAAGCCCAGAAACATGAGCTTCCAGGTTTTTGTGCATTTAGATGCCGTGATCTCACTTGATCACGGCATCTAAAGCCTTTAATTACCGCAATCAGCATTATTGCCGGTTATGGTAATTAGCCGAGATCTGCTGGCCAAGGCGCCCGCTGCACGTGCCAATGGGCGCCATGTTCACACATCGCTCCAGTGCCGTACATGTACGGCGCTGGTAGCTAAATGGTTAATGGCTATTGACACTATTAGAGCAATTTTTTATGATAGCATTTTACTCATTTTGGACTAAAAATCATTTTTTAAATTAGTCTTTATTAAAACATTTTAGCGGTTTTTGTGATGCATGCAGTTAACATTTTGTAGACTGTGTGAAACCTTGTCTCTGATCTCCTGACCTCATAAATACTCATTATAGCTAAACTCTTATCAAACTGATAAGAATATGACTTAAAGGGGTTGTCTGGGCTTTTACTATTGATGACCGCGATCAGCTGTATGAGGAGATGGCGAGTACAGTGCGCACGTGCCATCTCCCATCTCCTCTCCTGTCCGCTGCTGTCTATGGCAAATGATGATCAGGAAGGGAGACGGCATGTGTGCACAGTGTGCACCGTCTCTTCATACAGCTGATTGGACCCCGCCACTCGATATTCATGACCTATCCTGAGTTTAGCTCATCAATGCTAAAGCCTGGACAACCCCTTTAAATAAGTGTTTCGGGTCAGGAGATCAGAGATTAGGCTTTAACTGACAGAACCCAGGAGAGGCAGTCTCCAGAACCAATTGTTAACAGCATGTATCGCCAAAACTGCTGAAAATGTTTAATAAAGACCAATTTAAAAAAAAAAATTGTCAAAAATAAATAAAATACAATCATCAAACAAATTGTCCCCAAGGTGTTCATAGCATTTAAAGGGGTTATCCCACTAATAAAAAAAAAATCTTTCATGCACACAATTATTTTAACTTTAGCAATGACAGAAATGCTGCTCACTAGTGTAATTTTAATGTTACCCACTTATCTGCTGCTGTTTATTTCTTTACTTTCTGTGGGTGGGCAGCAGCTCATCCCATGTGACAATCAAGCACCTGCATCTCCCAGGAGTGCAGTGGTTTCAGCTCTTGTTAACCCCTTCTCATGTCTTCCTCTCCTGCATAGAACATGGTGATTCCACTAATAAATAGCACTATGCTATGCAGTGGCCTCCCTCTGTTTTCTCTTCCACTGTCTAGAAAGAGATATAGCCGCATTCTTCTATGAATTTAGAAGTGGGGCTGAGTGAATGAAAGATGTCTGGGCCACTTCACCTGGTTTACTGTGCGATTGCTACTCCAGCACTGAGTAGGAAGGGTGCAGGGAAGATACTGAGCATGTCTAGTCCACTAGTGAATGCAGGAGAAGGTGGACCAGAATGTTCGCCACAGGAGAAACAGCAGGGGGCAACAATACTTTATTTTCAATGGCCTATTCAAAGTGTAGTGATGGTTTTTGTGGGATAACACCTAATAACTAACTAGCCTTGCCGTAAAAGCTAATGACCGCATGATTTCGCAGTAAAATCGTGTGGCCATTGCCTCGCGCTAGTGGACATAGTTTTTATATGTGCCTATATATAGATAGAACTTCTCTATCTGTTGGGACCATGATGTAGCAAAGTAAGGCTAGGGCTCCATGGTGAATTTATGTAAAATTGCAGGTTAATGTGCAATTGTAACATTTCCTTCTGAATTATTGTGATTGTTGCGCATAGTATTGGGAAACATTGAAGTTGCAGGAACCCTGACTGGAGCCCTAGCCTAAATTCTGTAGTAAATGATTCACCCACCACGCATACGTTCTTGGTGTGTTATATAGGGTACTTGTCTTAATGATGGCACCTGGCAGTCTGCTGTTCATGGAGCTGCAGATCTGGGAAATGTCAAGAACCTAAGAAAGAAATTAGGACTCAAGCCACTTCCTGTTATTGGTAAAAAGTTAAAAATAAGGTAAGACACTTATTTATCTAAAGCTTTATTTAGTGCATAATTGTAGTACCACGTGCATTTATTTTCTTTGTTATGCAGCGAAGTCTCCTATGACTATGAAGCACGTTTACTTCATTTCATGAAAGAAGGGCTAGATAATGCATCAGGCACTCTTGGTCTAATATTAATCGTTCTGCTCTAAACATGACTGATACTATGTCCACACTTAGCCACAGTGACGTACCTGTACATCTGTGGCTGAGGGCTTGTATGGATGGGATGCTGCACGGAGCACGCTCCATACACAGCAAGTGTACACTGGTCATTTAACCACCCAGATGCCGTGTTCAACAGTGATCTCTGCATATGTGAGGTTAGGCAGAGGGATGCGGGGCTCCCTCTGCCTTCCAATCGGATCCCCCACAGTGAAATCGCAGGGCTTCAACCAGTTACCAGGACAGCTTGGGTGCTGATGAAGCTTCCCAATCCTGTCATAGGGCCTGTCATCGTAATTTGCTTGGTGAGCTGTGCACAAAGCACAGCTCAGCAGGTAGAGTGGCAGAATCTCCTTAATTATAATAGATTTCTATTATGGTGAATAGGACAACGAATCAAAAGATCCCATGTTCTAGGGGGTGTAAAAGTTTGAAAAGAAAGTTAAAAAATACAAAAAAAAAATTAAGTTTAAATCACCACCTTTCCCCTTTTTACATATGTATACATACGTATTGCCACATCCGATAATGTCTAAACTATTAGAATATGAAAACCTGCGCGATTTGCGCGATATGTTATCTCCCTCAAAAATTTAATAAAAGTGATGAAAAAGTTGTATGCGCCCCAAAAATGATACCAATAAAAACTGCAGTTCGTCCCGTAAAAAACAAGCCCTCATACAGCTCTGTGGATGGAAAACTAAAAAAGGTATGGCTGTCAGATAATGGCGATGCAAAGAAAGTTTTGACTATTTCAAAGGTTTTTATTTTTTGTAAAGTAGCAAAAAAAAATAATATATATATATATATATATATATATATATATATAAATTTGATATAGGCCTCATGCACACGACCGTTTTTTTATGCTGTACGCAAAAAGGGGTTCCGTTGTTCAGTGGTCCGTGTCCGTTTTTGCCTTCCGTTGTGTTTCCGTGTGTCTTCCGTTTTTTTTAGCGGACATGACCCAAAAGATTTTACCAAAAGACAGGCTGACAATGTTTCCCAAGTGCCTGCCAAGGGATCCGCAAAAAAAACGGACACGGAACACGGATGACACACGGATGGCCATCCGCATTTTTCACGGACCCATTGACTTGAATGGGTCCGTGAACCGTTTTTCACGGACAAGAATAGGACAGGTTATATTTTTTTGACGGACTGGAATCACGGACCACGGACGCGGAGGACAAACGGTGCATTTGCCGAGGTTTCCACGGACCCATTGAAAACCAATGGGTCCGCAGAAAATCACGAAAAACGGAGCAACGGACACGGAATCAAACAATGGTCGTGTACATGAGGCCATAGGGGGTGGGAACATACCAATCCAGCACCCTGCAGTGCTCATTAACCTGCCACACACAACACGTGAGCTAGGAATTTTCACTGTGGACTTTCAGAATAAGGATGTCATATCATTTTTAGCACACAGTGAAAGTTGTAATATCAAAACCCCAAAAAAACTTGTTGGAATTGTGTTGTTTTTTTTTTTTTTTTTCAATTTAACCCCACAAATAATTATTTTCCCGTTTTCCAATACAAGAGATGGCAAATTAAATGATGGTCAAGAAAAAATGAAAATGGGCAAGTACTTATGGTGTTAAATTATTTAGACTGGTGCAGGTGCCTGAAATGACCAACAACAAATCTCAGTACAGCGAGGAGCTTTGGTATTGGTTGGATTGAGCGGGCTGCCGGCCATTCGCCACTCTGAAGCTGCGGCACACAATCTAACGACATGCGCACACCATCTGCATGGGGCAGCTCTAGCAGCAGATGCTGCCCAGACCCTGGAGCACCATGCGCAGGAACTACTGCAGTGCTTGCACTCCAGTCCCAGCTGCTGCTCAGGATGAGCTCAGTAGGTTAGCGCCTTTTCTCCTGTGGTGAGGGGCGCTGTGGGTAGGTTGGTGTATGGGCACAGAAGGAGCTGTGGCTCTGCAGCGTGTATATGCTGTGAGAAGAGGAAGAGGCGTGCCCCTGGCACTGGTGTTCTGAAGTTACCCTGTACACATGGAGTGGGGTTTGTAAGAGGCAGGCAGTGGTAGGAAGGCTTGTGCCCTGCTGTGGCTCTCAGGCCTTTCTGCAGTACTTAGGCTGGAAGTGAAAGCACAGTTTGGAGCTAGTCGCTCTCCATAGCGCTAGTTCACTCCCATGTTACAGGTCATATGTGTGTGTGACATGTCATAGGATCCACTGGTGTGGACAAGGACAGTGTCGCACTGCTAATGAAGTCAGAGTATTCAAAGATGCCTGTAGCTCCCATGGATCTATGTGCAGCTGTATGCCACCTATAACCAGAGGGCTATTGCGGCCTACTCATTCTGTTAGGGGAGCCATCACTTTTATGTCTGACTTGTGATAAAATAGAGGGACTGTACTTCTATCACTTCACTATAATTGCCTGTTATTTTTAAGACAAATAAAGGATCCCCTTTATAAATACCCACCTCTTAGTGCACTTTCACACCACTGCTATTTATTTCTATTGATGAGCAGAACAATAAAAAGTTAATATTATAACTTCATACAGGATTACTCCCATATAAATCTGCAATCAATATAATTTAACCACCTGCCGACCACCACACGCACGGATGCGTCCAGGCGGCGGCAGGTTTGTTCCTCCTGGACGCATCCGTGCATCATCGCGAGACGTACGTTCACAGCAGCGCACAGCTCAGCAGTTATACTACAGCCTGCCAGCGATGATCAAGCGCTGGAAGGCTGTAGAAGTAAAATACATTGCATCAAACATGTATATCAGACACTGTTTTGTTAACAGCGTCTGATATACCTGCTGCCTGGTCCTCTGGTGGTCCTATTTGCTGGGATCGACCACCAGAGGATGCAGGCAGCTCTGTAATTAGCACCAAGCACCACACTACACCCCCCCCCCGTCACTTATTAACCCCTGATCACCCCATATAGACTCCCTGATCACCCCCCTGTCATTGATCACCCCCCTGTATGGCTCCATTCAGACGTCCATATGTGTTTTGCGGATCCGCAAAACACGGACACCGCATGTGCTCTTGGGTGAGAGAAATATCTCTGTAAATTGACAACTTTGTATACATTTTTTTTAAAAGTTGTCATTTACAGAGATATTTCTCACACACAGTATGGGTATATGTAAAAATACACCCCAAAACACATTGCCCTACTTCTCCTGAGTACGGCGATACCACATGAGTGACACTTTTTTGCAGCCAAGATGCGCAAAGGGGCCCTAATTCCAATGAGTACCTTTAGGATTTCACAAGGCATTTTTACGCATTTGGATTCTCACTCTTTAGGGCCCCTAAAATGCCAGGGCAGTATAAATACCCCACAAGTGACCCCATTTTGTAAAGAAGACAGCCCAAGGTATTCCGTGAGGGGCATGGCGAGTTCACAGAATTTTTTTTTTTTGCACAAGTTAGCGGAAATTGATATATATATATATATATTTTTTTTTTTACAAAGTCTCATATTTCACTAACTTGTGACAAAAAATAAAATTTTACATGAACTCACCATACCCCTCACGGAATACCTTGGGGTGTCTTCTTTCTAAAATGGGGTCACATGTGGGGTATTTATACTGTCCTGGCATTTTAGGGATCTCTAAAGCGTGAGAAGAAGTCTGGAATCCAAATGCGTAAAAATGCCCTGTGAAATCCTAAAGGTACTCATTGGAATTTGGGCCCCTTTGCGCACCCAGGCTGCAAAAAAGTGTCACACATGTGGTATCGCCGTACTCAGAAGAAGTAGGGCAATGTGTTTTGGGGTGTCTTTTTACATATACCCATGCTGGGTGTGAGAAATATCGCTGTTAATGACAACTTTTTAATTTTTTTTATACAAAGTTGACAATTTACAGAGATATTTCTCTCACCCAGCATGGGTATATGTAAAAATACACCCCAAAACACATTGCCCTACTTCCAGGGCTGTGGAGTCGGTAGATAAATTGTCCGACTCCGACTCCTCAGATTTTGAAACTTCCGACTCCGACTCCTCGACTCCGACTCCTCTGTATTTAATATGCAAATACGAAGCTGTTCCACCAAGTTCTTATAATCTCCTCTAGCACAGAGAGGTAGTTGAGCAGAAGCTGCTGCCTTCTCCTTTGTGTGCTGATCTTCTGCTGAAGATAGAGCAGTGGGAGGATCCAGGAAGGGGCAGGGGAAGGGGCATTTATTTTAAAACATGATTTTCCTAGTAGAATCCCATAGTCCTGTTTAAAATGTAAGCTAACAATCTGAGTTTACATGTTTTATAGCCTTAGCTGAATGATAGCAGTTTTTCAAATGGTTTACAGCTTCAGTCTTGAACTATTGACTCTCCATTCCCTTCACTTATACAAGTGTCTCCAGTCCTTAATCAGTTATCAGTGAGAGGCGAGGATAACCATGGGGTCCCTGTAACAGCAGACCACAAGACAATGGAAAGTGTAAGTATTGCCGCTCCTTAAAGGGACACTGACAGGCTGATTTTCCAGCTAAAGATATATATATACTGGTATTCATCAGAGAATTAGGAATAAAACTATACTAATGTTACCCCCAGTTAAGCTGTACTTGTGTTTAAAAAACATTTTAATCTGTATGCAAATTCACTATCTGTGCGCCCAATGGGGCAGCGTCTCCTGCGGCTTTGTGCCCAGCCGCGCCCGAGTACAGCTTCCCAGCACTGTTCCCCTCGTTATTATTCACTGCACTGGCCTTTTTTTCAGGCTAGCCGAACGCTGAATTCCTGCGCAGGCGCACGTGTAGAGTGCTGGCAGCAGCCTCGTCTGGCTATGCTGAGGCTGTGCCAGCTTTCTCTCTTCCTCCTCGCTACCTAGTCCTGTCTAGTGCTGCCAGTACTCTACATGTGCGCCTGCCCCTTGGGCACAAAGGTAGAGAATTTGCATATTGATTAAAACGTTTTTAAACACAAGTAAACCTCAACTGGGGGTAACAGTCGTCTAGTTGTATTCCTAATCCTATGATGAATACCAGCAGATATATCAGCCTGTCAGTGTCCCTTTAACTGCATAGTAAAGCATATGAAAAGCATGCTTCTTCACGGTCACTTAACGTCTTTGTTTAGCGGTAACGTGACGCACTGCATGCATTGGCCTTTATTCTTACAGTAGAGAAGTAATTAATTATAACTTTATCTGAATTGGGACATTAAACGTGCTTTTTTTTTATTCCAATTTTTTTTTATTCCAATTTAAATCTAGTAGGAGTCGGAGTCGGAGTCGGTCCATTTTTTTCCGACTCCGACTCCAGGTACCCAAAATTGCCTCCGACTCCGACTCCTCGACTCCGACTCCGACTCCACAGCCCTGCCTACTTCTCCTGAGTACGGCGATACCACGTGTGTGACACTTTTTTGCAGCATGGGTGCGCGAAGGGGCTCAAATTCCAACGAGTACCTTTAGGTTTTACATGGCTGCTCACAATTTAGCCCCGCCCAAAATGCCATAACAGTAAACACACCCCACAAATGACCCCATTTTGGAAAGTAGACACCCCAAGGTATTCACTGAGGGGCATAGTGAGTCCGTCTGAGATTTTTTTTTTTTTTTGCCAGAAGTTAGCAAAAATGGAAACTTTATTATTTATTTTTTTTCCTCAGAAAGTGTCATTTTCCGCTAACTTGTGAAAAAAAATGAAATGATACATGAACTCACCATGCTCCTCCGTAAATACTTTGGGGTGTCTTCTTTCTAAAATGGTGTCATTTGGGGGGTATTTATACTTTCCTGGCATTCTAGCACCTGAAGAAACATGACAGGTGCTCAGAAAGTCAGAGCTGCTTCAAAATGCCGAAATTCACTTTTTTGCACCATAGTTTGTAAACGCTATAACTTTTACCCAAACCAATAAATATACACTTATTGGATTTTTTTTTTATCAAAGACGTGTAGAACAATAAATTTAGAAAAAAATTTATATAGAAATCTAGTGTTTTTAAAAAAAAATTTACAACAGAAAGTGAAAAATGTCATTTTTTGGCAAAAATTTCGGTCATTTTTGATTAATATCAAAAAAAGTTAAAATGTCAGCAGCAATGAAACACCACCAAATGAAAGCTCTATTAGTGAGAAGAAAAGGAGGTAAAATTCATTTGGGTGGTAAGTTGTATGACGGAGCAATAAACGGTGAAAGTAGTGTAGTGCAGAATTGTAAAAAGTGGTCTGGTCATTAAGGGTGTTTAAGCTAGGGGGGCTGATGTGGTTAAAGTGCAAGTGCCAGCAGGAAACGCAATTAATACAAGTCTCCCCCCTACGTGCCATAATCAGCAATGCACCATATTGTTCAGCACCCCAATGCACATATATAATATAAAGATGAGCGAACTGGTTCGGGATTCGGTCCGAACTTCTGAGAGAGTGCAGTATTGTAGACAAGGCGATGCCCCTTTGGCGTTCTGGGAAAGATATTTAAGTTAGCTTTCCTAAACCTATCTGACACCATCAGATGTTAGACATTATAATTTGCATATATTTTACCCAGAAATCCAGAGGGGCGTTGTCTAGCCTGCAATAGTCACCACGTACATCAGCCGGTCTCTATAATAGAAATAGTACTCACCCAGAGGTTCCCCCTGATGCCTTGTAACTAAACTTGCTGTTCACATCTGCTTTTCTCTGATTAATGTGGTTATCTAAGACTATAAAATGCATCCCATATGCCCGGGCCCCTGACATTGAATATACTTACCTGGCTCCCGCCGCTGAAGCTTCTCCCCATGCATGGATGAAAACATCTGGTGTTGGGGGTGGGGGCTGGCGGTGAAGGGGACGAGCCTCCTTAGTGTCACCCGCTATGCCAGAAGCGGGCCTGGGCATATGGGGTGCATTTTATAGTCTTGGATATCCCCTTTAAGGGCTTTTGTCCAGAAAGAGCTAGTTGCAGATGTGAGGCTGGCTTAGCTAATTTTCTAGCTTTGCTGCAATAGTATGTTTAAAAGGCAGGAAAGCATCTCTCCCAATCCACTGTGTGAAAATAATGCAGCGCTCATTACTGCTGTGTTCTTACTGTTTACCTACTTTTTGTGTATAAATTATAGCTCCTTCTTATTCACCTAAAGATACATCATCAGTATAGCAAAGACAGACATCACCTTTCACTATTTTGGATCAACTTCAGACAAAGACACTCCAAAGTAACTTTTAACTAGAAGGAGACAAGAGATTTACAACATCTTACAAAGCTTATAACTCTGTCAATGAAACATGCAAACTAGTTGTCTTTCTAGAAAGACAACCAGAATATCTTGAGAGACTTGTCTTACTTGGTGGACTTGCCTTGTGGGGTACTATATGGGGTGTTCCTTATCATTAGGGAGACTAAAAAATAAATAAACATGAGTATCGTATGCCAGACGACACTACACTTGGTTCCTAGGAAGAGTATATGCAATTCACATATCTTAATTCAGCTGGCATGAGAAAATATTAGCTTTCTTTAATGCTTTAGAAGCAAAGCTAATTTGAATATTTTTCCCAGAAAGCCAAAGATATGCAACTTAGTTTGCCTAAGGGCTCTTTCACACTTGCGCTTTTGCTTTCTGTCCTTGGGGCTCTAGGACTGAAATATACTGATCAGGATTATCCCCATGCATTCTGAATGGAGAGAAATCCGTTCAGGATGCATCAGGATATCTTCCGTTCAGTATGTGAACGTTTTTTGGACGTTGACAAAACCGTAGCATGCTGCGAATTTTTCTCCATCCAAAAATCCGGAAGACATGCCGTAACGCCGGATCCAGAATTAATGCCCATTGAAGTGCATTAATCCGGATCTGGCATTAAGCTAAACGTCGTTTCGGCGCATCGCCGGACCCGATGTTTAGCTTTTGTGAATGGTTACCATGGCAGCCAGTACGCTAAAGTCCAGGCTGCCATGGTAAAGTGTAGTGGGGAGGCAGGGGAGAAGCATACTTACCGTCCGTGCGGCTCCTTAGTCCCGGGGCTCTCCACAATGACGTCAGAGCGCCCCATGAGCATGTATCACATGATCGCATGGATCACGTGATCCATGCACGCGGGGCGCTCTGACATCATTGTGAAGCGCCCCGGGAGCCGCACGGACTTTAAGTATTTGCTCCCCTACCTCCCCACTACTTACTATGGCAACCAGGACTTTAGTAGCATCCTGGCTGCCATAGTAACACTGAAAGCATTTTGAAGACTGATCAGTCTTCAAATGCTTTCAGTTGTCTTGCGCTGTGACAGATCTGGCGTGCATTTCCGGCAACGGAAGTGCACGCCGGATCCACACAACGCAAGTGTAAAAGAGGCCTAACAAAAAACAGATAAGAGCTGATATCCTATCTAATGCAAGAAGAATTAAGATATGCAATTCACAATATATTATTCCTAGAAATCAAAAGTAGTGCCACCAGGCATAAAATACTCATGCGTGTTTTTTGGTCTCCCTCATGATACAGAGCACCCCAAAGAACTCTACAAGGCAAGTCAACCAAGTTAGACCCGACCAAACAAATTGCTACTGCTAATTGCTTGGAATTTCTGCAGATCAGACATTTCATTGATGGGTTATGTAGATTCTGTATATGGCTACTTTCACACTAGTGTTTTTGCTGGATCCGGCAGGGTTCAGCAAAAACTCTTCTGTTACTGATAATACAACCATAATACATTTTGATCAAAAGGCATAAGCCCACTCACCGCGCCAAGGTTGCCTCTCAGAGTGGGTCCTACTCCAAATTTGGCGCAGCACCGCCCGGCGACCGCCGCAGCACCGCACCAGCAGGCGGCAGGACCCAGCCGCCAAACAGCACCCCTGCTGTCCGGCAATGCCACCATGGCACCTGGTCCTGCCAACCCCCCAGCGCCACGCAGCAGCAAACAATGGCCTCCACGCAGTACTGCACCATGTGAACAGTTGGTAAAGCTCACCTATCACATGCTCTCAGGAGCTAAGTCTGAGAGCTGGTAGAACCCTTTCACTCATATATACTTGCTCAGGCTAATTAAAAACACCTGCACTGTGTGGGAGGAGTGCTGATCCTGGACAGACCTTTTTATGCATATGAAAAAAACGGAGAAAGAGAAATAGGTAGAATCGCACATCCACAAGCTCAGCTTTTGATTTGTAACTGCTTTTCAGCAAAATTAATATCGCCTCTTGGCGCAATATTTACTGTACTGCCCCCTATACTATGAAAGAGGCATTAGTGTACATTTTGATCAAAAGGCATAAACCCACTCACTGCGCCAAGGTTGCCTCTCAGAGTGGGTCTTACTCTAAATTTGGTGCAGTACTGCGTGGCGGCCATTGTTTGCTGCGGCGCGGCGCTGGGGGGTTGGCGGGACCCGGTGCCATGGTGGCATTGCTGGACAGCAGGGGTGCTGTTTGGCGGCTGGGTCCCGCCGCTTGCTGGTGCGGTGCTGCGGCGGCGGCAGTTGCCGGGCGGTGCAGCGCCAAATTTGGAGTAGGACCCACTCTGAGAGGCAACCTTGGCGCGGTGAGTGGGCTTATGGCTTTTGATTAAAATGTACACTAATGCCTCTTTCATAGTATAGGGTGCAGTGTACTTATTTAACCCCTTCGCTACCAGCGCCGTACATGTACAGCACTGGAGTGAAGTACAAACATGGCGCGTGCAGAGAGCATCATGGCCGGCGGGTCCCCGCGCGGTCATTAAAGCTTTTAGATCCGTGATCAAGTGAGATCACGGCATATAAAGGGTGAAAAACCTGGAAGCCTCAGGCTTCTTACTGGCATCCTCTGCGGCCAATGAGGATGCAGGTAATTGATTTTAATGCGATTCGTCTCACTAAAGAGACCCAGGGCATTTAATCTGCAATTCTTATTTTGGTCAGCAGGTGGCAGGCCACTATAAGAAATAAGCAATTCTGAACAATTAATGGATGTAAAAAAAATCCAAGATTGTTCAGAATTAAAAATAAATAAATCATGGAATTTGTAGGCTCAAATACGAGCTTCAAAATCATTTAAAAAAAAAAAAAAAATATATATATATATATATATATATATATATAGGCAAAACCAACAAATTGGCGCAGCACTCCTTGGGTAAAAGTGAACAAAAATGTGTTTATTAACACATGTTAACACAGCAACGTTTCAGCTCTCTCACAGAGCCATTTTCAAGCCAAGTGAATAATATATATAAAGTGATAATAAATATAACAGAAAAATATACATAAATAACAAAAAATATAAAGATCATGGGTATCACCGTGACCGAAAACGACCCTACTATTAAAATATAAAAATATTTTTCCAATACGGCGAATGGTTTAACTGAAAAGAGGGTCAAAATGGCAAATTGTTTCAACGCTTCTCTTACCCAAAAAAATGTAATAAAATGTGATCAAAAAGTCACACACCCTCCAAAAAGATATTAATAAAAACTACAACCGGAAAAAAATAAGCCCTGACACAGCTCAGTAGATATAACTATTAAAAAAATGTTATGGGGGTCAGAATATGGTGATGTAAAAAAAAAAAAAATGTACATTTTTTTGCACTACTTGCACAACATGAAAAACCTACTCACTGACCCAGATAATGAAGGGCACATGTAATTTTCACTGCAAATGGAACACTGTGGGAACAAAACCAGTAACGCAATGTTGGAATTGTGTTTATTCCCCAATTCCACAACATTGGGAATTTTTTTCCTGCTTCCTACTACATTGTATGCCATATTAAATGGTGGCATTAGAAAGTACAACTTGTCCCGCAAAAAAATAAGCCCTCATACAGCTATGTGAACGGAAAAATAAAGTTATGCTCAAGGAAGATAGGGAAGAAAAATGAAAATGCGAAAATGAAAAAAACCTCCGGTATCCTAAGGGTTAAAGAGGATCTGTCGCCACAAAATGCAATACAATCTGATAGTACCATGTTATAGAGCTGGAGAAGCTGAGAAGATTGATATATAGTTTTGTGGGAAAAGATTCAGTAACACCTGTAATTTGTACATTTATTCCTTTGCTTTCCTGCAGCCTTGTGAAAAACTATCGGTACAGGAGGGACAAGGTATCAGTGACTGATAGCATTGTGTGTGTAAGTGTACATACAGAGATCGTTGTCAGTCACTGGTAACTCCTCCCTCCTGTACCGATAGTTATAAATGTACAAATTACAGGTGTTACTGAATCTTTTCCCACAAAACTATATATCAATCTTCTTAACCAACTGTTCGCATAACTCATATTGGTCCTATATTATTTCCACTAGAAATTTATAAATAAATTAACAACTGGGCGCTACCAATCCTCTGGTCAAATGCGTGTGTCCTCACACAGTTTGATACTATCGGCAGTCATTGGAAAGGCACACTGTGGAAATGTAAGAGAAGTGCCCCAGGATTGATATTTTATGAAGAATATAAGTATTTTCTAAAATTGTCATGTCAGGAGAGGGGACTAACGAAACATTTGATTTACACTGATTTCTCTTTTGCAGGGGTGCAGTATTTTACAGTAAAGAGATACAGCAGTATGCCATTCCTTTTTCTGGGACAGATCCTTCTGTCGTCAAGAGGACCCAACGTTACCTCCATGAGAATCTGCAGGAGACTCCCGTGAGTTTAAAGTGTGGCAGTGTAATGTTGTCTGTATGCAAAAGTTTGGACCAATTACTATAAGGTTGATATTCTAAGTATGTTTCCATTAGTGAGCCTACTACAACACTGGTATCGGTTTCAACCTCTGAAGGCTGGGCTTCTGCAGCCACACTGGGTCACATCTGAGGATGTAGAAAACTAAAACTTTGTCTTAGCTGTAATTTTGCTTTCCTTAAGTCCTAAGGCAGCACATAGTGGGATATTCTGTCCCCTAGTCCTCACCCTAGGACCAGCCCACCGAGAATATTAAATTAAGAATTGGCATGTATGTGCTACCTTTGGACTCAAATAAAGCAAAATTACAGTTAAGAATTTTTTTCTTTACTCATGGTCCTTAAGCAGCACAAAGCGGGATGTGGATTGCAAAAAAATAAAAAAATAAAAACTGGAGGGTAAACTTTGCAGAATGGCACTTAAGACACTTGGCCTTCTCTGCCCCACGGGGTGGAAGCTCTTCTATGGTATAATAGAATTTGATTAGTTACTTGTCCTCTCAACGATGTAGATTCTTTCCAAAGAAAATCTGATGGATAAGGAGAGACAGCAGGCAGACATTGTCATGTAAAGAATAGATCTTTGGTATCACTGAGGTAACTCCCAGAGTAATGCCATTAGGAAAAAAAAAACTTAGGTAAAGAACATTGAAGACAACTTCTACTCCATTAGCCTAAATGCAGATGTAATGTAAAAAAAAAAATAGCTTAGAGGAAGAGATCATGGGTCTGGACCAATGTTTCTGGTGATGGGTGGCTGATTAGTTAACAGATAGTCTGCCATTTTATCGTAGACATAAACTTTTGGGTGATAAAATGTAATTCTGTCCGGAAGCTCACTGACAAGAGCTGGAGGATCACCCAATATCAACAGCAGGGAGAGGAAAATTGTACAAGAGAAGAATGAAAAAACCTCTTCCTAAGGCTACATTCACAGGAACGTATTTTATTTCAGTGTCAGTTCCGTTTTTGTTTGCAGATTGGATGAGGAGGACCTATTCATTTCAATAGGTCCGGAAAAAATGCGGACAGCACACAGTGTTCTGTCCGCATCCGTATGTCCGCTCCATAGCCCTGCAAAAAATATAGCATGTCTTACAATATAGGCATTGTTACAATGGATCCGCAAAAAAAAAAAAAAAACGACGTCAGACGGACATCATACGTGTTTTTTGCGGATCCGGATTTTGCAGACCGCAAAATACATACAGTTGTGTGAATGTAGCCTAAAGTAGAAGCAGAAGAACATAGATCCATGGCTTTAACACTGGTAAAATCCAGAAGGCACAACCTTTGAGAGATTTTAGTTGCATCCACAGAAGTACAACTGAAAAGTCTTGCTATATACACAAAAACCTAGAAGATATATGAACATGAAACACAGACCAAAGAAACCTAGGAGCAGTGGTGAGGCTGAAAGGTTCAGAGATCCAACTCAATGAAGAGAACAAGGAAGCAGGGAGGCAACTGCGTATCCTCTCTGAATCCCCCTGAAAATGGGATGATAGCAGAGAATAGATCATATACACCTGCAGACTGCAATGCCCAACTGCTGATAAAAAGGAAGCAAATGCTTGTAAAATCTAAAAGCTTCAGAGAAATGAACAGAACCTAAAATGGAAAGCCGGACATTTCAGAATAAATATGCACAGCAAAGCCTGACAACAGCCAGGATAACACGGGGAACCCATAAATATTGCTATATAGGGAATGCTACAATGGTAACAAGAATCAGAAAAGACCCCCGGGTAAGATACAGTATCACCAAGGAACCCCAGGGCAAGCAAAACCAAAGATGCTAGAGAATCCCTTAAAGGATAACTGTCATATATTTTTTTATTTGCTAGTTTATTAGAGCCAGGCATGTATACCTGAGTTAGTCTGTCAATGATTGCTAAAAGATCTGTAATGACCTTATAATACCAGCTTTCATTAATGTCCACTGCTCTCTTAAAAGACCGTTGCTAGGGCTCATCTGTCTCCCAACTTAATGTAAAGAGAAGACAGAGGAGAGGTCTTCCACACTGCATGGCAGCATTAGGCTTCAGAGTGAGGAGGCGTGTCTCTCAGTAATCCGATCTGATTGGCTGGCGGGCAGCGGCTGGCTACAGCGAGTGTGTATGGGAAGTGAGGGAAAGCAGTTTTGGCCTCAGAGAACTTGCAGAGGAGCCATCTTGAGAAGATCCTCATATTGTAGGATTCAAGACAGCTGTAACTAAGGGGAAAGCTCAAGCAAAACATGACAGCCTTTAAGGCTAATCTTCCCAATGATGTAAGTAACATAAGCTAGGAACACTCTAGGCAAGAAATCTCATCTGGCAAGCAAAACACCAGATCCTGAGGAACACTCAGGATATCAAACATGCCTGATGGCAGTATGGCCTACAAAATCAATGTCAGAGTAGCCCAACGCAAACAATCTAATATTGCCAGGGACACCTCCTATGGAGTGCAATATACTTATTCCATGGGCCCTGTGGATAGTAAAATACTAAATACCATGAACACCACATGGCATGCAAGTAATTGAACCATTGATCCAAACTGTTACATAGTTAGTATTTTGCTACAGGAAACAATACACACTGTGCGCTCTGAACTTACTGCAGGCACCATTTCATATTACAAGGCTTGTAGTATTGGAGGAAACAATATGCATGCTGTAGGCTAAACCAATTCATATTGCAGAATCTGCACTTGCTGCAGGCGCCATCTTGCACTGCATGCCCTGCACGTACTGCAGGAAACAATACAATTTATTTAGCCTAAACCATTTCAAACTGCGTTGCCTGTATTTCCGCAGAAACACTGCACACTGCTGGAGGTTTATCAAACTGGTTTTCCAGCTCCTTTGGAAAATAAAAGGCGGAATCTGACTGGTTGCTATGGGCAACTAAGCCAGTTCTACTTTACACCAGTTTGATAAATCTGCCCCACTGAATGGCCTCTATTCACAGCAGGCACCAATTACACATTGCATATCCTATACTTATGCAGGAACCACTTCACATGGCTTGTACTTGCTTCAGAGCACAATTCACATTGTGTAGTCTAAACTTGACATGAGAAAAAAAGCCACAGAAGCAACCATACCACATGGTATGAACTTGCTGCCAGAGAACTGCTGGCAAATTATTTGCCCTATTACAGGCATAGTCCAAGATAAAACAAAAGAGAAAATGTGGGCTCGTGCTGTAGACACAACATAGACCTAACAGAACAAGTATGAAATGAAACACATGAGTGAGCTGTGAGAGAGGGTTCATATAGCACCAGTTATTACCTATACTAGTTCTTAATTTAGCATTCTGGGTGGGCTGGTCCTGGGGTGGAGACTGGAGAACAGAATATCCCTCTCTCTGCTGCTTGGGGATGATGAGGAAACTAATATTGTGCTCGACCTTAAAGTTCCCTATGGGGAGAAATGTTACACAGCTTCAAGAATTCTGACATGGCTTATTAGATCAGCGGGGTCCTGAGTGTCGGGTAGGCGCTTAGAACAGGGCTTGACAAGTTTCCTTGGAATCTAGGAGCCAGGTGGAGCCCGTCATAAAGCCCCCAGTAGATGCCCCCATAGTGCCCCCCCCACTTCTCCATAGAGCCCCCAAATAATGCATGCCAGTACATAGGACCCTAAGTAGATGCCCCCATAGTGCTCCTTCCCCTCTTCTCCATAGTGCCCTCCATAATGTGCCAGTATATAGGGCCCCCATAGTGCTTCCCCTCTTCTCCATAGTGCCCTCCCATGTTGTGCCAGTATATAGGGCCCCGATAGTGCTTCCCCGCTTCTCCATAGTGCCCCCCCATGTTGTGCCAGTATATAGGGCCCCCATAGTGCTTCCCCTCTTCTCCAAAGTGCCCCATATTGTGCCAGTATATAGGGCCACCATAGTGCTTTCCCTCTTCTTCATAGTGCCCCCCATATTGTGCCAGTATATAGGGCCCCCATAGTGCTTCCCCTCTTCTCCAAAGTGCCCCATATTGTGCCAGTATATAGGGCCACCATAGTGCTTCCCCTCTTCTTCATAGTGCCCCCCATATTGTGCCAGTATATAGGGCCCCATAGTGCTTCCCCTCTTCTCCATAGTACCCGCCCCCATATTATGCAAGTACATAGGGCCCCCACCCCCCTTCTTGCCACAGTATACTATAAATAATAAAAACAATAAACTCATATAATTACCTTATGCTGCTGTCAGTGATGCGATGCAGGCCTCTTCCGGCCTGTGTGCCGCACTGTATGGCTCAGGCGGCGTGCCGGCCTCTGATAGGCTACAGGCCTCTCCCCGCTCCTCTGCACCATTCATCTGTATCGCTGTCCTGAGTACGGCGCTACAGATGAATATGGAGATGAACGCTTCCACAATGGAGGCGCTCATCTCCACTCCTGCTGCCTCCGGACAAAACGGCCCCCCTCAGGCGCTCCGCACCCGTCGCCCGGGCACATTGTACACGCAGAGACAGTCATTCCCGCCTGGGATTTGTCGAGCCCTGGCTTAGAAGAGGCCTAGTTGCAGCCCAGCTCTTATTCAAGTCAATGGGGCTGAGCTGCAATAACAAGCACAGCCACCATACAATATACGGCACTGTGCTTGGTAAGTGCCTGGGAGGCCACCGCGAGACTCTGGTAGTATTTAAATTGGCCTCACTGCACTGCTCTACAATAGATGGTAACGATGTGATCCTGTCTATGATATGCCATCACGGCTGAGCAGCCTGACAGGAAAACTCACAAATGTATAGTATATGCAAGTCCTGGAGTGAAGGCCCCGCTCCCTCATCTCCCTTAGGCAGCTCTGCAAGTGGTGGTAAATCCTTCTCACATTGTAGGACAGGTTGCTGGTGGCCATTTGAAATCATTCTCGGAGAATACCTTTAATCTACGAATGATTTGAAAAATATTCATATATGATCAAAAGTATGTGGGCAATTAATCATCACACCTATATGAGCTTGTTGGACTTCTCAAACATGGAGCCCGACCCACGTTCACGTTTCTGGGAAGACTTTCCATAAGATTGTGGTGTGCCTGAGCATTAGTGAGGTCAGGAACTGATGTTAGACTCACAATCAGAGTTCTAATTAATCCCAAAGGTGTTAAGTGGGGTTTTAGCCCAGGACTCTCTATAGGTCACTGGTGCTATTCCACACCAAATTTGTCAAACCATATCTTTATACACAGGGGCACAGTCATGCTGGAACAGGAAAGGGACTTCTCCAGACTGTCGCTGCTAAGTAGGAAAAATAAATTGCCATTACCATTCACTGGAAATAAGGGGCCTAGCCCATAGCCTAAGACTCCACATGCTTAATCCACCACAACATTTTACAGTAGGCCCTGTGCATTACAGGAGGTAGTGTGTTATTTTGGGCATCTGCTAAACCCAGATTAGTCCATCAGACTGCCAGATAGAGAAACCTAGTGCATCACTATTGAGAGCAGGTCTGGTGACACTGTACATTTAGGCTACATTTCACATGAACCCGTTTTTCATGGGCATTTTTGCATCTGTTTTCTGGTCATCTGGACATTTTTAATGGCCGCTTTGCATCCATTTTTAACAACCGTTAAAAATGGACATTAAAAATGGATGCTTTTTATTGGCTTTTCTTTTTTATTTAAATCCCAACCCCTGCCCAGTGGCCCCCAGCAGTAATTATGTTCCCCATAGTGGCCCCAGCAGTAATAATGTCCCCCAGAATGGCGCCCATCAGTAATAATGTCCTCCAGAGTGGCCCCATCAGAAATAATGTCCCACAGAGTGGCACCCATCAAAAATAATGTCCTCCAGAGTGGCCCCATCAGAAATAATGTCCCACAGAGGGGCACCCATCAATAATAATGTCCTCCAGAGTGGCCCCATCAGAAATAATGTCCCACAGAGTGGCACCCATCAATAATAATGTCCTCCAGAGTGGCCCCATAAGAAATAATGTCCCACAGAGTGGCACCCATCAATAATAATGTCCTCCAGAGTGGCCCCATCAGAAATAATGTCCCACAGAGTGGCACCCAGCAGAAACTATGTGCAGGCTGTTTTATTTTTTGTTTTTTTGTTTTTTCCCCATCCACTTGTACACGCAGAGACAGTCATTCCTCTTTTGATGCTGAAGGACCTGCTCTCCCAGCATGATGACCACCATGTGCTTCTAACAATCATGCTGGGAGCGCAGGTCCTTCAGCATCAAAAGATAAACGACTGCCTCTGCACGTGCAAGTTGATGTGGTGAGTCTTTTTTTTTTTCATTTTGTGGGGAGTCGCTCTGGTAGACAGCGGTGCGGGTGCAGTTTAGAGGCAAAACAAGGAGTCCAGATTGTGCATCAAACAGTGTTTTATTCACACTTGCACACCAGAAATGAAAACAGTCTCTTGGTGACAGTTCATACACAACAGAAATCATGTGGAAAAACCAAAAACAGGCCAACACACGGTCCAGTCACCTTGGGTGGTTTAGGTGCGGGTTCACACCTAGCAGTCGGCTCAGCCGCAGGCGATTCCACCTTCAGGTCGCAGGGCAACACCACCTTGCTGAGCTCCTTCCTCCAGGACAGAGAATTCCTCAGCCCTGTTTGCAGGCTCCAGGATAATCACACACACCCAGACACAGCTGCTGGCTGCGTTTTATACCCAGCCCCAAAACATGGACTGGACCGTGGGGAGCAGCCACCCACCCTACTCTTTAGCTGCTCCCAGTAAGAGCCGGCCCGGATCGGCTTTGCAGCCATGCTATTTAACAGAGCAGCACTAGCTGCTGCAGACCAAAAACCCCGGCTCTTACCTCACCGAGGCCAGCAACCTCGGTGACACGTACCTGCTATCAAAAACAACACCTTGCACCCTCTTACACACCCCCTTTGTTCAACCCTGAGGGGTGAACACACGTGAGGCAGTGGACGCGGACAGGGCATCTGCGTTGCCCTGCAAGCGGCCTGCCCTGTGTTCCACGAAGAATTTGAAATTCTGAAGAGATAGGAACCACCTGGTGACCCGAGCATTCCTCTCCTTGGCCTGACTCATCCATTTGAGGGGGAATGGTCGGTCACCAGACGGAACCTCCTCCCTAACAAGTAGTAGCGGAGAGATTCGAGTGCCCACTTGATAGCCAGGCACTCCTCTCCACTATACTATATCTGGACTCGGGCGGGATTGAGCTTACGGCTCAGGAAGACAACGGGATGTTCTTCCCCGTTGACCTCCTGAGACAGTACCGCACCGAGGCCTACCTCCGAGGCGTCGGTCTGTACGACAAACTCCTTGTTGAAGTCGGGTGTCACCAAAACCGGGGACCCACACAGGGCCGACTTCAACGCGGCGAAAGCCTCCTCCGCCTTCTCACTCCAGCTAACCCTCCCAGACTTTCGCCCCTTCAAGAGGTCTGTCAACGGCGCTGCTATTGTGGCAAAGTGGGGCACAAACCTCATGTAGTAACCTACAATCCCCAGGAACGACTTTACCTGCCTGGTGGTGACCGGTCGGGGCCAGTTACGAATGGCCTCTACCTTGGTTACCTGAGGTTTGATGACTCCCGCCCAATTACATATCCCAGATATTTTGTCTCCTCTAACCCTATGGAGCACTTCTTTGGGTTAGCGGTCAGTCCGGCTTTCCTCAGGGCATCCACTACCGCCTGCACCTTGGGTAAATGGCTTTCCCAGTCGGTGCTGTGGATGACTACATCATCTAAGTAGGCCGAGGCGCACCGACGATGTGGTCGCAGCACTATGTCCATTAACCTTGGAAAGTGGCGGGGCGCCATGCAGGCCAAAGGGTAACACCTTGTAGTGATACAGGCCCTGCGGGTAACAAATGCGGTTTTTTCCTTAGCCGACTCGTTAAGGGTACCTGCCAGTACCCTTTAGTGAGGTCCAGCACAGAAAAATAACGGGCTTGTCCTAAACTTTCAACCAGCTCGTCTACTCGGGGCATGGGATACGCGTCAAACTTGGATACTTCATTTAACTTGCGAAAGTCGTTGCAGAACCGCAACGTCCCATCCGGCTTGGGTATTAGGACTATGGGACTGGCCCACTCACTTTTCGACTCCTCAATGACATCGAGCTTCAACATTAACTGTACTTCCTCCGCGATGGCCTGTCGCCGAGCCTCGGGTACCCGGTATGGTTTTAACCGGATCTTGGCCTGAGGCTCAGTGACGATGTCATGTTGGATGAGAGACGTGCGGCCAGGGAGGTCCGAGAACACATCCGTGTTCCGACTGATGAACTCCTGACTTCCTGAACTTGTTTGGAAGACAGGCTGTCTGCAATTTTTACCGTGGTTACTGCTTCACAGGCCTCGAACTGTGGGGCTGGACCCTTTCACTCTAGAAGCCCTGGCCGGGGGCTGTGGTCGTCGGCTGTGTCCCTATCTTTCCACGGCTTAAGTAAATTCACGTGGTACACCTGCTCCGGCTTGCGCCGCCCTGGCTGGTGTACTTTGTAATTTACTTCCCTACCTTCTCGATCACCTCATAGGGGCCCTGCCACCTAGCTAGGAACTTGCTGTCAAGGGTGGGTACCAGAACCAAAACCCGATCTCCCGGATGGAAGCCCCGCACCCGAGCCTGACGATTATACACCCTACTCTGGGCTTGTTGCGCTGCCTCCATATGCTCCCGGACCAGCGGCAACACCCTTTCTATCCGTTCCTGCATCTGGGTGACATACTCAATGACACTTTTGTGGGGGACAGGCTGTTGTTCCCATGCTTCCTTGGCGATATCCAACAGGCCCCGAGGGTGTCTGCCATAAAGCAGTTCGAAGGGCGAGAACCCAGTAGAGGCCTGGGGTACCTCTCGCACTGCGAACATGAGATAGGGCAGAAGCAGGTCCCAGTCCTTCCCATCTCTAGACACCACCCTTTTTAACATATTTTTTAGAGTTTGGTTAAACCTCTCAACAAGACCGTCTGTTTGCGGATGGTAAACGGACGTCCGTAATCTGCTTTATACGCAACAATTTACACAGTTCCTTCATTACTTTGGACATAAAGGGGTCCCTTGGTCTGTCAGAACCTCTTTTGGCAGGCCCACACGGGAAAACATCTCCATTAACTCTTTGGCAATGAGCCTAGCTGAGGTATGTCGCAGAGGCACCGCCTCCGGATACCGAGTGGCATAGTCGAGAACTACCAGAATGTGTTGGTGGCCCCTGGCAGACTTTGGTACAGGCCCAATTAAATCCATAGCGATTCGCTCAAACGGTACTTCAATAATTGGCAGAGGTACCAGAGGACTACGGAAATGAGGCTGGGGGCTAGTTATCTGACAGGTTGGACAGGACTTACAATAATCTTCTACCTCCTTGAACACACCGGGCCAATAAAACCGCTGCAGTATGCGGTCCTGGGTTTTCTGCCACCCCAGGTGTCCCCCAAGAACATGTTGGTGGGCAAGCTCCATGACAAGCTTGCGATACGCTGTGGGCACCACCAACTGTTCAACAGGTTCACCTCGGACTTGGTTCACCCGATACAACATATCCTGTAGAACAATAAATCGTGGGAACATTAATTCAGCCCCTGGTTTCTGGGGTTTACCATCAATTTCCAGCACATTCTCCCAGGCCCTGGTTAGGGTTTGGTCCCGGTGTTGTGCGGTCCCAAAATTTTCCCCGGAGACATTGAGGTCTGCCAACTCAGGTCCCGGTGGCAAGTCCTCCGTGTCTCCCACCATTACACTCAGTGGGGTTGTTTCCCCTCTACCGCCGGAGCAGTGGTCACCCCTACCGCCGGCCCTTCAGACTCGGGCTCCCAGGGTTCTGGCCTTCCAGCGGTATCAGGCCACTCTGCTAGGGTCACCCCTGTCTCGGGTCCCTCAGATACCTTTATTGCCGGCCACAGCGCCGGAAAACCGGGAAGTCCCTCCCAAGTATTAGTTCGTGTGGGAGTGTAGTAGCGACAGCCACCTCGTGGGTCCACCTACCAGCCGCTGTGGACAAAGTCACTAGTGCAGTGGGATAGTCTTTCAGGTCTCCGTGGATGCACAGGACCCCGACTTTACGGCCAGTATACTCCGCAGGCCGTACCAGGGCAGCCCTTACCAGGGAGACTAAACTCCCGGAGTCCAGCAGAGCCACCGCCAGCGAATCTCCCACCTCTACCTGACACAGGTGGTTATGGTCTTGTACCTCACGGGTGCCAGTTGCGCACAGCTTCCGTGCATACAAGGAGTGGCGACCCCGTAGTTCACCTCCATCAGCTCATCCCGACGCGGACAGTCGGCCCTGATGTGGCCTGGCTCCTGACACCTCCAGCATACCACGGGAGGCGGGCTCGCAGGGGTATATTCCGTGCAGGCCGCTCTGTCGCCGGACGTTGGAACTGGGGCAGAGGCCTCCGGGTTTAACTGACCCCTTCCCAGCAAGACTCCCCTGCAGGTTTCTGGTGGCCTCGCACCGCTCCACCAGGTCGACCATCTCCAGGGCATTGGTGGGCGATACCTGGCCGATCCAGTGCTGGAGAGGGTAAGGCAAAGCCCTCCAGAAGACATCGGCTAACAGACGGTCGAGCATAGCAGTGGGAGTCAGTATGTCTGGCTGCAGCCATTTTTGCAACCGTTGTAGCAAGTCATAGTATTGTGGCCGGGCGGGTTCAGCCGGGTTAAACTCCCACTGATGCACCCGCTGGGCCCGGACCAAAACATTCACCCCCAGTCTTGCCAGGATCTCACCTTTCACAGTCGGGTAGTCAGCTGCTTGGTCACCTGGGAGGTCAAAAATACTTGCTGGGGTCCAGACGCCAGGAACGGAGCGATGACCTCTGCCCACTGTTCTCGGGTAATTTCTCCCTCACGGCCACCTTCTCGAACACCGCCAGATAGGTCTCAACATCATCCGAGGGGGTCATCTTAGGGATCGCGGTACGGACAGCTTTCCGGGCATCGTGGACGCGGTGGGACGCTCCTGCCGCTTGCAACGCCATCACGTGCTGTAGCAGTAGCTGGTTGGTCTCCCGCTGCTGCACGTTAGCCTCTATGAGGGCTTTCACAGCCGCCTCCATTTTGTCGGGGATCACAGGCTGCAACTTTGCCGGCTTAATATAGGACATTCACTTTTGCCCAGCAAAAACAAAGTTCGGCGTTCACGCCAGCCTCACTGCGCATGCCCGCATCCGACACCAAATGTGGGAGTCGCTCTGGTAGACAGCGGTGCGGGTGCAGTTTAGAGGCAAAACAAGGAGTCCAGATTGTGCATCAAACAGTGTTTTATTCACACTTGCACACCAGAAATGAAAACAGTCTCTTGGTGACAGTTCATACACAACAGAAATCATGTGGAAAAACCAAAAACAGGCCAACACACGGTCCAGTCACCTTGGGTGGTTTAGGTGCGGGTTCACACCTAGCAGTCGGCTCAGCCGCAGGCGATTCCACCTTCAGGTCGCAGGGCAACACCACCTTGCTGAGCTCCTTCCTCCAGGACAGAGAATTCCTCAGCCCTGTTTGCAGGCTCCAGGATAATCACACACACCCAGACACAGCTGCTGGCTGCGTTTTATACCCAGCCCCAAAACATGGACTGGACCGTGGGGAGCAGCCACCCACCCTACTCTTTAGCTGCTCCCAGTAAGAGCCGGCCCGGATCGGCTTTGCAGCCATGCTATTTAACAGAGCAGCACTAGCTGCTGCAGACCAAAAACCCCGGCTCTTACCTCACCGAGGCCAGCAACCTCGGTGACACGTACCTGCTATCAAAAACAACACCTTGCACCCTCTTACAATTTTTACACAAAAGGCCATTTTCCTCTAGTGTACCTATTTTTAACAACTGTTGGAAGGGTGCACTCCTGTCTAATGGCTGTTAAAAATTGTCCCATTGATCTCATTAGGGTCTGTCTGGCCATGAAAATGGCCAAAAATAGGACAATTCCTATTTTTGGAGGCTGCTATACAATGGACGTTAAAAAACAAACGGCCATGTGACTAGCCCCATTGACATTTGTTCTAAATATGGCTGTGTGACAGCCAGTAGAAAAATGTCTGTCACACGTGTGAATGTAGCCTTACACCCCTTCACCTGACTTTGTGCTTGGTGATCTTAGGCTTGTATGCAGCTTTTCCACCATAGAAACCAATTCCATGAAACGATAAAACGCAGTAATTTGAAAAGATGTCCAGTTTGTCCACATATTTTTGGCCATACAGTGTGTCTGCCTACTACTTCTATATACTATTTTACACACATACAGTGCCTTGCAAAAGTATTCACCCCCCTTGACTTTTTTCTTGTTTTGCTGCCTTACAACCTGGAATTAACATGGATTGTTTGAGGATTTGCATCATTTAATTTACAGAATATGCCCACAACTATTAAGATGGCTGTTTTTATTTTTTATTGTGACGCAAACAACACATAGGACAAAATAACAGAAAAAGTCAATGTGCATAACTATTCACCCCCCTAAAGTCAATACTTCGTAGAGCCACCTTCTGCGGCAATCACAGCTCCAAGTCGCTTTGGATAAGTCTCTATGGGCTTGCCACATCTTGCCACTGTGCTTTTTGACCATCCCTCCTTGAAATATTTGCTCCAACTCCTTCAAGTTGGATAGTTTGCGCTTGTGTTCAGCAATCTTTAAGTCTGACCACGGATTTTTTTATTGGATTGAGATTTGAGCTTGGACTAGGCCATTCCAACACATTTACATGTTTCCCCTTAAACCACTCTAGTGTTGCTTTAGCATTGTGTTTGGGGTCATTGTCCTGCTGGAATGTAAACCTCCGTCCTAGCCTCAAATCACACACAGAGTGGTACAGGTTTTGCTCAAGAATATCCCTGTATTTAGCACCATCCATCTTTCCTTCAACTCTGACCAGTTTCCCAGTCCTGGCTGCTGAAAAACATCCCCACAGCATGATGGTTCCACCACCATGTTTCCCTGTGGGTATGGTGTTCTTTGGGTGATGTGATGTGTTGGGTTTGCGCCAGACATAGCGTTTTCTTTGATGGCCGAAAAGTTCAATTTTAGTCTCATCAGACCAGAGCACCTTCCTCCATACATTTTGGGAGTCTCCCACATGCCTTTTCGCAAACCCACAACGTGCCTTTTTGTTTTTTGCTGAAAATAATGGCTTTCTTCTGGCCACATCGCCATAAAGCGAACTCTTTGGAGCGTACGGCTTATTGTCGTCCTATGTACAGATACTCCAGTCTCTGCTCTGGAACTCTGCAGCTCCTCCATGGCTACCTTAGTTGTCTGTGCTGTCTCTCTGATTAATGCCCTCCTTGCCCGTGAGTTTTGGTAGGTGGCCGTCTCTTTGCAGGCCGTCTCTTTGCATGATGTGCCATGTTCTTTCCATTTGGTTATTATAGATTTGATGGTGCTCCTGGGGATCATCAACGATTTGGATATTTTTTTATAGCCTAACCCTGACCTGTACTTTTCAACAACATTGTCCCTAACTTGTTTGGAGAGTTCCTTGGTCTTCATGGCAGTGTTTGGTTAGTGATGCCTCTTACTTAGGTGTTGCAGCCTCTGAAGTCTTTCAAAAAAGGTGTGTATATTAAATGACAGATCATGTGACACTTAGATTGCACACAGGTGGACATCATTTCACTAATTATGTGACTTCTGAAGGTAATAGGTTGCACCAGAGCTTTTTATGGGCTTCCTAACAAAGGGGGTGAATAGATACGCACATGCCAATTTTCTGTTTTCTATTTCTAAACAATAGTTTTATTTATATATTTTTCTCATTTCACTTCACCAACTTAGACTATTGTGTTCTGATCCATCACATAGAATTCAGATTAACAAAACATTGATCTTAAGGCTGTAAAGTAACAAAACACGAAAAAAGTCAAGGGGGTGAATACTTTTGCAAGGCACTGTACGTATTGTACATTTAACATTTTAATTTAACAGGGTCCATGTTGCAGGGTATGTTGTACCAATAAGTAGATATTTGTATCTATGAAGTCTCTGATTTAATAACTTTGCAGCGATGATGGAACAATTCTTGATTTCCTCCTAGGTGCAGTATGGTGCTTATGTAGGAGTGGGTGGTATCGCATCTGTTATCCGGTTGATGTTTGCAGGGTTCTTCTTTTTGCTATTCACCAAATTCAGTTTGGGCCGGAAACTTCTGATAAAAGTAAGCATGGTTTTGTTTTTAGTGTTCCATGTAAATTGCTTGTTCCTGTTAAATGGGATCTCTCATTACAAAGATTTATTCTCAATTCACAGGATAGGGAGGGGATAAGTGTCTGATCGGCAGGGGTCCACTCTGCTATCTCCTGCATCCCCAGTTGTATGGGGCTACAGCACAAATGCATGACCACTGCTCCATTGAAATCCGACCTGATCATAAAGTTATGCAGTTTGTAATGGGACAACCCCATTATGGAAACGTCTTCAGGGAAAATAAGACACACTACTTAGGCCTCATGCACACGGCCGTGGGTGTTTTGCGGTCCGCAAACCGCGGATCCGCAAAACACGGAAGCTGCTCCGCGTTCCGTTCCGCAATTTGCGGAACGGAACGCTGACCATTATAGAGATGCCTATTCTTGTCCGCATAACGGACAAGAATAGGACATGCTCTATTTTTTTTGCGGGGGCACGGAACGGAGCAACGGATGCGGACAGCACACGGAGTGCTGTCTGCATCTTTTGCGGCCCCATTGAAATGAACGGGTCCGCGGCCGAGCCGCGAAATATGCGGCTCGGACGCGGACCCAAACAACGGCCGTGTGCATGAGGCCTAAGTAAACTGAACATTTGCCATTAGAGACCTTAGTATTGATTACATAAAAAACAGACCTATTCAGAAGCGCTGTATAAACCTCATGACAGTTAGATACATTTTAATAAGAAAAATGTCTGCATACTGTTCATACTGTACTTTTTTTTTTTACTTTTATGAAGTTGTGGCTAAGCTGACCCAGCGCTTTCCTAGCTTCTCTTTTGCCAGTAACACTTGTGTTCTAAAGTCTGCTGCGATATATAGGCTTTGAAGTTGTGGTGACTGCCAAGGACGGTATCCGATTTCATCTGTAGTTTTTACTCGGGTAGAATCCAATAGTAGAAATGAAAAAGGGCCGGCTCCATTGGGCACCACATTACAGATGGTATTATGCCATACAAGCATAATACAGTGCTATATATAGACCAACGTCTGGTGGCACACGGAGTGCCTACAGCTCCAAGGTACCGTGCAGAGAGTCCATGTGCCTTTGTACTACTCTGCCCAGTATATGAGCCCATATAGTAAGAGCCTACAGGATTTGGAGATGTATGGAAGAGTTTTATTTGTAAAAAGTGCAGTAAAACTTTGAATAAACTTTTTAATTGATTGTTCTCCTTGATTTCTGTCTTTCTTAACAGTACCCCGAATTCTTTTCTTTCGGCTTTTCTCTAAAGAAGGACCAACACAGAAACAGGTAATGTACCATTCAGTGAATTCTTTTTTTGTCTGTAGGAAAATACATGACAATGAATACAGACTTTATGGATTCTGCTGATGGGGAGGATTCAGCCGTAGAGGACGTAGGTCACAACAGTGAGCTTTCTAATGCAGCTGTATGACCAAATTCTTAGGCCGTAGCTAAGATCTGACTACTTATTGTGATTTTACTATAAATCATTTCCGGTGTAACAGGCCAGAGTATACCCACAGTCCAGACTATTCCTGGGGTTAAAGTGGCCTAGGCCAATTTATACCCCTCAGGCCATATTATACCCCTATCAGTAGCATTCTGTGATTATACACAATAATTATTTTTTTAATAATATTTTATTGGGGATCAGCTTTGTCTGGTAAGTTAAGTGAGAAATCTAACTGACTTAAATCTTAAAACTCTAAACACACAGACTTTTATTACTTCAACCAGAAAAACTTGACTGTTCATAATATAATAAAAATCATAACGTCTTAAAACTTCAACTTATTATGGTGGCTTTACATGGGGCAATTATCGGCCGAATGTTTATGGGTCACCCAATCAGCGCATGACATGTCATACACTGATCAGGTGACAAGGGATAGGAGTGCGAAATTCAATAGTTGCAGCCAGAGAAGCGAGAAATGGAGGTTGGCAGAGACATGGAGGGGGGCCAGGACATGCTGGGCGGTGAGTATTTACGTTTTTTCAGCAATTTCTTGTTAGCGATAAGCCACTTGTTGCTCAATGCAAGGGACAACTATCCGGACTACAAATCACCCAATAGTCGTCCCGTGTTTGCAGGATATGTCAACCAATCGATGGAGTCACCGACGTTTGTGTAGTTTATGATGTCTCAACGCAACAGATTCGCTATGGCCATGATCTCTGCATCAGTTGATTCCATCATTCCAGAGATGTTCACATATTCATTCACATTTTGGTTCAAGTAGTCCTGTAGTTTTTTTGTCAAGTCAGTTTTCATGTGGTGGATGACTTTATATCTGAGAAAGGAGTGCTTGTCCACTGTTCCTGTCAGGTTGTATTTTATAGCCCGGAAGTAGCAGTTCCCATCACCTTTGGTTTTATATGCATGCAGTGATTGTCCAAGGTCCCTTGTGCATCCATAGTGTACAACTCTAGCAAACGTAAAGCGAAGAGTGGTGCTAAGATACTTCCCTCCTGAACTTGGTAGTGAGTTGAAAGTCTTAGTTTGCTTGTGTTTCTTTGTGGCAGAGTCACTGGGACAATCATGGGATCGGAGTGGTGGTGAAGTCTCTTTATCCTGGTAAATCTTAAGGTTTCTGGCGTCTTAGGTGTTGCTCAGTATCTTGCCAGTCTTATTGTTCTTAAGTTTTACTCATCCCTTGGTCAAGGATTCCACAGCTAAGTAGGGTCCAAACCAGCATGTTTTCTTCTTTGAACCCATGCAATGAATACAGAGGTGATTCTTGATATGAATGATGGTACCAGCAGTGATTTCTTTGTTGCTGTTGGTACTGATGGTTGAGCTGAGCTTTTTAAGAATGGTTGTCAGTATATTTAGTACATCAGGGTTGACGTAATCTGAAACGGGCATGGGGTCCCACAGTGTCATTTTCTGAGGGATTGAGGTCCATAGGAAGCATGGCCTTCCGTCCATACATGACCTCAAATGGAGTGTACTTGGTTGAGGCATGTACAGATGTGTGATAGGCAAACAGAACACCAGAGATAAACGGATTCCAGTTGTTTCCTTGGTCACTGACAAGCTTACTAAGATATTTTTTCAGTGTTCGATTGTCATTTTCCCATTTGTTTGTGGGTGGTAGGCAGATGAAATGTGGTGATCTGTTTGAAAATGCTTCATCAGGTTGTCGATGATCGAGTTCACAAACTCTGGTCCCTGGTCGCTAATCAGAGTTTCCATACAGCCAAGGCGGCAAATAATGCAGTACAAAAAAATTGCTACTGACTTGGCACTCTTATCTGGAACAACTGTTGCTTCAGTCCATATACAGAAATTCTCAGTAGCAGCAACTATATGTTTGTTGTCATTTGATGTTTCTTGAAGAGTAGTGATGGAGGAACATTGGCTGGGACAGTTCGCGAACGCACGTTTGCGATCAAATGTTTGCGAACAGCGTGTTCGCAGCGGGCCCCATTAACTTTAATTGCGGGCGAACCTTCAGGTCATATTTGCAGCCACCAAATACTTACTAGAAGTGCACAAATAATCCCACAACATGGACAGTGACATACCAGAGGGGGATCATTGGCAAAAATTCCCACCCAAAAAATGTATTTTAATCAGGGGCCATTTTTATCCGTCTTAAAGAGAAACTCTCAAATGTGCCCTGCTGGAGACTGGAAATTTTATTTTAGGCCACAGGAGGCAGTACAGGCCCCAAAAATTATGCATTCATCTGACAGAAAAGAACTTGTGATTATGTGGCTGGAGGTACATTAGGCAGTCACTGGATACAAATTTTACTGTAGGCCAGTACAGGCCCCAAAATTTAGGCCTTCACCTGACAGAAAAGAACTTGTGATTATGTGGCTGGAGGTACATTAGGCCGTCATTGGATACAATATTTACTGTAGGCCAGTACAGGACCCAAAAATTAGGCATTCACTTGACAGAAAAGGCCTTTTATGCCGCTGTATATACATAAGACAAGGACCATTCTTTGTTCTGGTGGTGGCGGATATGTGTGGGCTGGCATGAAGAAATTCAGTTACACGTGGTCGTCACAGGTGTTGAATTCCTCCAAGATCCATGCCTCATTAATTTTTAGAAATGTGAGGTAGTACACAATGTTGTGAGCTAGGCGAGTGCGCTCATGCGTCACGATCCCCTCCGCTGTGCTGAACGTCCTTTCGGACAGGACACTCAACGATGGGGCAAGCTAAGAGTTCCATGGCAAATTGTGCCAGCTATGGCCACAGGTCAAGCCTGCACACCCAGTAGTCCAGGGGTTCCTTGCTTCTTAGAGCGTCCATGTCGGCCGTTAACCCAATGTAGTCGGACACCTGTCGGTCTAGGGGTTCCCTGAGGCTGGATCCGGAGGGCGGCTGTCGATGTGTTGGCTGCAAGAATGATCTCATATCCAAAGTGACCAACACATCTTCAAACCACCCTCTTCTTGCAGGCGCGGTAGGATTGGTACCCACACCTGTTTCGCTGTGGGTGGAAATTCCTCTGCCAGCGCCCGCAACAGCAAAATGCAGCATCTCTCGCAGCAAGACCTGGAAATGCTGCATTCTGCCAGCCCTCTCTGATGCTGGTAACATGTCCGCCATTTTGTGTTTGTACCGGGGGTCTAAGTACGTTGCCACCCAGTACTGGTCCTTGTCCTTTATGCTTTTTATATTGGGGTCCCTCTTCAAACACTGAAGCATGCTCATCGCCCAGAAGAATGTCGTCCTCGGTCTCCTCCCCCCAGCCACAGACAACACCAGGGATCCCCGAAAAGTTTAAAGTCCCCCTTAAAGCCTGCTCTTCTTGCTCCTCCTCCTCCTCCCCACAGCCACCAGCCTCCTCTGACTCCTCTTCAGTCTCCTGCTGACTTGTCTCAGATGGAGTAGCCCCCCACCCGGGAATTCATTCAGCATTGCGACTTCCTCATCTTCCAGCTCCTGCTCCTCGACGGCTTGATCAATGTCACGACACAATGCATGCTCCAGAAAGAAGGTGTAAGGTACGATATCACTTATGGCGCCCTGGCTGCGACTGACCAGTTTGGTGATCTCATCAAATGGCCGCAGAAGTCTGCATGCGTTGCGCATGAGAAGCCACTGGCGCGGTGAAAAGAAATCAAGCTTCCCAGAACCTGTCCTGCATGCAGAGTTCGTACAGGTAGTCGTTAATGGCATGTTGCTGCTGGAGCAGCCTATCAAGCATATACAAGGTGGAATTCCAGCGCGTCAGGCTGTCACAAATCAGATGTATGACGGGCAAATGGTGTCAAAGCTGAATGTCCACAAGGCGAGCCATGGCCGTGTAACATCTTCTAAGATGGCCAGAGATTTTCGTGGCCTGCCGCAAGACGTCCTGGACACCTGGGTATTTGGCAACGAATCACTGCACAACTAAATTCAGGACATGTGTCATGCACGGCACGTGTGTCATTTTGCCCTGCTTCAGCTCACTCAGTAGATTGGCACCATTGTCGCACACCACTTTACCAACTGTGAAATTGAGCGGGGTTAGCCACTGATCGGCCTGTGACCGCAGAGTTGAAAGCAGTGCAGGACCGGTGTGGCTCTTGGCTTCCAGGCACAACAGCCACAGCATAGCATGGCAACGTCTCACCTGGGACGTCGAATAGGTTCTGGGGAGCTTGGGGGGCGCAGCGGAAGAGGCGGTAGCAGTGGAAAAGGAGGAGTCAGCCAAGGAGGACATGGAGGATGGAGTAGGAGGAGAAGAAGAAGAGCAGGCCTGCATTCAATCCTTGTCGGTAACACAAAATCCACACGGGAGCCACGGGTTAGATGCTTGACGGCCGTCAGAAGGTTCACCTACTGGGCAGTAAAAGTTATGTACCTTCCCTGTCCGTGTTTGCTAGACCACGTGTCTGTGGTCAGATGTATTTTGGCACCGAGACTGTGTGCCAGAGATATATTCACTTGCCGCTGAACGTGGGCATATAGCTCTGGGATGCCCTTCTGGGAGAAATATTTCTCATTGCGGTGTGCCAATGGCCACAAATTTTCTAAAGTCCTCAGAGTCCACCAGTTTATATGGCAGTAGTTGGCGGGCTAGCAGTTCCGACAAGCCAGCTGTCAGCCTATGGGCAAAAGCGTTATCCGGCATCATCAACGCTCGAACATTTGGGCCACGGAAGACTGCCTTCTGCCAGATGAACGTGACGACGGCACAGTGGAAGGTGGAGTGGAGGACAAATGGGAGGAGAAGGAGAAGAGGCAGGACGTGGAGCGCAGGGTGTGTGGCTTTGTGGGTTCTGACGTCGTTGCTCCCACTGGGCTCGGTGATGATAGGCCAGGTGCCTTCTTAAGGCGGTCGTCCCTAGGTGAGTGTTGGGCTTACTGCGACTTATGCGTTGACCGCACAGGCTGCAGATGGCAACACTATTGTCAGCAGCTGACAAGTTAAAAAAACCACTGCCCGACTTCTACCACCCCTGCGGAACGGACTGCCTCTTCCCATGCCTGTCATTTTCAAAATGACCCTGTGCCAAAATCCCTAGAGAACAGCAGTATTTGGGGAAGCAGGTATATTGCAGGCCTCAATCAATACTTGGTGGAAACAGGTATATCGAACCCCTTAATCGGTATTTTGTGGAAGCAGGTATATCGCAGCCCTCAATCAATATTTGGTGGAAGCCGGTATATCAAACCCCTTAATCAGTATTTTGTGGAAGTAGGTATATCGCAGCCCTCAATCAGTATTTTGTGGAAGCAGGTATATCAAACCCCTTAATCAGTATTTTGTGGAAGTAGGTATATCGCAGCCCTCAATCAGTATTTTGTGGATGCAGGTATATAAAACCCCTTAATCAGTATTTTGTGGAAGCAGGTATAGCAAAGCCCTTAATCAGAAGACCCTGCTCAGCTCTGCCTTGTACAATGCCCCGACAGCAGGCTGGTTTCCCCTGGCTCCTTTGGATGCCCCAGTTACACTGGAAATAGTGCAAAAAATAAAAGAAAAAGAAAAAGTGCAAAATAATACAGTGATCATTGTCCCCCAACAGTCTTTTTATGACGTATTTGGGACATATGTGGCAAAAATATATTTAAAAAATAAGTAATAAACCAATTATAAAAAAAATACAATAAAATATTAATAAAATAAAAAGGAAAAAGTAAAAAATTAACAAAGTGTCAGTGTCCCACAAAAGTGTCCCCCATTCACGTGAAACTATACATATTATATAACAAAATGACTGACACAAAATAGGGAACTCATTATAATAATATATTTTGGTGTCAGTTTGCGTATTTAAAGTATAAGGAGCTATAGTTTGAAAAAAAAAAAACTACTTTATAATAAATTATATGGCCCTATGTGTCAAGTAAAAAAATGTTGCAAAAATTATTTTGGTAGTCCCAACACATAAAACATAAAAAAGTTACAACCATTTGAACCACTACTTGTGCTAAATCACAAAAAAAGCGTCAGTACCGGCGTAGTTATTAAAGGGTTAACCAAAGAGAGCTTTCTCCACTAGTAAGGGAAAGTGCTTCCATTGCATCTGTAACTGGGGGTCTGGAGGTGGTAATGACAAATGAGCGCCATCCTCTGCAGTGAAGGAAAACGCTGATTTATGAATAGGGGCAGCATGGATGGAAATGTCACCACTTTTCTGGGTTTTTCCTGTAAAACTGATTTTTTAACAAGTTCCTGCATGCTCCTGAAACAGAAGATTCATACTTACCTGCTCCATGCCACCCTAATCCTTTGTGCTGCCCCCTCTGCCTCCATCTTCCGGTGCCTGCACTGTTTACACCTGGCAGTGCATGGGCATAGTCATATATACCGCTCCAGTCAATGACTGGCTTCAGTGGTGATGTGCTGCTTGTTGACCACATTACCGCTAAACCCAGTCATTGGCTTCAAAGGTGCACGTGACCATGCACTGCCAGGTGAAAACAGCGCGGGGACCAGAAGATGGAGGCAGTGGGGGCAGTGTAGAGGACCGAAGCGGTGGGGAGCATCTTTCAGAGGCCATGCTGCAGGAACGTGTTAAAAATTCATTTTTACTGGGAAATCCCTTTAAGCCCCTAATACATTGTGAGATATTCAGGTCAATTACTGGGAAAAAGTGTTCATAGGAACGCTTATTCATGATAACTGGCTGGTATAATCGTGCTGCACATCTCTCTATGTAATCGTGGATGTTCTACCATAATCATTGTAACTAAATGAAGGAGAAATGACTGTGAAAGCAAACATTCCTCCGCAATCACTTTTACATTGGCATGTGTATTAAGCCAATGCAAATGAGCGCCGATCAACTTTTTTTTTTTTTCGGCCCCTTGAAATAGAGCGCTGTGACAATGCGGCCCCCAGACCAAAAAAGGTTGTGCATCCTAGTCTTATAGCCTAGGCCACCTCAACAATTCTTTTTTTTTTCAGATCCTCAGGTTCTTTGCCATGTTGAATTTCCAGTGACTAGTATGAGAGAGTGTGAGAGTGATAACACCAAATCTGCTCCCCATTCACACCTGAGACCTTGTAACAGTAACGAGTCACATGACACTGGATAGGGCTGTACTCACTTTTGTTGCCAGTGGTTTAGACATTAATGGTGGTGTGAGTTATTTTGAGGGAACATCAAATTGACACTGTTATACAAGCTGTACACTGACTACTTTACATTGTATCAAAGTGTCAAATCTTCAGTGTTGTCCCATGAAAAATATTATTAAATATTAACAAAAATGTGAGGGGTGTACTCACTCTTGTGAGATACTGTATGTGTGTGTATATATATATATATATATATATATATATATATTTACAATATATTGTGAGTTCTATCTTTCAAAAGTATCCACCCCCCTTGACTTTTTTTGTGTTTTGGTGCCTCACAACCTGGAATTAACATAGATTGTTTGAGGATTTGCATCATTTAATTTAAAGAACATGCCCACAACTTTGAAGATGTTTTATTTTTTTGTGTGAAGCAAACAACAAATAGGACAAAATAACAGGAAAAAGTCACTGTGCATAACTATTCACCCCCTAAAGTCAATACTTTGTAGAGCCACCTTTTGCGGCAATCACAGCTCCAACTCGCTTTGAATAAGTCTCTATGAACTTGCCACATCTTACCACTGTGATTTTTGCCCATTCCTCCTTGCAGAACTGCTCCAGCTTCTTCAAGTTGTATGGTTTGTGCTTGTGAACAGCAATCTATAAGTCTCATCACAGATTTTCTATTGGATTGAGATTTGGGCTTTGACTAGGCCATTCCAACACATTTACATATTTCCCCTTAAACCACTCAAGTGTTGCTTTAGCAGCGTGTTTGGGGTCATTGTCCTGCTGGGAGGTGAACCTCCGTCCTAGCCTCAAATCACGCACAGAATGGTTCAGGTTTTGCTCAAGAATATCCCTGTATTTCGCACCATCCATCTTTCCCTCAACTCTGACCAGTTTCCCAGTCCCGGATGCTGAAAAACATCCCCACAGCATGATGCTGCCACCACCATGTTTCCCTGTGGGTATGGTATTCTTTGGGTGATGTGATGTGTTAGGTTTGCGCCAGACATAGCGTTTTATTTGATGGCCGAAATGTCAAATTTTAGTCTCATCAGACCAGTGCACCTTCCTCCATACATTTTGTGAGTCTCCCACATGCCTTGTCACAAACGCACAACGTGCCTTTTTTTTTGCTGAAAGTAATGGCTTTTTTTCTGGCCACTCTGCCATAAAGCTCAACTCTATGGAGGCAGGAGCGTACGGCTTATTGTCGTCCTATGTACAGATACTCCAGTCTCTGCTCTGGAACTCTGCAGCTCCTCCAGGGTTACCTTAGGTCTCTGTGCTTCCTCTCTGATTAATGCCCTCCTTGCCCGGTCCGTGAGTTTTGGATGGCGGCAGTCTCTTGGCAGGTTTGAAGTTGTATTCTTTCCATCTGCTTATGATCGATTTGATGCTGCTCCTGGGAATCATCAAATATTTGGATATTTTTTTATAACCTAACCCTGACTTGTACTTCTAAGCAACATTGTTCCTTACTTGTTTGGAGAGTCTCTTGGTCTTCATGGCAGTGTTTGGTTAGTGATGCCTCTTGCTTAGGTGTTGCTGCCTCTGAACTCTTTCAAAAAAGGTGTGTATATGAAATGACAGATCATGTGACACTTAGATTGCACACAGGTGGACATCATTTCACTAATTATGTGACTTTTGAAGGTAATTTGTTTGCATCAGAGCTTTTTATGGGCTTCCAAACAAAGGGGGTGAATACATATGCACATGCCAATTTTCTGTTTTCTATTTCTAAACAGCGCTAAATTTCTAATAGTTTTAGGGTCCTTTCACACTTGCGTTCTGAGGATCCGGCAGGCACTTCGGTCCCGCCGGATCCGTCAGAACGCAAGTCGTCTGAAGCATTAGAAGACTGATCAGGATCCTGATCAGTCTTCGAAATGTTTTCAGGTTACTATGGCAGCCAGGACGCTATTAAAGTCCTGGTTGCCATAGTAGGAGCGGGGAGCGGGGGAGCGGTATACTTACAGTTCGTGCGGCTCCCGGGCGCTCCTGAATGACGTCAGAGCGCCCCATGCCCATGGATCACGTGATCCATGCGATCACGTGATCCATGCGTGTGGGGCGCCCTGACGTCATCACCATTTGCTTGAGAAAGATCCCACTGAGTGGATTGAAACGTTGCTGTATGTCTGGTGAATAGATTTTTGTTATTTTTGCTACTTTTGGATGTACCGTGGAGTTTATCATTTTTGTAGGTAAGGTGGGTGCATACCCCACAGCCGCTGGCACCCTACCATACTATTTTTCTTGTTGTCTTTTTGCTATGCTGCCCTTGTTTTGTATGCTGTATGTAGTTATACACAGACACTCCCTCTTTGTCTGTCAGTCCTAATGTCTGTATATAGTCATAATTTCTGTATATATTTGTTTTATTACCTGTACCTACTTGAATTATTGCATAAGAAGTTGGAATTCCCATATGATCTCTCACACTGCACTGTGAGAGCTAGCAGTCGAGGATGTGATCCCACCACCAATATAAAGAAAAAAACTGAAAATGCAACAGCATTCTGCAAACACAAATAACGTACAATAATGCCATAGTTATAGAGAATATTCTGGTGCTAATGCTACACTTATTTTGTAAATTTGATATTCTTCACAAATACGTTTTGTACAAAATTATTTGGGCCGTCTGCCAAATGTCAAGGCGATCTCTATAAGGCGGGAACCTAACACTAAATCCTACCTATTATGTGCCATAATGGCCACCATAAAATTTAGGGAGTGCAGGTTCCAAATGCATGCTGGGTCCACCACCAATATGTCAGACTAAAATAACCAACCGGGGAGTCCATTTAAAAAACTGGTTCCTCGGTCCTTAATCACAGCAACAAATGATCGGCTGAATTATGCCACGCACTTGCGGTTTCGGTCGACAAAGGCCAAAAGAATTAGTGTGGTTGACCACATTTTCATCAGACTAGGACTGCTCTGGGCCATCGGAAACAATCACTTGTGCTGGTTTTTTAAACGATTTCCAGTCGAAATTGATTATTTCGGCCAACTTTAGTCTCGTTTGTATGGCCAGCTTTATCCTATTTGGTTTTCCAGTACGATCCAGGAGTCATTTTAAAGAAATAACTATTACTGTAATTTAAGATAATGTGAACATGAAAAGATGGATGAAAATATCTATTACTAAATGTATTGACAGATGGATGAATCTTCTTTCTCAATGACATTCTTTGGGGAAGGTTACAGTCAGGGCCAAGACCCTCTGCAGGGAAAACCTAATGTGAAAATCTGCACACAGGTTTCAGGACCAGGTAAGGGTTTCTTTTTTTCTTTGTTAAACTGAACTTCTACTTTGGAGCCACTTTAACCATTATTATCTGTAGTGTAATGTTATCTTGGCTTCTGCTGGAAGGTGGCTTCAAACATTTATCACTAAGGCTAGCGCTAAACAGGGGCAACACGGTGGCTCAGTGGTTAGCACTGGAGCCCTGCAGCGCTGGGTTACTGAGTTTGAATCTGATCAAGAACAACATCTGCATGGAGTCTGGATATTGTCCCCGTGCTTACGTGGGTTTCCTCCCAACACTCAAACGACATACTGATTGGGAACAGCTTGCCAGAGTTCGTCCCGTCCGGCACTGAAGTCTGTTTCCGGCATTAGTGCCAAGATTTGGCTGGACAAATACTATATGCAAGCATCGTTATTTGTCCAGCCGAATCCCAGCACTAATGCCGGATGCAGACAGGATCCCCGCTGGATTCCATTATAGTCAATGGGCTCTGGCAGGGAAAGGTAGTATCCAGCTATTCCAGATACGATGAACTTCGGAACAGTTTAACGTTAGTGTGAAACCAGCGTAATATACGGTGTACGGTAGAGTAAAATAATGTACGGTAAGCAATCAGCAGATATGTGTTCTCTCTTGTTAAACTGAATATCATTTTAATAGTATTTGCTCCACAATATGTTTTACAGAGGTTGCGTATGGGACTACTCCAATAGCCATGGTTCAAGCTGGACTGACTCTTTTAAAAGAGCCAGAATCTCTTCCAAAAAGGTATGTGCTATCCTGCAGCAGTTAAATACAGATGTGTAGTTTATTTCCAGTGGCTTAACTAGAGTGCTATGGGCCCCATGGCAAACTTTGGATTATGGCCCCTCCACCACGCCGTGCCAGGTCGCACCCTCTGTGTCCACAATTGTCACACCCCTGGTCCCTGATCGCCCAGTAATGCCTCCAGTAATGTCTCTCACTGCCCCCGAGTAGTGTCCCCCACTGCGCTCAGTAATGTCCCCATTAGTGTCCCCCAATGCCCCAGTAGTGCCCCCCACAGGCGCTAGTAATGGGTAACTGATTCTGTGTTATATATGTTTGATAATTTTGGCACTATGCCTGCCCTTGTGTCTTCCTTCTGTGGATGACACTTTTCCCTGCACCTATTTTCTATGTATGGATTGTCCCTTATGTATTGTGTTAATTAAATTTACCTACATCTTGATAGATGCTTAGCTTATGGCAAGGGGCAGGCCTCGTCACAAATTAGGCAATTCCTTCTGAAGTCCAGAAATCCAGATTTCAGTCTTCATTTAGGGCAGAAAACTGACATAAAAGAAGATAATTGTTCTTAACCTTCTCGAAAAGTGCCGAGAGCTGTATAGAAAGCCACTTTCGACTAAATTTAGTCACAGTAGTGTATAAAAAGTTACACACATTATTTTTTTCCCAAATCTACTGTATACTGCTGCAGTTCATCTATAGTACATACATAAACTACATTTCTCTATATATGATAATGTCTGTAAAGTGCTGTGGAATATAAGTGAGCAAAATAATTAAATATATGATGTGCTGTACAATCTCTTGACCAGTATTTCTGATGCAGTTAGTCATTGTAATTACAACAGTTATCACTGACACGCAAAAAAGAACAAAACACTAAACTAATGCTTAAAGGGAGTCTGCCAGCATGTTTTCACTAACCCTCAGTCCACACTTGCACGTTTTACAGCGCGTTCGAACGAGCTGAAAAACGCCCGACGCATAAACAAGTACTTGAGCTTTTTTGGGACGTTTGTCGCGCGTTTTGGCCCATAGACTTCAACGGGAACGGGCAACGTTTGTATTTTGTGCGTTTTTGACACTGAAAACGCGTGTTCGAACGCGCGTTTATGAATTTGCAACATGCTGGAAAGGCCAAACTTCATATAGACAGGGATATTTGGTCATTGGACAACACTGCAGTCAATCACACAAACGCGCGTAAAACGCGCGTTTACTAATGCCAAAAACGCACGGAAAATGCGCGTCTCAGAAACGCTCAGGTCTGAACCCAGCGTAATAGAAGTACTAGCATTGGCCACCAATACATTTTAACAGCACTACATACATACCTGTCAGGGGCTGACTGAGAACCATCAGGTCCCCCAGGCAAAATAAATCAAGGGTCCCCTTCCAGGCCCCATCCATGTTCCGCTTCCCACCACACCCATGTTCCACCTTCAGCCACACCCATATCCCGCCTCCACCCCCAGGTCGCGGTTGCACTGCAATCATTACGCCCCTGATACCATCACTACAGAAATACAGCACCCCATACCTCTTACATCCAGTGACGTCTCCTTTGATGTAGATGTTCTCTGTCCTTGTCTTCTCCTTTCAGACCTTCAGACCAGACCACCATTTTGTCGCCATTTTCTGTCTCTGCAGTTTGACATAAAAGAAATCTTAGTTTACTACTTTTCCATTATCCTCCCATCTTCTGCACAAATCATCCTACTTCCCCCAATACTGTGCCGCTGTGCTCCCCAATACTATACTGCAGAATCAGATAATACCCTTGATAATACTAGTACCACACAGACCCCCCATATAAAATATCCCTTCTTTGTGGCCTCAGTAGAAGCCCCCATAGTGGCCCATAATAATGTGCCAGTAACAAGTGCCTCTCTTCCCCTATGTGCCAGTAAAAAGTGTCTCTCCCCCCATGTGCCAGTAACAAGTGCCTCTCTTCCCCCCCATGTGCCAGTAACCATTGCCTCTCCCCCCCCATGTGCCAGTAACAAATTCCTTCCCCCCCCCCATATGCCAGTAACAAGTGCCTCTCTTCCCCCCATGTGCCAGTAAAAAGTGCCTCTCCCCCATGTGTCAGTAACAAGTGCCTCTCTTCCCTCCCCATGTGCCAGTAACAAGTGCTTCTCCCCCCCATGTGCCAGTAACAACTGCCTCTCTTCCCCCCATGTGCCAGTAACCATTGCCTCCCCCCCATGTGCCAGTAACAAATGCCTTCCCCCCATATGCCAGAAACAAGTGTCTCTCCCCATGTGCCAGTATCAAGTGCCTATCCCCCATATGCCAGTAACAAGTGCCTCTCCCCCCATGTGCCAGTAACAAGTGCCTCTCTCCCCCATGTGCCAGTAACAAGTGCCTCTCCCCCATGTGCCAGTAACAAGTGCCTCTCTCCCCCAGGTGCCAGTAACAAGTGCCACCCTGCCCTATATGCCAGTAACAAGTGCCTCTCCCCCATATGCTAGTAACAAGTGCCTCTCCCCCCATGTGCCAGTAACCATTGCCCTCCCCATGTGCCAGTAACAAATGCCTTCCCCATATGCCAGAAACAAGTGTCTATCCCCCATATGCCAGTAACAAGTGCCTCGCTTCCCCCATTTGCCAGTAACAAGTGCCTCTCCCCCATGTGCCAGTAACAAGTGCCTCTCCCCATATGCCAGTAACAAGTGCCTCTCTCCCCCATGTGCCAGTAACAAGTGCCTCTCTCCCCCAGGTGCCAGTAACAAGTGCCTCTCTCCCCCAGGTGCCAGTAACAAGTGCCACCCCCGCCCTATATGCCAGTAACAAGTGCCTCCCCCCCATGTGCCAGTAACAAGTCCCCCTCCCATGTGCCAGTAACAGATAGTCCGGGATAAAACATTTTCACTTACCTCCATGGCAGCGGTGTGATGCAGGTTTTTTCCGGCCTGTGTCCCACGCTGTAGGCTTAGGCGGCGTGATGATGTTATCGTGGCGCCTGCACCGGCCTCTGATATTGATGACCTGTCCAAACATTAGGTCATCAATATCAAAAAGCTGCAATACCTCTTTATGTCTTACATTTTCTGTCAGTGATAACTGTACAGTCTCTTCAGAATGAAAAGGGGAACAGTGGTTTACTGATCGACCTCACCACTTCCTACTGATTGAGGATAATGCACTGGCCCTGTTTTGTAGTTAGACTTTTTTTCATCCTTGTAAGGCCTCTTTCACACAAATGTTTTTTTTGCGAGTGTACCGACTGTTTTTTTGTGTTCCGTATACGGAATCATTCATTTCAATGGTTCCACAAAAAAAAAAAAAAGGAAGTGTTTCCGTGTGCATTCCGTGTCCGTTTTTCCATTCCATGCAAAGATAGAACATGTCCTATTACTGCCCACAAATCACGATCCGTGGCTCCATTCAAGTCAATATGTCCGCAAAAAAAAAACGAACGCATATGGAAATGCATTCGTATTTCTTCCGTATCTGTTACGTTTTTTGCGGGAACCAACTATTGAAAATTTTAAGCCCAGCCCAATTTTTTCTATGTAATTACTGTATACTGTATATGCCATACGGAAAAACGGAACCGAAATGGAAACACAGCAGAAACAAAAAACTGAAAAACGGATCTGATAAAAATGGCCCGCAAAACACTGAAAAAGCCATACGGTCGTGTGAAAGAGGCCTAAGGGCGAGTTCTGATCACCGTTACAGATTCTGTTATTGTTTTCCGTTATAACATGCTCGACAGGATTTTCTATTTCCATCCTGCAGAACAGAAACAAGACGGATCCGTTATGCTTTCTGTTTTGAATTCCGTCATTTTCCGTTATAACCATGTATTCATGACAGTAATGTGAACCCTCAGATGTATTTTACAGAATGCCTTTGTCTTTAATGCAGTTGGAAATAAGAGTCTGAACTACCAGCGATTTACAAGTATTTAAATCCCTCATAACACCCTCCTGTGTCACCTAGACTTTAAAGGCAGGCATGTCAAACTGCAGCCTCAGCTGTTGCAAAACTACAACTCCCAGCATGCCTGGATAGCTACAGCTATTAGGGCATGCTGGGAGTTGTAGTTTTGCAACAGCTGGAGGGCCGCAGTTTGGACATGCCTGCTTTAAAGAGGTTGTAAAAGGCCTCTTTCACACGAGTGTGTCCGGATTAGGTCCGGATGCGTTTTCAGTGAAAACTGCGATTTCACAGGCAAAGCCATTCAGTTTTGCCTGCGATTGCATTCAGTTGTTCAGTTTTTCCGCGCGGGTGCAATGCGTTTTGATGTGTTTTTCACGCGCGTGATAAAAAACTGAAGGTTTACAAACAACATCTCCTAGCAACCATCAGTGAAAAACGCAACGTACCCGCACTTGCTTGCGGAAGCAATGCGTTTTTCACGCAGACCCATTCACTTCTATGGGGCTAGGGCTGCGTGAAAAACGCAGAATATAGAACATGCTGCGATTTTCACGCAACGCACATGTGATGTGTGAAAAAAACGCTCATGTACACAGACCCATTGAAATGAATGGGTCAGGATTCAGTGCAGGTGTAATGCGTTCACATCAAGCAAGTGCGGGTGCGATGCGTTTTTCACTGATGGTTGCTAGGAGATGTTTGTAAACCTTCAGTTTTTTATCACGCACGTGAAAAACACATTGCACCCGCGCGGAAAAAACTGAACAACTGAACGCAATCGCAGGCAAAACTGAATGGCTTTGCCTGCAAAATCGCACAGTTTTCACTGAACGCATCCGCAACGCATCCGGACCTAATCCGGACACACTCATGTAAAAGAGGCCTAAGATAGCTAAAAATCTCGGACAAGCTTCCACAGTTGGGTAAAATAAAAAAGTATGTTACAGGCGCCTCTTTCTCCAGTGTTGTTCTCTGCACTACCCGGTTCAACTAATACTTTTTTACAAACTGCAGCGGTGACATGCCATTATGTGACTGCTGCAGCCAATCAATGTCCTCAGCAGTCTAATGCTTACTACCCAGTTGCTGAATGGTTAAGGCAAAAATGTAATTTTTGTGTTTGCAGAATCCTCTTCTTTTATGGTGTCTGTACATGGTGCTGTCTGGTAATAAGCGGTAATCCACATGTGGATCCTTCGGCCAGAATGCACCATGTACGGGCACCCTAACTTTGTCTAATCTATTGATAATCATTATGTGCACATGGCCGGGGCCCATATATTGCGGACCACTGTTTGCGGTCTGTCATACGGTCATGGGGCACGCATTCTCATGAACATGAGCCCTTATAGAGTGTCTGTAGACCATTGCTGCTTAGTTTTGGTCTTTTTTCATCTCTCTAAACACTTTTGTCTTCCAGTGGAGGAGTGTACACACCAGGAGCAGCATTCTCCAAAACCAAGTTGATTGACCGCCTCAACAAAGCTGGTGTTCGTTTTACTGTGCTTAGTAAGACAGATACTTGAGTAATACATTGCACTATAGCTATCCGCACGACTAATTGATACAGTACAGCACTTAGAAACCAAATAATACATTTGTTTCTTAATTCCTCCATTGGAAATGATTTACGTTATTAAAACATGAGTACAATAAGAAATGTTACCATGTCTTGTATTGGAAAAGGGTTTTGATATCACAGCGTTCACTGTAAACTGAAAATGACATGAGGTCCTCATTCTGCAGCTCAATACGATTACGGTGATACCAAACTTGTATAGTTTTTATTTTGTTTGATTACTTTAAAAAAGATTAAAACCTTTGAAAAAAAAGAACTACATTTTCTTTGCCATTTTCTGACAGCCATAGCAAAAAGCTTGTTTTTTTGTGGAATGAACTGTAGTTTTTATTGGTATCGTTTTTGTGGTATGTATGATTTTATTGGTCACTGTTATTCAAAAAAAACTTGAGGGGGAGGGGAAGGTGACTAAACAAATGGCGAATTGTGTATTTCTTTTCTTTTTTTTTCACTTACATTGTTCACTGCGCAGGAAAGTTTTTAAATATTTTAATAGCTCAGACATTTTCAGACACAGCAAAACCTAATATTTTAATTTTATTGTTTATATATTTTTAAATATAAATCTGAGAAAGGGGGTGATTTAAACTTTTAATATTTTTGTGTTTTTTTAAACTTTTAAAAAAAAACTTTTTACTAAATATCTAGCGCTCCTTTGGGGCGCTAGAACCTGGGATTTTTTTTATCCAAAATCCCATTCACCCTAATTCGTTCTATTAAGGTAAATGGGATTTTGACGCGCTTGTGCACAGTTTATATATGTGTGTATATATATATCCTTATCACATTGCTAGCCACAGGGCTTCATCATATTAGCATCCATGATGCCCCTTGACTGTGCCAGCTACAGTGCCCCATTACGTTGAAAGCAATAATGCCCCCTGACTATGCCAGCCACAGTGCCTCATACATTAGCGGCTGCAGTGTCCACAGGCTACGCCGACCACAGTATTTCATCACAGTGCCTCCTGACTATGTGAGCCACAGAGCACTATCATTATTAGGGTTCATGCACACAAATGTTTTTTTTTTCCATATCCGTTCCATTTTTTTTACAGGTCTATAAAAAAAACATTCATTTCAATGGGACTTGAAAAAACGGAAATGACTCTGTGCATTCCGTGTACGCATGTCCATTCCGCAAAAGAATAGAACATGTCCTATTCTTGTCCGTTTTGCGGACAAGGACAGACATTGTTATGATGGATCCACAAAAAAAGCTGGTGGCAAAAGTTGTCAAGAAAACTTCCCTGGCGTTTGAGGATTCATGGCAATTATGCGATCCAATGGAACTGAAAGCAGATGCCCTCCTGAGAAAATGCTGGGAAGCCTCCATGTTTGGTGTAAAAACAAACATTGCAGCAACTTCAGTGGCTAGGGCCATGTATTTCTGGCTCAATGAGCTGGAAAATCACATGCAAAACAAGACACCCAGGAAGGAGATTTTACAATCCATTGCCCTCTTTAAGTGTGCCACTGAGTTCCTAGCAGATGCCTCCGCTGAGTAAGTTAGATTTGCAGCCAAGGATGTGGCTCTTTCTAATTCAGTTAGGGCCCTATCTCTATGGATAAAGTCCTGTGGGAGGGGGGGTGACAGGACCTCAAGAAAAAAAATCCCAGAATGAAGTGGCCTAAATGGGAGGAAGTGCTCATACCCCAAACATTGTAGCGTGTTTATATCGGGGGTAGCAATTCCACCACATGTGATCTGCTGCTAACGGCAATCCCCAGCAAAAATGCATACAATGGAGGATGTCGGCAGCGGACCACATGCACCACAAAAACATCCTACACAAGATCGAACAATGTGTGGATGAGAATATAAAAATTCATAAATCACTGCAAAAGGTGCACCACTATAATATGCAACTGACAATACTGGCCAAACCCTCACGCTGATGTAAAAACGGAGACTTTAGCCAATATATTCCAGTCAGGAACATATCGGAGCCCAAGGCACCCTGTCAATGTATCTCAGTGTGGCATGGGTCCTACCGCTAACCTACCTACAGTGTGTGAACACAGTCCGATAGTTGCTGAGGTCCGACTCACAGCCAAACTCCCACATACCTCCACAGTAAGATCACTAATACAATGGGAGGGTAGGAGGAGGCTGCGAGCCCCACCTATAACAGGCCATGTCACACAGGCTACTAGGTGCACAGAATGTTACCAAAGATAAACTATGGCACATTCCATATATATCAAGAAAAAAATCACAGAATGAAGTGGCCTAAATGGGAGGGAGTGCTCAAAACCCAAAACACTGTAGCGTGTTTATACCCGGGGGAGTGATCCCTCCGAATATGATCCGCTCCTAATGGCAATCCCCAGCAAGAATGCATACAATGGAGGATGTTGGCATAATGTGGTCCGCTAATAATATGCAACTGACAATACTGGCCAAACCCTCCATTGATGTTAAAGGCTGAGACTTTAGTCATTATATTCCAGTCAGGAATATATCGGAGCCCAAGGCATATTATAGTGGTTCACCTTTTGCAGTGATTTATGGTGACAGGACCTCCAAAGCAAAGTTGTGCTCGATTGCTTTTTCAGGCGAATATGTGTTTGGGTTTGTACTGGACAAAATACTAGAGAAAGCAGCTGATAAAAAGAAGGGGTTTCCAGATGAAAGGGAGAGTAAAAAGAGACCCTTTCGTTCATTTAACTTGCAGTCCAGACCCTATAGGGGTAAAGCAAAAACAGGGTGCTGGAGCTATCAGAAAGGAAGTAAAGGTAGGGGATTCCTCCTTAATCCCCAAAATAAGCTGGGTGAAAAACAATGATGCCAGAGTAGGGAGGAGGTTGAAAAAATTCCACCAGATGCAGTGGAAATCCATAATATCCAATCCCTGTGCTTTAGGCATCGTGGAAAACGGTTACAAAATAGCATTTTCCTCACCTCCCCCAAAAAGACCACTTCCCACAGTCCCACCAACTCTGGCAGGGGGTGCTAGGGTTAAAAGTATCAGGCGTAATAGTAAATGTACCCCAGTCAGAATAATAAAAAGGTTTCTATTCGAAGGCTGTTTTTAGTCAAAAAAACTGATGGATCCTTCTGTACCGTCATAAATTTAAAGGGTTTAAACAAATTGATTATGTACAAAAAGTTCAAAATGGAATCAATCAGATCCATCGTACCTTTAATCAAGAAGGGGGCCTATATGACGTCAATCAATCTAAAAGACGCCTACTATTACATTCCCATCCATCTAAACTCACAAAAGTATCTCAGATTTGCACTAAGAGATCCCGAGGGCATATTACATCATTTCCAGTTCACTGACTTTCCATTCCTCGGTGCAAAGAATTTTCACAAAACTGGTAGAAGAAAAGTTAGCATCCCTCAGGGAGGAAGGACTGTCAATAATTCCATATCTGGAAGACTCCCTTATTATAGGAAGCTAAGAAACAGTAACAATCCGAAATACAGAGTATTTCCTGGGAAAACTGTCAGACTTGGGTTGGTTAGTAAACCTAAAAAAGTCTCACTTAATACCCTCATCTAGCAGGAAGTTTTTGGGTCTAATATTGGACCCATGTCCCAGACGGCATCTGTCCCGCAAGAAAAAATAGAAGCTATCAGGGAAAAGATAGCAAGGTTCCAATGACTACGGCAGTGTTCTATCAGAATGGCTATAAGCACGCTAGGCCTTATGACATCCTGCATAACAGCAGTAACTTGGTGTCAGGCTCACATCAGAACTATGCAAACTTGGATCCTAGGAAGTTGGAACAAAAAGCAATCCTCCTTAGACAGGAAGATAGTCATTCCATGCTCAGTAAAGTTGGACCTAAACTGGTGGAAGAAAAAGACAAATCTCTCAAGAGGTGTTGTCTGGCAGAAAGATCCGGAGATTCAGATAGTAACAGACGCCAGCGGAGTAGGTTGGGGCGCAAAAGTAGCTTCTTCAACTTGGCAGGAAGGTGGTCGGGAAAAAATAAGGGACAGATCCTCAAATTACAGAGAATTGGGAGCACAAGATTTTCTAAGGGAAAAAACATCTAAAAATATTCTCAGACAATACCACAGCGGTAGTCTATTTAAAACATCAAGGTGGCACAAGATCCCCAGGTTTGAAAACTCTAGCAGAAGGGATATTTTGCTGCTCAGAGAAAAACATTCTATCCATCTCAGAGGTTCAGAAAATCTAGAGGCAGACTTTCTGAGCAGAAAAACCTTAGACCCAGGAGAGTGTTCTTTGAATTTGAAAAAGTTTTAGAAAATATCCGCCAGGTGGGGCCTACCACAAATAGACCTTTTCGCTTCACATAAATATTCAAAGGTTCAGAGGTTCTGTTCCTTAGATCCCAGAGAAAAACCATGGACAGTCGATGCGTTCTCCATAAAATAGACATGGAATCTAGCGTAACCTTTCCTCCTTTTGCTCTAATCCCTCGAGTTCTACAGAAAATTCGACAGACCCAGTAATGGTGATATTAATAACCCCCTACTGGCCCAAAAGAAGCTGGTTTTCCAAGGAAATAGCTCTGGAGGATCCCTGGTTAATACCCTTTCAGAAGTACATTCTCTCACAAGGCCCAATACTTCATAAAAATCCTGAATTTTTCAAGCTATGAGGCTGGATCCTGAGAGCGAGGTCTTAAGAAAGAAGGGTCTCTCCGACAAAGTTATACGTACATTAAAAGCAAGTAGGAAAAAAGTTACTTCAGCTATTTACCTGAAAATCTGGAAGAAGTACTGTAGTTAGTTGGGGAAGATTCTCCAAATATGTCCGCCCCATATATTCCAAAAATTCAGTTCTCCGCCTTGAGTGCCTTCTATGATCCGAGTCTCGCTGATCATAGATGAGTTAAAAGGTTTATAAAAGCAGCATCTAGGCTTAGACCATCCTTGAATCCTACGGTTCCACAGTGGGATTTAAACTTAGTTCTCCACGGGTTGACAAAAGCACCTTTTGTGTCCATTTCAAACATTCCCATTTCCATTAAACACCTCTCCTTTAAAACAGCTTTCCAATTAGCAATAACATCAGCTAGACGTTTGGGGGAAATCCAAGCGCTTTCATAGAATAGTTCTAAAATTGGACCCGGGTTTTCTCCTTAAGGTGGTATCAGATTTCCATAGGGACCAAGAAATTATTTTACCATAGTTTTGTTGTAACCCAAAAAATCCCACAGAAGAACAGTTTCACCTTCTGAGAAATAATATTATTCAGTACTTGGAGGCCACTAGGTCATTTAGGAAAGATGACAATTTATTAATTCAGTTTGCAGGTTGTAATAAGGGGAAGATGCTTTCCAGAGACTCCATAGGGCGTTGGATTAGATTCACTATTTCGTGTTGTTATTCCTTAATGGGTCTCTTCATGGGCAGAGAAAGCTGCCAGCTGGTGTATCCTTAGATCAAATATGCAAAGCTGCTACATGGTCCAGTATCAATACATTCATAAAACATTACTGTCTTAATGTCTCTGCTTCACCTAATTTTGGCCTCTGGCCAGAATACAAAAAAAAAAAAATTTAAGGTGTTCCTATACATACTGTATATATGTATATAAATAGATAATCTCTAGTTTGAAAAAGTACTCAGTTAACCACATCAGCCCCCCTAGCTTAAACACCCTTACTGACCAGGCCACTTTTTACAATTCTGTACTACACTACTTTCACCGTTTATTGCTCATCATACAACTTACCACCCAAATGAATTTTACCTCCTTTTCATCTCACTAATAGAGCTTTCATTTGGTGGTATTTCATTGATGCTGACATTTTTACTTTTTTTGCTATTAATAAAAATTTAACGACATTTTTGCAAAAAAATGACATTTTTCATTTTCTGTTGTAATTTTTTTTAAAAACTACATTTCTAGATAAATTTTTCGCAAAATTTATTGTTCTACATGACTTTGATAAAAAAAGAATGCAAGAAGTGTATATTTATTGGTTTGGGTCAAAGTTATAGCGTTTACAAACTATGGTGCAAAAAAGTGAATTTCCGCTTCTTGACTTTCTGAGCACCTGTCATGATTCCTGAGGCACTACAATGCCCAGACAGTACAAACACCCCACAAATGACCCCATTTCGGAAAGTAGACACCCTAAGGTATTCGCTGATGGGCATAGTGAGTTCATGGAAGTTTTTATTTTTTGTCACAAGTTAGCGGAAATGGATTTTTTATTTTATTTTTCAAAACATTTCATTTTCCGCTAACTTGTGACACAAAATTAAAAACTTCCATGAACTCACTATGCCCATCAGCCAATACCTAGGGAGTCTTCTTTCCGAAATGGGGTCACTTGTGGGGTATTTATACTGCCCTGGCATTTTAGGGGCCCCTAAAGCGTGAGAAGAAGTCTGGAATCCAAATGCGTAAAAATGCCCTGTGAAATACTTAAGGTACTCATTGGAATTAGTGCCCCTTTGCGCATCTTGGCTGCAAAAAAGTGGCACACATGTGGTATTGCCGTACTCAGGAGAAGTAGGCCAATGTGTTTTGGGGTGTATTTTTACATATACCCATACTGTGTGTGAAAAATATCTCTGTAAATGACAACTTTTTCCATTTTCTTATACAAAGTTGTCAATTTACAGAGATATTTCTCTTATCCAGCATGGGTATATGTAAAAAGACACCCGTAAACACATAGCCCTACTTCTCCTGAGTATGGTGATGCCACATGTTTGACACTTTTTTGCAGTCAAGATGCGCAAAGGGGCCCTAATTCCAAAGAGTACCTTTAGGATTTCACAGGGCATTTTTACACATTTGGATTCCAGACTTCTTCTCATGCTTTAGGGGCCCCTAAAATGCCAGGACAGTATAAATACCCCACAAGTGACCCCATTGTAGAAAGAAGACACCCCAAGGTATTCCGTGAGGGGCATGGCGAGTTCATAGAGGATTTTTTTTTTTTGGCACAAGTTAGCAGAAATAGTTTTTTTTTTTCTTACAAAGTCTCATATTCCACTAACTTGTGACAAAAAAAATCTAAATTTTACATGAACTGGCCATGCCCCTCACGAAATACCTTGGGGTGTCTTCTTTCTAAACTGGGGTCACTTGTGGGGTATTTATACTCTCCTGGCATTTTAGGGGCCCCTAAAGCGTGAGAAGAAGTCTGGAATCCAAATGCGTAAAAATGCCCTGTGAAATCTTAAAGGTACTTATTGGAATTAGGGCCCCTTTGCGCATCTTGGCTGCAAAAAAGTGTCAAACATGTGGTATCGCCGTACTCAGGAGAAGTATGGCAATGTGTTTAGAGGTGTATTTTTACATATAACCATGCTGGGTATGAAAAATATCCCTGAAAGTGACAACTTTTTCTATGTTTTTATGCAAAGTTGTCAATTTACAGAGATATTTCTCTCACCCAGCATAGGTATATGTAAAAATACACCCCAAAACAACTTGCGCTACTTCTCAGTACAGCGATACCACATGTTTGACACGTTTTTGCAGCCAAGATGCGCAAAGGGGCCCTAATTCCAATGAGTATCTTTTAGGAGGGCATTTTTACGCATTTTTCTTCTCACGCTTTAGGGCCCCTAAAATGCCAGGGCAGTATAAATACCCCACATGTGACCCCATTTTAGAAAGAAGACACCCCAAGATATTCCGTGAGGGGCATGGCGAGTTCATAGAAGATTTTTTTTTTTTGCACAAGTTAGCGGAATTTGATTTTTTTTGTTTTTTCTCACAAAGTCTCCCTTTCCGCTAACTTGTGACAAAAAGTTAAATCTTTCATGGACTCAATATGCCCCTCAGCGAATACCTTGGGGTGTCTTCTTTCCAAAATGGGGTCACATGTGAGGTTTTTGTACTGCTCTGGCATTTGAGGGTCTCCGCAATCATTTCATGTATGGGCAGTATTAGGAGTTTCTGCTATTCTCCTTATATGGAGCATACGGGTAATGAGATTTTTTTTTCCGTTCAGCCTCTGGGCTGAAAGAAAAAATGAACGGCACAGATTTCTTCATTCGCATCAATCGATGTGGATGAAAAAATCTCTGCCAAAAAATATGCAAAAAAAAAAGAGGGGCCTGGCGATTGCCAGGACATAGGGGCTCTGCCCAAACATCCATACCCACTTCAGCTCCTATGCCCTGGCAAACGTGATTTCTTCATTCACATTGATCAATCGATCGTTGTGGAGGAAGACATCTTTGCCAGATTTTTGATACAAAGTGTTTGCCAAAGCATATGAACTCCAACACCTCTCCTCAGCTCATGTGCCTGGGCAAACGTACCTGTACTGCAGAGAAGAAATCTCGTCCTGCAGCGCCGCATACACCGACTTCACGTGTCCTCTGACAGCAGCGCAATGCTTCTCTCAGAATGCACATCAGTGCTGCAGCGTTTTCATCGGTTGGTCCAGCTGGAAAATAAAGGGTGGTTAGTAAAAAAAAAAAAAAAAAAGAAGAAAAAACAAGCAGCAGGCTCATAAATTTGAACGTTACGAACGTTATAAACTTGAACATCATAAAACTTTTAAAACCTAAACTAACTCAAGATTTCTTTTTCTTGCTACCTGTTTAAATTTTTTTTTCTTTTCACTCTTTATTTTCCTTGCAGAAACCTTTCCTCTCCCATAGGACAATGTGTAAAGTGTAAATCGCACAGAGATGGTGCGAAGTACATTATGCACTTTATCCCAAGTGAAAGGAGACGTTTCTACCGTTTCACATAGCTGCAGTAGCACACTAGCACCCCTGTGTGTCAGGGTCTCTCAAAACCTAGTATCCTGAGAGACCCTAGATCCTGATTGTGAAAACTACCTGTGTCCTGCGGTCCCTACGTCCCTAAGTGAACCTGAGTGTGGTACTTCCGGAAACACTCCCCTAGGCATAGGGCAGGGTGGTCAGGACAGTCAGAACAGAAATAGCGGGTGTCACGCCTTATTCCACTCCTGCTACAGACACAACATCTTTTTCGGGGTGGCGGTTGGGTTGAGGTACCGGCAACGACACTGGGGAAGTGTCGCTTCTGTAGACGGCTCACTACACTGGGGTTTGGGGCCACGGAACCTCCTGGATACAGGATACTAGTGATTGACAGGTGATTGAAAGGGGTGATCAAGGGGTTAATTGGGGTGATGGGGGGTGATCTGGGGCTAAATATGTGGTGATTGGTGTACTCACTGTGACATGTGCTCTGTGCTGGGTCCAACCGATGAAAAGGACCCAGCACAGAGCACAGAAGCCATTTAATGCATTATATTTATAAATATAATGCATTATTTGGCTTGTGATTCGTTTTTTTGAAAGACACCAGCCTGCCAGCACCGATCATTGGCTGGCAGGCTGGTGACGAACTTCTTCTGAGCCTGCCCCGATCTTCTGTGCGCGTCAACGAGGAGTAACTGGGCCGCCGAGATCACGCGATCCTGTGTGCGGCGGTCCAGAGCAGGTTAAGTAATTTGTAAACACTGAGGGGAGAGAGTGGGTAGGGGCTTTTAAACTCTCTGTCTCTGTGTATTCATGCCCCTACAGAGGTCAAGGGGTCAATCTCAGCTGTGGCCGTCATGGTGGATTCAAGGAAACAGAATTAGGGTGGGTTCACGCTAGCGTTATGGTTTTCGTTATGGCCTTCTGTTATAATGTGGTTATAACGGAACATAACAGAATCCATAAGACAGAAGGACAGATACGTTCTTTTGCCCATAGACTTCTTTTATGACGGAATGCAAAAAGGAAGCCTTTAAAAGGCATTTCGTTTGCTTTCCATCATAATACAAGTCTATGGGAAAGCTTAACGGATCCGTCTGGTTCCGTTATGCAAGATGGAAAACAAAGTCCTCTCGACAGGACTTTGTTTTCCGTCCTGCATAATGGGACCCAGACGGATCCGTTATGCTTTCTCATAGCCTTCTATTAGGACGGAGCAAACCTTAATGACTCTTAAAGGCTCCTGTTTTGCATTCTGTCTTATGGATTCAGTTATTTTCCGTTATTACCATGTTATAACGGAAAGCTATAATGGAAACCATAACGCTAGTGTGAACCCACCCTTACCTGTAAGTCTAATTACGTTTTTTCATACTTACAGTGAGGAGATATATATACAAACACACACTGTATGGTGTGTGTATGTTTGCCTATGTGCCATCTATATCTGCTAGATCCAGACTTTTACACTTTATACACAGGATGAGGCCCGCTTCAAATGTTGCTGTTTAGGTCTACATGATTATTGGTTACACACTGCATGTCAGCCAGCATTGGCATGGTTTGCATGGACTGATCAAAAGACAAAAAATGTTATTTTGGAATTTTGACATTCATAAGAATAACAGGGTATATAAACCAACAAGGATATCACAGGTTTAACCACTTCAGCCCCCCTAACTTAAACACCCTTAATGACCAGGCCACTTTTTACAATTCTGCACTACGCTACTTTCACCGTTTATTGCTCCGTCATGCAACTTACCACCCAAATTAATTTTACCTCCTTTTCTTCTCACTAATAGAGCTTTCATTTGGTGCTATTTTATTGCTGCTGACATTTTTACTTTTTTTGCTATTAATCAAAAATTACCGAAATTTTGGGCAAAAAATTTCATTTTTCACTTTCTGTTGTAATTTTTTTTTTTAAACTACATTTCTATATAAATTTTTCGCAAAATGTATTGTTCTACATGTCTTTGATAAAAAAAAAAATCCAATAAGTGTATATTTATTGGTTTGGGTAAAAGTTATAGCGTTTACAAACTATGGTGCAAAAAAGTGAATTTCGGCATTTTGAAGCAGCTCTGACTTTCTGAGCACCTGTCATGTTTCTTCAGGTGCTAGAATGCCAGGAAAGTATAAATACCCCCAAATGACACCATTTTAGAAAGAAGACACCCCAAAGTATTCGCGGAGGGGCATGGTGAGTTCATGTATCATTTCATTTTTTTTCACAAGTTAGCAGAAAATGACACTTTCTGAGGAAAAAAAATAATAATAAAGTTTCCATTTCTGCTAACTTCTGGCAAAAAAAAATAAAATCTCCCACGGACTCACTATGCCCCTCAGTGAATACCTTGGGGTGTCTACTTTGCGAAATGGGGTCATTTGTGGGGTGTTTGTACTGTTCTGGCATTTTGGGCGGGGCTAAATTGTGAGCAGCCATGTAAAAGCTAAAGGTACTCGTTGGAATTTAGGCCCCCTTTGCACACCCAGGCTGCAAAAAAGTGTCACTCATGTGGTATCGCCGTACTCAGGAGAAGTAGGGCAATGTGTTTTGGGGTGTATTTTTACATATACCCATGTTGGGTGAGAGAAATATCTCTGTAAACTGACAACTTTGTATAAAAAAATTTTAAAAAGTTGTCGTTTACAGCGATATTTATCACACAAAGTATGGGTATATATAAAAATACACCCAAAAACTTATTGCCCTAGCTCTCCGGAGTACGGAAATACCACATGTGTGACACTTTTTTGCAGCCAAGATGCGCAAAGGGGCCCAAATTCCAATGAGTACTTTTAGGATTTCACAGGGCATTTTTACGCATTTGGATTCCAGACTTCTTCTCACGCTTTATGGGCCCCTAAAATGCCAGGACAGTATATATACCCCACATGTGACCCCATTTTAGAAAGAAGACACCCCAACGTATTCTGTGAGGGGTATGGTGAGTTCATTTAAAATTTAATTTTTTGTCACAAGTTAGTGAAATATGAGACTTTGTAAAAAATTCAAAAAATAAAATATCAATTTCCGCTAACTTGTGCCAAAAAAAAAAAATTTCTGTGAACTTGCCATGCCCCTCACGGAATACCTTGGGGTGTCTTCTTTCCAAAATGGGGTCACATGTGGGGTATTTATACTGCCCTGGCATTTTAGGGGCCCTAAAGCGTGAGAATCCAAAATGCGTAAAAATGTCCTGTGAAATCCTAAAGGTACTCATTGGTTTTAGGGCCCCTTTGCGCATCTTGGCTGCAAAAAATTGTCACACATGTGGTATCGCCGTACTCAGGAGAAGTAGGGCAATGTGTTTTGGGGTGTATTTTTACATATACCCCTGCTGGGTGTGAGAAATATCTCTGTAAATGACAACTTTTAAAAAAAAATTATACAAAGTTGTCAATTTACAGAGATATTTCTCTCACCCATATGTAAAAATACACCCCAAAACACATTACCCTACTTCTCCTGAGTACGGCTATACCACATGAGTGATTTTGGGTGGGGCTAAATTGTGGGCAGCCATGTAAAAGCTAAAGGTACTCGTTGGAATTTGGGCCCCTTTGTGCACCCAGGCTGCAAAAACGTGTCACTCATGTGGTATCTCCAGTACTCAGGAGAAGTAGGGCAATGTGTTTTGGGGTGTATTTTACATATACCCATACTTTGTGTGAGAAATATCGCTGTAAATTGACAACTTTGTATAAAAATTTAAAGTTGTCGTTTACAGCGATATTTCTACACAAAGTATGGGTATATAAAAATACACCTCAAAACACATTGCCCTACTCTCCTGAGTACGGCGATACCACATGTCTGACACTTTTTGCAGCCAAGATGCAAAGGGGCCCTAAAACCAATGAGTACCTTTAAGATTTCACAGGGCATTTTTACGCATTTGGATTCTCACGCTTTAGGACCCCTAAAATGCCAGGACAGTATAAATACCCCACAGTGACCCCATTGTGGAAAGAAGACACCCAAGGTATTCCGTGAGGGGCATGGTGAGTTCACAGAAAAAAAAATTTTTGGCACAAGTTAGCGGAAATTGATATATATATATTATTAAGTCTCATATTCCACTAACTTGTGACAAAAAATAAAATTTTGCATGAACTCACCATACCCCTCACGGAATACCTTGGGGTGTCTTCTTTCTAAAATGGGGTCACGTGAGGTTTTTGTACTGCCCTGGCATTTGAGGGTCTCCGCAATCATTACACGTATGGCCAGCATTAGGAGTTTCTGCGATTCTCCTTATTGAGCATACGGTAATGATATTTTTTTTTTCCGTTCAGCCTCTGGGCTGAAAGAAAAAAAAAAATGAACGGCACAGATTTTTTCATTCGCATCGATCAATGTGGATGAAAAAATCTCTGCCAAAATCAGTGACTGCGGTGCGGTGGGCTGGGCGCTAACTACCTAACAAGTAGCTAACTAACTGGCGGTGATAAGGGACCCTTATGCCCCATTCACCGTCAGAAATTCTGTTTGCGAGCGGAATTGCGGACCCATTCATTTCTATGGGGACAGACTTTGTCCCGCTCGGATCCGGAATGCGGATCCGCACTTACGAGTCTGCATTTCCGTTCGCAAAAATATAGAACATGCTCCTTTTCTTGTCCGCAATTGCGGACAAGAAAAAGCATTTTCTATATAGTTCTGGCAATGTGCGGATCTGCAAAATGCAGAAAGCACATTGACGGTGTCCGTGTTTTCGCTGGATCCGCGATCGTGATCCGTGGATCCGCAAAACACATATGGACATGTGAATAGAGCCTTACAGGGGTGATCAGTGACAGGGGTGATCAGGGAGTCTATATGGGGTGATCAGGGGTTAACAAGGGGTTAATAGTGGTTATAAAGTGAGGGGGGGTGGGGGAGGGTTAGTGTAGTGTTTGGTGCAACTTTACAGAGTTACCTGGTCCTCTGGTGGTCGATCCCAGTAAATGGGACCACCAGAGGACCAGGTAGCAGGTATATCAGACGCTGTTAACAAAACAGCGTCTGATATACCTGTTTTATCTAATTTATTTTACATTTACAGCCTGCCAGCGATTGATCATTGCTGGCAGGCTGTAAAATCACTGCAAAGCCGCGCTCTGCTGGAGTCTATATGGGGTGATCAAGAGTTAACAAGGGGTTAATAGTGGTTATAAAGTGAGGGGGGGTGGGGGGGGGGGGTTAGTGTAGTGTTTGGTGGAACTTTACAGAGTTACTTGGTCCTCTGGTGGTCGATCCCAGTAAATGGGACCACCAGAGGACCAGGTAGCAGGTATATCAGACGCTGTTAACAAAACAGCGTCTGATATACCTGTTTGATGCGATTTTATTTTACATTTACAGAATCACTGCAAAGCCGCGCTCTGCTGTGAACGCGCGCGCGTGCGCGCGTTCACAGCAAATCTCGCCTCTCGCGAGATGACGCACGGATGCGTCCAGGAGGAACAAACTTGCCGCCGCCTGGACGCATCCGTGCGTTAGGTGGTCAGCAAGCGGTTAACATTTGCCAGAAGCAACATCTTGTCTTTTTTTCTTCACTATGGCAGCCACATCATTTTTAAGCTTGCAAATACAAGATTCTAGTTGTTGCCAGAAGTCTTTGAACATTAGTGACTGCTTCTTTGTAAAAAGCGCAAAGATAAATGTTTTCTTACTCCTAAAATAAAAATATATATGTATTAGGCCTCAACATGTGGGTAGGAGTCCAGCTGCATGTGATTGGCACAATGTGTGATGTCGGGTTTATAATAATTCAATTAAGAATTATTAATTATGGTCATAAAAATAATTAACCATTTATTTTTCATAACTTCTAGAAATCATGACCTGGTGAATTGTAGATAACCCAATTGATACAATTCACATCTGAGTCCGACTATTTCCTCAGATAATAAGTTCTTTTCATGTGAGATGACATTAATGCCAAAGATATAGTTTTGACATTAAATAATAATACACAGGTATTATACAAATATGCAGATTTATTGGTTACAAGGTTATAAACATAAGTGAATAAACACAATGATATATGCAAATGAATATATACGGGAGTTGATATAAAGCATAACAAGCTTAACAATACATGTGAGTAGGAACAATTTTTCACATTATGACAAAGCTAATATTTGGTTAGGATATTAAAACAAGAAGTTAAATTATATACATCACTTCTGTTCAGAGGAAACCTCATGATATCAGGATGGGCATGTCTAATCCTAGACATCAATATGGAATGCTGAATACATTCTGCCCCCCTCTAACCAACTACACCTCACATGACTTCAAGAATGGGCAAATCCATCAAAGGATATAACTTAGAAGAGATAACTGTATCCTTCCGTCCTATCCTGGACTATTTTCACATGTATGACTTGGGAAGACTAATAAGACAAACAACAGAAATGGGAAGAACTTGAAACAAGTCTTTCCAGTGGGAATTTATCACCTAGCTTGGCGAAGAATGCTAATATCAATATATATATATCTATACAATCATTTAATACTTTGATAGATTATGAGTCTTGATTCTTCTGCAGGTAGAATCAAGCCTCACAATATCCTAAGACTACATCTCAATATGGAGATGATCATCAATTAATTAATGTGTTTATGTATTCGCCAATCTTGTTGGTATGATTTCACCCACATTATCCAATTAGTCTTAATAAAATGAAATATCATTCTTTATGTATCTTAGTGTCATTCTTTATGTATCTTAGTCTTAGTAGGAATCACACTTCTGCTCCTAGGAAAGCTGGGTGGTCCATCATCGCATGTCTCACTATGACTTTCATGTTGATAGACCCCTCTCTCTTGGATGTTGGATCCCCCCTTGTGAGTCCTCTTCTTGTTCTGGCTATGATGATGATGATCATGATGATGATGATGCTCAAGATGTTCTATATCCTGCTGTGTCCATCTAATTATTTCCCCCCTTATCTCATGTCACATCCTCCTAGATTAAAATCTTCCAATCAACTGAGGTGGGTGTAATGTATGTTAACCCCTTAAGGACCCTGGTATTTTTCACCTTAAGGACCCAGCCATTTTTTGCAAATCTGACATGTGTCACTTTATATGGTAATAACTTTGGAACGCTTTTACTTATTCAAGCCATTTTGAGACTGTGTTCTCGTCACATATTGTACTTAATGACAGTGGTAAATTTGAGTCAACATATTTAATTTTTTTTATAAAAAAATACCAAATTTACCAAATATTTGGAAAAATTCGTAATTTTCAAAATTTCTATTTCTCTCCTTTTAAAACAGATAGTGATACCTCCTAAAATAGTTTACTTTACATTTCCCATGTCTACTTCATGTTTGGATCATTTTGTTAATGACATTCACTGGTCACACAGCTCCCCAGCTGGATGTGTGAGGAGTACTGAAGTGGTTAACTGTGCAGCTGAGGAGGAAGGGCAAGCTAATCCACATCTTTGATCTCCTCTGCACTAGAGAAGGAAAATTACAAGTAGCTCAGTTCTTATCAGCTGTGTGTTTACTCACAGTGATAGCTTAACTGGAGGACAGATAGCTTGTCCTTGTGCCTAAAGTACCTGCAAGTGAGGACCAACTATCTTGTCCAAGGTCCTGAAGCTGTTAATGACTCTATGAGATCATATTTACCCACAATGCAATTGTGGAGAATGGTGTCATGACATCCATCTGTCTCCAGATGGCACCGTTGTGCAAGCTATTAGCGCCATACCATAAAGAGTTAACTATGGTACTCTTGTATTATTTACATCTGACCTTTGTAACGTAAATCAGAGATAAAGGATTAGTTTAGACACTTTTAAGCAACTAAAGACACCTCTAGACGTCTCTCTAAATGTTTCTTACACTATTGATCTATGGACCGTAATGATATGAATGGGCCTTGTTTTCTCACAGAGATATCAGTACCTCCTCTGTCATACCAGCATGTAATTAATTGTTACAAAAACACACATCTTTACAGACACTCTTTTGCAGAGAATATCCATCCTAGCGAGAATCATATACTGATACTGGATACATTTTGTTTTCAGAACATATAACAATATAATATAAAGAAATATATATGTCCTACTGATTGTCTTATGCTAAGGACTAAGGCTCATTAAATGAATACATAGATATTATATTTTTGCTTCATTAATAAATACTTAATTGTATCGGTAATTATCACCAGCTGCTTCTATAGTTTATCTTATCTCCCGTTATAAATTTATGCTTAGACAAGGAGGTTTTCTTCTCAGACTGGTACATTCAAGAGAAGAATAAACACTAATGAGCAGTAGCCTTTATACATAGTAACCTTTGTGCGACCTTACTTTGGCCTACTCAAGACATGCTATTATTGTAAATATAATCGAGCATGGCTCTTAAAGGCAATGAATATCCATCTTGACTAGAATAATTGGATATTAATGTATCTACCTATGAAAAGGCACAACAGGCAAGGGGTCATGTTTAAGTACATTTGTCATGACACCAGTTGCATTGAAGCCACAAGGGACCAAGTCCTCTTAAGTAGATGGTGTTATTGGTACCCAGTGTAGAAATGTCAGAGTGGTGTAAGGGTAGCCTATAATGTCCCTTTAGATGTAAATATGCACGTCTCACAGTGTTCCTACCTGGATATCCTGGACCCCAGGCATTGTCGTCCGAAGCAGAGCAAATAGGAGGAATATTTGAGGGATTTGTAGAATAAATTGAGTCCAGACTTGTATTGAAGTTGATAACAGCTTTACTTGAATGAACTTTCATCAGGGAACAATCTTCCAACTTTATCTTGGTTACCAGCAGGCTTTGGCATAAATTCTGGCAGGCAAACATACTCGGCTCTGTTACATCTGTTTCTCTTTGGCTTGGCTATGCTAACTGTACTTAACTTTCTGTAGTCTGGTCTGTCTTTATCTTTATCCAGGGAACTTCTTCTCCTGGCTTCTGGGGCTCTTTGCTTTTTCATCTTGTTCCAGCAGGGCTGATGGTGTTCTGTAGGCTGGAACACAGCCTTCCCCTTGGAGGGGGTACTCTAGACTCACTTCTGTAGGGCTCGTCCAAGAGTGATAAAGCCTGCCTCCTTCCCCATAGAGCGGGTAAGCTAGACTGACCTTCACTAACTAAAACTCCTCCCTCTCTAGAGAGGGCTAGAATGGAAAGAAGGTTCCATTCTGGGCTAGGTAGCTCTGCCATTATTGCCGCCATCTCCTGGTAAACCAGGCACACATGTTACATGTTAACAGTCACAAAATCAGAAATACAAATACACAATGTGCAGGACCTTGAAATAAATACACATCATGACATAGAATCAACCATAGGAGATAGTGGAGAGATCTAAAAGGTGGTAATGCACCTCTGGGGCGTTACATCAGCATCCCTATCTAATACCATGGCTATGATATGTGATTTTGGTACATATTCAGAACTACAAATTAATTGGGGGAAGTCAGTCATTGTGCCCCTTGACCCATGGCCTCAAGAGGGATGAGATAGAGTAGGTGAACTACAGTGTATGACTTCATTTAAGTATCAGGGGGTTACAGTTTTCAATAAACACAAGGAATATATGCTGTAAACATTCATCCCCTGTTGAACAAATGGCAATCTAAAATAAAGGCCTGGAATGCCATCAAGCTGTCTATAATGGGAAGGGCTAATCTAATAAAAATGATTTTGATGCCACAGATGTTGTATCTTTTGCACAATTCACCAATGTGGCTACCAGGGTACATTTTTTAAAAGATTAACAGGAGTTTTAGACAACTTCTGTGGAAGGTAAGTGCCCCTAGGATCAAGCTAGAAAAATGACTACCAGTGAGCAAAAGTGGAGTGTCAGTACCTTATATGTGGCAATACTTTTTAGCCTTCCAAATGCAACATTTTGTGGGTTGGGGAGGGACAGCAAGTGTAGACTCTAGAGCCTTTATTATTCAACAACTGGTGGACTCGGGGAATCTATTCTCCAAACTAGAAACAGACATTTCTATAGGTTGGGAAACAGAGTTCCATATTTCAACTCATGTGCAAGTTGTGGGATAGGGGTAAACAAGTGCTAGATGTTGAGGGTAGTATAGACTGTACTCCTCTATGGCAAAATAACAAACTGTCAAAAATAGAAAAACTACCAATACATCCCATTTGTCAGTCGAAAGGTATCTACCTTCTCAAATATATATATATATATATATATATATATATATAAGGAAGTCTTAAATTCTTCACTCAGCTACAAAAAGAATTTGGGATTTCTCGTTCATCCTTCTACTACTATTTACAAATAAGACATGCCCTCCAAACTCAACAAAAAACAGATCTATTACCCCTGTTAGGTACCAGATTTACGACATTTTGAGAAACGCAGGGTCCACAAAGGGCCTAATTTCTGAAATATACAGCCATTTATTGCATAAATGTGGCCATATTTTAAACCCTGTCAGAGTATCTTGGGGTGATGATGTGGGAAAAATCACCCCAGTCATTTGGGAATGGTTGTTGAAACAAACACAGCGACTATCCCTAAGCCTAGCATACAGGATATCCCAATTATACCTGCTACATAGAGTCTGCCGCACATCGGCATTCTTGCATAAAATAGGGGTTCGTGACTCGGCCCAATGTGTAAGATGTGCCGACTCATCTGCAGACCTACTTGACGTGTTCTGGAGTCGCCCGAAGCTGAAGGAATTTTGGGAAGCGTTCCTGGATAGGATAGAAAGGGTATACAAGCTAGCGATGCCAAGATAACCTCTAAATTGTATTTTAGGATATGTGGGAACCCTGCCAGCGTGAGAGGCTAATAGATTAGCAATTTTGAAGATTCTTTATGAATCTGAGAAACTGATAGCCTCACTGTGGTTAGATCCCATCGCCCCTACGTTTGGAGCATTTCTTAAATAGATACGGCCTCTACTTAAACTAGAAAAGGTCATCTGTACTAAACGAGGTACTGCCAAGAAATACACCGTCCAATGGAGCTCCTGGATTGAATTTCATGGCCTGTTGGAATTGAGGATGGAGTCCTCATAAATACATATCACAAATTACAGGGGACCAGGGGTCGTCAGAGATTATCGTTATCTGGCCATTTGAGGTTATATACAGTGATGTTGTACTGCATGGGGGGGGGAGGTATTGATTTGAGGGGAGAGCGGGGTATTTGGGGGTGGATACTGGACAGGTTGATTGTTGTACCTTTCTTGCTCTAATTATCTATATGCTGTGGATACGTCCGTGTTGTTGTACGGTGTTGTACCTTTTTATTTGAAAATGCTAATAAATACAATCTGATTTAAAAATAAAACATGCTGTACTCAGTAAATCATGTTACATACAATGTGGTCGTCCTGTACAGATAGCGGCCTGTATGTTATATACAATGTGGTCTACAGTTTATGCAGCATACAATCCCACACAACCCCCTCAGCATATAATCCTACATGGCCCCCAACATATAATCCTACACAACCCCCTCAGTATAAAATCCCACATGGCCCCCCCTCAGCATACAACCTTACATGGCCTGCATACATCAGACACCCTCCTTGATACAATCTTAGGGCTCATTTAGATGGCCGTATGCTGTCTGCAAAAATGCGGATCCTTTCTTTGCGGATTAGATGCTGTCCCATTTACTTCTATGGGGCCCTTTACTTCCATTGTACGGCTCAGCAAAATAATTAAACTTGTCTTATACTTGTCAGTGAAAATCATAACATGGCCCTATTGAAGTCTATATATCAGCAAAAAAACCGGAATGCAATCTATTTTTTGTGTGGACATGCTGAACTGTCCACAAAAAAACTGATCCGCATTTTTGCGGACAGCATACGGCCATCTGAATGAGCCCTTACACAGCCCTCCCATACAATATTATACCTCCCCCCTCCATAAAATATTATGCAGCCCCCCTCCACACAATATTAAAATATTACCTGCCCCCCCCTCTGCATACACTATTACACGACACCACTCCCCCCTCCCCGCATACAATATTACACTTTCACTTTCTGCACCCCTGCCCCGCCACACAATATTACATGGCCTCCCCTCTGCATACACTATTACACGACACCGCTCACCCCCGCATACAATATTACACTTTCACTTTCTACACCCCTGCCCCACCACACAATATTACATGGCCTCCCCTCTGCACACAGTATTATACGGCACCACCTCTACATACAATATTACACTTTCACTTTCTTCACCCCTGCCCCGCAATACAATATGACACGGCCTCCCCTCTGCACACAGTATTATACGGCACCACCTCTACATACAATATTACACCTTCACCCTCTGCATACAATATTACTCGCACCCCATTAGGCGCCTTATTCAGAGTCACGTGACAAGAGAAGGTCACATGACCCAGAGACGTTAGAAGGTCCATTTCGTACATGGAGTTTAGCCCCTAACTTTTCATTATCTGTGGACAAGCTGAGCATGGGGCCCTGGGCAAATGATTCAGTGTGGTAGCGCTGCAGCGCAGGGATTCATTTGTACAGTCATATGTGTCCAGCAGACAGTACATTTGGGGCCTGAGAAAAACATTATGGGCCCAGGCTCTGAATGTTTTAACTTAGTAATGCCCATATATTTCCTATATAAAAATGACCAAAATTGAAAGGGGACTTAAAGGGGTAAAAAAAATTGTCTGTTGTCACTTTTAAAAAAATTTTTACAGAAGAAAGTGCAACTTTTTATTAAATTCACTTTAACAAATATCATATATCATGTAAATACAAGGCACTTACTAATGTATTGTGATTGTCCATATTGCCTGCTTTGCTGGCATCATTCAATTTTCAATCACATTATACACTGCTCGTATCCAGGTGATAGGACCACCCTGCAATTCAGCAGGATAGGTCATCAATATTAAAATGGGAACCCCTTTAAACTACTTATAGTATATAATAATCACTGCATACCAGGAACACCTCACAAGACCTGCCATTTTGGAGATGCTTTGGTCCAGGTTGTCCAGCATATAATCCTCTGGTGGGCCCAGGTTCTGATACCATATTATGCCCCAAAGATTCAATAGAAAAAAAACATCTGGAACTGCCTTTGGAGCCAATAACTTCTCACTAGGGTCTATTTCTTTCAATCAAAATCTGTTAGACTTTATTGATTATATGGGGTTTGAGCTCCCACAAAATTTGATCTTGTGGGTCCAAGGAACCCCAGTCTGACCATGCAGTTGTCTGTCAATTACAATTTGATTCTTGTCAAAATGACTCAAATCCTTACTCCTTTTTCCTGCTTCCAGTACATCAACTTCAGGAACTGGCTGTTCACTCGTCACCTTATATGTATAATCCACAATTGACACTGTCACAAGATAATGTTATTCAGTTCACCTATGGGATGTGGTTTCAATGTTATGGTTGATCGGTGTGTAATGTTCTGTGCACCACAGTTGGCAGCCATATAGCAGAGCAAGTTTTCATTGTAACTTTAATTTTGATGCCCTTATGGTAGGCCATCAGTGCATGGGCGTAGGAAGCCCCAAAAATCTGGGGGGGGACAGCACTTATGGGGCCCCTGTTTTCCCGCCCACCCTCAAGCCACACCCATATATCTCTCTGCCCCCCCCAAGTGCCAAAAATCTCTCCCTCCTTATGGGCCAGTGGGTCCAAAAATAAATAAAAAACACACACACACAAAACAAGACACCTGTATCCGTCACAGCGTCACAGCGATGCGATGCATGCCTCTTCCGGCCTGTGTCCCGCGTTGTACGGCTCACAGACGGCGCGATGACGTCATCGCGCCGCCTGTACCAACATCTGATAGGCTGCCGGCCTAGTGCCGGCAGCCTATCAGAGGAGCAGGGAAGGGAGACGCCTCTCCCTCTCCTGCTCCGCAGCACAGCCATCTGTATCGCTGTCCTGGGGATGACTATGGAGATGAAAGCATCCACAATGGAAGCGTTCATCTCCCTGTGCCCCGCCACCGCCGCACACATTGCCCTGCTGCCGCTGGGGGGGATTTTTGCATACCTGTCCCCCGCATTATTTCCTGAGGGGGAACCGCCCCCCCCCCCGTCCCCCCCACTTCCTACGCCCGTGCATCAGTGTTTGATTGCTTGGAGTCTGCCACATCCTTTTATAGTATACACAGGCACAATACACGGCCCGTTTTTGCAGACCATGCCCAATTCTAAGGCTACATTCACACTAGCGTTTTGTCTTTCCGTTTGTGAGATCTGTTCAGGGCTCTCAAAAGTGGTCCAAAAGGGATCAGTTTTGCCCTAATGCATTCTGAATAGAAAAGGATCCGCTCAGAATGCATCAGTTTGCCTCCGTTCAGTCACCGTTCCTGACGAAGCGGAGCCAAACAAATCTGTCCTGGCACACAATGTAAGTCAAAGCGGACGGATCCGTTTTCTCTGACACAATCTGGCACAATAGAAAATGGATCCGTCTCCCATTGACTTTCAATGGTGTTCAAGACGGATCCGTCATGGCTATAGAAGACATAATACAACCGGATCCATTCATGACGGATGCATGCGGTTGTAGTATTGTAACGGAAGTGTTTTTACAGATCCATGACGGATACGCAAAAAACGCTAATGTGAAAATAGCCTAATAGGCTACACGTCCATTTCATGACATGGCACTGCCCCCTCAGTGTACATCTGATCCTACACACAGGTTCATGGAGGACTGTGGTACGGGAAGTGCCAGAATGCTTCTGTGATTGCAGGAGATTTGCCGAATCATCCAAGATATCTTTCCATTTTCAGGAGACTCCTGGATATTCTTCTTTTTTCTTTTCTTTTTGCTTTTTAGCTGAAATACAGAATTTAACTTAAAACATAAAATAAAAAAAGCAGAGAAATACAAATTAAGAAAATTTTTAAGAAATTAGTCTCTTATTGACTTGGATAAATAAAAGCCTTCCAGTTACATAAAGCGACACATGTCAGGTTATTAAAAATAGGCTCTGTCAGGAAGGTGAAAAATTACAGGAACGGGATAAAGCACACAAGTGGAAATAATAATCGTTAATTTCTAACGATAATTTGTTTTCCCTTAGTCCTAACAGCAGCACAGATGGGGTTAACCACCCCCCGTGGACTGGCAGGACCGGCGGAATGTTTAATGAGCCCAAGACTAATAACTCAATTTAACAATTAAGTGTCTCCTTAAAAGGAGGAAGTCAACCCCCAGCCCACTGTGTTTATAGTAAGAAGAAAACTAGACTTACTAGGGTGGGAAATTTGTGTGCTGCTGTTAGGACTAAGGGAAAACAAATTATCGTTAGAAATTAACGATTCCCTTACGTCCTACCAGCAGCACAGATGGGGAGATAGCAAGAAGAAACCCCTAGGGAGGGCCTTCCTGCCTGGCAGAACTAAGAAAAGTCTGCCCAAAGGCCGAAAACTCAGCTAGACTGGCATCTAGTCTATAATGGGAGATGAATGTCGATTCAGAGCTCCAGGAGGCAGCTTTGCAAATCATGTTGAGAGGCAGAAGACTCCTCTCGGCAAAAGAAGTAGCCACAACTCTAGTAGAGTGGGCCTTCACGAATCCCGGAGGGTCCAGAGATTGTGGAAACAAGGGATTCCTTAATAGCCTCCTCAATCCACCGACTGATGGAAGGTTTGGATGCCTTACAGCCTTTAAACTTACCGGCAACAGGATTAGCAGATTCTCATCTTTCCTGAACTCCTTGATCTATCCACATAGATCCGGAGACATCTCAAGACGTCCAGAGGATGTCTAGCAGGTTCCTAGGAGGAGGTGGTAGATGTCGACAGAACCGGGAGGAATATCACCTGGTTGATGTTCTGGAAGGAAGGAACTTTAGGCCTACAATACGGGAGGAATCTAAGAAAGTCCCGGTCATGTAAGAAAATGGTATAGGGCTCATGCTGAGAGAGCTTGAAGCTCAGAGACCCTCTTGGCCAAAGTCACTGTAAGGAGAAACACAAACTTCCAAGTGACGAACTTGATGTCCACCTCCTCTCACGGTTCAAAGGGGGAGATGCTAACCCCTGAGAACTACTGAAAAACCCATTGAAAAAAGGGGTCTCAGTACTGTAGGCTTTAATCTTTCAGCTCCTCTAAGGAACCGTTTGATCAGCGGGTCCTGAGAAAAAGCCTGTTAAGGCAAGCTGAAATGGCTGAAACTTGAACCTTCAGAGTAGAAGGAAAGGCCTCTATCAAGGTCGTCTTGCAGGAACTGAAGGATAGCGGAGAGGGGCGGATCTGCAGACGCCACCTCAGTTGAGGTACAACAGGATGAGAATATCCTCATAATACAAGAGTAGGCTCTCTTGGTAGAGTCCGCTTTAGAATGAGACAGCGTTCTCAGGACCGACTCTGAAAGCCCTTCTATTCTGGGAAGGGACTGATCAACCTCCAGGCTGTCAGGTTGAATCTGTGCAGATCTGAGCAGAGGTGAGTGTCCCACGACACCAGGGTCTGCTGTGGGGAGCCTCCAATATTGTCCTCGACTCAACTGGGTGAGCTAGGTAAACCAGGATCTCTTCGGCCAAAACAGTATGATGGCTATCACCGAGGCCTGATCCTGACGGATTTTCATCAATACCCTCGGTATCATGGAAAAGGGAGGGAAGATGTAAGCCAGCCTGAACCTCCAGGATATTGACAGAGCGTCTAACGCCAGGGGGTTGTCCTCCCTGTAAAGGGAGCAGAACCTCTCCACCTTGGCATTGAACCTTGTTGCCAAGAGATCCACCTCTGGCATACCCACTTGAGGACTATCTGCTTGATTCTCCGGATGTAAGGACCACTTCACCGACGGAAGACCGCGGCTCAGCCGCTATCATCTTGAGGGAGCCTTGGATGTGGATAGCAGATAAGTGGGAAGGTACAACTCTGCCTAATCCAGAATCACCCCGATCTCTGACAGGAGGGGAAGTGATCTCGTGCCTCCCTGCTGGTTGCTGTAAAGTACCGCAGTCACATTGTCTGACTGGACTTTCACCGTTTTGCCCCGGATCTGAGGGGCTAAGTGAAGGAGGGCTAGCCGGATAGCTTGAATCTCGCAGAGATTGGATGAAAGAAGCCACTCCAGAGAAAACCAGGTCCCGTGAACTGGAGAGTTGTCTCAGGTGAGCGTCCCAGCCTACTTAGGACGCATCCGTAGTCAATATGACCCAGATTGGCTGGGTCATAGACTTCCCGTCTAAAAGATGGCACCACCATCTGAGGGAATACCGAGTTTGCCAAGTCAGGGAGCACAGGGAGTTTAGCCCAGCAGGGCTGCCATTCCATTAGGAGAGGACCTCCGACTGTAGAGGGCGGAGGTGCCATAGAGCTCAAGGGACTGCTTCCGCAGACGCTGACATGAGCCCCAACATCTTCATGAGAGTCCGGATTGGAACTCGCGGGAACGGAAAGGAACTTGCCGTGTTCTGAACCCGAATCTTCTTTCTGGAGTCAACTGGAGCGACATCCCAGTGGAGTCGATTATGAAGCCTAGATATCTTACTGAAGTCGACGGGCTCACGTTCGACTTCTACCAGCTGATCCAACCTAGGTGGAACAGAAAGGAGATTGTTACCTGAAGAAGTTGGGTTAGGACCGCTAGAGCAGAGGCTTTCAAAGCCAGTCGTCCAGATAAGGAATGATGGTCAGTCCTTGAAGCCTCAAAGCCGCCACCACAGAACCACCTTGGTAAAAGTGTGAGGGGCAGAAGAAATGCCAAAGGGAAGGGCAACAAACAGAAGATGCCTGACGACACCGGACACCTGGACCGTGATCCTGATATACTTCCTGGAACCAGGATGGATCGGGATGTGCAGATATGCATTCTTGAGGTCCAGGGTTGCCATCACGTCTCCAGGATTGACGACGTGAACTACTGACCTGATGGTTTCTACACGAAACTTCACCTTCCTTATAAATCGATTGAAATATCTCAGATCGATAATCATCCGGAGATCTCCTGAAGCTTTGGGAACCAGAAAAACTGGTGAATAGATCCCTAGGCCCCGTTCTCCTGCCGGAACCTCCTCCATAGCCCCTTTGCAAATGTAGTCCTGAATGTAGGCCTCTAGGATCGCCTCCTTGGCAGCTTGTAGAAGGTTGATCTTGACAAACCTGTCCAGAGGAAAAGAGGTGTTGTTGACTAAATAACCGTTGGAAATGATATTCAGGACCCAGGGATCCGAGATCTCTTGGATCCATTCTTCTCAGAAGTGGGAGAGACGACTCCCGACGGGTACATGAAGCTTAGGAATGGGGAAGCTTATTGGCAGGACGGCAGGAGTAACGGGAATTAACCAAGAGCCTCGAAGAGGCCCGTAGTCAGGAGGTGGATTTTCCATCTTTGGCTCCTCCACGAGAGCACCTCAGCCTTCGCTGTGCTCTCCAGTCACTACAAGAGCTTGTTTGCTGGCCAGACCTGCCATCGCGGTCTTGTCTGCCCTGCCCTCGAAATGACTGCTGGGGAAGGCTCTTCACCTTCTAGTCTGAAAGGCCCTCCATGATCTTATCTAGCTCCGAACCGAACAAACGGTTGGGCTCGAATGGAAGGCCATATAAGCTGTATTTTGAGGAATTGTCAGCGACCCAAGGCTCAAGCCAAAATGGAATATGGGCCGCCGAACCCCGGCCCATGCTATATATAGGCCCCTGACATTATTTGATAGTATTGTTACAGGGTGCCAAAGGCGCACTTGGTCTCCCATGAGCCACAGACCTGCTGCTTAGCTTCAAGAGCAAGGATCTGTGTTTGGCCTCGCTCCCAGGACTTGCTTCACATCAACTTGAATTTGATCCAGGCAAGATCAGAGGAACGTAGAGACTTCAAAAGCCGCTATGGCTGTGGAAGCGAAGCCGCAGCTGCCGTAACACCCCGTCTTAGTTTGCACTCTGCAAGGGGGTCCTGCAGCTAGACCCATCGTCTGCAGGAACCAGAGTGCGCTTGGACAACTTGGCAATAGCCATGTCCACCTTGGGAATGGATCCCCACGAATCCACCAAGGGTTAAGCCATCGGGAACATGGATTTAACTTCTTTGTTAAAACCGGAGCTTTTCCAGGTTTTTTCCACTCTATATCATGACAGAGAGGAGGGTCTCATCCGCTTTGAAGACACGATGTGCCCGAGTAGCGGGAACGGGAGGCTCCCCACAGTCAACATCATGGTCCCCCGACCTGATGGACTTGAACAACTTCTGTGTCATTCCAGGGGAGAAAACACAACGTCAGCTCCTCCTCATCCGAGGAGGAAGAAACTAAGGAGACCAAAAAGGTCTCCTTACCGGGACAGAGGTCTCCATAGGGGACTGGGCACGAATAGGAAGCCTTTCCATCCAGCAGGCCTATGACTCCTTTAACAGAGCCATTGATACACCTCCTGCAAAGCAGGTTCACCAGAGGTCCGAACCTCTAACAGCAGCTGTAATACCTGGTGTAGGTTAGGTCAACAGACCAAGGGATTCCCAACCGGTCTCCCAAACTGGTCTTAGCCCAGCCTTAAGCTGTTTAGCTTCTGCGATCTCACGAGTGCAGGTATGATCAGCTTACAATAACCGTTGACTGCTGCAATGGTAGCAGGATAGATGCTTTCTCTTGAAATCCACTTTCCTGCCTTCCGAATCCCGCGGAGAAGACATCACTGCGGGAAAAAAAGAGACAAATAAAACATTTGTAAACCACCTATCTGCGCAGGAAAGGTAGAAAAACAGACCGGAGGCAGCTGAGGAAAAAAACAACACCAATTTTAGGACTCTGGGAGCTGGCTGAAAAAGCATATGCAGCCAGAGACTGAACTGGAGCACACAGCCTCCAAAAATAGGGGAAGGGGAGGGATAGCCAATCCACCCTTCCCCCAGTAAATCCTCCACACTGGAAGACGCATAAAAATCGTGCCCGTGAAAAATCACGGCCGGATTACCCGGAGGTGATGCAAAAGGAGAGTCCCCGTGTTACCTCCGGAAGATGGCGGCGCACAGGGACCGGGATCCCGGACCAAGGACGCCGCCAAAATACTCCCAGCCAGGCGCACTGCGCGGGCCGGCAGCAAACAAGCTGCCGGCCAAACTGACAAGGTACCTAGGAAAAAAGGGCAACGCCGTTACCCAAACGAAAGAAGGCTCCCGCACTTTCCATAAGAAAGGGGGGAACAAACCGCCTAGTCCACCTGTCCAGGAGGACAGAAAAAAAACACAGTGGGCTGGGGGTTGACTTCCTCCTTTTAAGGAGACACTTAATTGTTAAATTGAGTTATTAGTCTTGGGCTCATTAAACATTCCGCCGATCCTGCCAGTCCACGGGGGGTGGTTAACCCCATCTGTGCTGCTGTAGGACGTAAGGGAATAAGGCTTATTCATGACAATAACAAAAGAAAATGATCTTTTTCCTTAACTATATTTGTCCCCTGTTATAAACAAGATAGTAGAATCATTTCAGACAAAAAGGAGCAAAAGTATGAACAGTAATGGAAAATGGAATTTGCATCAACCCTACCAACACTTTGCTACGGGGGTAATAATTGGTCCTTTAATCAAGAAAATGCAGTACACCTCACAGCCGCACTCATCAGTTGTACTGCACTCAGGGCTCAGGCTGTTGTGTGCTTCTCCAGGCCCAGGCTGCAGAGAACACAGAGCTGCTGATTGGTGGATTTGAATCTGTTCAACCAATCAGCACTTCCCCTCAGAATCATGAATGATGATTGCTGTTACAAACTGTCATGCCTGGTTGCCGACTGCAGGAGGAGGAAGACGTCTCCCAGCTTTGCTGCATATCACCCCTCCTCTGTCTGCAAGAGAGAAGCATCCGTGTGTGTGTAGTGAAGTCTGCGACCCCTCTTCAGATCATGGTAAGTTCTCAGTCAGACATTGCAGGCGGGAGATCTGGAAGGTTCCATTACTATACCAGGGAAATGTATGGGAAAATGTATTTGTATTAGGGCTCATTCAGACGGCCGTAATGCTGTCTGCAAAAATGCAGATCCTTTTTTTTTTGTTCAGCATATCCACAAAAAACAGATTGCATTCCTTTTTTTGCTGATCCATAGACTTGAATAGGGCCATGTCCTGATTTTCATTGACAAGTATAGGACATGTTTCATTTTTTTGGCTGAGCCGTGCAATGGAAGACAATGGCCCCATAGAAGTGAGTGGGACAGCATCTAATCTGCAAAAAAACGGATCCGCATTTTTGCGGACAGCATACGGCCGTCTTAATGAACCCTTAAGAGGTCATCTAAACCACTGAAAAATACGAGTGGATGTTGGTCATAGCAGCCAATAAGTTTCCAGCTCTCAGACAATTTGGAAAATGCCTTTGGTTCATCTATTCACTGCCCCTTTATCTTACTGGTAATTGCCCTATCTTACTGGTCACTTCCATATCTCAGTGGTCTCAGTTCTATCTTACTGCTTACTATCTGCCCTATCTTACTGGATGCTTCTCTATCGTGCTGGACAATGTTCCCCCTATTTTATAGGTCACTGACACTGGTCACACAAACAACACCAGGCATGTACCACATGATACATTCCATGCATCTCCCGGCTATTGATACATCTCCCCCGAGATGCCTGGTGAGAGGAAAACAACTCCAAACATGTTCTGACAATTGCAGGCTATTATGGGATTTGTAGTTCTACAGGAGCACTTGCTTAGCCAGAGGTTGAAGACCACTGTTCTAGAAATTTAAAATATTTCTTTAATCAATCATTATTATGGTTTTGGTTTATTTCCAATTTCCTTCAAGTTTTCTGTTTCTCCTCTATTGCCTCAATACTTGACTAGAAATTATAAATATGTTGTATTCCTCCATGCAGGTGTGGATATGTTCATTTCCTAGGAAGGATGACATCAAAGTTATAGAGCTGACCGTCTGATAGCCCAGCTCGACTAACCATCTCTCCTGAAGACCCCTCAGCTTTATGAGAATTGGGTGGAGGACATCATCTCCACAGATGAATCCTAGCAGTTTCAGCACCACTCCTACAAGCCGATTAAATGTCCTTATAGCCTGATTTCATTGGGGACTACTCCGTAATGGGGGGGGGGGCTTGTGTTGGGATGCACCTCTGGCTGGCTGTCATCATTCTATTAGGTACACAATGATTTGGGTGTGTGCTGTCATTAACCCCATAAAGTTGAGTGAACGATAAGATGAAATGGCTTTTATAAGGCTACCAGGAATGGATGTCTAACATCCCATGATCTATGCAGCTTGTCTGGATACTTCATGCTCTACAGGAAGTCTAAGCGGCCATTTCTGGGCAGGTAGGACATGGTAGCAATGATCAAAAGAGGAGAAAATATGAAAGGAAAGAATTATCTCTGATTTCTTGTATCATTTATATCAGAGTTTTAGTTCATGTCTGGTCTCTTTCCCCTTTTCTGCTTCTCCTCTATTGATATAACATTTAATAATTGCCTGGGAATGATATATATGTTGTATTCCTACTTGAGGGTGTGGATATGTCCATTTCGTAGGAAGGATGACATCACAGCTACAGAGTTGACCGTCTGATAGCCTAGCTCGACTGCCCACCTCTCCTGAAGACCCCTCATCTTTTGGAGAGTTGAGTGGAGGACATCATCTCTGAAAGAGGGTCCCACAGATGCACCCTAGCAGTTTGAGCACCACTCCTACAAGAAGAGTCAATGCCCTAAAAGCGTGATTTCACCGGGGATTACTCCGGGGTGGTCCTTGTGTTGGGGTGCACCTCTGGCTGGCTGTCGTCATCCTTTTAGGTAGATTATGATGTGTGTGCTGTCAATAACCCCATAAAGAAGCATAAATATTTAGATGAAATGGCTACTATGAGGTGTCCAGGAAAGGATGTCTAACATCCCATGATCTATGCAGGTTATGTAGATACTTCGTGCATTACAGGCAGTCTAAGGAGCCTTCTCTAAACAGTTAGGGCAGATAGCTAACAAATCAATAAGAAATGCATATATCAGTGATAATGTAATGATCAAAAGAGGAGAAAATATAAAAGGAAAGAATTATCTCTGATTTCTTGTATCAATCATTATCAGAGTTTTAGTTCATGTCTGGTCTCTTTCTTTCCACTTTCTTGCTTCTCCTCTATTGATATAACATTTAATAATTGCCTGGAAATTATAAATATGTTGTATTCCTAGTTGAGGGTGTGGATATGTCCATTTCATAGGAAGGATGATATCACAGCTACAGAGTTGACCGTCTGATAGCCTAGCTCGACTGCCCACCTCTCCTGAAGACCCCTCAGCTTTTTGAGAGTTGGGTGGAGGACATCATCTCTGAAAGAGGGTCCCACAGATGCACCCTAGCAGTTTGAGCACCACTCCTACAAGAAGAGTCAATGCCCTAAAAGCGTGATTTCACCGGGGATTACTCCGGGGTGGTCCTTGTGTTGGGGTGCACCTCTGGCTGGCTGTCGTCATCCTTTTAGGTAGATTATGATATGTGTGCTGTCAATAACTCCATAAAGATGTGTGAACGTTTAGATGAAATGGCTACTATGAGGCGGCCAGGAATGGATGTCTAACATCCCATGATCTATGCAGGTTATGTAGATACTTCATGCATTATAGGCAGTCTAAGGAGCCTTTTCTAGACAGCTAGGACAGATAGCTAACAAATCAATAAGAAATGCATATATCAGTGGTAATGTAATGATCAAAAGAGGGGGAAACGTGAAAGGAAAGAATTATATCTGATTTCTTGTATCAATCATAACAGAGTTTTAGTTCATGTCTGGTTTCTTTCCACTTTCCTGCTTCTCCTCTATTGATATAACATTTAATAATTGCCTGGGAGTGATATATATGTTGTATTCCTACTTGAGGGTGTGGATATGTCCATTTCGTAGGAAGGATGACATCACAGCTACAGAGATGACCGTCTGATAGCCTCGCTCGACTGCCCACCTCTCCTGAAGACCCCTCAGCTTTTTGAGAGTTGGGTGGAGGACATCATCTCTGAAAGAGGGTCCCACAGATGCACCCTAGCAGTTTGAGCACCACTCCTACAAGAAGAGTCAATGCCCTAAAAGCGTGATTTCACTGGGGATTACTCCGGGGTGGTCCTTGTGTTGGGGTGCACCTCTGGCTGGCTGTCGTCATCCTTTAGGTAGATTATGATGTGTGTGCTGTCAATAACCCCATAAAGAAGCATAAATATTCAGATGAAATGGCTACTATAAGGTGTCCAGGAAAGGATGTCTAACATCCCATGATCTATGCAGGTTATGTAGATACTTCGTGCATTATAGGCAGTGTAAGGAGCCTTTTCTAGACAGGTAGGACAGATAGTTAGCTAATAAATCAATGAGAAATGCATATTTGTGATAATGTAATGATCAAAAGGTTGAAAAAACGTGAAATAAATAAATAATTTCTGATACCCTGCCTGTTTGTAATCTAATTTATATTTATATTAATAATATATTCTGTTTTGCTTGAGAAAATTATACTTATATGCGCATAAAAACTTTTATAACAAGAAGACCTCATCTCTTGAGGACGGCACCGAGCCTACCTTTAATGCCCCCACATTCCAAGAAGACCAGAAAGCATATCTCTGGAATATGACTGCTCACATTGTGATTGGCTGTTTACCATGTTCAATACTACATGCTCTTTGCATGCTGTATGTCACTATATTATAATCTTACTTATAGGAGTATTCTGAATACATCAAGTTATACTCTTTCTACAGTCCGGATCTGTCTGTGCAGATACATGACGGATCCGCACCAGACACCAGTGTAAAAATAGCCTAAGAAAATTTGTGGCAATAGAAGTATTAGTGTTGTGAGGTCTGGCCTTGTCTGTCTCTGTTAACTACACAGCACATCATAAATATGCAGTAAACCCTCTATAGACATGTGCGTGTTATTCTCATCTTCTAAATTCATTTATCCTTAGCAATCGTTTCCTCTTTCGTATTGCCTTGTCAATACAGGATACAATGTGAAAAAATTGCAAAGTGTATCTGAATCATAGATACATATTTTCACTCCATGGTGGTCTTAAAGAGAAGGATGAGAAGGTCACGATAGAACAATCTGCACAAGGTAATCAAAGCAACAATCCAAAAAAGTGAAAATAATTTAAAGAGAAGCCCAATGCGAGACACTGGTGAGATTCAGATGCCATAAAGATGATGAGGGAAACTTACCACGGTACTCTAATTCTGGTGCAATTTATGCTAAAAAAACAGGCGTACACATACATGCGTGGTACTGCATTAGTTAATAATTTTAGACACTTTTCTACAATTTTTGCTTGAAGGACTTCCTTCTCCGTCAACAAAAAACTGATCTCAGATGGAAACGGCTAAAACGGATGCCAGAAATGCATAACTGATGTTCCCGATTCGTTTTTTTTTTACAGGATCCTTTTTTCTTTTTCTGTTCTTCTGATGGATCAGAAGAATGTAAAAATGAACAGGAATGCAGACTGAGAACTTAAGGTGGCCCTGAAAAAAATTGCTAAAAATGGTCCCATTTTGTGGAAGGCATCGCCAACACAAGTAGGTGGGGCCAGCAACACCACATTGTGGCACATTACCACTCCAACAGAGCTAAATACCACAGTCCATCACAAAATACTGCAGCCAACAGTACAAAACATATCTTCAAAAACGTCCACTTACTGGTTATGAGAAGGGCTCAGGCACCGGTCCACCCGGAGATTTCCCGATAAGGTCTGTAGCCAATCCACCCCTGTGGGGATGTGAACCCGGCCTAACCCCTTTAATAGTAAGAAAAACTTTTTGCTGTGGCGATTGTGAGCGATTTCACACAGTCTAAGCCGGGCGCCATCTTGAAGTCCTCTGGGGAATCCAAGATGGCGCCCGGCTTAGACTGTGTGAAATCGCTCGAGTTCTCAAGAATCTCGCGAGAACTCGAGCTTCTTCTCCCTGGCTGAGAGCGGGGCGCGCTAATTGGATGCGCTCCGTGCCAGGGAGAAGAAAGCCACGCCCAGGAGAACTTTTGCAGTACCGCCCAGTTAAGCCGAATGGCTCATTTGCATATGAGGCACGAATTGTTGCGGGGGCCACTGAAGACAAACGGGGGCACATTTTGGAAAATGAAAAGCTGAAACAGCACCACAGGGGGCCGCCATGTAAGTGGATATATGTATTTTAATGTGCATTTTCAGATGAAATGTCCTCTTTAAGCACTTCTGAAAAGGATCATGTGACATACGTTCCATGGCTTATCAGAAACAGTGGTCGGCGTAAGTTATTGCCTGTCGTTATTGGGCGTCTGCAGTGTATTACTATAATATATAATATTCTATTTTTTTTACCTTGCACCATCCTTTTATATTAGATGCTATAAGTCCCCTGGAAAGTAGTTGATCAACGGTTTCCCTAGGAGAAACAACTTGGTAAATGTAATTAAAAAGAAGTATGAACTCAGCCTTACCCCTTAGGTGCCACTGTCAATAGAGACTGCAGCATCAGTGGGGATAGACAGAGTGTTGGGCCTCTCTTTTCCTTTTATCGGAGCCCCAATGGCAAAATTGCGGGGATTCAATCAGCTGCCTTGACACCCTGGGGCCTTGTGAAGGTTCTTAGGCTTGTCATGGTTAAATGGTTTCTACAAGAGTATGAAATGTCCCCCTCTTGTGCCGGGCACCCCACATGGAATATATTTACCCTGGTCCCCGCCTCCGGCGCCGCTTCTGGTCCCCGCACCGCTGCTTCTTCCTGCACATGGATGAAAACACCCGTTGTCGGGGGAAAGCAGCCAGTGGAAGGCGTCGACGGGGACCAGCTTCCTAGCGTCGCCCGCGATGCTAGGGAGGTTTGTCCCCGACCCTGCCTGCCATTAAATGCTCCCTCCGACACCAGATGTTTTCATCCGTGTGCAGGAAGAAGCAGCGGTGCAGGGACCAGGAGCAGCGCTAGGAGTGGGGACCGGGGTAAGTATATTTCATGTGGGCTGTCCGGCACATGAGGTGACATTTTATACTTTTGGAGAACCCCTTTAGACTGCAGTAGTATTCTTTTGCAGTCTATGTGACAAGCGATCAGAAGATCGCAGGCTCAACAAAAAATTACTGTGTAAAAGGTTTTTAAAAAGTTACTTAAAAAAAATCACTCTCTTAAAAATAACAAAAAAAAATAAGCATAACAGCCATTGCTGTGTCCAAATATCTGAACTTTTAAAATATCAAAATATAGAAAAAAAGAAAGACATTTTTGGTAATCTTGTCCCAGCTTTTATAATGAAAAACTAGTAAAACATGAAGTAAACCAATATAAATTTGTCATCGCCATATTTGTATCGACCCGCAGAATAAACTTATGTCACATACACCGCATGGTGAACTCCATAAAAAAACAAACTGACAGAACTTCTATATTTGCATACCGTGAGGATGATGGTGGAGAAGAATGGCAGTGGGAGAAAACGGGATTGTCGGCTGAGTGCCGAAAATCGGATAAAGTGGTTTGGGGAATACTGCAGGGAGGTTTTAGTTGAGCTTGTTGGTGTTGCGCTTAGGATCCCCATTAAAGATGAAGGTATTTGGTAAATGCGTATTTTGCTTCAGATTGTACTCAGATTCACTCCAGATCTTACCCTTATACACCAAAAACCCATTTACATGTATTGTAAGGTAAGGTGCTGTGAATTTACCCTTGCGCAAGCACAAATCCATAAAAGATATTCTCATCTTTCTCACCCCTTCTAATGCTGTCTTCTTACTTGTCTTCCCATTAGGGTCCACTCCTGATTTTGGCTAAAAACAGCACAAAACTGCCCTAAAGGCCTCTTAGACTTAAATACACAAATATGTTTTTACCCTTGCAAGTTCTTGTAGATGTGGGGGAAGGGGGTCGTTTCACAGATGTAATGTTTTGGAGAGATTTCACTTCAGTTTCTAGTAATCATAATGCGTATCTATTAAATATAGTATGGTTTTCTAATGCAGTGTTGGAAGAAAAAAAAATGGTATCTTGTCCTTTATACTTTTTCCTTTTACAATTCACTCCTGATTTTGGCTTCTAAAACTTTATCATGAAACCTGACCGTAAAACTAGTTCCACAATCGCAGTAAATCTATCCGGCTGGCTGTTCCTGGCAGAAGAACAGCCTGCTGGAGTTCACATTGTCCAGACCAGCCAGATAAGGCGGTGCACCACCAGAGCCCATTGACTATAATGGGAGCTGGCGGGGATTCGGATGGTTTCCGTTGTCATGCACCAGTTTTTGTCTAGCCGAAACCCAGCTCATGGCGGAAAGTGGGCGGATCCCCACCAGATCTCATTATATTCAATGGGGTCTGGCGGTGAACGGCAGTATCTGACTAGGCTAGGTTCAGTAAGCTCCAGCAGGCTGTTCTTCTGACAGACAGATTTACCACAGGTGTGGAACTAGCCTTACTCGTATTAGTCTGTGTCTAATGTAACATTTTTACCATATGCCTTCATTACCTATTGAGTCCCATCAGTACATAGGCAAGATCCCTTTACATTTGTTTCTGTTCTTTCTTGTAGCCATTCAGCTATGGTTTGAACAGGAGGACTCAGCTACCAGTAACACTGCCCCTATATGTGGGTGGTTAAGAGTTATGTAACATCTTTCATTAAAGGGGTTGTCTCACTTCAGCAAATGGCCTTTATCATTTAGAGAATATTAATAAAAGGCACTTACTTATGTATTGTGATTGTCCATATTGCCTCCTTTGCTGGTTGGATTCATTTTTCCATCATATTAGACACTGCTCGTTTCCATGGATACGACCCCCCTGCAATCCATCAGCAGTGGTCATGCTTGCACACTGAAGGAAAAAACACTGGCCTCTGTGTACTCCCGTGGTCCCGGCCACCAGTGACGCCGCTGCCTTTTCCTTGGAAGCACAACCAACACTGCTAGATTAAACGGTGGTCGTAACCATGGAAACAAGCAGTGTATAATGTGATGGAAAAATGAATCAAGGCAGCAAAGGAAGCAATATGGACAATCACAATACATTAGTAAGTGCCTTGTATTAACTTTCTCTACATGATAAATGCCAATGTTGAACTGAGACTACCCCATTATTATTCATCTGTCCAAGCTTCCAATCGTTTTCCAATCCTGTAATACTAAACTTCTTGTACTGGACTTTTTGGTCTTGGTTCACGGTAGATCTTTTTGATAAAAGTTACATTTCATAAGAAGACAGCTACAGGAATATTAATGCCGAGTGTTTTCCGGATAGATCGGACAGGATTCCAGCGCCTCATTTCTTTAGAAAAGGACACTGGTTTATTAATGTGTGTTATTGCTGAGGTTTATCAGTGTGAGAACATGCCCATAGCTTTACCCCATGACAGCGTATGCCCTGTAGATGAATTTTGTATAAATAGGACTAGAGGTGGCCTTTCGGTTTGCCCGGCGGCCGTTTTGCGGCCAATTTTGCTTGTTTGCGATTCGCCGAACATGCGAACATCTGGCGATGTTTGCATGCACCATATTCTTTTGCATCGCGCCGAACTTTGACCCATGACACATCCATCCGGTGGGATGGGACAGCCAATTGAGATGTTTCAGCACATGGACACAACCCCATCCTACAAATTAACCCGATCTGGCAGCCATTTTACATTCTGTGTTTTACCAGTGTAGGGAGAGGTTTATTTGTGGAGCAGGGACAGACTGTTAGGGACACCAAACGCTATCTAATAGGGCCACAAAAGTCCTTTTTAAGGACTGGTATAGGTGTGCTATCGATAGGTGTGACATACTGAGGGGTGTGATATACTTATAATATACTTTCTAACATAGAAAGTATATTATAGTGCATTTGTATTGTACAGCAGTTGTGTGCGGTTCTGCTGCGATACCGCAGGTATATAGAGGGACAAACGCTATTGGAATAACTAATTGCAACTGGTGTGATTTACCTGTTGCCCCCCAAAAAAGTGACTGAGCGGTGTGATATACTTATAATATACTTTCCAACATAAAAAGTATATAGTGCATTTGTATTGTGCAACAGTTGTGTGCGGTTCTGCTGCGATACCGCAGGTATATAGACGGACAAGCGCTCTTGGAACAACTATTTGCAACAGGTGTGATATACCTGTTGCACCCTAAAAAACTGATTGAGGGATGCAATATACCTGCTTCCACAAAATACTGATTGAGAGGTGCAATATACCTGCTTCCACCAAATATTGATTCAGGGGTTCTATATACCTGCCGTCACAAAATACTGATTAAGGGGTTTGATACTGTATACCTGTTTCTGCAAAATACAGCCAACATAGCCCCTCCACTCGAGTCAGAAGAATTATTTTCCCATCCATTCCCAGACTTTACCGATACGCAGCCATTCTTCGCATCGGATCAGGAAGAGGTGGTAGCAACGGCCACCACCCAGTAGTCTGACGACAGTACCCAGATCAGCCCAAGGAGGGAGGTCCCCGCTGTTGCTACCTACTCCCAGATCTCTAATGTCAGTGGGGGTGAAGATGATGACGTGTTGATGGACGTCACATGGGTGCCCACAAGAGAGAAAGAGGAGGGGAGTTCAGAGGGAGAGACAGAGCAGCGGAGAGGGAGGAGAAGGAGAAGAAGCAGGCATAAATCGTAGTGCACAGGGGGCAAAAAACAGACTGCAAATGTATCTGTAGCGAGCCATCCACCATGCACTATCACATCTGGGGTTCCCAGGATGCCGGCACATGGCTCCACAGTGTGGGCTTTTTTTGACGTGTCAGCTTCTGACAATATTGTTGCCATCTGCAGCCTGTGCTGTCAACGCATAAGTCGTGATAAGCCCAACACTCCCCTAGGGACGACCGCCTTAAGAAGGCACCTGGCCTCCCATCACAGAGCCCAGTGGGAGCAACGCCGTCAGAACCCACAATGCCACACTCCTGGCACTCCATGTCCTGCCTCTTTTCCTTTTCCTCTCTCCTCCCATTTGTCTTCCACTCCATCTTCCACCGTGCTCTCTTCGCTTTCATCTGGCAGAAAGCAGGTTTCCGTGGTCCAAATGTTCGAGCGCAAAAAGTTGATGACGCCGGATAACCCTCTTGCCCAATGGCTGACCACTGGCTTGTCGGAACTGCTAGCCCGCCAACTACTGCCATATAAACTGGTGGACTCGGAGGCCTTTAGAAAATTTGTGGCCATTGGCACACCTTAATGGAAGGTCCCCGGAAGAAATAATTTCTCCCAGAAGGGCATCCCAGAGCTATATGTCCAAGTTCCGCGGCAAGTGAATATATCTCTAGCACACAGTGTCAGTGCCAAGATACAGTTGTGTTCAAAATTATTCAACCCCCCATGCTGTAAATGGTTTTAGGGAATTTAGTGTACATTTGTAATTGTGTTCAGAATGAAATCTTACAAGGACTTTTTAAAGAACCAAATGTAACTAAAATGACATCAATTGTTTTTTTTTTTTTTTTTTATTCTTTATTTATGTATATACAGCGCATCTTGCATTTGAGTACACAAAACATATCTTCAAAAAAACTGTGTACCATAATAAAGTGATAAGCATGATAAGCTGTACAATAAAATAAAATGAAATTCGTCATGTGTGACAAAACACCCCTCTACTAATAACATCTAAGTCTCTGATAGGGATGAAAGCCTGGCCGCCTAAACTAAATCGGCCAAGTCGGAACCCAATTCTGAACCAATAAACCTTGAGTAGGCACAGTCGTCAACTGAAAATGAACTCGGCTCAATATTTCCCAAGGGGGTAAAGGTCAGCGGAACCATACTCAAGTAAAACACTCAAGACACACAAAGGAATAGACACTCACGAGACACAGATGGAATGGGGGGAAGAGCGCAGAACCCTTATCCTCTCATACAGACAATAAACTTCGGTACTCCTGTGAGTCCTGGAATGAGAACCATGCGGCCCATGCATCAAGAAACTTTTTATGCCTCCCCCGTAATTGCGAGGTAAGTTTCTCCATTCTCCGGATCTCCTCCACTTTTTGGATCCAAGTACTAATCACCGGAGGTGAAGAGAATTTCCACCTTGCAGGAATGCAAGACCTAGCCGCTATCACCATGGAGCACAGACAGGATTTTCGGAGCACACTCATTGGAAGATCGGATAGGAACAAAAGGAAGAAGCCAGGCGTGTAAGGTATCGTAAACTGAGAAATTGTGGATAGCGCCTTGTGGATTGATTGCCAGAAGTAAGCAAGTTTAGGGCAATCCCAGAATATGTGCAACATCGAACCTGGAGCTGAGTCACAACGCCAACAGAGAGGCGAGGCGGATGGGAACATTTTCTGTAATCTAGTCGGGACATAGTACCATCTGGACATTATTTTGCAACCCGCTTCCTGGAACCTACTCGCTATGGATGACTTGTATAGAAGGGAAAAAAGTTTTGGCCACTGGTCAGGGGGGGTGACTACTCCCAGACATCAATTGTTTTTGTAATACAGTATTAAATGTTTTTTTTGTGATTTCTTCATTGACACAATTATTCAACCCCTTAAAGACTACCACTCTTAAGAACAGAAGTTCATTCGAGTGTTTTCGATCAGGTATTGAAAACACCTCTGGATGTCAAGGAGCAGCAATAAAGCATAATAAGCACCAATTAGGCAGATTTAAAATGACTGTGATACTCAGCTCCTTCTAGACATTTACTGGTGTGTTTACAAACATGGTAAAGTCAAGAGAATGGTCCAGGAAGACAAGAGAAGAGGTGATTTCTCTTCACAGGAAGGGCAATGGCTATAAGAATATTACAAAGATGTTAAACATACCAAGAGACACCATAGGAAGCATCATTCGCAAATTCAAGGCAAAGGGCACTGTTGAAACGCTACCTGGTCGTGGCAGAAAGAAGATGCCGACTTCGACTGCTGTGCGCAACCTGAAGCGCAAAGTGGAGAAAAGTTCCCGTGTGACTGCTGAGGAACTGAAAAAAGATTTGTCAGATGCGGGTACTGAAGTTTCAGCTCAGACAATAAGGCGCACACTGCGTAATGAAGGCCTCCATGCCAGAACTCCCAGGCGAACCCCCTTGCTGTCTCCAAAGAATAAGAAGAGTTGACTGCAGTATGCCAAAAGTCATGTGGACAAACCACAAAAGTTTTGGGATAGTGTTCTGTGGACTGATGAAACAAAATTAGAACTGTTTGGGCCCATGGATCAACGCTATGTTTGGAGGAAGAAGAACAAGGCCTATGAAGAAAAGAACACCTTGCCTACTGTGAAGCATGGCGGGGGGGTCAATCATGCTTTGGGGCTGTTTTGCTTCTACAGGTACAGGGAAGCTTCAGCGTGTGCAAGGTACCATGAATTCTCTTCAGTACCAGGAGATATTGGATGAAAATGTGATGCAGTCCGTCACAAACCTGAGACTTGGGAGATGTTGGACCTTTCAACAGGACAATGATCCCAAGCATACCTCCAAGTCCACTAGAGCATGGTTTCAGATTAAAGGCTGGAACATTTTGAAGTGGCCATCGCAGTCACCAGACATAAATCCGATTGAGAACCTCTGGTGGGACTTAAAGAAAGCAGTTGCAGCGCGCAATGTGACTGAACTGGAGGCTTTTGCCCATGAAGAGTAGGCAAAGATACCCGTAGATCGCTGCAAGACACTTGTGTCAAGCTATGATTCACGTTTAAAAGCTGTTATAACTGGAAAAGGATGTTGTACTAAGTGCTAAGATTGAATGTCACTTGGGGGTTGAATAAAACTGATAATGATGTGAGCACAGAAAAGACATTTGTGGTTATTTTATTATAAATGTTATGTTATATTTGTCTGACTTACAAGTGCCTCTTTGATTTAATTGTAAACAAGATGACTGAAATGATCAAAATCAATGTCAAAGTGGCCAAAACACTAAATTTCAGTGGGGGTTGAATAATTTTGAACACAACTGTACACCTGACCACAGACATGTGGTGTAGCAAACATGGGCAGGGAAGGTACATAACTTTTACTGCCCACTGGGTGAACCTTCTGACGGCCGTCAAGCATGTAACTAGTGGCTCCCGTGTGGATTTGGTGTTACCGCCACGGATTGCATGCATGCATGCCTCTTCTTCTCCTCCTCCTACTCCATACTCCATCTCCTCCTCGGCTGACTCCTCCTGTTCCACTGCTACCACCTCTTCCGCTGCACCCCCCAAGCTCCCCAGAACCTTTTTGATGTGCCAGGTGAGACTTTGCCATGCTGTGCTGCGGCTGTTGTGCCTGGAACCAAAGAGCCACACCGTTCCTGCACTTCTTTCAGCTCTGCAGTCACAAGCCGATCAGTGGCTAACCCTGCTGAATTTGACAGTTGGTAAAGTGGTGTGGGACAACGGTGCCAATCTGCTGAGCACGCTGAAACAGGCCAAAATGACACACGTGCCCTGCATGGCACACATCCTAAACTTAGTCGTATAGCAATTTGTTGCCAAATACCTCTGGGTCCAGGACGTTTTGCAGCAGGCCAGGAAAATCTCTGGCCATTTCAGAAGATCTTACAAAGCCATGGCTCATCTTGCTGTCGTTCAGCGGCAACACCACCTGCATGCCAGACGTCTAATTTGTGACAGCTCGACGTGCTGGAACTCCACCTTGTATATGCTTGATAGGCTGCTTCAGCAGCGGCGACGTGCCATTAACGACTACCTGTATGAACTCTGCAGCAGGACAGGTTCTGAGGAGCTTGGTTTCTTTTCACTGCGCCAGTGGCTGCTCATGAGCGATGCATGCAGACTTCTGCAGCTATCTGATGAGATCACCAAACTGGTCAGTCGCAGCTAGGGCGCAATCAGTGACATCGTACCTTACACCTTCTTACTGGAGCATGCATTGCGTTGTGTCATTAATCAAGCAGTCGAGGAGAAGTAGCTGGAAGATGAGGACATCGCAATGCTGAATTAATTCCCAGGGGGGGCAACTCCATCTGAGACAAGTCAGCAGGAGTCAGAAGAGGAGTCAGAGGAGGATGGTGGCTGGGGGGAGGAGGAGAAACATGAAGAGCAGGCTTTGAAGGGGACTTTAAACTTTTCAGGGATCCCTGGTGTTGTCCGTGGCTGGAGGGAGGAGATAAGGACGACATTCTCCTGGGCAATGAGCAGGAGAGTCAGAAACAGAGGGAAACAAAAACAGAGTGTTAAACACTATAGGTCTCCTGGAGACGGAAGCCTTAGGTTAACTTTGGCAGGGCGCCAATAGGATTTGGACAGGGTGAAAAAGTATTGAAGATGAAATGGAAGTATGTAAGACAGGCTGCCAGTGGTTACACCTTCCCTGGAATGAGGTCGGGTGGATATAAGTAAAGCAAGAAAAAAGAGGCAGAGTACACACAGCTGGAGTAGTGCGTGTACACTGTAAAGGACCACTTTGGAGGCACCAATCTGTCATATGAAACACTTACATAAGTTGAAACTATGAGTGCGGTATTAAGTAAAATCGAAACATCATTGGTGCAAATAAGATTAAACAAATGATAAAAGCAGGTTTAACTCACTTCACCCGGGAGGGTAATGTAGGATAAACTCAATACACCTACATTAACACCTCCTGCGCCTGGGTCGCCTCTAGGAATATCAGAAAGGACGGCAAACACTGGTGTCTTCTTGAACCTTTCCTTTATTAAAATCGCCAGGGTGTGGGGAGGAGGATCTCAACGCGTTTCGGGGTCATGCAACAAGACCCCTTCATCAGGAGCATAATAAAGAAACTGTCAGCAGGTGAATTTAAACACAAAAAAGCGCCAAAAAACACCGGAGGGCGTCACTTCCGGTCCCAGTGACGTCACTTCCGGTGATCGATGTATATATCTTATTAAACTTATCAAAATACAGGTAAACATAAATGTATAGATTCAAAGTTGTGTCAGAGTGCGCATCTAAAAAGACAAAATTAAAAAAGGGACATGATTTAGAGAGATACAAATTAGAAAATCGGATGGGTAATAATGATTGAAGAAAATATGTGTAGTAAAGAGGAGAGCTAAAAATAAGGGGATCGGAATAATCTGGGTCTAATAAGTATAAATGAAATGAAGGAAAAAAGTGTGAAATAGTCATATGGAAATATAAATACATAAACATATATATAAATATATAAATATAAATATATAAACACATAAAAATATGGATGGTTGATAAATATGTCATGTTCTTAATCAAAGGAAAATACTGGAATGGGAATGAAAGTAAAAACGGAAGGGGGAAAGGAGTATGTATATATAATACATGTAGAGGGTAAAAAATACTCATAGGGATAATATATGGTTAAGAGGACATCCATTTGGTGAAAAACATTTAACTAGACTCGGAACTGAGTTTGATGGGATATTAACGGTACTCATAGCCAGTATTAGATAATAACCTATGAGCACGGGCTAATACAGCATGAGTCTAAATATAAGACCCTGCCTAAAGATACATACGAAATACATAAAAATACATACGAAATACATAATTCAATGAATTCAATGTTAAAAATGTACATGTTTAAAAAATATATATATATTAAGATATCAAAAAGATATTATATATTATAATGAATACTATAAAAAAAACATGTAAGTTGCGATAAAAAGAAATCAACCTGCGTAAAAAATTATTCAAATAGAAATTAGTTTTAACAGTGGGTTAGTAGTTGGAGTATTCAAGGCATTCGTTTAGCCCAAAGGGTGCTAACGTATTGAGAGTAAAAATCCAGAACATCTCTTTTTGGCATAATTCTTGGTATGTAGAAGAAACCATTTCGATAGGAGTAACTTTAAGATCTTCAGTTAAGCCGTTATGGTGTTCTGAAAAATGGCGTGATACGCTATGTGTAGGGATTTTCCTATTAATATTAGAGCGATGTTCACACATCCGATCTCTAAGCGTTTGGGTTGTCCTGCCGACATATTTGAGGCCGCAGCTGCAGCTTAACAGATAGATTACATTTCTAGACCCGCAATTAAGTTCTTGTTTGTAGTGCCATAGGTCAGTTCCGTTTTCTAGTTCGATAACTGTGGTGCCATGGGTTAGCATTTTGCAGCACTTGCACTTTTTAATGCCACATCTGAAGGCCCCTTTTCTAATATTGCTTGTTCTTATTGTTGCCAGTGGTCGTGTTGAGGTTTTGGGGCACGAAGGGGCTAAGATATTTTTGAGGGTACGGGCTCTCCGGAAGGTAATGCCTGGTTGTTTTGGAAGGATGTTCCTCAGGATAGGGTCCTTTAAGAGAATACCCCAATGTTTCGAAAGTAATTTTCTGATTGCTTGGTGTTGGGTACTATACCTAGTGATCAAGTTAAATTGGTATTGCTTGTGGACTTCATTTTGATTATTCCTATTTAAATATTTATGTGGGGTGGCTACCAGAGCTTCTTTTTGTTCCAGTTTTTGAACCCGTTGGCTAGAGGCCTTAATTTGGCTTTTCGGATAGCCTTTCTCCAAGAACCGTTCTCTCAAAATATTAAGTTGTTGAGCAAAAAATTTTTTGTCAGAACAATTTCTACGGATTCGTTTCATCTGACCAAACGGTAAGTTCTTTTTCCAATTTGTGTGATGGCAGCTCGAGTACTCGAGATAGCTATTAGCGTCAACACGTTTGAAGTGAGTACTGGTATGAATTTTATTATCAAGTATATCTATACGTATATCCAGAAAGATAGCCGTCTTGGGGTCAGATTCAGAGGTGAAGCTGAGTCCCCACTCATTAAGGTTCAATGTTGTGATAAGGTCCGATAGGTTTTGTGGTGAACCCCCCCAAATAAAGAAGATATCGTCGATATACCGGCGGTAAAGGACGATATCTTTATGTGTCAGCAGACCCATATGTTCTTCAAAGTAGCCAACAAAAAGGTTTGCATAAGCGGGGGCAAATTTAGTCCCCATTGCAGTCCCCCTAGTTTGTAGATAGAAGGTATCATCAAAGGTGAGTAGTAGTTATGTTCTAGTATAAAAGCAATTGACTGGATGATGAAGTCTTTCTGGGTTGTTGGCATATTTGGATAAGAGTATAAATAGTGTTCTGTTGCTCTTATCCCCAGGTGGTGTTGGATGTTGCTATAGAGCGACGCCACATCCAGTGTTACCAAGATGTAATGCTTTTGCCAATCAACAGTATTTAGAGTGTTTAAAAGGTCAGTAGAATCTTTTAGGTAAGCGGGTAGTTCAACAACGTATTTTTGAAGAAATTTGTCTACATATGCGGAAAGATTGGTGGTCAATGAATTGATTCCGGAGATAATGGGGCGACCTGGAGGATGAGTGAGTGACTTGTGAATTTTAGGAAGGAAATAGAAATGTGCTAAGGAGGGATGTTGGCTAGTGAGAAATTGTTTTTCTTTCTTGTTTAAAGTATTTGTGGTTGAGCCAAGACTAATCAAATCTTGGAGTTTCTTTTTGAAACTAGGAGTAGGGTCTTCGTCAAGAACTCTATAATAGGTGATGTCTGAGAGGATTTTCTTTGCTTCAGAAGGGTAGTAGTCATGATCGAGTATCACTACCCCACCTCCCTTATCAGCGCTCTTGATTATTATTTCCTTATTATTTTTTAAAGTTTTGAGGGCTGACCTATCTGCTTTTGTAAGATTATGTACATACAGTGTTTTTCTGTCTTTTGTTAGACTTTTACATTCTTCTAGTACTATGTTGAGGAAGCTTTCCAGGTGAGGGCCACGGCTATGTAACGGGTAGAAATTGGACTTCATATTTAGTCCAGATGGAATGGGTTGAGGAATGGTGTCCAATGGATTAGTTGAGGCTATAGTTGGATTCGGTCTGGGGCTTGTATGTAAACTCCCTAAGGAAACTGGGGTGGCTTTTCTGGTGGTGTCAGTTGAAGGGGTTAGCGCTTCATTTTGATGGGTCTTGATGGCAAAATGTATTTTTAATGTTAATTTTCGGACCCATTGGTTTATGTCGACGAACATCTCAAAAGAGTTGGTAGTGCTAGATGGACAGAAGGAGAGCCCCTTTCTAAGCAACGTTATTTCATTGGGTTTGAGTTTATATTTAGAGAGGTTAAAAATACCTGTGGATGAATTGTCGCCGGGGGGTAGAGGAATCCCTCTTGGATTTGGTACTGTTATGGTGGGCAGCGAGAGGGTGTTAATTGCATTGGATCTGTTGAAGTATGGGGTTTTGATTTTTTTTTTGGTGGTGAATCTGGATCTCCCTCCTCTACATCCGCGATATCGTTTTTTGTTCTTTTTCGAGGTTGGGAGATAGGGCTGAAAAAATTGGTGATTTTTTGATTCTGAAGGGGGAGAGGGGTGGATAAAGGGATTGGGCCTGTGGGCGTGAAGAAAGGACTTAGGATTTGTAGGATGGTGAGGACTTGTCTTGTGGGAGGAGTCCCTAAAAAAGTATTGATGTGTGTTGCAGGGTTTGTTCCTATAAAAGGACTTTCTGTCAAGTTTGGAGGTAGGGCTAAAAAACCTCCGGATTGATTAGTGGAGACCGAATGTATGGAAATATTATTGATGGAGAATTCATGGAAGTCAACATTAATAATTTCGGGAAGGTTAGAAAGTGGTGGTGATGGGAATTCCAAATCTGGTGGGATTGTTGGACTAGTCGGAGTTACAATCCTGGGTGAAGTGAGTTAAACCTGCTTTTATCATTTGTTTAATCTTATTTGCACCAATGATGTTTCGATTTTACTTAATACCGCACTCATAGTTTCAACTTATGTAAGTGTTTCATATGACAGATTGGTGCCTCCAAAGTGGTCCTTTACAGTGTACACGCACTACTCCAGCTGTGTGTACTCTGCCTCTTTTTTCTTGCTTTACTTATATCCACCCGACCTCATTCCAGGGAAGGTGTAACCACTGGCAGCCTGTCTTACATACTTCCATTTCATCTTCAATACTTTTTCACCCTGTCCAAATCCTATTGGCGCCCTGCCAAAGTTAACCTAAGGCTTCCGTCTCCAGGAGACCTATAGTGTTTAACACTCTGTTTTTGTTTCCCTCTGTTTCTGACTCTCACGTGCTCGACCGATGGGGGACCAACGGTCGACCAGGGAGGCAGTGGCTGACTTAGGATTGGCCTATTTGGATGGAGACTTTCCCAACCTATTTGAAAGAATCTCCCAAGAGATCAAGAGATTACCTATCACAGAAGTAAAGCTACCCCATCGGGACTTGATAAAAAACACCTGGCGGACCCTTATAGACTACAAAGGAATCCCCTCGGATACAATTAAGAACCAACCACTCACAAGACCTCTGGATGTCCAAAAAAACTTCATTAAGAATGAAGTAGACTGGTATTTCCTTTCTATATATCTACATATGGACATAGTTCCACGGGGTTTGAGATTATCACTGAAACCGACTTTTTTAAATGACTCTGATTTTGTTCACAATTGGTTAGCTATCAGCGATGAATGTTCTCGTAAATTTATGTTGATGCTTATTGAGAAACGGAAACACCTGTGTGTTGATTTAGGGACCAAACTTATGACCTGGTCCACCGTTTGCCCACACCCTAATTTGAATAACGATGAAAAAGGAACTAAAAGAGATTTATTAAGACATTTCGAGTACCTAGAGGTCCATAGAAAGTGTAAAAAACTACTCCGCAACATTTCAGATTATAAACTAAACCATACTAGACCCTGGGAACGGAAGTTTACCCCCGTATCCAGAGGAACCCACAACCAAAACTCCGACATATCAGACCCCCAACTTACTATCCTCTAGGAATTAATAATGTCAAACCGAGTTCTAATCACCTTACTAAACATCCGAAAGTGTTTTATAATAGTAAGTTCCATCAGAGAACATCTATGAATATCCAACAACCAACCGGTCCAAAAATGGGAAAGGTCATCCCCTCCACCATCCCTAGACCCATGCCAAATAAGATCGTTCCCCTAATGAGCCTTAAGGTACAACCACCTGCCTTCCATAAGAACTTTATAGTTGATTCTTCTCTTGATATTCCTCAATCCAATTTACCTGAGATTGTAACTCCGACTAGTCCAACAATCCCACCAGATTTGGAATTCCCATCACCACCACTTTCTAACCTTCCCGAAATTATTAATGTTGACTTCCATGAATTCTCCATCAATAATATTTCCACACATTCGGTCTCCACTAATCAATCCGGAGGTTTTTTATCCCTACCTCCAAACTTGACAGAAAGTCCTTTTATAGGAACAAACCCTGCAACACTATTTATACTCTGATCCAAATATGCTAACAACCCAGAAAGACTTCATCATCCAGTCAATTGCTTTTATACTAGAACATAACTACTACTCACCTTTGATGATACCTTCTATCTACAAACTAGGGGGACTGCAATGGGGACTAAATTTGCCCCCGCTTATGCAAACCTTTTTGTTGGCTACTTTGAAGAACATATGGGTCTGCTGACACATAAAGATATCGTCCTTTACCGCCGGTATATCGACGATATCTTCTTTATTTGGGGGGGTTCACCACAAAACCTATCGGACCTTATCACAACATTGAACCTTAATGAGTGGGGACTCAGCTTCACCTCTGAATCTGACCCCAAGACGGCTATCTTTCTGGATATACGTATAGATATACTTGATAATAAAATTCATACCAGGACTCACTTCAAACGGGTTGATGCTAATAGCTATCTCGAGTACTCGAGCTGCCATCACACAAATTGGAAAAAGAACTTACCGTTTGGTCAGATGAAACGAATCCGTAGAAATTGTTCTGACAAAAAATTTTTTGCTCAACAACTTCATATTTTGAGAGAATGGTTCTTGGAGAAAGGCTATCCGAAAAGCCTAATTAAGGCCTCTAGCCAACGGGTTCAAAAACTGGAACAAAAAGAAGCTCTGGTAGCCGCCCCACATAAATATTTAAATAGGAATAATCAAAATGAAGTCCACAAGCAATACCAATTTAACTTGATCACTAGGTATAGTACCCAACACCAAGCAATCAGAAAATTACTTTCGAAACATTGGGGTATTCTCTTAAAGGACCCTATCCTGAGGAACATCCTTCCAAAACAACCAGGCATTACCTTCCGGAGAGCCCGTACCCTCAAAAATATCTTAGCCCCTTCGTGCCCCAAAACCTCAACACGACCACTGGCAACAATAAGAACAAGCAATATTAGAAAAGGGGCCTTCAGATGTGGCATTAAAAAGTGCAAGTGCTGCAAAATGCTAACCCATGGCACCACAGTTATCGAACTAGAAAACGGAGCTGACCTATGGCACTACAAACAAGAACTTAATTGCGGGTCTAGAAATGTGATCTATCTGTTAAGCTGCAGCTGCGGCCTCAAATATGTCGACAGGACAACCCAAACGCTTAGAGATCGGATGTGTGAACATCGCTCTAATATTAATAGGAAAATCCCTACACATAGCGTATCACGCCATTTTTCAGAACACCATAACAGCTTAACTGAAGATCTTAAAGTTACTCCTATCGAAATGGTTTCTTCTACATACCAAGAATTATGCCAAAAAGAGATGTTCTGAATTTTTACTCTCAATACGTTAGCACCCTTTGGGCTAAACGAATGCCTTGAATACTCCAACTACTAACCCACTGTTAAAACTAATTTCTATTTGAATAATTTTTTACGCAGGTTGATTTCTTTTTATCGCAACTTACATGTTTTTTTATAGTATTCATTATAATATATAATATCTTTTTGATATCTTAATATATATATGTTTTTTAAACATGTACATTTTTAACATTGAATTCATTGAATTATGCATTTCGTATGTATTTTTATGTATTTCGTATGTATCTTTAGGCAGGGTCTTATATTTAGACTCATGCTGTATCAGCCCGTGCTCATAGGTTATTATCTAATACTGGCTATGAGTACCGTTAATATCCCATCAAACTCAGTTCCGAGTCTAGTTAAATGTTTTGCACCAAATGGATGTCCTCTTAACCATATATTATCCCTATGAGTATTTTTTACCCTCTACATGTATTATATATACATACTCCTTCCCCTTCCGTTTTTACTTTCATTCCCATTCCAGTATTTTCCTTTGATTAAGAACATGACATATTTATCAACCATCCATATTTTTATGTGTTTATATATTTATATTTATATATTTATATATATGTTTATGTATTTATATTTCCATATGACTATTTCACACTTTTCCTTCATTTCATTTATACTTATTAGACCCAGATTATTCCGATCCCCTTATTTTTAGCTCTCCTCTTTACTACACATATTTTCTTCAATCATTATTACCCATCCGATTTTCTAATTTATATCTCTCTAAATCATGTCCCTTTTTTAATTTTGTCTTTTTAGATGCGCACTAACAGCTCCCGATGCGTTCCACGCTGGAACGCATCGCCGGAGCGCATCAGTGGATTGATTGGCCTCCTTGACTGCACGATGCGCTCCAAGCTGGAACGCAAACCGGAAGCCCTCGCGTCACTTCCGGTGCGTTCCAAGCTGGAGTGCACCCGGTAGCATATCATCATACACACCTACCCATCTCCGGCTTACATATTCATATTTATACATCATCTTGCTCCAATACCCCTCTCTGACACAACTTTGAATCTATACATTTATGTTTACCTGTATTTTGATAAGTTTAATAAGATATATACATCGATCACCGGAAGTGACGTCACTGGGACCGGAAGTGACGCCCTCCGGTGTTTTTTGGCACTTTTTTGTGTTTAAATTCACCTGCTGACAGTTTCTTTATTATGCTCCTGATGAAGGGGTCTTGTTGCATGACCCCGAAACGCGTTGAGATCCTCCTCCCCACACCCTGGCGATTTTAATAAAGGAAAGGTTCAAGAAGACACCAGTGTTTGCCGTCCTTTCTGATATTCCTAGAGGTGACCCAGGCGCAGGAGGTGTTAATGTAGGTGTATTGAGTTTATCCTACATTACCCTCCTGGGTGAAGTGAGTTAAACCTGCTTTTATCATTTGTTTAATCTTATTTGCACCAATGATGTTTCGATTTTACTTAATACCGCACTCATAGTTTCAACTTATGTAAGTGTTTCATATGACAGATTGGCGCCTCCAAAGTGGTCCTTTACAATGAGCAGGAGCCAGGGAGCTCCACCACTTCTAATTTAGTGCAAATAGGAGCCTTCATGCTCCAGTGTTGGAAGAGGGACCCCCGTATAAAAAGCATAAAGGGCAACGTACTTAGACCCCCGGACCAGGACCAGTTAAGTTATGAAGTCACTTTCTGGGGCTAACATGTTAGAAAGCACCCATAAATCACCCCATTTTAGAAACTACACCCCTCAAGCTATTCAAAACTGATTTTACAAACTTTTCTAACCCTTTAGGTGCCCTACGAGATTTAAAGAAAAATGAGAATGAAATTTCAAATTTTTTAGCAGATTTAAATTTTTCATCTATTTTTTCTGCAACACATCAAGGGTTAACAGCCAAACAAAATTTAAAATGTATTATCCTAAATCTGGAGTTTACAGAAACACCCCATGTGTGTTCAAAAACTGATGTGTGGGCGCACAGCAGGCTTCAGAGTGGAAGGAGCACCATATGGCTTTTAGAGAGCGGATTAAGCTGGAATGGTAATTGGGAGCTATGTCACATATGAAGACACCCTGAGGTGGTCCTACAGTGGAAACCCCCAAAAAGTGACCCCATTCTGAAAATTACACCCCTCAAGGAATATTTCAAGGTGTGTAGTGAGCACTTTGACCCATCAGACGTTTCACAGAATTAGGAAACACTTGGCTATAAGTTGCTTTACACCCACATTGTTCACTTTCACAAGGAGTAACAGGACAAAATGCACCCAACATTTTGTTCCCCATTTCACCCCGAATACGGCAACACCCCATGTGTGCTCAAAAAATGATGTATGGGCGCACAGCAGGCTTCAGAGTGGAAGGAGCACCATATGGCTTTTGGCGAGCAGATTAAGCTGGAATGGTAATTGGGAGCTATGTCACATTTGAAGACACCCTAAGTTGGCCCGACGGTGGAAACCCCCAAATAGTGACCCCATTTTGGAAACTATACCCCTCAAGGAATATTTCAAGGTGTGTAATGAGCACTTTGACCCATCAGGTATTTCACAGAATTAGGGCTCATGCACCCGGAGATGCGGTGCACAAGCACAGATCAGAACCCCACTAAAGCACTACGGAGTGCTTCCGTGGTGTTTCTGGCTACGTAGTGCATGCATCGTCGGATGCGGATCGCGGACCCAATTTAAGTGAATGGGTCCACGATCCGCATGCGGCTGCACCATGGTCAGTGCCCGTGCATTGCGGACCGAAATTTGCGGTCCGCAGCACGGGCCCGGCGAGCACACAGTTGTGTGCGTGAGCCCTTCGAAAACACTTGGCAGTGAAAAAGATAAATTTACATTTTTTCCTGAAAAAGTTGCTCTACACCAGCATTTTTCACCACAAAATTGGCTTAACACCTCACATTTTGTTAGGGTACTTTCACACTAGCGTTTTGGATTCCGTTTGTGAGATCCGTTTCAGGGCTCTCACAAACGGTCCAAAACGGATCAGTTAAGCCCCAATGCATTCTGAATGGATAAGGATCCGCTCAGAATGCATCAGTTCTGCTCCGTTCTGCCTCTATTCCGTTTTGGAGGCGGACACCAAAAAGCAGCATGCAGCATTTTGGTGTCAGTCTGAAGAGGCAGAGCCTAATGCATCCGTTTTCAATGACACAATATAGTGCATTTGAAAATGGATCCATTCCCCGTTGACTTTCAATGTAATTCAAAACGGATCCGTTTTGGACTTTGTCATTTTTCTTTAAACCTAATGCAAACGGATCCGTTCTGAACGGATACAAACGTTTGCAATATAGGTGCGGATCAGTCTATGTAAATAAACAGACGGATCCGCACCAACGCAAGTGTGAAAGTACCCTTACCCATTTCCCTCTGAATATGGAAACACCCCATATGTGCTCAAAAACTGATGTATGGGCGCATGGCAGGGCTCTAGAGTCAAACAGCAAAATATGGATTTTGCTGACCTGAATTGGCAGACATTGATTTTATATCAAGACACGGAGGCTCGTATTGTGCTCTCTCTTCCTTTACTGTGTACATAGCAGCAAAGAAAACAGAAAGAAAAAACATCAGTATCCATAGCAACAACTCCTCCCTAGTCCCCTATATAAGGACCGACCCAGTGTCCACTCCTCCTCTTTCTTTGCTGCTCCAGATAAGTGCACATATTGTTAACCCTTCTATTTTATGTGATAACTTGATTTTTTCCTTTTAGGCATTGTCTTTTATCAGCGGGGTTTTTCCCCCTTTTATTCAGCTTTGTATTTATGGTCAGATGTAGGCTGTTTTTCCATATACATATATATCCAGTATACTTATTTTGAGATATATAGATGTATTCATATCCTGGTAGTTTTCCCCTCAGGTTTATGGCTCCTTGGGGGGTTTATTCTCACTGTTCTTACCTCTTGCCTCCGGTTCTTAGCGTCTTTGCTTAGGACCGGTCACCTCTGAATTCTTTTTCTATCGTCCGCATCGGGCGCCGGCCATCTTGCCCGCCCCCCCCTCCTTCTCCTTTTTCTCCTTCTTCCCGCGGGCGGCGGTGTTCAGCAGCAACCCGAGATCTCGCGAGACGAGAATCTCAGGCGCCATCTTGGTGTCCCCAGGGCGGCCGCCATTTTTCTTTATCTTCCTCACCGGATTGGCTCTCGGCGCTGAGGGGCGTGCTTATCTTTGTTCAGTCGCTCCACCTTCCAGAGACCTTCTGCGGTTCCAGTGGAACAGTCAGGTATGGCGGTTCACTTGCCTGCCTTTTGGCCTTTCCTCCGCACCATGGTGTTTTACCAAGGTGCTACGGCCGGTGGTAGCGTGGCTCCGGGCCCGAGGGGTCAGGCTAATTATATATTTGGACGACATCCTTCTGATGGCACACTCTCCAACTCTACTGATTCGCCATCTGAATATGGCAATGTCTCTTCTGACGAACCTGGGCTTCATCATCAATCACGAGAAGTCCTGTCTCAGCCCAGCCACTTCGGTGGAGTTTCTGGGTTTCTCCATCAATTCCATCGACCTTACGCTTTGTCTTCCACTAGCGAAGGTGCGTGCAATACGCAAAGAGATCCGTCATGCCTTGGCTCTCCCCCAGTTATCTCTTCGCCATTTGGCTCGGTTGATCGGCCTTCTTCATCTTCCATTCAGGCGATCTTCCCGGCGCCGCTGCAGTATCGGGCTCTACAGCGATTGAAGATCGCGCATCTGAGGTCGGGAGCTTCTTACTCCGACAATCTCTCTCTAGATATGGAGACCAGAGACGAGCTGTTGTGGTGGGTTCACAACCTCTCGGTTTGGAATGGTCGGGCCATCTTCGGTCCCCAACCAGACTTGGTAATCGAATCAGACGCCAGCCTCCTGGGTTGGGGCGCATATTGTCAAGGAATTTCCACAGGGGGTCTCTGGTCTCCAGAGGAGTCTCGCCTTCACATAAATGCTCTAGAGCTTCTGGCGGGTTCCTACGCCATTCGCAGTTTTGCACAGGGTTCTGCCAGGGCCTGTATTCGACTGCGTATAGACAATATCTCAGCAGTTCGGTATGTGAACTCCATGGGCGGAACGCGCTCTTCGGTTCTTTCGTTTCTGGCCAAGGACTTCTGGGAATTCTGCCTGGCCAAAGGTATCTCGGTGGTGGCGGAATACTTACCCGGCCTCCACAACACCATGGCGGACTGGAGTTCTCGTTATTTTTCGGACTCCAGCAACTGGAGGTTGGATTCGGGAGTGTTTCAGGACTTGTCATCTCTCTGGGGCACTTTCTCTATCGACCTCTTCGCTTCAAGGTTGAATGCCCAGCTACCGAGGTACTTCAGCTGGAGACCCGATCCAGACGCGGAGGCGCTTATTCCTCGGGTCCTATCCCAGCTTTGCCGCCAACGAGCGGAGCTGGTCTTGGTGGTTCCATTTTGGAAGACCCAGTCGTGGTTTCCGCAGTTGCTGGACCTTCTAGTGGAAGAGCCTCGTCTTCTTCCGTCATTCCTCGGCCTGCTCCTAGATCCCTTCGGGCGTCAGCATCCTCTTCTTCTAGAGGGATCCCTACGCTTGCTGGCGTGCAGGATATCAGGAGTCCCTGGGAGTCCTCGGAGTTTTCAGGAACGACTAGATTCCTACTGGAATCGGCTTGGGCCCCGGGAACTCGACGAGCGTATCGAGCAGCTTGGGACGTTTGGGCTCGTTGGTGCCTTGCTAGGGATTTGGATCCCGTGCAGGCCCCTGTAACTAGTGTTCTCCACTTTCTTTCCTCTCTTTTCGAGGAGAGAAAAGCGTACCGCACTTTGAATTTGTACAGATCGGCCATATCCTCTCGTCACCTGGAGGTGAATGGCTACCCGGTGGGTCAACACCCTTTGGTCTGTAGATTGCTTAGGGGCTTGCGTCTCTCGCGGCCACCTAGACCTCGTTTCTCGTCTACTTGGGACGTGGCGATAGTCCTAAGGTTTTTCGAGAGCTGGCCTCCTAACTCGGCGTTGACGCTTCGGCAGCTATCGGCAAAGTTAGTCACCCTGCTTTGCTTAATCTCGTGCAAGCGGGTCTCTGATGTGCGGGCCTTGGATGTTGATGCCCGTTACTTCACTCCAGAGGGGGTGACTTTTAATATTTCCAGACGTACGAAGTCCAGCATTAAGTCGGTATGCTACCCTTCTTTCCCGTCTTCTCCGCAGTTGTGTCCGGTATTATGCTTAAGAGAGTATGAGGCGCGAACTTGCCCTCATCGTTCTAGTTCTTTTCCACAACTCTTTATCTCCTTTCGCCGCCCTTTTGCTCCGGTGACCAGCATTACCCTGTCGCGCTGGGTTAAATGGATTTTGGCTCTGTCCGGTATAGATATTTCCATTTTTACGGCGCATTCGGTAAGGGGTGCTGCCGCCACCGCCTGCGTAGTGTCGGGTGCCAGGTTGGAGGATGTGATGAAATTAGCGGACTGGTCCAGGGTATCCACCTTTAGGGAATTCTATTTCCGACCAGCTCCTCATGTTTTTCTGCAGTAATCGCTCAACTTTGAACTTACTGTACTGAGCCTCTGTGTCTTGATATAAAATTACATGATTTTCCTATTTCATGACGTAAAGTCATGATTTTATGAAAGACACGGAGGCGAGTATTGCCCGCCCTTTCGGTTAATCCCGCCCTGGGTTTGCTCTTAGATGGTTTATTGCTGACTGCACAACCACTTGTTTATTGCATTCATGTGTCTCTGTATGATGTTGCCTTTTTATCAGGTCATGTCCTGCTATCTGTAGTGGGGTTAATGCCATGATATATGTTTTTTCTCTTTCAGGTTAACCTGGATCTAGACACTACAGATGTTTAGTTCCTGCAGTTCTGCTTCGGTTCCAGTTGCTCCTGGCGGCTGTTCGGTTATGCCGTCAAGCTGTTCGAGTTCGAAGATGTCCTCCCGGCGTTTGGTTATAGGCCTTCCAGCATTGTTTTTTCGGTTTTGCAAGGTCCAAAGAAAGAGGAGGAGTGGACTCTGGGTCGGTCCTTATATAGGGGACTAGGGAGGAGTCGTTGCTATGGATACTGATGTTTTTTCTTTCTGTTTTCTTTGCTGCTATGTACACAGTAAAAGAAGAGATAGCACAATACTCGCCTCCGTGTCTTTCATAAAATCATGACTTTACGTCATGAAATAGGAAAATCATGTAATTTTAGCTGCCATGTCACATTTAAAATATTCCTGAGGTCCCCAAAAATTAAAACCCCCAAGAAGTGACCCCATTTTGGAAAGAGCACCCCCGTACAAACATTTTAAGGGGTGGAAAAGGCACTTTTGACCTAATAGTTGTCTCACAGAAAAGAATATGTAGCGGTTGTTGGAAAGTGGATATGCAAGCGGGGTGGACTAATTCAGATATATAAAGTGGAAATATTACAGGGAGCATAAAGGATGAAATTAAATGAATACTCCATGGATGAGTGGTAGATTTTAAAACACTCCTACATGCACAGGCCAGGTTTTTCAGGGCAGGTTTCGCTGTGATAAATGGTGTCTTTCTTTATCCCCCTTTTGGAATACACCCTGCATCTTTTAGGTCCTTCCCTTCATTGCTGTCTGGGAGACTTGACCTGGAAAATGTTGCCCTGGTACGACACGGGCACCATGACTTCCAGAAGTACTGGGACCATCTCCGTCCTGGGTTTGAAAAATTAGGGCCTTAATAACCACCTCTTGGAACTAAAGGAACGTTTCTGTGTGGCCTGAAGATTTTGAATGAGCGTGTACGCATTGCCATCTATACAATGCGTATGGCCAGCTTTTTGTACCACATAGAGGTGGTAACCCTTATCCAGTACAGCCCACGATCAAGTCCCACACGATCTTCCCACTAACTCCTAGGATGGTGGGGTGGGGCATTCTGGGGGTTTTATCTGGGATCTTTCCCTTCGTAAATGCAGAAATTGTAGGTGTACCCGGAGCTACTCTCACAAAGTTTGTATATTTTTATGCTATACCTTGCCCGTTTGCTAGGCAGGTACTGGTGGAATCTAATCCTCCCTTTGAAAAGTAATGGGAACTTATCTACACAGACACTTTTATCTGGGTTGTACACCTCAGCAAACTTGGTGTTAAAGTAGTCAATGACAGGCCTAACTTTGAACAGATGTTCAAATGGGTCAAATGTTGGGGTATTTTGGGGTGGGCACTGTGAATTGTCGTTGTTGTGTAGGAATTTCCTAATTGATTAAAATCGCTTCCGGGTCACAGTGTTACTGTAAATTGGAGTCTAGTAGAAAATGTCCGAACTCAAATATTTTCTAACGTTTTTTTTATTTATAACGCCCATATGTAGCACGAGTCCCCAAAACTTCATAATCTCTGCTGCACTTACTGGGGTCCAACCTAGGGGTCTAGCTTATGCCGATGTAGGGTTCTGATCAATAAACTGTTGGGTGTATAAATTGGTTTGGGCCACCATTAAATTTACAAAATCTTCATAGAAGAAGATTTTGAAACCCGCACTATCTATCTGTATTCTGGACCTGCCCTCAAAATCCGGAATTTGGGGCTGATAATCGTCAGGGGGTTGGTTCCATAAGGGTTCACTCTGGGAAGCTGCCTCCGCTGCTACCCTGGGGAGCCTTCTAGAGGGTCCCTCATCAGCGGATAATGATGATGAGGGGGTTGAGGAAAGTGGCATCCTCAATGACAGACTCAGTATCGGAGGCAAGCATGACATATGCCTCTTCAGCTGAGTATACTCGTTGGGATGGACGGGCCACTTTTATTTTATTGGGGTGTGATGTGTGAAATGTGAAAACCTTTATTTCGTGTGAGGGGTGTGAGTGTTGTGTTTTCACATGTGAAGGGGCTCGTAATAGGATAGGGTTAGAAGCTGGGAGGAGGGAGGAGTGAAAGGATGCCGAATAGCTGGAGCGCCACCGCAACCACGGAGACCACATCGTCATATATTTATCATGAGAAAGGGTTTCCCAGCTAGACAATTCTTCCATTTTACAGATGTCATCTGTCTTGTGAACCCAATCTGTCAAAGTGGGAGGAGAAGGGGACAACCAGTGCAGAGGGATGATTAATTTGGCCGCCGCCACCAGATGGTAAAATAGTGGGTTTTTCGCCAACGGGATATTTTGGCTAGGAACATTCAACAGCACCATGAGGGGGGTAAGAGGTTCGGGCACAGAACAAACTTGGCATATAACCGCGGATACACTATCCCAAAAGAGAGCAATACCAGGACAAGTCCACCATATATAGTAGGCCGTACCCCTCTCATTATGGCATCTCCAACACACAGGGGGTATTGTTGAATTCATTTTGTGGAGTATGTCAGGGGTCCTGTACCATCTCGTGGTCAGCTTATATGAGTTTTCCTGAATCCTAATGCATTTTGAAAAACCATGGGAATATTTCAAAGCTGAAGATATAGTAGGACCAGAGAAGGACACTCCCATATCTTTCTCCCACTGTAACAGAAAAGAAGGCGTAGAAACCTGTTGAGAGTCAGATAATTTGTTGTAAAGGAATAAGATCAGTTTCTTTCTGGGTCTGGCTACGTTAATAATCAGGTCATACCAGAAGGGAATGTAATCTGAAGGTACAGCAGCTAGGTATTTCTGACAATAGAACTTAAAGTGAGAATAATGGATATGAGACCATTTACGCACAGAGAACGACATCTGGAGATCAGCCAGGGTGGGAATACTTCTATTTTTCAAAATGTCTCCTACCAATGACCCCTGAAAGACTTGCCAAATATTTAGGGAGTCCACGTAGTCATGTTGGAATAGGTATGGCAGTAAGCGCAAAGGCATAAAGGGGGAGGGGCTGCTCTGAAGGCCTAAATGTGGTGCCAAAAGGGCCCAGGTCGACACCGCACTCCTAAACACACTAGCAGCATAAACGGTGAGTCCAACAGAGTTGGGATTTCTCCAGAGAGGAGCTAGGGTAGGTGGCGTGAGCAGAAGTCTGGCCAACTGGCAGCCTAATTTAGTGATTTGTGGATTGACCAATTCCGAATGCAGTCTCAGCTGTATGGAATGATAATACCTGCCCACATCTGGGAGACCAAAACCGCCCTTGTGTTTCGGCAGGGACAGCATGGAGTAGGCCAAGCGGGGCTTCATCTTTTTCCAAATAAAAGAGGAAATAAGTGTGCGAACGGCTAAGAGAAAAGACGGGGGTAGGTAAATGGGGAGCGTCTGTAACCTGTATAACAGTTTAGGGACTATATAAGTTTTAATTCTTTCTGCCTATCCACGATAAGAATGGGATCTGTAGGTCTTGCAATTGTTTTTGAATGTCCGTCAATAGAGGCAGAAAATTCAATTGAAAGATTTCTTGTGTGTTCTTTGGGATCACGCCCAGGTAGGTGATGTATGACTGAGCCCAGTGAAAAGGATACTTGTCAGATAGAGAAGAGATCAAGTCAGACGGCATGTTGATTCCTAAGGCGACACATTTAGTAAGATTTATCTTGAAGTTCAAAATATCGCCGAAGTCGTTTAGAAGGCCCAATAAAGCCGGAAAAGCGACACTAGGGTCAATGAGGAATAGCAACATGTCGTCTGCAAAGGCCGCAACATGGTGTGCAGATGGACCCGCTACCAGCCCCTCAATGTTAGGCTCCTGTCTAATAGCCTGGATCAACGTCTCCAAGCATAAAATAAATAGTGTAGGGGATAGGGGGCACCCCTGACGTGTACCGTTTCTAATTGCAAAGGGAGAGGACAACACCCCATTCACCCGAACCCTCGCCGAGGGAAAGGAGTACAGAGACATAACGGCTTGTATAAAGGGTGAGGGAAAGCCAAACTTGCGGAGGGTGGCCTCCATGAATTGCCAATCCACTCTGTCAAATGCCTTCTCAGCATCAGTGCTGAGAAGGGTTAAGCGCAGATCACTAGACAGAGCGTATTCTACAGCCATTAAGACCCTGAAAGTTCTATCTCTGCACTCCCTCCCCCCGACAAAGCCAGATTGCTCTGGATGCATTAGGTTGTGGAGGAACGGGGCTATCCTAGAAGCAAGAAGCTTCGCCCATAGCTTCATGTCCGTGTTCAGCAAGGATATCGGCCTATAGCTCGAGGGTAGTTCAGGATCCTTGCCTGGTTTTGGTAAGACCACAATGTGGGCTTCCAAAGCTTGCTTAGCTGGTGGAGTACCAGACAAGAGGGCATTAAAATAGGTCACCATGTTGGGTCCCAGTTCTGAGAAAAATTTCTTATAGTAAGAAATGGGGAGCCCGTCGGGACCCGGGCTCTTACCATCGGGGACCGTTCTTAAAATAGATTGAACTTCTTTCAACGACACAGGCGCTAAAAGCGAACCAACGTCCTCATCAGAGAGTGAGGGAAGGTTCAAGCTGGCCAGGAAGCTCGTCATCTTCCCTACCCTAGAGCATGCTTGCGAGTCTTCTCCAGCTGATCTTAGGTCATAGAGAGTTTGATAGTAGTTAGTGAACACCTCAGCGATGTCCGGAGTGGAGCTCAAGGCCTTGCCCAAGTGGGACTTCATTTGCCCAATGTGAGATTGTTCAGCGCGTTTTTTGACCAAGGCTGACATTATCTTGTTGCCCTTATCCCCATGAGCATACTGTTTGTGTCGCAATCTAAGATAGGCATTAGACGCTTTTGCATTGAGCAACACCTTGAGCTCGTTACGCGCCTCCTTGAGTGCCTTGAGGTCCCTCTCAGCTAGAGACCTTTTGTGCTTGCATTCCAGTTGAGCAATCAGTGACAGTAGAGAGGTCAGTTGTTTCATACGTTGCTTTTTCTGATAAGAGCCCATTGAGACAAATTCTCCACGGATGACAGACTTGTGAGCCTCCCAGATAGAGGCATGAGAGGCATCCGTGGAGGCATTTGATTCAAAGTATGCCCTTAGTGTGCCAGTCAGCCGGTTGGTATGTGAGGCAGTACCTATGAGCGTAGGGTTTAGCTTCCAAGCCCATTCCTTCCCCCTTACTTCAGGGAACTTCAAACAGACCGTCACAGGGGCGTGATCTGAGACCGTGATGCTCAAGATATCAGCTTTCACGACATGAGGCAAGCAATTGTCAGAAACAAACAAGTAATCTAACCGCTGATAAGACTTATGAAGGTTAGAAAAGAAGATATAGTCCCTACTATCTCCCTGTACTGATCTCCAGACGTCGCTCACATGCAACTCCCTCAGTGTCCTATGAACTGCCTTCAAAGCTTTATAGGAGATTGCGCTTTTCTAGGAAGAAGAGTCTAAAAGCGGGTTTAGAACCAAATTGAGGTCCCCCCCAATCAGTAGTATACCTGAAGCTAAGGCAGAAATGTCCTGTAGGACTTTCACAAGCCACTGAGCAGTATTTTTATTAGGGGCATATAGATTACCTATAGTTACCTCTACCCCACCCAATTTACCACTCAGGAGCAAGTATCTCCCTTCAGGGTCTGCAAGTACAGAGGCAGCAACAAAGGGTACGTCTCTGTGGAAGCCTATACTCACTCCCCTAGAAGCACCAGAATAGCAAGAGTGGAACCATTGCCTATAGTATGATCTGGAGAGATTAGGGATACACTTGTTCCGGAAATGAGTTTCCTGCATCAGTATGACAGTGGCTTCTGCCTTCCTCAGCACCTGCAGGATTCGGCTCCTCTTAATCGGATTATTGCATCCTTGTACATTAAAGGACGCCAACTTAATTTGCAGGGGAGCCATCCTTCATGGTCCAAAGGAGGAGCGGAAGTGGATAGAGCATCCACTCTATGACCCAGTAACTGAACAAAAAGTAAAAACAATACATAACCCCAGCAAAAAAATGAAAGAACTGTAGAACAGTAATCAGGCTCCATCGGGAGCATCGGGAGGAGGAGGAGGAAAAACATCCAAGGCCTGATCCGCCCGAGCTACAGAATGTAAAGCCCACGGTGCATATTACTTAGTACAGCGTCATCCCTATGACAAACCTTCAGATATACAGCCCGAGCAACAAATGTAACACGAACAGTGGTACAAAAAAAAATAAAAAAATGCAGTTATAACTGAAAATGTGGACCCGCAGGGGGAGGGGAAAAACAAACTGCAAACATAATTAGGCGACCGTCCCAAGCAGAGGCAAGAAAACAGCTAACTGCCTGAAGGGGTCGCCTACATAGTGCCAACCCAAATATAAACTATACCGCAGCTATCAGTCATTGGAGTCTAGGAGCGATGACTTCTTAGATCTCTGATTCCTGGTTCTTCTGACTGTGGACCAGGGCTCTTGTGTTTGCAGCTGAGGGAATCCCGTGGGCGCAGGCAGGGGCAGCCAGGATGGCAGATCAATAGGAGACAAGTTGAGAGTGTCCTAGGCATGGCGCAGATCTTCTGGTGTACGGATGATGATTCTCTTGTTACCAGACGTTATCTGGAGCCCAAATGGGAAGAGCCACTTTTAGGGCAAACGCTTGGAGCGCAGCAGATCCGTGAGTGGCTTCATAATCCTTCTCTTCTAAAGGGTCATGGGGGAAAGGTCTTGGTAGATCTGGATCGGGTGCCCTTCCAGGTGAATGTCCTCCAAATCTCTGGCTTTAAGCAAAAGGGCCTCCGTGTCACGAAAGCTCAAGAGGCCACAGACTATATCCCGAGGGTTTTCCGACGGAGGAGGTTTAGGCCTCAATGCTCGGTGCACCCGTTCAATAACAATGGGCGCCGCTCTTTCAGGCCCCAGCAAGACCGTAAAAAGGGAACGCATGGTTAAGAACAAGTCCTCTCTGTCGGGTGCCTCGGAGAAGCCGCGGACCCTCAGGTTACGTCTTCTATTCCTGTTCTCCTGGTCTTCGATCAGTGCCAGGGAGGAATTAATGGCATCCCTGTGATCATCCAATGAAACTTTGGTCGCAGTGTGGGCCGATAGCGCCTCCTCATGCGCCTGTTCCAAGGCGTCCACCAGGTACCCAATACGGCGGATGTCCGCTTTGATCACCGCCAGGTCCGCGGCAAGGGGAGCGAGCGCTTTCTGCAATGCCCGATCCAGGTAATCCCGGGTCAGAAGCGGTGGGTTTCTGTCCTCCGGGACAGGGTAGGGAACATCTGTCTCGCCTTCAGAGTCGTCGTTGGCCTCCCCCAGATCCAGCTGCTCCGGCTCTCTGTCTCTTGGCGCCATCTTAGGAGCGCGCGGGCTCGGCTGTGTTGAGGGTTTCTGGAGGAATTTCTCCATGGACCTTCGGCTTTTAGCCCCTTGTCCAACTTCGGCCACGGTCTTAGGGACTCCCTTGGGCTGTATCTTCATGATGCGTGCGGGAGAAGGTGCTCAATAAGGGCTTTTCAGCAGCTCGGTGGCGGGAGCTCTATGCACAAGCAACCGCCATGAAGCGAGGTCAGACTCCGCCCCTGGGTGCAGTTTATTCCAGTCGAGTCTAGATGGTGGAGCTTAAAAGACATGAAAGATGCAACAGCGAGTAGAAAGTTCTCCTTCCTGCAGCAAGAGTCTCTCCAGAGAGAAGCAACTCATAGAGCACCAAGACTCCTGATCGATTAATAGACAGAGCATTGTGAGGGGGTTAACAGCCAAAGGCACCCCACTCCAGAGATGCTAGACCAGTCCTAAAATCCAGCTGCCAGAATAGTGTTGAGTTTAGCACAGCAGAGAGAACGCAGAGTATTCAAGTTTGGCGGACAGTTTATGCCAAAGCCTACTGAAGCCAAGAAAAAGATGGAATATTTTCTGGATACCAGTTGATGCAAGTAAAGCTGTTAAACGTTATCAGAGTCTGGACGAATTCTCCACCTCCACTATTACTCATCCCCTTTATTCAGGGGTGGATTGGGAACTTAAAGCGGCTCTTCAAGAAAAAATTAAAAGTGGCCCCATGTTTTAGGTGGGACTAAAATCGATAGAAGACAGGGCAACATAAATGGGAAGGGACAACAGAAGTAAGCAGGGCCTGCAATGCCATAGTGCAGCACAAAGTACTGCTGCAGCAGAATCAAATACCACAGTAGTGCAGCGCAAAATACTGCCGCCCTCTTCACAGTATTTAACTGTATCATCTTCCTGAGGATGGTGATACATTTGAGTTTAGGAGGGCAACATCGGCCGATGAGCATCAGATCAATATATACCTGGCCTGCGGCCACCAGGAGAGCTTGGGTGGTCCCCTGGGCATCGGCCCACTGGGAAATTTTCCTGTAGGGTCTATGGCCAATCCGCCCCTGCCTTTATTTTTTCGGAGTCTAGGTAGGAGCACCGTGACACACACAGAAACTATTGAGGCTGCACCACACCACTGGGCATTCCTATAAACATATGACACGATCGGGCAGCACGTTGCACGTTGTATCCAGATGTCTTCCATTTTTCAAAAAAAAAAAAAAAACAACAACATTCACTTCTATGGAGCTAGAGCTGGGAGAATAACACAGTAAATAGAATATACTGAGATTTTTCCAGAACGCAAAGATGATGCCTGAAAAATGTACACAGACCCATTGAAATGGTCAGGATTCAGTCCGGATGCATCACATTTGGACGGAAAACTTGTGTGAAATTAGGCTGGGTTCACACTTCAGCTATGTGATTGGTTATTTCGATCAGTTATTGTGAGCCAAAACCAGGTATAGGTCAAAAACACAGAACAGGGGGAAATTAAATAGGTACACTTGATCTTTCAGGAGCCTTCACTACTGGTTTTGGCTCACAAACACTGATGGAAATAACTGACCAAATAACTGAAGTGTGAATGAGGCTTTAGTCATTATGTCTCAAACCCAACTGCCAACCAGGGAGTAATAAAGTGAAATTCTCACACAACCAAGAAGCAGGCGATCACACAACTGTATTTTTGGCCCACGTTGGATCCGCATTTTTTGCAGTCCACACAAAGATGTCATCCAAGTGCTGTCCACATCTGTGTGGCCAAGCCCTGTGATTTACGGACTGCAAAACAGATACGGTCGTCAGGGTTGCCAACCAGAATTTTTCTCTAAAGGAAGAAGGTATAAAAGGAGAGGACGACAACTCCCAGCATGTCCAGGCTGTTATTATGTGATATCAGAGGACATTACAGGGAGGCGGTACAAAAGAAGAGGACGACATCTCCCAGCATGTACAGGCTGTTATTATGTGATATCAGAGGACATTACAGGGAGGGGGTACAAGAGGAGAGGACTAAAACTCCCAGCATGTACAGTCTGTTATTAGAGGACATTACAGGATAAGGTATAAGAGGAGAAAACGATAACTACAAGTCCCAGAATGTCCAGGTCTTTGTAATGGGATATCAGAGGATATTTCAGGGATAATGGATTATGGGATAATAGAGGACATTTACGGTAGAGGGGATAAGAGGAGAGGACTACAACTACCAGCATGTCCAGGCAGTTATTAAAGGACATCAGAGGTTATTTCAGGGAGGGGGTGTTAAGAGGAGAAGTCCCAGCATGTCCAAGTCAATGACAGAGGATATTTCGGGATGGCGGGGGGGAGTGTTTAGCCAGCTCACATTGATTTGGCTAAACTCCATGCACGCTTTGGCCCTGGTCCTTACAAGACATGGGAAATAGCCGATTCTACTGCAGCTGTCTATTTCCCATGCCTGGTATGGACATCTCAGCCCCCTGGTAGTCAGGTCCGGAACTATGATGGGATTTAGCTGAATTACAGTCTAAACTCCATACTCTATAAGGACCTGCTTAACCCTTTGGTATGGGATCAGTTACAATAAATTTTGTCCAATAAAGTGGATCGGATGAATATTAGAAAATCAGGTTTTCATGTGTATTTCATTTTTAATCTAAACTGTTCAATATCACCATAAAACATGAATCTGTATCATGGACACACCTCACCCCCCTGAGTACTCTGAGAACAGGGTTTGGGCTCAGGTGATATTCCAGATAAGCCTCTAATCACTGCCAAATTTCTGCATTTAACAACGACTGAAAAGTTGTACAGTGTACGAGAAAAATAAACTATGGGCGCAAAGAGTTATTGTTCGCACCAAAGTATACATTCAGAATGCCAGACTTTGGCATTAACCTGTGAATTCACCATCATCATTATTAGGACTCTTGCACACAAACGTTTTTTTTTTTCTCGTTTATGTTCTGTTTTTTGCGGACTGTATACGGAACCATTCATTTCAATGGATCTGCAGAAAAAACGGAAGGTACTCCGAATGCCTTCCGTTTCCGTATTTCCATTTTTCCGTTCCGTTCAAAGATAGAACATGTCTTATTATTGTCCGCATAATGGACAAGAATAGTACTGTTCTATCAGGGGTCAGCTGTTCCGTAAAAAACGGAATGCACACGGACGTCATCCGTATTTTTTGCGCATCCGTTTTTTGCAGACGGCAAAATGTTGACAAAGCCATACGGTCGTGTGCAAGAGGCCTTAAAGAAAAGCTCAACATGTAGCCCCACAGACACATAATGGAGGTCCTCTTCGAATCTATATCCCAGACAGACCTTTTCTATGTGTTATCTACAGAAAAGTTTTCCTGCTCGCAATGTCCTCTTCAGGCATGTGGTTTAGCCTGCTCACAGTGTACTGTCTATTTCCCATACCCCAGATGGACCTTTTCCATGTGTTATCTTTAGAGAAGTTTTCCTGCTCGCAATGTCCTCTTTAGGCCTCATGCACACGACCGTTGTTTGATTCCGTGTCCGTTGCTCCGTTTTTCGTGATTTTCTGCGGACCCATTGGTTTTCAATGGGTCCGTGGAAACCTCGGCAAATGCACTGTTTGTCCTCCGCATCCGTTGTCCGTGATTCCAGTCCATCAAAAAAATATAACCTGTCCTATTCTTGTCCGTGAAAAACGGTTCACGGACCCATTCAAGTCAATGGGTCCGTGAAAAATGCGGATGGCCATCCGTGTGTCATCCGCGTTCCGTGTCCGTTTTTTTTGCGGATCCCTTGGCAGGCACTTGGGAAACATTGTCAGCCTGTCTTTTGGTAAAATCTTTTGGGTCATGTCCGCTAAAAAAAACGGAAGACACACGGAAACACAACGGAAGGCAAAAACGGACACGGATCACTGAACAACGGAACCCCTTTTTGCGGACAGCAAAAAAAAACGGTCGTGTGCATGAGGCCTTAGGCATGTGGTTTTAGCCTGCTCACAGTGTACTGTCTATTTCACAAAACCCCAGATGGACCTTTTCCATGTGTTATCTTTAGAGAAGTTCTGCTGGTGAGGTCCTCTTCAGGCATGTGGTTTAGTCGATTTACATAGAAGTAACTATATATACAGGGGTGTGGAAATAAAATAAAAAAAACTACTTGTCGAAGGACTAAAGCGGGGGCTCAATCTACTTGTCCCTCATGACCATCTACTTGTCCTGAACTTATACTAACGTTATACTGTATGGGGGCGGGGGCCACAAGGAGACGTTATGCTGTATGGGGCGGGGGCCACAAGGAGACATCATGCTGTATGGGGCAGAGGCCACAAGGAGACGTTATGCTGTATGGGGGCAGGGCCACAAGGAGACGTTATGCTGTAGGGGGGCGGGGGCCACAGGGAGATGTTATACTGTATGGGGCGGGCCACAGGGAGACGTTATACTGTATGGGGGCAGCCGCTTGGTGACGTTATACTGTATGGGGCACTAGGGCAGCCCCAAGGTGACGTTATACTGTATGGGGGCAGCCCCAAGGTGACGTTGTACTGTATGGGGGCTGCCCCAAAGAGACGTTGTACTGTATGGGGGCAACAGGGAGACATTATAGTTTATTAAGTGCCACGTGCAGTGCAGAATGCAGGCAGGGCCAGAGCCTCAGAAGGCAGACAGCACTACCTTTATTTCTGACACCCTGCCTCTTAGGCCCCTTGCAGATAAGCGTTCCTCCCGGAGCCTGTCCACATCGCAGCTCCCGGCCTGACCTGCAAGCATTGACTGGGGTCACATAGCATTATACTGATTTATGATGCTATGTAACCCTTACAGTTCTGGAATGTATTGGATAACGCTGACATAATGCTGTCAGTGTTATCCAACACATTCCAGAACTGTAAGGGTTACATAGCATAATAAATCAGTATAATGCTATGTGAGCCCAGTCAGCGCTTGCAGGTCAGGCCGGGAGCTGCGATGTGGACAGGCTCCGGGAGGAACGCTCATTTGCAAGGGGCTATGGGGTCTCTCACTCCTCTTCTCCCGTCTTGGCTTGTAATTACTCAGTCTCTGGAGACGGTGTGCTGTTACTGTGCGCTCCGTGCTGGCAGGTGGGAGGAGACTTCGATACAGGAGCCGGGAGGAGCGGGGGGCCGGCCTGCAGGAAGTGATATGTACGGTACTCATATGCACGATGCAGGGGCAGGCTGACATAGATGTAGGAGCGGTCAGCTCGCGGCTAGCATATGACCGATCCTATTACTGCCCAACCAACTTGTCCCTGCTACTTGCCCGCACAGGGCTAAACAACTGTACAAACTACTTGCCCGGCGCCCGGAACTGCATGTCCCGGGCGTCGGGCGATAGGAATTCCACACCCCTGTATATATATATATTTCATGGGACAACACTGAAGATATGACACTTTGGTACAATGTAAAGTAGTCAGTGTACAGCTTGTATAACAATATAAATTCGGGGAGCCCTCAAAATAACCTGAAAACACAGCCATTAATGTCTAAACCGCTGGCAACAAAAGTGAGTACACCCCTAAGTGAAAATGGCCAAATTGTGGGTTGACACGCAGATTAAAAAACAAACACATTTCGGGGCTGAAGGGATTACATCGGTTTGGCTGCGTTGCGCTCCTCCTCCTCTACTCACAACTTGCCATGCCGCGTTGGGTCCTGCTTGCCAGCTGGAGCGGCTCCTAAGCGCTGGAATGTTGCACGCCAGCCTGATTTGATGGGTGCCGGTGGAGGTGAAGTGCGTTGAATTACAGCTTCCGGGTCGGTGCTCTGGGTTGAATGATGAGTCCGGTTCCCTCTGGCTCTCCCTGCCTTTCCCCGCCATCTGTATATGTTGGCTTCTGAAGAAGGAGGTTTGAAACGCCCTGGACCTGGGCTTTTCCTTGTCTCCAGGTTTAATTCACTATTTCTCCGTGCGCTGTACCCGCCTCCCTCTCCGTTTGCCTGTTGATAACTATCCCCCGGTTGCTGATCTGATGCTGCAGTTTGTCCTGCCATGGTGTTCTTTGTTCTGCTGCCGGAGTCCCCCTTTTGCTCCCCTGGATGGACTGCTGCTGTACTCCTGTTCATTATAAGGAGAGTGGTGAGACCTGCCCATAGTGGCTTTGTTCTATTCTTGTATTTTTTTGCTTTTACTCTTTTCTCTGTTGCTTTGCCTATGGACAAATATGATGTAGTTGAATGAGTTAATAGAAACTCTGCTTATTAGTACAAAAATTGTGATTGCTACTAGACTTCTGTTGGAAAGGAAGAGGGAAAAAAGAGAAAAAAAAAGGAGGAAAGAGAAGAGGAAAAAGGAGGGGAAAAAGGGAAAGAAAAAAAAGGAGAGAAAAAAAAAGGCTCCTAAGCAAAATAGGTGATCAGAGGATCTCTCAAAAATGGGGCAGAATCTTCCAGAATCAGCAAAAATCAATTTTTTAAATCTCACAATGTAATGACAAGAGCAGGGGCAGGTAAAAAAGGGATATCTGATTCTAATGTTTAAAAAAATGCTGGACTCAGAGTGGAAGAATTGGCGGATGATTATTCTCAGGAGGAGGGGACAGCGAGAGAGGTCATAAATGACTTGCCTACTAAATCCGCCCTTCTAAAAGAAATTTTGGAGGCGGTAAAAAAAAATAGAGAGCTAATTCAAGATATTTAAATGCAGCTTGGGGCAATCCAGATTGATGTGATGCTGATAAGGCAAGACATCTCCAAGATACGGGACAGAGTTACAACCATAGAAAAATCTGTGGGGGTCCTGGAGAATGAAGCTAAAATATTTCAAACTGAAATCTCCACCCTGAGCACGGCTGTAAGGGCCAGGGATTGCCAACACCCTAAAACTGAGCTGCAGCACGGTGGCCAAGACCATACAGCGGTTTAACAAAACAGGTTCCACTGAGAACGGGCCTCGCCATAGTCGAACAAAGAAGTTGAGTGCACGTTCTAAGCGTCATATCCAGAAGTTGTCTTTTCAAAATAGACGTATGAGTGCTGTCAGCATTGCTGCAGAGATCTAAGGGGTGGGGGTTCAGCCTGTCAGTGCTCAGATCATGTGCTGCACACCCTATTAAATTGGTCTGCATGGCTGTCGTCCCAGAAGGAAGCCTCTTCTAAAGATGATACAAAAGAAACCTGCAAACAGTTTGCTGAAGACAAGCAGACTAAGGACATGGATTACTGGAACCATGTCCTGTGGTCTAATGAGACCAAAATAAACCTATTTGGTTCAGATGGTGTCAAGCGTATGGGGCGGCAACCAGATATGGAGTACAAAGACAAGTGTGTCTTGTCTACAGTCAAACATGGTGGTGGGAGTTTAAGAGTTTGGGGCTGCATGAGTGCTGCTGGCTGTGGGGAGCGACAGTTCATTGAGGGAACCATGAATGTCAACATGTACTGTGACATACTGAAGCAGAGCATGATCCCCTCCGTTTGGAAACTGGGCTGCAGGGCAGTATTCCAACATGATAACGACCCTAAACTCATCTCCAAGACGACCACTGCCTTGCTAAAGAAAAGAGAGAATGTGCTGGACTGGCCAAGCATGTCTCCAGACCTAAACCCTATTGAGCATCTGTGGGGCGTCCTCAAACGGAAGGTGGAGGAGCTCAAAGTCTCTAACATCCACCAGCTGGAGGAGTGGAAGAGGATTTCAGTCGCAGTTATTTTGGGGGCACACTAAATTTACACTGTTATACAAGCTGTACACTGACTACTTTACATTGTATCATATCTTCAGTGTTGTCTCATGAAAAGATATAATAAAATATTTACAAAAATGTGAGGGGTGTACTCACTTTTTTGAGATCCTGTATATACTAGGGATGATTCATATTGCTGAGGTCTGTTTGAGGGATGGGATTTAGCCGTCTCCATCACCGAAGTGGCTATTATCCATACTCTGAAAGGACTTTTTCCATCTATTAAGAACTAGGAAGTTGTTACACAAAGTTTGTGATTCAAAAAAGTGGCTTTTTTAAAAAAAAAATGGCCTCCTAAAATGTATCCCTTTACGAGGTGCAGATCCTGGATGGGTGTTGCCTACATTGCCAATACAGAAGAGATCAGGGAGCACATGACGGCAAAAGATAACTGGCTGTGTGATGGTTGGTGACAGTGGGAATTCAGTGTGGAACATGCTGCGGGCAAAGTAGCAGATGTCTAGCAGTGTAGTGGCTGAAGCTGCAGAGGCGTGTCAACATAAATGGCTGTACAGTATGAAACATCATGGCCAGGGCTGGATTTTTATATCAAATAATGTCTGGCTGTGTAGTGGGGATAGTAGAGGCAATAGTGGTAGTAGTAACTGGTGGCAGCAGTGGCAATACAGTATAGAACATGAAGGACAAGATGCAGGAGATGTCTGGCTGTGTGGTGGTAGTAGCAATTGGTGGTGGCAGTACAGTATGGAACACGACGGACAAGGTGCAGGAGATGTCTGGCTGTGCAGTGGTAAAGTAGTAGCAGCAGTGGCAGTACAGTATGGAACATGACAGACAAGGTCAGGAGATGTCTGGCTGTGTGGTGGTAGTAGCAATTGGTGGCAGCAGAGGCAGTACAGTATAGAACATGACAGATAAGGTGAAGGAGATATCTGGCTGTGTGGTGGTAGTAGCAGTTGGTGGCAGCAGTGGCAGTGCAGTATGGAACATGATGGACCAGGTGCAGAAGATGTCTGGCTGTGCGGTGGTAGTAGCAGTTGTTGGCAGTAGCGGTAGTACAGTATGGAACATGATAGACAAGGCGCAAGAGATGTCTGACTGTGTGGTGGTAGGAGCAGTTGGTGACACCAGTGGCAGTGCAGTATGGAACATGATGGACCAGGTGCAGAAGATGTCTGGCTGTGCGGTGGTAGTAGCAGTTGTTGGCAGTAGCGGTAGTACAATATGGAACATGATAGACAAGGCGCAAGAGATGTCTGACTGTGTGGTGGTAGTAGCAGTTAGTGGCAGCAGTGGCAATACAATATGGAACATGATGGACCAGGTGCAGGAGATGTCTGTCTGTGCGGTGGTAGTAGCAGTTGGTAGCAGCAGTGGCAGTACAGTATGGAACATGACAGACAAGGTGCAAGAAATGTCTGGCTGGCGTGGTGTTAGTAGCAGTTGGTGGTAGCAGTGGCAGTACAGTATGGAACATGATGGACAAGGCGCAGGAGATGATGTCTGTCTGTGTTGGGTTTGAAGTGGTGGCAGGAGCTGACACATTACTACTGGACGGATGTAGAAATGACTCTGTAATTTTCTTTTGCCACACATTTCCTAATCTGATGTACCTCTGTCTTCTACTACATACCAAATCGCAGTCTGTAATAAAGGAAACTAATTTTGTGTGCTACAAGCAATATTCAAGAGTATTTACCCGTAGGATACCAGCACTGTAACTGTACGACGTTGGGAACTGTGACTTAAATCCCAGCGCCGTACAGCTACGTCTCGCTCATTAGGCGGGTGCAAGAGCTCGAGCCGGCTCAGCAGAGGGGCACAGCTGTTCCCTTTAGCCAAACCCCTGCTGTATGCGCCGGCATCGATGAAAACACTGATGCTGGTTCATTAACCCTCACTATGCTGCGGATAGGAAACCAGCGCTGTAACTGTACAGCGCAGGGAATTGTAACTTAAATCACAGTGCTTTACAGCTATGGCGTACTGATCAGGCGGGTGCAGAAGCTGCGCCCTCCCGATCAGCAGCAGGAGTCCAGTTGTTCCCGTTAGCCAAACCCCTGCTGTATGTGTCGGCATCGGTGAAAACACTAATGCCGGTGCAGCGGTCGGTACTGACTGCGGCATGTATAATGTGTGTGGAAAGAGCTCCCTCCCCGTCCCCAACAAGTTCCCACTGCGGTGACAGAGACGCGATAGCTGGGAGGCAGAACGATACCTGCCATAGGCATTGTGCTGCCTTCCATGGAAGCCTGTGAGATGCAGCCCCCTGGGTCTCATGGGCAAGCAGGCTGTAAGTGTATTACACTGTGCAATACCCTTACAGCCAGTGCATTACAATACACATGTATTGCAATGCATTGCACAAGGTATCAGCCCCCACGAAAGTTGTCGCATAGTGGGACAAAAAATAAAGTAAAAAAAAGTAAAAAAAAAAAAAGAATTGTTTCACATAAGAGAAAATTAAAAGTTTCAAGTAAAAAAAAAAGAGTCCTTTTCCCAAAATTAAGTCTAAAAAATTGTAAAAAAAAATAAGAGCAGACATATTCAGTATCGCTGCGTCCGTATCGACTGGCTCTATTAAAATATCACATGATCCAGCCCTTCAGGCGAACGTAAAAACATAAATAAATAGAAACAGTGCCAAAACAGCCATTTTCTGGTCACCTTGCCTCAAAAAAGTATAATATGAAAAGATCAAAAAGGCGTATGTACCCCAAAATGGTACCAATTAAAAAGTCATTTCATTCCGCAAAAAATGAGCCCCTACATAAGACAAACACCTGAAAAAATAAATAAATAAGGCTCTCAGAAAATGGCAACACAAAAACAAGATTTTATTCTGTTCAAAAATGCTTTTACTGTGGAAAACTTAACAAAAATAAAAATAATAGACACATTGGGTATCACTGCATCCGTAACAGCCTGCTCTATAAAAATATCACATGATATGCCCCCTTAGGTGAATGCTGTAAAAACAAAACAAAGAAAAACTGTGCCAAAACAGGCATTTTTTGTCACCTTGCATCACAAAAACTGTAATACCAAGTGATCAAAAAGTCGTATGTACCCCAAAATGGTACCAACCAAACTGTCATCTCATCTGGCAAAAAATAAGTCCCTACCTAAGACAATCGCCAGAAAATAAAAAAAATAAAAATTTATTTTATTTTATGCTATTCAAAAACTCTTTCACGATGTAAAACTTAACAAAAATAAAAATAATAGACAAATTCTGTATCGCCACATCCGTAACAACCTGCTCTATAAAAATATCACATGATATACTCTGTCAGATGAGCCCTGTAAAAATCAAATAAATAAAAAAACTATACCAGAACAGTAATTTTCGTCACATCTCCTTACAAAATGCATAATATCGAGTGATCAAAAAGTCATACATACCCCAAAATGGTACCAATGAAAACGTTACCTCATTCCACAAAAAATGAACCCCTACATAAGACAATCACTCAAAAAATACAAACCAATTACACCCATAAATCAATCCATCAAAATCTGCGCTAATAAAGCCATATGGCGCTCCTTCTGTTCTGAATCCTGCCATGTGCCCCTACAGCAGTTTACCACCACATATGGGGTGTTACCATATTCAAGAGAAAATGGGTAACAAATTATGCTGTCCATTTTCTCCTGTTACCCCTTGTGAAAATAAAAAGTTTGGGGCTAAAGCAACATTTTATTAGAAGAAATGAAACTTTTCATTTTCACAGCCAAGTTTTTTCAAATTCCGTAAAACGCTTATGGGGTCAAAGTGCTCAGTACACCCTTTAATATATTCTTTGAGGGGTATAATTTCCAAAATGGGGTCACTTTTTTAGGGTTTCCAATGTAGAGGTACCTCAGGGTCTCTTCAAATACAAAATGGTGACCAAAAACCATATGGCGTTCCTTTCCCTCTGACCACTGCCATGCGCCCCGAAAGCAGTTTACTACCACATATGGGGTATTTCTGTAAACTGCAGAATCAGAGTAATGTATATTGAGGTTTATTTTGCTGTTATCCCTTGCTGTGTTGCAAAGAAAAAAAAATTGATTAACATAAAAAACAAAAAAAATCGACGAAAAAAATATGAAATTTAGAAATTTCCCCTCCATTTTCCTTTAATTCTTGTAACATCAGTTTTGAATAATTTGAGGGGTGTAGTTTCTATCATTTATGGGTGGCTTAAAAAATGGTTTTGGAAATTTTGGTGAAAATTTGAAAAATTGCTTCTAAAATTCTAAGCCTTCTAATGTCCCAAAAGAACTTTTACAAAATGATGCCAACATAAAGTAAACATATGGAAAATGTAAAGTAAAAACTATTTTGTGAGGTATCACTATCTGCCATAAAAGCAGAGAAATTCATATTTAGAAAATATTGAATTTTTCCAATTTTTTAATAAATAAAGGTAAAATATATTGTCTCCAATTTACCAATGTCATGAAGTACAATGTGTCACGAGAAAACAATCTCAGAATGGCTTGGATAAGAAAAAGCTTTCCAAAGTTATTACCACATAAAGTGATACATGTCAGATTTGCTAAAATCAGCCTGGGATTCAAGGTGAAAAGTACTGTATGGAGCAAGTGCTCTGTACAGTATTAGAATGTATTGGCTCAGATGAGCCGAAGTTATTACTTTGTGAAGTCTCGCTTGACTTCACGTAATAGCTTCATAGATTAATTTTTACTGCAAAAAACCCCAGTTGGAACCGAACCCGAGTTTGGGAATTTTTTTTTTACAGTAAAAATAAATCTTTGAAGTTATTACGCAGTCATGCGAGACTTCGCAAAGTAATAACTTCGGCTCATCTGAGCCAATACATTCTAATAGTGTACAGAGCGCTTGCTCAATACAGTACTGGACTGAAGTTTTATGCGAATCGACTTCGGATGTTTCATCCAAAGTCGATTCACTCATCCCTAGTTGTAATGCATCACACAGGAAGAACACCAAGAGGGTGAAAACTTTCACAAGACACTGACGTTGTTATAGCGTCCCCTTGTGTTCATTTGATTCCAACGATGCAATAGTTATATCCAGACCAGTGTTCCCCAATGGTGGACACTTCTTTGTGTTGCCCTTACCCTAAGTTCACACCTGAGCGTTTTACAGCGCGTTCAAACGCGCTGTAAAACGCTCAACACATGAAAACCAATGCTTTCCTATGGCCCTGGTTCTCACCTGAGCGTTTTACAGCGAGTTTGAACGCGCTGTAAAACGCCCGACGCATAAACAAGTACTTGAGCTTTTTTGGGGGCGTTTGTCGCGCGTTTTGTGATTGACACCACAGTAGTCAATCACAAGAACGCGCGTACAAACGCGCGTTTCCTATTTGCAAAAAATGCGCTGAAATACGCGCGACAAAAACGCGCGTTTTTAGAACGCTCAGGTCTGAACCCAGGGTTACACGTGGCAGAATTTTCCGCAACAAAATCTGCAGGTGTGTATTTTACAAAATGATGGTTTATACTGCAGATTTTTTCAGAACTGGACAGGATGGGTATTTTCTCTGTAAATTATGTTACATATTTCTGTGTGAATTACATCTCCACTGAAATGAATGGAGACATTCAGCTACATGAAATCCGCGACCAAACATTATTTGAGTAATGTTCCGCTGCAAAATTAATATTCCACAGCGGAACAGAACGCAGATACTGACACTTTTCATTCCCATTAGGAGATGTATTTATGTGGCGCATTTCATTGCGGAAAATTTCGCACCATGTGAGGGCACCCTTAGGCCTCTTTCAGACGAGCCTGTTCTGTGCGTAAATCACGCTCCGTGTGTGAACGCGATTTCATGTACAGAGCATGATTTCAGCACGGGACGTGTTCGTCTGAAAGAAGCCTTAGATGGAAAAAGTGCACTCACATCACGACACAGCTTTCTGTCATTACTGCGCCTGATGGGCTTCATTTCAACAATTTAGATGTGACTAAATGCTGGAAGCTCTGGGGCACATTTACAAAGGGACTTGTGACTATTTTAGGCGTAAAATACTCGCAAGTCTCCTTTTTTAACCGGCCATGCGACAATATTTAGTCACACACCCAGTTTTATGCAGTGTCCGCCAGTTAGGGTCCATTCACACGTCCGCAATTCTATTCCGCATTTTGTGGGACGGAATTGCGGACCCATTCATTTCTATGGGGACACACTATGTCCCACCCCGATCCGGAATTGCGGATCCGCACTTCCGTTCCGCCAAAAAATAGAACATATCCAATTCTTGTCCGCAATTGCGGACAAGAGTAGGCATTCTCTATGAGATTGCCGGCAATGTGCAGTCCGCAAAATGCGGAATGCACATTGCCGGTGTCCGTGTTTTGCGGATCCGCAAAAAACACACAGACGTGTGAATAGGGCCTTAGGTGTGAAGGTGTCAGGGGCTGTGCTGGTGTCAGGGGCTGTGCAAATGCGCCTAATTTATGACGAGGAGCTCGCCTCATCATAGATTCCATAAATCTAGTAGCAGTGCAGAAGGGAAACTAAGACCAGCGTAAAGCCTCATTCACACGTCTGTGTCCATGCTCGAATCTGTGACAAGGTGGTCAATGATGCAACTGTGAAGCTGTCCGTGAAGGGTCCGTTTTTTTCTCCATCCGTGTTTCACTGACACTGCACAGCTGAAAAATAATTTTCAAATTATCTCTTCCTAATGATCTGTGAAACACGGATGCAACACAGACGGCATAAGTGGCTTTCACGGACCAATAGACTATAATGGGCGTGATAGATGAACACGGACAAAATAGAGAATGCATCCGTGCTAAAAACACTGATGTCTGAGTACGCACATTAAAATGAATGGGGACATGTGCTGTCTGTGGAGCACATGTCCGTAAAACACTGACGTGTGAATGAGGCTTAAATAGCCAGTCTTAGTAAATATGCCCCTCTATGCTTCCAAAATTCAGGTCACTTCATTTCAAACGCTGGAGGAAGGAGGCTTCCTATACCAGACTTGTTCTAATTCAGCCACAAAAAGCAAAAAAAAGATCTTCAGACCTATCGCTTCCTTCCATGACAGACCCAGCTTCTGCCATTTTTTCCCCTAGGCCCCCAAGCAATCCCTGCCATTAGTTTTGGCCCCTGTGATGCTATTGTGACTGTGAACTGTTCAGGTGGCTGGGATTCTCAATGGAAAGTGAACCAGAGCTCTCATGTGAAGGGCGTCAGAGCTCTGGTTCACCCTCTGTTGATAATTATGCTCCTATAGATCATATCGGGCACAAAAACTAATGCCAACAATTGCTTGGGAAGAGGGGGCTTGGAGAAAAAAATCCGTTGAGCAGCAGCTACACTAGGTAAAGGCGGCAGCCATTATTGGGATTTTCCTCCTGGACCTTTGGGGCCTGCTATGGCTTCAGAAACTTGGCCCACACTGGAGAATTTACCGTAAGGGTTCATGCACACGACCGGGTGCCGTCCGGGCCCGCGCTGTGGACCGCAAATTGTGGTCTGCAATGCACGGGCACCGACCGTGGGGCCACCACATGCGCATCGCGTAACTATTAACTTGAATGGGGTTTGCGATCTGCATCCGTCAGTCCCCACTGCAAAAAAATAGTGCATGCACTTTTTTGCGGCGCGGACAGAAACCCCCACGGAAACACTCCATAGTGCTTCCGTGGGGTTCCTTGTCTCTGTTCTGCACCGACCTTATGGATTGCAGACCCATTCCAGTGCGGTGCCAAAATGGCGGGAGACGTATTTTGCCGCAATACAGGCCCGGCCGGCATACGGTTGTGTGAAGAGCCCTTACTCTGGTGACTGTTCCCAGCCTGAAGACTAACATCGTAGTCAGTAATGTTATAGATATTTATAGATAGATAGGTATATAAAATATGCCCCTTTCTCGGTTTCAAAAACTTTTTTTTTTATAATATATTCCCACAGAAAGTGAGCATGGCCATTGCTTTGCAATTCGTCTGTCACAGCCCAGCTCAACCATGCTTCTCAGGGCTCAGTGAGTCATGTGACTTGTGCAGCCTCGGCGCTCCATCACGCTTCTGAAGGCTCAGTGACGTCACGGTTGCTCCCGATCATGTGACCTGTGCGGCTTTGGCGGGAATTGTGAAGCTTCTGCTGTGGAAAGATGGCGGCCGCACACGGATTCACTTTTAAGCTGAGCAGCCTGTATCGCACAGTTGATGGCGGGGTCGTGTATGTGTGCGCCAACTGCCAGGTGCCTCTAGGAGACACAAACGACTGGAACGGCAAACTGCAGGGAGAAAGTGTGGTCCTGCTGAAGGGTAGGGATGACAGCTGAGCTGGGTGTGTGTGCTGGGGCCCCGGGGAGGGGCCACAACGCTAGACTGACCCGTGTGCACTTCCCTCCTAGTGAGAGGAGGCGTCCTTCCGCTGTCACCATCAATGTCAACAGGATGTACTACCTCTGCTAGCAGCCATTACTTATGTACTCCCAGAGAAGGGAAGCCTGTCCTGGCTGTATAAGATACAGGCGCTGTATTCAGTGAACGCCCTAAAAGCTGACTGTTGCAGTCAGGTGCCATTGTGGCTCAGGGTATGCCCATGAGAGGGGTGTGGGGCACTGATGGGAATGAATGGAAATGATCCAACACTACTGGCTTTTTTCAGATTCGTGGTAAATAGAGTTGAGCAAACTTGTGGTTTTAGTTCGGCGTCTAAAGTTCGGGTTATCGAAGAATCCCCTCATGGATTCCAAATTCTGTTGTGGTCCGTGGTAGCGGAATCCATATCGGGATTCTTCGATAACCCGAACTTTAGACGCAGAACTAAAACCACAAGTTTGCTCAACTCTAGCGGTAAAGGGATATGTGTTGCGCTGTCACCCCATTCATTCCTATGGCTGTCCTACTACACTGAGATACGTGTCCGCTGAATACACAATCAGTTTCTAAGGAGTTAATAGATACTGGTTTTAAACAGCAGGCCCCTGGGGCTAGTGTCTGCGGTCGACGATAATGTTGATCATATGCATTAGGCCCCTTTCACACGAGGGAGTTTTCCGTGCGGGTGAGATACGTGAACGCATAGCACCCGCACTGAATCCTGACCCATTCAGTTCAATAGGTCTGTGTACATGAGCGTTTTTTTTTTTCACTCATCACTCCTGCGTTGCGTGAAAATAGAAGCGAAAAGGGAGTCAGTGAAAAACGCATTGCATCCGGAAGCAAGTGCGGGTACGATGCATTTTTCACTGATTGTTGCTAAGAGGTGTTTGTATCACGCTCATGAATAATGCATCGAAACGCATTGCACCCGCGTGGAAAAAACTGAACGCAATTGCAGACAAAACTGACTGAACTTGCTTGCAAAATGGTGCGAGTTTCACTGAACGCATCCGGAGTGGTGTTGAGCTAACTTGTTTTTTAAGTTCTGCGTCCAAGGTTCGGGTTATTGAAGAATCCAGTTATGGATTCCAAATTCCGTTATGGTCCGTGGAGCGGAATCCATAACGGGATTCTTCGATAACCCTAACCCAAACTTTGGACGCAGAACTTGAAACACACGTTCGCTCAACACTAATCCGCAGCCAATCCGTCACGCTCGCGTGAAAGAGGCCTTTAAGTTGAAGACCAGCAGCGTGCGCTCCCAGTCTCATTGAAAACAATGGGGCCGTTTTTAACGGCTGCTTAGACAGTAGTGCACCCGTCTACCGATCGTTAAAAACGGGTACACTAGGACTATGTGGTCTTTTAGGGGTTAAAAATAAATACATACTTGCCTCATCCACTTGCACAGTGCACCAAAAATACAATCACACACATGTAATGTCACATCATTCTTTATGGTTTAAAAAAACATATTATAGCAAATACACAGAACACACATCATGTAGTGGGAGCAGTGCAGGACAATGCTGTGACCAGCAGGACCCCCACCGGACCCCCACAGTAGATAAAAGCCCTCATTCCGATACCAGCAAATGAGCGTCAAAAAGAGCCGTGTAACACACATGAGACAGATGACTGACTACATATCAGAGCACAAAACCACACTCTCATGGATACACAGCGCTGGTCATACACGCGGTATATGGAGTCACTGAGGGTACGCTCTCTAATACATGTATCCAACCTAAGTCCTGCATGAACTACAGGTAAGTTAGCGGCACAGAGGATACCAACCCCCACACGCATTTCGCCTTGCTTCTTCAGGGGGGCGTGTTTGTCTACTCTAACCAACAGTCATATATACCCATCCTCCCAGTCATGTGATCTAATTATCTGAAATGGGCTCTCATTGTTCGCACCTGAATAGAGATGGAAATAGACATGTCCTAACATTGGATCCCGCTCGAGACATCGCAATGATTCACCCATGACGTCGCAGGGAAGACCGTATCAATCCACATCGCTCTCCCAGTCGTCCGAACATCTCGCGAGATCTTGAGCGCATCACGTGACTAATCCTGCTTGTCACAGCATTGTCCTGCACTGCTCCCACTACATGATGTGTGTTCTGTATATTTGCTATAATATGTTTTTTAAACCATAAAGAATGATGTGACATTATATGTGTGTAATTGTATATTTGGTGCGCTATTGTTTAGAAACACATATTCAACTATTGGTATTTCTCTGATTGGTTGTTATATCATCCACTTGCACATTTAAAAGCCCATGCTATCGTGCTGGGAGCAGGCGGTGACGTCATCAAGTTGAGCGCTGGTCCTTTTCAATGAAGAGGGGAGCGACTGCCTCTGTGCGCAAATGGGTGAGATGTGGGGGCATTATTACAGATGGGGGGCACTGCACAGATTGGGATTATATTTTAAAAAAAGCCAATGAAATTCACCTGTTTTTAACAGCCATGAAAAACGTATGCAAAATTAAAACCGGATAGACGCCCAGAAAATGGATGCAAAAATGGCCATGAAAAACTAACCGTACTCCCGCTGTGTTTGACCCAATGCAGCATTTTCCCTGCATCGGTCGCTGTATCCTCTGGAACCCATTGGACCCTAATGAGTCTCGGTGAAGCCCCCCAGCGTCGCTGTTCTAGTCCCCCCTGCCACTGATTGTTAACAATAGGCTTGAGCGAACCGCGCTTCAGATCGATTTGTTGAAAAACTTTGTACGGAAACGGCCGTAATAACAAAGTTTTTTGAATGTTTGGGACCGATTATCTCAAGCCTAGTTAACAACCTGGAGCGGTGATGTGCTGGTATGCAGGGATGGACTGCAGTGGTCACGTACCGTACACCGCACCTCACTGTGATGTCACTGCTGCAGTTTGGGATGACTATAACACCAATTTGTAGGGGTACGCCAACTACGGGTACAGGCCTAACTGCCGCATGAAGCAAACACCCCATTCACTGGATACGTGCATTTTAAGTGACTCCTCTGGTTCTGCCTGCTTTGTGGTGACCCTCTGGCACAGCCCACCAGTTTACATGCCCTCGTTTGTCTGTTTCTCCACAGCCGTTTCAGAGTTTGTAAAATGTGGCAGAGTGATCAGATCCAGAGATCCTGACGATGCCGGCAGGTATGTCTCTCTGCCCTTGTAGGTGTTTTTTGCTCCGTTATGCTGCAGCTAGGGTATTCTTTTCACAGAATTTGACCCCCCCCCCGTCTGTGCTGGAGGTTCACAAGCGGGACTGGAGTGAAGAGTGGGCACAAGAAGCATTTCTCTACGGACTCATTCATACGGCCGTATGCTGTCTGCAAAAATGCGGATCTGTTTTTTTGTGGACAGTTCAGCATGTCTGCAAAAAAAACGGATTGCTTTCCGTTTTTTTGCTGACCTATAGACTTGAATAGGACCATGTCCCGATTTTCACTGACATGTTTCATTTTTTTTGCTGAGCCGTGCAATGAAAGAAAAGGCCCCGTAGAAGTGAATGGGACAGCATCTAATCCACAAAAAAATGGATCCGCATTTTTGCGGACAGCATACGGCCGTCTGAATGAACCCTTAGAGGATCTGTTCTGCATTACTCACTGATTTATGAATGGGCAGTGTGTAAGGGTTTTAAAGGGGTCTTCCTGATCCTAACATACTTTAGGATAGGTCATCAATATGAGATTGTGAGTAGGAGCTGGGACACCACCGCTCCGTTGACTGTGTAGTGGCGTTCTCGGGCCCAAGAATAGCAACTGCTCAGTCTACAGCGCTATGCTGCTTACATCCAAACTGATCTGAGAGGGGTATCCCCGGGCGACACTTTGTCATCTACTTATTGTCTGACAAGTTAGGGTACTTTCACACTTGCGTTAGTGTGATCCGGCAGGCAGTTCCGTCGTCGGAGCTGCGTGCCGGATCCGCCGTTCAGTGTGACAACTGACAGCATTTGTAGACAGATCCGGGTGCGGATCCGTCTACAAATGCATTGCAAGAACGGATCCGTCCCTCCACTTGTCCTGCAGTCTTTTTCACAGTTTTCCCGTCCTTCAGTTGTTTCTCAATGCCGGATCCGGCACTAATACAAGTCAATGTAAATTAATGCATTCCGGTGACTGATCAGGCATTTTGGACGGACATAATACCGCAGCATGCTGCGGTATTATGTCCGGCCAAAATGCATGACAGTGACTGAACACAAGGCATACTGATGCAAACTGAACGGATTTCTATCCATTCAGATTGCATGGGGATATGCCTGATCAGTTCTATTCCGGCATAGAGCCCTTTTGACGGAACTCTATGCCGGAAAAGAATAACGCAAGTGTGAAAGTACCCTAACAGTTGACCAAAGCAGAGATCCCTTTTAAAGGGGTTTTCCCATCTTGGACAATGGGGGCATATCGCTAGGATATGCCCACATTGTCCTATAGGTGCGGGTCCCACCGCTGGGACCTGAACCTATCTAGAGAATGGAGACCTGAAAGTGAAGGAGGGCGTACTGCGCATGCGCAGCCGCCCTCCATTCATTTCTATGGGGCCGTCGAAAATAGCCGAGCGCTGGGTCGGCTATTTCCGTTGGCCTCAAAGAAATGAATGGGAGCATGGGCCGCGCATGCGCTCCCATTCACATCTATGGGAGAGGCGCGGAGAAGCGCTGGGTGGTGGACGTACCCCGGGAAACCCGGGGTCCTCCTGCCAAAGCTCTCCCCGCGCCGTTCTCGATATAGGTGCGGATCCCAGAGGTGGGACCCGCACCTATAAGACAATGGGGGTAGGGCTGAAACGATTACTCGATTTAATCGAGTAATTCGACACAAAAAAATCCTCGATGCAATTTTTTTGCATCGAGGATTCGTTTGTGTCATGTGACCACGGAGCGGGAGGGCAGCACTTGCTATTACTCCCCGCTCTGTGGTCACCAGTCAGGTCATAGTGCACGTAAGCATGCCCTATGACCCGACACTGTGCAGAGCGGCTGGCAGCAGAGGATGCGGGGCGCACAGGGGAGAAGGAGTCGCTCTCTCCCTCCCCCTGTGCTGTGCTGCCAGTGAGGAGAGACGGGGGAGGGCGAAGGAGGGCGGGCGCACTGCGCCACCAATGACAGGATCTTACATGGTCTGGCCTTACTAACTAGCAGCTAGCGGCGCCCGGGATGTCCCCGCACTTACAATTATCCCCGGGCGCCGCTCCGTTCTCCCCACGGTGGGCCAGTTACAGTTTCGTGCTCCATGTGCCAATTACTAATATCGGACCAATGGGGAGGAGACTTCACCTTCTCTGTGGGCGTTTCTTCTCCCTGCGCTGTCCAATCGCAGCAGAGAACGTCACAGTGCAGAGAGAAGGAACGCCCACAGAGCTGATGTCTCCTCCCTATTGCTCCGATATTAGTAATTAGCATATGGAGCAGGACACTGTAACTGGCCCACAGTGAGGAGAACCGAGCGGTGCCCAGGGATAATTGTAAGTGCAGGGACATCCCGGCGCCGCTCCTGTAGCTGCTAGTTAGTAAGTCCGGACCATGAAAGGTCTCTGTAATCTTTAATACAGGAGGCAGGGGCTGCGATCAGCGGCAGTTAACCCCTCAGGTGCTGCACCTGAGGGGTTAACTGCCGCTGATCGCAGCTCCTGCCTCCTGTATAAGGTTAATTTTCATTGGTGGCGCAGTGCGCCTCCCCACCCCCAGTATTAAAATCGTTGGTGGCAGTGGCCACAGAGCAGAGTCCCCTCCCCTCATTGGTGGCAGTGGCCACAGAGCAGAGTCCCCTCCCCTCATTGGTGGCAGTGGCCACAGAGCAGAGTCCTCCCCCTCATTGGTGGCAGTGGCCACAGAGCAGAGTCCCCTTCCCCCTCATTGGTGGCAGTGGCCACAGAGCAGAGTCCCTTCCCCCCTCATTGGTGGCAGTGGCCACAGAGCAGAGTCCCCTCCCCCCTCATTGGTGGAAGTTCTGATTGGAGCCCCAGCAGTGTTATAACTGGGCTCCTATCGGTTACCATGGCAACCAGGACGCTACTGAAGCCCTGGTTGCCATGGTAACATTCTTATTAGATTACTCGATTAATCGTAAAAAATAATCGATAGAATACTCGATTTCTAAAATAATCGTTTACTGCAGCCCTAAATGGGGGCATAGCCTAACGATATGCCCCCATTGTCCAAGATGGGAATACCCCTTTAATTCCCCCCTGACATAGAACGCTTGTCACCTCTGTTTGGAGGAGGTTGAAATGACTTTTCTTTCTTTTTCCCTTGTAGCAAGTATCATCCCCTGCACTGCAGTAACTGTGGCAGCCCTCTTGGCAGGTTTTACTTTTCTACTCCACCACATCTGACCAACAAGCTGAATCTCTACAACATTGACAGCACTGCTGTGAAAGAGTAAGCCCTGGGATCCCTGGATGGTCCAGCTCATTTTATAAGTCACAATGTAACCGGGTCCTCTTTCTTCTAGATACACATTGGGAGAGGATCTTGATTCCATGATCCCAGCATCCGAAGCCCCACTCACCCTCGAGACGTGTCAGTATTTTGAAGAAGAATTCAAAAAGGTGGTTATTAACTTACTAGTTTGATATCAAGCCTTTCCCTCAGATGTCCCCGCACATAGTCACAGTGTGTGGTGCCCAACCTCTCTCCGTGACGGGCTGTTCTAATGGATACAGCAATATCTGGGGATGACATTTCGGGGACACAGACCCTTCTTCAGATTCACGTGGAAAGCAGGTTTGATCTACCACTGGATGAGCACTGGGGTCCACTGTGGTACGCTGAGGTTCCCCCAGATATTGCTGTATACAGGTTCCCACATCTGGATTCACACAGTGATGGCAACTGGACACCTAGAAAATACTGATTGTATTGAGCTGTAGTGCTCTTAACCCTGGGTTCACACCTGAGCGTTTTACAGCGCGTTCAAACGCGCTGTAAAACGCTCAACACATGAAAACCAATGCTTTCCTATGGCCCTGGTTCTCACTTGAGCGTTTTACAGCGCGTTTGAACGCGCTGTAAAACGTCCGACGCATAAACAAGTACTTGAGCTTTTTTTGGGGCGTTTGTCGCGCGTTTTGTGATTGACACCACTGTAGTCAATCACAAGAACGCGCGTACGAACGCGCGTTTCCTATTTGCAAAAATGCGCTGAAATACGCTCAACAAAAACGCGCGTAAAACGCGCGTTTCCAGAACGCTCAGGTCTGAACCCAGGGTAACTGTTTTCAGAAGTCCCATAGAAATGAATGGGAAGCGCAGCCACCTCTCCATTGACTTCTATGGGGCAGACGGAAATGGCCAAGTCAACGCTCAGCTATTTTCAGCAGTCTGATAGGAATGAATGGAGAGCGGACGTTCGTGTGATGTCCATTTTACCCTGGGTTCAGACCTGAGCGTTCTAAAAACGCGCGTTTTTGCAAATAGGAAACGCGCGTAAAACGCGCGTTCTTGTGATTGACTACTGTGGTGTCAATCACAAAACGCGCGTCAAACGCCCCAAAAGAAGCTCAAGTACTTGTTTATGCGATGGGCGTTTTACAGCGCGTTCAAACGCGCTGTAAAACGCTCAAGTGTGAACCACTCCCATAGGGATGCATTGGTTTTCATGTGTTGAGCGTTTTACAGCGCGTTTGAACGCGCTGTAAAACGCTCAGGTGTGAACCCAGGGTTAGAGATAGCTATGGGACCCGCAGCTATCAGGCATTGGTGGCATATCCTAGTGACACAAACTTCAAGTGTTCTGATTCTGTTGGCGTAATCCCACTATACTGCATGTAGCGCCCAGTGCTGTATTTTATTCTCTTTCTAGTATCAAGAGCGATTCTAATGGTGAAGAAGAAGTTGTGCATGGCACCCTTTTCATAGGACAACCCTATATAAGTTAGGCTACTTTCACACTGGCAGTTTTGGATCCGCTTGTGATATCCGTTTCAGGGCTCTCACAAACGGTCCAAAACGGACCAGTTTTGCCCCAATGCATTCTGAATGGATAAGGATCCGTTCAGAATGCATCAGTTTGGCTCCGTTCAGTCTCCATTCCGCTCTGGAGGTGGACACCAAAACCGTCTGATGGAACTGAGCCAAATGGATCCGTCCTGACATACAATGTAAGTCAATGGGGACGGATCCGTTTTCAATGACACAATATGACACTACAGAAAACGGATCCGTCCCCCACTGACTTTCAATGGTGTTCAAGACGGATCCGTTTTGCCTATGTTCATGATAATACAAACGGATCCATTCTGAACGGATGCATGCGGATGTATTATCAGTGCGGATCCGTCTGTGCAGATACATGACGGATCCGCACCAGACGCAGGTGTGAAAGTAGCCTAAAATGAAAACAGGCCTTCTATGCCAACCAACCCTCTAAACATGTCCCTACATCTGTGGAGTTGTGTACAGAGTCTCATCTTAGTAACATACTAATGAGGCTTGAGGGAATCGAGCTTCGGATCATAGATCCTAATGCCGTTTCTGTACAGCATTAACTTCTTGCCGACCGCCTCACGCAGGATTGCGTCCTGCGGGCGGTCGGTCTGTTCCTCGTTGACGCGCCCGCGCGTCATCTCGCGAGAGGCGAGATTTCCTGTGAACGCGCAGCGTGCGCGCTCACAGGATCACGTCGGGAGAAGGTAGCTACAGCCTGCCAGCGCTGATCGTGCGCTGGCAGGCTGTAGAAGTCAGGACTGGCATATCAGACGCTGTTTTGTTAACAGCGCCTGATATGCTTGCTGATCGTTCCTTTGGTGGTCCCTTTGCTTGGGACCACCAAAGAAACTTTTGTAAGTGCACCAAAACACCACACAGACCCCCCACCCATCCACCCCACCCCCACCCCGTTACTGATTAACCCCTGATTAACCCCCGATCACCCCATGTCACCCCCTGTCACCCCCTGACACTAATTACCCCCTGTAAGACTCATTCAGACGTCCGTATGTGTTTTATGGATCCATGGATCCACGGATCCGCAAAACACGGACACCAGCAATGTGCTTTCCGCATTTTGCGGATCCGCACATTGCCAGAACTATATAGAAAATGCCTTTTCTTGTCCGCAATTGCGGACAAGAATAGGACATGCTCTATCTTTTGCGGAGCTGCGGCCGGATGCTTGGGGGCCGAAACCCGGAAGTTTGCGGCCGCAGCTCACAGAATGCTGATGCGGCGAGCGCATAGTGTGCTCTCCGCATCACCGCCAGCCCCATTCACACTGAATGGGTCGGCATCTATTCCGCAGAATTTTTGCGGACGTGTGAATGGGGCCTTACTACTTTTTTTTTGCACATTTTTGGCAGAGATTTATTCATCCACATTGATCGATGCGAATGAAAAAATCTGTGCCGCTTTTGGTTTTTTTTGCACATTTTTAGTAGAGATTTTTTCATCCACATTGATTGATGCGAATGAAAAATCTGTGCCGCTCATTTTTTTTTCTTTTCAGCCCAGAGGCTGAACGGGAAAAATCTCATTACCCGTATGCTCAATATACGGAGAATCGCAGAAACTCCTAATGCTGGCCATACGTGTAATGATTATGGAGACCCTCAAATGCCAGGGCAGTATAAATACCCCACATGTGACCCCATTTTAGAAAGAAGACTCCCCAAGGTATTCCGTGAGGGGTATGGGGAGTTCATGTAAAATATTATTTTTGTCACAAGTTAGTGGAATATGAGACTGTAAAAAAAAAAAAAAAATCAATTTCCGCTAACTTGTGCCAAATTTTTTTTTCTGTGAACTCGCCATACCCCTCACGGAATACCTTGGGGTGTCTTCTTTCCACAATGGGGTCACATGTGGGGTATTTATACTGCCCTGGCATTTTAGGGGTCCTAAAGCGTGAGAATCCAAATGCGTAAAAATGGCCTGTGAAATCCTAAAGGTACTCATTGGTTTAGGGCCCTTTGCATCTTGGCTGCAAAAGTGTCACCATGTGGTATCGTCGTACTCAGAGAGTAGGCAATGTGTTTGGGGTGTATTTTACATATACCATACTGTGTGTGAGAAATATCACTGTAAACGACAACTTTTTAAATTTTTTTATTCAAAGTTGTCAATTTACAGAGATATTTCTCTCACCCAGCATGGGTATATGTAAAAATACACCCCAAAACACATTGCTCTACTTCTCCTGAGTACGGCGATACCACATAAGTGACACTTTTTTGCAGCCCGGGTGCGCAAAGGGGCCCAAATTCCAACGAGTACCTTTAGGTTTTATATGGCTGCTCACAATTTAGCCCCACCCAAAATGCCAGAACAGTACAAACACCCCACAAATGACCCCATTTTGGAAAGAAGACACCCTAAGGTATTCGCTGAGGGGCATAGTGAGTCCATGAAAATTTTACTTTTTGTCAAAAGTTAGCAGAAAGGTAGACTTTATGAGAAAAACAATAAAAATCAATTTCCGCTAACTTGTGCCAAAAAAAATCTTCTATGAACTCGCCATGCCCCTCACAGAATACCTTGGGGTGTCTTCTTCCAAAATGGGGTCACATGTGGGTATTTATACTGCCCTGGCATTTTAGGGGCCCTAAAGCGTGAGAAGAAAAATGCGTAAAAATGCCCTCCTAAAAGGTACTCATTGGTTTTAGGGTCCCTTGCACATCTTGGCTGCAAAAAGTCACCATGTGGTATCGCCGATCAGGAGAAGTAGGCAATGTGTTGGGTGTATTTACATATACCCATTATTTGTGTGAGAAATATCTCTGTAAATTGACAACTTTGAATAAAAAATGTAAAAGTTGTCGCTTACAGCAATATTTCTCAACGCAGCATGGGTATATGTAAAAATACACCCCAAAACACATTGCCCTACTTCTCCTGAGTACGGCGATACCACATGAGTGACACTTTTTGCAGCCAAGATGCGCAAAGGGCCCTAAAACCAATGAGTACCTTTAGGATTTCACAGGCCATTTTTACGCATTTGGATTCTCACGCTTAGGGGCCCCTAAATGCCAGGTGCAGTATAAATACCCCACATGTGACCCCATTTTGGAAAGAAGACACCCCAAGGTATTCCGTGAGGGGCATGGCGAGTTCACAGAATTTTTATTTTTGGCACAAGTTAGCGGAAATTGATATATTTTTTTATTTTTTATTTTGTTTTTTACAAAGTCTCATATTCCACTAACTTGTGACAAAAATAAAATTTTACATGAACTCACCATACCCCTCACGGAATACCTTGGGGTGTCTTCTTTCCAAAATGGGGTCACATGTGGGGTATTTATACTGTCCTGGCATTTTAGGGGCCCCTAAAGCGTGAGAAGAAGTCTGGAATCCAAATGCGTAAAAATGCCCTATGAAATCCTAAAGGTACTCATTAGTTTAGGCCTTTGCACTCAGGCTGCAAAAGTAGCACACATGTGGTATCGCCGACTAGGAGAAGTAGGGCAGTGCTTTGGGGTGTATTTTTATATATACCTATACTGTGTGTGAAAATATCTCTGTAAACGACAACTTTTAAAAAATTTTATACAAAGTTGTCAGTTTACAGAGATATTCTCTCACTCCAACATGGGTATATGTAAAAATACACCCTAAAACACATTGCCCTACTTCTCCTGAGTACGGCGATACCACATAAGTGACACTTTTTGCAGCCTGGGTGCAAGGGGCCCAAATTCCAACGAGTACCTTTAGGTTTTACATGGCGGCTCACAATTTAGCCCCGCCCAAAATGCCAGAACAGTAAACACACCCCACAAATGACCCCTTTCGAAAGTAGACACCCCAAGGTATTCACTGAGGGGCATAGTGAGTCCGTCTGAGATTTCTTTTTTTTTTGCCAGAAGTTAGCAGAAATTGAAACTTTTTTTTTTTTTTTTCTCAGAAAGTGTCATTTTCCGCTAACTTGTGAAAAAATGAAATGATACATGAACTCACCATGCCCCTCCGCGAATACTTTGGAGTGTCTTCTTTCTAAAATGGTGTGATTTGGGGGTATTTATACTATCCTGACATTCTAGCACCTGAAGAAACATGACAGGCGCTCAGAAAGTCAGAGCTGCTTCAAAATGCCGAAATTCACTTTTTGCACCATAGTTTGTAAACGCTATAACTTTTACCCAAACCAATAAATATACACTTATTGGACTTTTTTTTATCAAAGACATGTAGAACAATAAATTTAGAGAAAAATTTATATAGAAATGTAGTTTTTTTTTTTTAAATTTTACAACAGAAAGTGAAAAATGTCATTTTTTTGCAAAAATATCGTTAAATTTGTATTAATGGCAAAAAAAGTAAAAATGTCAGCAACAATGAAATACCACCAAATGAAAGCTCTATTAGTGAGAAGAAAAGGAGGTAAAATTCATTTGGGTGGTAAGTTGCATTACGGAGCAATAAACGGTGAAAGTAGTGTAGTGCGGAATTGTAAAAAGTGGCCTGGTCATTAAGGGTGTTTAAGCTAGGGGGGCTTAAGTGGTTAAAATGTATTGGCTCTGTGTAGCCAAACTTCATATCGCCTGAAGTCGCGTGAGACTGGTGAATGACTAAAGTCTTCCTACCTGCCTATTTAAAAACTATTTAAAATAGGAATCCGAAGTGGGCTTTGGTACCGAGGTACCAGCCAGTACAAAAGCCCAATAGTTTTTAACCCTTTCTACCCCAGAGGTTTTTGTTTTGCGCTCCCTGCCTTCCCAGAGCCATAACTTTTTTATTTGTCTGTTCACATAGCCATATGAGGGCTTGTGTTTTGCGGGACAAGTTTTACTTTCCAACGCCACCATTTAATATTGCATATGATGTAGTGGGAAGCGGGAAAATTCCAAATGGGTGAAATAGCAAAAAAAAAAAAAACCAATTCCATCATAGTTTTACAGGTTTTTTTTATTTACGACATACAATTTGCGATAAAACTGACCAGTTACTTTTTTTTTCTACAGGTCAGTACGAATCCGGCGATACCTTATATGTATAGTTTTTGATTAAAAAAAAGAGTGGGGAAAAAAATCAGTTTTATTTTTTCGTCGCCATATCTTGACCCCTATAACTTTTTTTTGTGTGGGCTAATATTTTACGGCGCGATCTGAACTTTTCATTGATAACATTCCCGGGGTGTGTGTGACTTTTTGATCACTTTTTATTTTTTTGTAGAAAATGACACGACCAAAAACAGTGAATCGGCCATTTTGACGCTTTTTTCCATATGGGGAATATATTTTAATATTATACTATGGGCGTTTTTGCACATTGTAACACCCATGATGTGTATTTTTTTTTCTTTCTTATTAAACTTTATTTCCTTTTTTTTTTTTTACACTTTTTTATAGTCCCCATAGGGAACTATAACAGGCAAACATTAGATTGCTATTATCATAGACTCCAATGCAATAGCATTGGAGTCTATGAGAAAATTGCTAGTTTCCTATGGAGCCCTATTACAGGCAAGGGCATAGGAAATACTATGCAGCAGCCTCCTGTCATTCACATAGACGGGCTGCTGCACACAAGCTCCGGCTCCTCCGATCGCCGCACGGGGGGAGCCAGAGCATCGCTGAAAGCACGCGCTTCCAGTGTTTCACGTGCTTATTACGCAGATATGAATACAGTAGTAATTCACCGAAATCTTGTGCGACTTCGGCTGAGACGAAGTTTGGCTTCATGGAGCCCATACATTTTAATGCTTTACGGAAACAGCATTAAAACCAAAGTTTTGAACGAATCGACTTCGGTCTATGATCCGAAACTCGATTCGCTCAAGACTATTACTAATACACAATTAACACCCACTGTATATTAAATACTTTAGAAGTATATTATTTTCATGTCTGTCCCTTTTAATGGGGTTGTGTCACTTGGCAAGTGGCCTTTATCACGTAGAGAAAGTTAAAACAAGGCACTTACTAATGTATTGTGATTGTCCTTATCCATATGTTCATTTTTCCATCACATCATACATTACTTGTTTCCAGGGGTTACGACCACCCTGTAATCCAGCAGCGGTGGTCGTGCTTGCACACTATGAAAAACACTGGCCCAAGACGGTGGGAGCGCGCATAGGCACTCCTGCAGCATCTCCTGTCCCAGCCGCTTTGTATCTGCTCCGCAGCGGTGGCCTTGACCCCTAGTGTATAATGTATATAATGTGATGTAAAAATGAATCCAGCCAGCAAAGGAAGCAATATTGACAATCACAATACATTAGTAAGTTTAATGTTATTTATGTTGTCTGGTTATTGAATACTATTGTTTTTCTCTTTTGTCTTATATTCAGCAACATGTACTTCTAGAAATGTTACAGGAGAAAATGTCCAAGCTGGAAAATAGAGTTTTGCCTCCTGAGCAGGATTCCTGAGAGTACACGATGACCCATGGGGCACCATATAGAAGCCCTGGCGTTTCAGTGGCAGCACGCTGGCATACTTCCATGGGTAATTAGTGACCTGATCTCAGACTGGTATCCTGCCTGTGCGTCAGCAGTGCGGATAGCCTCCCATTTTTGTATGTTATATTCTTTTATAAGAATGAAAATTCTAATAGTATGTTCAGATTGTGACTGTATGTGAAATAAACATTCATGCCTCACAGTGACTGATTCAGGTATTGTCATTTCTTTTATTTCTTAAAGTCCCCTAAACTTTAACGGGGGTTCTGCATTCAAGTTAAAGGGCTTAGCCGCGCCCAGGCCAGTGATAATAGTGGTGACATCACTGGGCCTGCGGGAGACAGCGAGAACGCCGCGGTGCTACTGCCAGCGTCGCTGCCTTCTCAAACAGCTGAATGGCGGGGGATAGGTCATCAGTAAAAAGCTGTAGTACCCCTTTACGTAGTAACATCGTTTATAAGGCTGTCCATCTAGTTCAGCCTGTTATCCTGCAAGGGTACCATCTGTCTGCACCAGAAAGCAGCGGCAGGTCATCACATGGGTCAGTGACCACAGCCATTTCTCCTGACCACCAGAAAGATGCTCACCAATTACTAGTAAACTGCCGCCTCCAGGGGAAATAAAGGATGAGGCAAGTTACATCCCACATGAAATCCACCCCCGTCTGCTAAGGAGTCAGGGTGCCTCCATACACATAAGGCAATCTTAGATTACATCCATATAGACATGGGGAGAATTTATCATTCCCCACCACCACCCTCATTTTGTGACTTTGGTCGCAACCGTCATTATTATGCCGCCAGGTTTCCAAAAGAGGGAGGGGCCGTAGGCCCTGGCACATTTAGCAGTATTTACGCCAGAAACTGATGTAAATAATGACAAATCTACCGCAGCTCCAAGTTCCAGCCATTTTGATACTTTCCCTGTTACAGTGTTCACCATTCAGGAAAAATGTTTATATTTTAACTGTATGGGTTTTGAGATGCAGGGTGCAAATGATCTTAGTTTTTTTATTATGGAGAAAGGGGTTTATTTGAATTTCTCTCTTTAACACTTTCAGCTTCGCACGATAATACAACTGCCTGAATCCGTTATGAACGGATCCGGTTGTATTGTATCTTTAACCTCTTTAGGACGCAGGGTGTACATGTACGCCCTTATGTCCTGGTATTAAAGAACGCAGGGCGTACATGTACACCCTGCGAATATCCGATCACCGCTGCGCACGTGGCGGTGATCGAACAAGGTGCCTGCTAAAATCATTTAGCAGGTACCTTGGCACAATGCCCAGGGGCATCCTGTGGCCTCCTCCCCACACATAGCCAGGATCGCAGCAAACCTCAGGTCAATTCAGACCTGCGGTTTGCTGCGCGCTCTGTAGTCTAAAGGACTAAACGGAAACGTTTTTTACCGGTATTGATATCCTCTGCGGATCTTAATACCAGACAACAACGTAAGTGTGAAAGTAGCCTTAGACGCAGTCGCATTCTTTGCATTGTAAGGTGAAATCCGCAGTATAAGGCTAGTTTCACACTAGCGGCAGGCTGTTCTGGCGGGTGAACAGCCTGCCGGATCCGTGCTGCCGCTAGTGCAGGGCTGGCGGAATAAAACTATGACATGTCGTAGTTTTATTCCGGCCGCCTCGGCATGTTTGCCGTGCTGCTGCCGGAACTCTGGCTCGCCCCCATTATAGTCAATGGGGCCGGAGCGGACCCCCGGCGGCATGCGAGTACTAGTGGCAGCATGCATCCGGCAGGCTATTCACCCGCCGAAACAGCCTGCCGCTAGTGTGAAAGTAGCCGAAATTGATACGCTGCACATTTCAGGTCAGTTTCTCCTGAGGATTTTTTCTGCCACGTGTGACGGATCATTGCTAAAACTCATCCACTTACTTGTGCTGTACAGTGCTGCAGATTTGGTGCATGAAAATCTGCAACAGCTAATCAGTCACGTGTGAACCCAGCCTTAGGGCTCATGCCCACCAATGTTAGGGATCCATGCACAGTAACCGGCCGTGTGCACGCTGTGCTGTGCATGCAGATCCGTTCACTGGAATGGGTCTGTGATCTGCTAAATACAGCAATGACATGTCTTATGTTTTGTGGTGTGGACCCGAAAGGCCATGGAAGCGCTTCCAACCCTTGCCTCTGCTCTGCAAAAAATATGACGTCCTATCTTTTGCCGTATCTTGCAGATCTTGGGCCCATTCAAGTCAATGGGAGAGATTTATCAAAGTGGTGTAAAGTAGCACTGGTTTAGTTGCCCAAAGCAACCAATCAGATTCCACCTTTCATTTTCCAAAGGAGATGTGAAAAATGAAAGGTGGGATCTCATTGGTTGCTGAGGGCAACTAAGCCAGTTTACCTTTGCACCACCCAAATGAGTCGGCATCTGCAGGACACCCGCTGTTTTCAGCCCACAATATGGGCATGGGGCCCTTATGGATGTGGGCATCAGCCCCTAGGCCAGGGTATGTTCTGGTGGTGTATTTTAAAAGGGTTGTCTCATCATGGACAATGGGGGCATATCGCTAGGATATGCCCCCATTATCTTATGGGTGCAGGTCGGGACCAGCACCTATATCGAGAACGGAGCCCAGCAAGTGAAGGAGGGAGCATGCGCAGCCGCCCTCCATTAATTTTCTATGGGGCCGGCGAAAACAGCTGAGACCTGGCTCGGCAATTTCCGTCAAACCCATAGAAGTGAATGGGAGCGACGGTCGGTCATGCGCGGTGCGCTCCGAATTCACTTCTATGGGGCTCCGGCTTGGCGGTGGCTGGACCGAAGTCCTCCAGCCACCACCTTGTGGGGCTCTGTTCTCATATAGGTGCGGGTCCCAGCGGTAAGACAATGGGAGCATTGAGACTGCTTCCCATTGTTTTCAATAGAAAGCCATGTTGCGGGTTGCATGAGCGGGTCCGCGTGAAACCTCACCACAGAAAGTGCAGCGGTTTCTGCCTGGCATACCCTTGCAGTCCACTCACATCCTCCAGGTGCTGCAGCTTAAAGGCACAAAGACAGAGCTTCGTTCTCTGCGATATGAGTGCGTTTTTTTTTATATTTTTTGGGGGGAAGCGCACGTTTCAGCACCACTGGGAACCAGAGAGCGTCTGACTCTGTAGGTGGGCGGAGGCGCTCTACTGCGCCTGCAGCCATAAACCCCTCCCACCGGTCCCCAGCCGCCTATAGAGAGGGAACAGGTCACGTGGGCTCATGACGTCACAGGGCTGGTGGAGTTTAGACACAACCCTGGTAGCTTGGCGCGCTCACTTAAAAACTGGCAGACATGGCAGAAACTGACAGCGAAGAAAGCGCAAGCCTTGAAGCGGCGGACTGGCCTGCTCTGTTCTTGTGCAAAGCTGTAGGATGCCGCTGGCTGAGTCCGAGGACATCTTGTCGCGATTAGAAGCCGATAAAGCCATCCTGCTGAAAGGTGAGAGGGGACGTCTGACGACAGATACCTATGCTGTCCCCTCTGCCCGGTTATTTGTCCTCCTGGGCAGCGAGCAGACACGGGCAGGAATACTCCACTGCCTGCCGCTTATCTCGGCTCATACCACACTGGGGAGCATTATCAAATGTGGTGGCAACCAATCAGATTCCACCTTTCATTTTCCAGAGCTCCTTTCGAAAACGAAAGGTCTAATCTGATTGGTTGTATTGGGCAACTAAACCTTTCTGCCACTTTTGATAAATCTCCCTCATTGGCCCCACAGTCCCAGAGACCTAGGCATTAGCAAATATGTCAGTAAAGTTGCCTTCACAGTGATGAAAATAATTTTCACCCTGCCTTCAAAAAGAATGTTTGTGTATGTGTGTGTGTATGTATATATATATAATTTACTTTTGTATTTTTTATTTTTTTTTGGCAGCTGTTACAGAACATGTGTGGATTGATGCGAACAAAGCAGTTTCCTCCTATAAAGTGGACCTTTTCAGGTATGCATTACGTATTGTGCCCATCGGGTGCCGTGTTTCCTCCAAAACTTTAACCCTGGGAACACACCTGAGCGTTTTTCAGCGCGTTCAAACGCGCTAAAAAACGCTCAACATGTGAAAAGCCATGCATTCCTATGGGCATGGTTCACATTTGGGCGTTTTACAGCGCGTTTGAATGCGCTGTAAAACGCCCAACGCCCAGACAAGTACATGAGCTTCTTTTGTGAGTTTTAACGCGCCTATGGACAATGTTGCCATAGGGGAGAATCACTGAATCGCGCGTATGACGCGCGTTTCTTAGTTACAAAAACGCGCGTCATACGCGCGATTCAGAAACGCCTAGGTGTGTCCCCAGCCTAAAAAGGGTTAATGCCACACAAGTGTCATGTTTGCAATTTTTTTGTTTTTTTGTTGTTTGTGCTTTTCATAACTTTTTGAAAGTGGGGGAAAAAAACATGGGTTAGTCTTAGATTAGCCCTCCTCTTACGAATGGAAGGATTTACTATATATTACACCCAAAACTGATGTAAGTTAGGCCCCTTTCACACGGGCGCAATGCGTGACGTAAACACATTGCACCCGCACTGAATCCGGACCCATTCATTTCTATGGGGCTGTGCACATGAGCAGTGATTTTCATGCATCACTTGTGCGTTGCTGGAAAATTGCAGCATGCTCTATATTGTAAGTTTTTCATGCAACGTAGGCCCCATAGAAGTGAATAGGGCTGCGTGAAAATCGCAAGCATCCACAATCAAGTGCGGATGCAGTGCGATTTTCCCGCAAGGTTGCTAGGAGACGATCGGGATGGGGACCCAATCTTTATTATTTTCCCTTATAACATGGTTATAAGGGAAAATATTAGCATTCTCACTACAGAATGCTTAGTAAAATGTGGATTGAGGGGTTAAAAATAAAAAAATTAACTCTCCTTATCCACTTGATTGCGTAGTTGCGATCTCTTCTTTCTTCTTCAATCATTGCGTAGTTGCGATCTCTTCTTTCTTCTTCAATCATTAGCTGCCGCCTAAAGGACCTGTGGTGACGTCACATCACATGGTCCAATCACATGGTCCATCACCATGGTGATGGACCATGTGATGAGTGCAGTGACGCTCATCACAGGTCCTTTAGGCGGCAGCTAATGATTGAAGAAGAGATCGCAACTATGCGATCAAGTGGATAAGGAGAGTTAATTTTTTTTTATTTTTAACCCCTCAATCCACATTTTACTAAGCATTCTGTAGTGAGAATGCTATTTTCCCTTATAACCATGCTATAAGGGAAAATAATCTACAGAATACTCAACCCAAACCCGAACTTCATCACTGATGCCGATCATCACATGCCGATTTTTTCCCACGCGCATGCAAAGCGCATAAAAACGCTTTGCTCTTGTGCGGAAAAATCATGCATTTTCCCGCAACGCACCCGCATCCTATCCGGCCCCATTCTGCAACGCCCTTGTGAAAGGGGCCTTATAGTTACAAGTTACACTCGGTCGCAGTTGATGCAAAGTTTAGTTTTTGCCCCACAGACAAGCGAGAAGTTGCTTCGGTTTTATTTAAAGGGTTGTGGCAAGTTTTCAAGTTATGTTATCCACAAGATGGGCGATAACTAACTGATCACTAGGGATCCTGCTGCTGGACCCCCACCCATGCACAGTCCCCCATCAAGTCTGCAGAGCAGACTTGATGGGGGACTGTGAGGGTATACAGTAGGGCTGCACGATATGGGAATTTTGTGCGATTGCGATTAGGGCCCTAAAAATTGCGATAACGATATGCGATGCGATATTTTAAGGGAATTGCGCTAGAGGTCTATCTGCTTGGATTTTGAAGGTAAAAGCACCCACAGATGACTGATAATGTGAAATGTAGTTATGCTGAACTCAAGAACTGAAATGCGCAGTGTTTTTCAAAATAAAATACATATTTGCATTACTGCAAAAGTACAAAATACAAAACTTGCCATTTTCTTAATAGCGCTGCACAGAACAGATAAAATAACGACTTTCCACCAGCCCCCTCCTCCCTCCCCGCACTGTAACTGATGTATCGCCGGCCGCGCTGTGCAGCAAAGCGGCCGGAGATACAGTCTTAGTGTCACGTAGAAAGTCAACCATCTCTTTATAAGACGCACATTCCCTCCACACTTTTTGGGGAAAAAGTCTTATAAAGCGAAAAATACGGTAATATAATTGCAGCATTTTTGGGTCAGCAAATTGCGATTGCGATATGGCGATTAATTGCGATTACGATTGCTTTCGCGATATATTGTGCAGGCCTAGTATACAGTATATGCAGAGCGGAGGTGATTGGGGGGAGGACTGTTATGGAGGATCTGTGGATGACAATGTTATAGGGGATCTCTGGATGACACTAATGGGGGGATCTCTGGATGACACTAATGGGGGCTCTCTGGATGACACTAATGGGGGGGGCCTCTCTGGATGACACTAATGGGGGGGGGGCTCTCTGGATGACACTAATGGGGGATCTCTGGTTGACACTAATGGGGGGGGGACTCTCTGAATGACACTAATGGGGGGGATCTCTGGATGACACTAATGGGGGACTCTCTGGATGACACTGATGAGGGATCTCTGGATGACACTGATGGGGGATCTCTGGATGACACTGATGGGGGATCTCTGGATGACACTGATGGGGATCTCTGGATGACACTGATGGGGGATCTCTGGATGACACTATGGGGGATCTCTGGATGACACTATGGGGGATCTCTGGATGACACTATGGGGGATCTCTGGATGACACTATGGGGGATCTCTGGATGACACTATGGGGGGATCTCTGGATGACACTATGGGGGATCTCTGGATGACACTATGGGGGATCTCTGGATGACACTATGGGGGATCTCTGGATGACACTATGGGGGATCTCTGGATGACACTATGGGGGATCTCTGGATGACACTATGGGGGATCTCTGGATGACACTATGGGGGATCTCTGGATGACACTATGGGGGGATCTCTGGATGACACTATGGGGGATCTCTGGATGACACTATGGGGGATCTCTGGATGACACTATGGGGGATCTCTGGATGACACTAATATGGGAGGATCTCTGGGTGACACTAATATGGGGGATCTCTGCGTGACACTAATATGAGGGGATCTCTGGGTGACACTAATATGGGGGATCTCTGGATGACACTAATATGGGGGGGGATCTCTGGGTGACACTAATATGGGGTGGGGGATCTCTGGGTGACACATATATAGCATATTATGCTATATACGTGTCATCCACAGATCCCCCATTAGTGTCATCCACAGACCCCCATAAGTGCCATCATAGTGTGTGTGTGTGTGTGGGGGGGGGGGGGCAGTTTACACTCACAGGGGCCGGTGTAGCTTGACTCTTTCATACACCAGCCCCGCAGCTGCTATACACTATTGAGGTAAACTTAATCTATTAATCTATTAATGTGGCCGGAATTACTAACTATTAATACGCAGTCTCCCTCAGGTTAGGCGCTCAGTCCCTCCATGCTCCTCCTGCCCAGCGCGCCTTCTACATTCATAAAGTGGGCGGAGCGCGCAGGAGGGACGTGAGGTGCTTGGAGGAATCGGGCAGCTTCAGCTCTCAGTTCCTCTATGCGCCTCATGTCCCGCCTGCCCGCTCCGCCCACTTTTATGAATGAAGAAGGCAGGCGGGGCAGGAGGAGAATGGAAGGACTGAGCGCCTGACCTGAGGGAGACTGCATTAATAGTTAGTAATTCCGGCCACATTAATACAGGTTAGGTTTACTTAAACAGTGTATAGGAGCTGCCGGACCGGAACTTCCGGTATCGGAGGCATTTTCACGAGTACAAGTACTCGTGAAAATGCCGGTATCGGTCCCGATACCGATACTGGTATCGGTATCGGGACATCCCTAGTATACAGTATATGCAGAGGGGATGGGAGGACTGTGAGGGTATACAGTATATGCAGAGCGGAGGTGATGGGGGGGACTGTGAGGGTATACAGTATATGCAGAGCGGAGGTGATGGGGGGACTGTGAGGGTATACAGTATATGCAGAGCGGAGGTGATGGGGGAGGACTGTGAGGATATACAGTATATGCAGAGCGGAGGTGATGGGGGACTGTGAGGGTATACAGTATATGCAGAGCGGAGGTGATGGGGGACTGAGAGGGTATACAGTAGAGTTGTTTCGGTACCAAAATTTTGATTCGGTATCGATACCATAAAAAAGTATTGCGATACTCGATACCACGCGGGAAAAAAAAAATAAAAATCTGCGTGCATTCCACATTTTATGAAACCGCCGGCTTATAATACAACAGTCCTATCCTACTTTTTTACGGCGACTAAAAGAAAATGGCGAATCGTGCTTCTTTTTTTCTTTTACAGTTTATTTATTAACCATTTCCCCCTTAGGGGGCTAGAACCTGGAATCATTTTCATCCTGTTCACCCTAATAGAGCTCTATCAGGGTGAATAGGATCTCACCCTCTCCCTGCTGCCCAGTGCACACAGCAGCAGGGAGCAGACTATGGCAGCCAGGACCTCAGAAGCGTCCTGGTTACCATGGTAACCGATCGGAGCCGCAGCATTACACTGCTGGGGCTCCGATCACTGCCACCAATGAGGAGGAGGTGAGGGGACCCTGTGGCCACTGCCACCAATGCTTTTATTACTGGGGGGAGGGAGGGAGGGAGGAAGGGGGGAATGGGGAGGGCGCACTGGCCACCAATAATGTATTTAATACTGGGGACAGGGGAGCCACACTGGCCACCAATGTTTTAATACAGGGGACTGAGGGGGGGGGCGGAGCACTGGCCAGCAATGCCTAGTACCGTTTCATATATAAATGCAGGCAGAAGACACACGCTGCCGGCACCTGCCTGTGACCCAGCACTGCGATCAGAGGCAATTAACCCCTCAGGTGCGGCACCTGAGGGGTTAATTGCCGCGGATTGCAGCGCTCCGCCCCCTCTACCTCTATTGGCAGCAGCAGCACGGGGCGGGAGAGACTGCCTCCTTCTCCCTGTGCTGCCGAGGAGAACATGGCCGTGCTGAGGGCGGCGCAGCCACGCTCTCCTATACTGGGCTGTGCAGTAGTGCAGCCCAGTATCGATTAAAATACTAATCCTGGTATCGAGCTCGATACCAGAGAAAAGTATCGATTGGGTATTGAAAGTTCGATACCCGAAACAACCCTAGTATACAGTATATGCAGAGCGGAGGTGATTTGGGGGACTGTGAGGGTATACAGAGCAGAGGTGATTGGGGGGGACTGTGAGGGTTTACAGTATATGCAGAGGTGATGGGGACGACGACTGAGAGGGTATACAGAATATACAGAGCAGAGGGGATGGGGACGACGACTGTGAGGGTATACAGTATATGCAGAGCGGAGGTGATGGGGACGACGACTGTGAGGGTATACAGTATATACAGAGCGGAGGGGATGGGGACGACTGTGAGGGAATACAGTATATGCAGAGCGGAGGTGATGGGGGAGGACTGTGAGGGTATACAGTATATGCAGAGCGAAGGTGATGGGGACGACGACTGAGAGGGTATACAGTATATGCAGAGCGGAGGTGATGGGGACGACGACTGTGAGGGTATACAGAATATACAGAGCAGAGGGATGGGGACGACGACTGTGAGGGTATACAGTATATGCAGAGCGGAGGTGATGGGGACGACGACTGTGAGGGTATACAGTATATACAGAGCGGAGGGGATGGGGACGACTGTGAGGGTATACAGTATATGCAGAGCGGAGGTTATGGGGGACTGTGAGGGTATACAGTATATGCAGAGCGGAGGTGATTGGGGAGGACTGTGAGGGTATACAGTATATGCAGAGCGGAGGTGATGGGGGGAGGACTGTGAGGGTATACAGTATATGCAGAGCGGAGGTGATTGGGGGAGGACTGTGAGGGTATACAGTATATGCAGAGCTGAGGTGATGGGGAGGACTGTGAGGTATACAGTATATGCAGAGCGGATGTGATGGGGAGGACTGAGAGGGTATACAGTATATGCAGAGCGGAGGTGATGGGGGAGGACTGTGAGGGTATACAGTATATGCAGAGCGGAGGTGATTGGGGGAGGACTGTGAGGGTATACAGTATATGCAGAGCGGAGGTGATTGGGGGAGGACTGTGAGGGTATACAGTATATGCAGAGCGGAGGTGATGAGGGAGGACTGTGAGGGTATACAGTATATGCAGAGCGGAGGTGATTGGGGAGGACTGTGAGGGTATACAGTATATGCAGAGCGAGAGGTGATTGGGGGAGGACTGTGAGGTATACAGTATATGCAGAGCGGAGGTGATGGGGAGAGGACTGTGAGGGTATACAGTATATGCAGAGCGGAGGTGATGGGGGGAGGACTGAGAGGGTATACAGTATATGCAGAGCGGAGGTGATGGGAGGACTGTGAGGGTATACAGTATATGCAGAGCGGAGGTGATTGGGGAGGACTGAGAGGGTATACAGTATATGCAGAGCGGAGGTGATGGGGGAGGACTGTGAGGGTATACAGTATATGCAGAGCGGAGGTGATGGGGGGAGGACTGTGAGGGTATACAGTATATGCAGAGCGGAGGTGATGGGGGAGGACTGTGAGGGTATACAGTATATGCAGAGTGGAGGTGATGGGGGAGACTGTGAGGGTATACAGTATATGCAGAGCGGAGGTGATGGGGGAGGACTGTGAGGGTATACAGTATATGCAGAGCGGAGGTGATTGGGGGAGGACTGTGAGGGTATACAGTATATGCAGAGCGGAGGTGATTAGGGGAGGACTGTGAGGGTATACAGTATATGCAGAGCGGAGGTGATGGGGGGAGGACTGTGAGGGTATACAGTATATGCAGAGCGGATGTGATGGGGAGGACTGTGAGGGTATACAATATGCAGAGCGGAGGTGATTAGGGAGGACTGTGAGGGTATACAGTATATGCAGAGCGGAGGTGATTAGGGGAGGACTGTGAGGGTATACAGTATATGCAGAGCGGAGGTGATTGGGGGAGGACTGTGAGGGTATACAGTATATGCAGAGTGGAGGTGATGGGGGAGGACTGTGAGGGTATACAGTATATGCAGAGCGGAGGTGATTAGGGGAGGACTGAGAGGGTATACAGTATATGCAGAGCGGAGGTGATTGGGGGGACTGAGAGGGTATACAGTATATGCAGAGCGGAGGTGATTGGGGGACTGTGAGGGTATACAGTATATGCAGAGTGGAGGTGATGGGGGAGGACTGTGAGGGTATACAGTATATTCAGAGCGGAGGTGATGGGGAGGACTGTGAGGGTATACAGTATATGCAGAGCGGAGGTGATGGGGGAGGCTGTGAGGGTATACAGTATATGCAGAGCGGAGGTGATTGGGGGAGGACTGTGAGGGTATACAGTATATGCAGAGCGGAGGTGATGGGGGAGGACTGTGAGGGTATACAGTATATGCAGAGCGGAGGTGATTGGGGGATGACTGTGAGGGTATACAGTATATGCAGAGCGGAGGTGATGGGGGAGGACTGTGAGGGTATACAGTATATGCAGAGCGGAGGTGATGGGGGAGGACTGTGAGGGTATACAGTATATGCAGAGCGGAGGTGATGGGGAGGACTGTGAGGGTATACAGTATATGCAGAGCGGAGGTGATTAGGGGAGGACTGTGAGGGTATACAGTATATGCAGAGCGGAGGTGATTGGGGGAGGACTGTGAGGGTATACAGTATATTCAGAGCGGAGGTGATGGGGGGACTGAGAGGGTATACAGTATATGCAGAGCGGAGGTGATGGGAGGCTGTGAGGGTATACAGTATATGCAGAGTGGAGGTGATGGGGGAGGACTGTGAGGGTATAGTATATGCAGAGCGGAGGTGATGGGGGAGGACTGTGAGGGTATACAGTATATGCAGAGCGGAGGTGATGGGGGGACTGTGAGGGTATACAGTATATGCAGAGGTGATGGGGGACGGGACTGTGAGGCAATCTCGGAACTTTAAGGGCCTGTTTTTTTCCAGCGCCACTTTAAGTGGCCCCATGTTGTACACAAGTCCAAATTGACAGCACAAAATACTGCCCCAGCAAAGTGACCCTTTACACAAGTCTGTGTAAGGCCTTATTCACACGTCCGCAATGTCGTCCGCGTGTATTCTGCAATTCTGCGGAATACATGCGGACCCATTGACTGTGAATGGGGCACGGAACGACGCGGAGAGCACACACTGTGCTCTCCGCATCAGTTTTTGCGGAGCGCTGCCGATCTTACGGCCGCAGCTCGCAAAAAGTAGAGCGTGTCCTATTCTTGCCCGCAACTGCGGACAAGAATAGACATTTCTATGGGGCTGCCGGCCGGGTGTGTTTATGGATCCATAAACACTACGGACGTGTGAATAAGGCCTTAGATGTGACTGTTCAGTGATCAGATAACACAGGTATTAAAAGGGCTATCTGCTTTTCTTCTATTGAGGACCCATCCTCAGGGCAGAACATCAATATCAGCTGAAATACTTTCCCTCTGCCGAGTCTCCTGCTTTCTCTCAGTGGTAGCGGCTGGCATTGGGCTATCAGACGCAGCAGGAGAAAAAGGCCATCTCATAATCCACTATGTAACATGGTTTGTAAGGCTGAAAAAGACCAATGTCCGTCCGCTTCAGCCTATCATCCTGCAAAGTTCATCCAGAATTCAAAAATGCTGAGGTAGAAGCGCCCTTTCCTCATGAAAAAAATAAAATATCTTTCCTAATGCTAAATCTCCAGAGAAGTATAACTGGTAATATTGTTACTCCCAAGAGATACATCCAGGCCTGTCTTGAACTCTTGTGGTGAGATCCCCATCTCCTCTACCAGAGAGTTCCATATTCTGCTCTTCCAGGATGGTAGCGTATGGATTAGGCTGGGATGTGGTTTACTAGTCTTTCCTTTCTGAAATGCTGAGGGATTGCATTACAGTTATAAAAAAAACTACTGGTAATCCTAATTGTCACCCATTTTTTGGCTTTCCTTCAGTAGCACTGTGCAGGTTCTGTGCTGTAAAGGCTGTTCCGAGGTTGTTGGCGCCTTGTATGTAGCAACACCAGAACTCCTAGACTTCAAGCGGGACTTGTTCCAGTTAAATATGAGTGCTGTTACATGGTAAGAAAAAATAATCTGTCTGTCAACTATATCTGCAATTGTTAGTTTGGGCAGAGTTTTGGGGTTGCCCCACTGATTTTTCCTGATAGTGCTGAAGGGACTTCAGAAATACTGCTCAAGTAAGGGATATATGTGGTACTGATATGTAAGAGTAGATTGCTGGAGGTGGAACCTCCTTTCTACATTTACATTAGATTCATCTCCTACAGCGGACGATGCTCTGTGTGTGTGTGTGTATATATATATATATATATATATATATATATATATAATTACACACAAATGAGGTTAGAAAGACGCCCAGGGGCTGTTACCAGCGTTTCAGGAGCCCAGCCATGCCCACTGTGAAGGTGCCTGGCACCGCCCCGCATCCTCCAAATCCCTCCTTGCTCCCCTGACGTCACACAGTTGAAGCGCGATAATCTCGCACGTGCATGAGTATGCTGCATGTCAGTGCTACAGTGTTTCCGAAAATAAGCCCTAGCGCTATTTTGCAGGGTTATTGGAGTAGACTTAAAATATAAGCCCTACTCCAAAAATAAGCCCTAGATACAGCCGTATTTTATATAAAGGGAAGGTGGGGAAATGTGTGGATGCAGCAGCTCGGGAGCGCTCACTAATGGCTCCTGAGCTGCCATGAAACTGTGGGCGGGCAGCGCAGGCTACAGTGAAGCCGCCAGCCCCTACAAACATCGCAGCACCTGACGGAAGGGCTGGCGGCCTCACTAAATGATGCCGGCAGCCGCGCTCCTTCACTAATGGGTTGGGCGGGCGGGCTGGAGGCTTGTCTGTATGCCCTGTACTGCCCGCACGTTAGACTTAGCATGACGGAGGCAGCAGGAGGATATCCTTCTCCTCTCTGCTGCCGGGAGGTGCTGATTGGTGATAAATGTGTGATTATTCTTCATGGAGCCAAAATGAGCCCTAACCCTTTTTCAGAGACCCTGTCATATTTTTGGAGAAACACGGCATCAGCCTGTCATGTGAGATTACGGCGCACGTGGGGGCATTGTAGACTGTATGGAGAGTTCTGCAGCCGTGGACACAGTGCTGAAACGGTACTGTATAAACCAAGGAAGTGACACCCTTACCTTACCACTTGTAATCCTGGTAAACACATAATTCTGGATGGTCAGGTGACATGGCTGATGGATCTAACTAAGCAAAACCAGCGGCTTGTGAAAATTGTTAAATTACAAAGGCTGACCCCACTGATATGGTCGCCCGGTTAGAGTGAAGTGTGTATCGCCAGTCGTAGAGTGCAATCCAGCCCTCAACCCACTCTCCTAGTTGTCACAACACATCCCCTACTAGTCACTGCAGCACCCCCTTTTGCCAGAATTATGTATTTTTATTATTTTGGATAAGTTGAATATCTAAGATTTTATTTCTTTATTTCAGTTTTTGCCTTAATAACTCTCGAAACAAAGAGTGGATCCAATGTTCGGGAACTAATGACAATTCCTTATATGGAGGCACAACTAAGGATGGGAGGACTGTGAGGGTATACAGTATATGCAGAGCGGAGGTGATGGGGGACTGTGAGGGTATACAGTATATGCAGAGCGGAGGTGATGGGGGACTGTGAGGGTATACAGTATATGCAGAGCGGAGGTGATGGGGGAGGACTGTGAGGATATACAGTATATGCAGAGCGGAGGTGATGGGGACTGTGAGGGTATACAGTATATGCAGAGCGGAGGTGATGGGGGACTGAGAGGGTATACAGTAGAGTTGTTTCGGTACCAAAATTTTGATTCGGTATCGATACCATAAAAAAGTATTGCGATACTCGATACCACGCGGGAAAAAATAAAAATCTGCGTGCATTCCACATTTTATGAAACCGCCGGCTTATAATACAACAGTCCTATCCTACTTTTTACGGCGACTAAAAGAAAATGGCGAATCGTGCTTCTTTTTCTTTTACAGTTTATTTATTAACCATTTCCCCTTAGGGGCTAGAACCTGGAATCATTTTCATCCTGTTCACCCTAATAGAGCTCTATCAGGGTGAATAGGATCTCACCCTCTCCCTGCTGCCCTGTGCACACAGCAGCAGGGAGCAGACTATGGCAGCCAGGACCTCAGAAGCGTCCTGGTTACCATGGTAACCGATCGGAGCCGCAGCATTACACTGCTGGGGCTCCGATCACTGCCACCAATGAGGAGGAGGTGAGGGGACCCTGTGGCCACTGCCACCAATGCTTTTATTACTGGGGAGGGAGGGAGGGAGGAAGGGGGAATGGGAGGGCGCACTGGCCACCAATAATGTATTTAATACTGGGGACAGGGAGCCACACTGGCCACCAATGTTTTAATACAGGGACTGAGGGGGCGGAGCACTGGCCAGCAATGCCTAGTACCGTTTCATATATAAATGCAGGCAGAAGACACACGCTGCCGGCACCTGCCTGTGACCCAGCACTGCGATCAGAGGCAATTAACCCCTCAGGTGCGGCACCTGAGGGGTTAATTGCCGCGGATTGCAGCGCTCCGCCCCTCTACCTCTATTGGCAGCAGCAGCACGGGGCGGGAGAGACTGCCTCCTTCTCCCTGTGCTGCCGAGGAGAACATGGCCGTGCTGAGGGCGGCGCAGCCACGCTCTCCTATACTGGGCTGTGCAGTAGTGCAGCCCAGTATCGATCAAAATACTAATCCTGGTATCGAGCTCGATACCAGAGAAAAGTATCGATTGGGTATTGAAAGTTCGATACCGAAACAACCCTAGTATACAGTATATGCAGAGCGGAGGTGATTTGGGGGACTGTGAGGGTATACAGAGCAGAGGTGATTGGGGGGACTGTGAGGGTTTACAGTATATGCAGAGGTGATGGGACGACGACTGAGAGGGTATACAGAATATACAGAGCAGAGGGATGGGGACAACGACTGTGAGGGTATACAGTATATGCAGAGCGGAGGTGATGGGGACGACGACTGTGAGGGTATACAGTATATACAGAGCGGAGGGGATGGGGACGACTGTGAGGGAATACAGTATATGCAGAGCGGAGGTGATGGGGGAGGACTGTGAGGGTATACAGTATATGCAGAGCGAAGGTGATGGGGACGACGACTGAGAGGGTATACAGTATATGCAGAGCGGAGGTGATGGGGACGACGACTGTGAGGGTATACAGAATATACAGAGCAGAGGGGATGGGGACGACGACTGTGAGGGTATACAGTATATGCAGAGCGGAGGTGATGGGGACGACGACTGTGAGGGTATACAGTATATACAGAGCGGAGGGGATGGGGACGACTGTGAGGGTATACAGTATATGCAGAGCGGAGGTTATGGGGGACTGTGAGGGTATACAGTATATGCAGAGCGGAGGTGATTGGGGGGAGGACTGTGAGGGTATAGTATATGCAGAGCGGAGGTGATGGGGGGGAGGACTGTGAGGGTATACAGTATATGCAGAGCGGAGGTGATTGGGGGGGATGACTGTGAGGGTATACAGTATATGCAGAGCGGAGGTGATTGGGGGGAGGACTGTGAGGGTATACAGTATATGCAGAGCGGATGTGATGGGGGGGAAGACTGTGAGGGTATACAGTATATGCAGAGCGGATGTGATGGGGGGAGGACTGTGAGGGTATACAATATGCAGAGCGGAGGTGATTAGGGGGAGGACTGTGAGGGTATACAGTATATGCAGAGCGGAGGTGATTAGGGGGAGGACTGTGAGGGTATACAGTATATGCAGAGCGGAGGTGATTGGGGGGAGGACTGTGAGGGTATACAGTATATGCAGAGCGGATGTGATGGGGGGAGGACTGTGAGGGTATACAATATGCAGAGCGGAGGTGATTAGGGGGAGGGACTGAGAGGGTATACAGTATATGCAGAGCGGAGGTGATTAGGGGGGACTGAGAGGGTATACAGTATATGCAGAGCGGAGGTGATGGGGGGGTCTGTGAGGGTATACAGTATATGCAGAGTGGAGGTGATGGGGGGAGGACTGTGAGGGTATACAGTATATTCAGAGCGGAGGTGATGGGGAGGACTGTGGGTATACAGTATATGCAGAGCGGAGGTGATTGGGGGGACTGAGAGGGTATACAGTATATGCAGAGCGGAGGTGATTGGGGGGACTGTGAGGGTATACAGTATATGCAGAGTGGAGGTGATGGGGGAGGACTGTGAGGGTATACAGTATATTCAGAGCGGAGGTGATGGGGGGGACTGAGAGGGTATACAGTATATGCAGAGCGGAGGTGATGGGGGGACTGTGAGGGTATACAGTATATGCAGAGTGGAGGTGATGGGGGGAGGACTGTGAGGGTATACAGTATATGCAGAGCGGAGGTGATGGGGGAGGACTGTGAGGGTATACAGTATATGCAGAGCGGAGGTGATTGGGGGATGACTGTGAGGGTATACAGTATATGCAGAGCGGAGGTGATTGGGGAGGACTGTGAGGGTATACAGTATATGCAGAGCGGATGTGATGGGGGAAGACTGTGAGGGTATACAGTATATGCAGAGCGGAGGTGATGGGGGAGGACTGTGAGGGTATACAGATATGCAGAGCGGAGGTGATTAGGGGAGGACTGTGAGGGTATACAGTATATGCAGAGCGGAGGTGATTAGGGGAGGACTGTGAGGGTATACAGTATATTCAGAGCGGAGGTGATGAGGGGGGACTGAGAGGGTATACAGTATATGCAGAGCGGAGGTGATGGGGAGGCTGTGAGGGTATACAGTATATGCAGAGTGGAGGTGATGGGGGAGGACTGTGAGGGTATAGTATATGCAGAGCGGAGGTGATGGGGGAGGACTGTGAGGGTATACAGTATATGCAGAGCGGAGGTGATGGGGGGACTGTGAGGGTATACAGTATATGCAGAGGTGATGGGGGACGGGACTGTGAGGCAATCTCGGAACTTTAAGGGCCTGTTTTTTTCCAGCGCCACTTTAAGTGGCCCCATGTTGTACACAAGTCCAAATTGACAGCACAAAATACTGCCCCAGCAAAGTGACCCTTTACACAAGTCTGTGTGTAAGGCCTTATTCACACGTCCGCAATGTCGTCCGCGTGTATTCTGCAATTCTGCGGAATACATGCGGACCCATTGACTGTGAATGGGGCACGGAACGATGCGGAGAGCACACACTGTGCTCTCCGCATCAGTTTTGCGAGCGCGCTGCCGATCTTACGGCCGCAGCTCCGCAAAAAGTAGAGCGTGTCCTATTCTTGCCCGCAATTGCGGACAAGAATAGACATTTCTATGGGGCTGCCGGCCGGGTGTGTTTATGGATCCATAAACACTACGGACGTGTGAATAAGGCCTTAGATGTGACTGTTCAGTGATCAGATAACACAGGTATTAAAAGGGCTATCTGCTTTTCTTCTATTGAGGACCCATCCTCAGGGCAGAACATCAATATCAGCTGAAATACTTTCCCTCTGCCGAGTCTCCTGCTTTCTCTCAGTGGTAGCGGCTGGCATTGGGCTATCAGACGCAGCAGGAGAAAAAGGCCATCTCATAATCCACTATGTAACATGGTTTGTAAGGCTGAAAAGACCAATGTCCGTCCGCTTCAGCCTATCATCCTGCAAAGTTCATCCAGAATTCAAAAATGCTGAGGTAGAAGCGCCCTTTCCTCATGAAAAAAAAATAAAATATCTTTCCTAATGCTAAATCTCCAGAGAAGTATAACTGGTAATATTGTTACTCCCAAGAGATACATCCAGGCCTGTCTTGAACTCTTGTGGTGAGATCCCCATCTCCTCTACCAGAGAGTTCCATATTCTGCTCTTCCAGGATGGTAGCGTATGGATTAGGCTGGGATGTGGTTTACTAGTCTTTCCTTTCTGAAATGCTGAGGGATTGCATTACAGTTATAAAAAAAAAAAACTACTGGTAATCCTAATTGTCACCCATTTTTTTGGCTTTCCTTCAGTAGCACTGTGCAGGTTCTGTGCTGTAAAGGCTGTTCCGAGGTTGTTGGCGCCTTGTATGTAGCTACACCAGAACTCCTAGACTTCAAGCGGGACTTGTTCCAGTTAAATATGAGTGCTGTTACATGGTAAGAAAAATAATCTGTCTGTCAACTATATCTGCAATTGTTAGTTTGGGCAGAGTTTTGGGGTTGCCCCACTGATTTTTCCTGATAGTGCTGAAGGGACTTCAGAAATACTGCTCAAGTAAGGGATATATGTGGTACTGATATGTAAGAGTAGATTGCTGGAGGTGGAACCTCCTTTCTACATTTACATTAGATTCATCTCCTACAGCGGACGATGCTCTGTGTGTGTGTGTGTATATATATATATATATATATATATATATATATATAATCACACAAATGAGGTTAGAAAGACGCCCAGGGGCTGTTACCAGCGTTTCAGGAGCCCAGCCATGCCCACTGTGAAGGTGCCTGGCACCGCCCCGCATCCTCCAAATCCCTCCTTGCTCCCCTGACGTCACACAGTTGAAGCGCGATAATCTCGCACGTGCATGAGTATGCTGCATGTCAGTGCTACAGTGTTTCCCCGAAAATAAGCCCTAGCGCTATTTTGCAGGGTTATTGGAGTAGACTTAAAATATAAGCCCTACTCCAAAAATAAGCCCTAGATACAGCCGTATTTTATATAAAGGGAAGGTGGGGAAATGTGTGGGATGCAGCAGCTCGGGAGCGCTCACTAATGGCTCCTGAGCTGCCATGAAACTGTGGGCGGGCAGCGCAGGCTACAGTGAAGCCGCCAGCCCCTACAAACATCGCAGCACCTGACGGAAGGGCTGGCGGCCTCACTAAATGATGCCGGCAGCCGCGCTTCCCTTCACTAATGGGTTGGGCGGGCGGGCTGGAGGCTTGTCTGTATGCCCTGTACTGCCCGCACGTTGTGACTTGCATGACGGAGGCAGCAGGAGGATATCCTTCTCCTCTCTGCTGCCGGGAGGTGCTGATTGGTGATAAATGTGTGATTATTCTTCATGGAGCCAAAATAAGCCCTAACCCTTTTTTCAGAGACCCTGTCATATTTTTGGAGAAACACGGCATCAGCCTGTCATGTGTGAGATTACGGCGCACGTGGGGGGGCATTGTAGACTGTATGGAGAGTTCTGCAGCCGTGGACACAGTGCTGAAACGGTACTGTATAAACCAAGGAAGTGACACCCTTACCTTACCACTTGTAATCCTGGTAAACACATAATTCTGGATGGTCAGGTGACATGGCTGATGGATCTAACTAAGCAAAACCAGCGGCTTGTGAAAATTGTTAAATTACAAAGGCTGACCCCACTGATATGGTCGCCCCGGTTAGAGTGAAGTGTGTATCGCCAGTCGTAGAGTACAATCCAGCCCTCAACCCACTCTCCTAGTTGTCACAACACATCCCCCTACTAGTCACTGCAGCACCCCCCTTTTTTGCCAGAATTATGTATTTTTATTATTTTGGATAAGTTGAATATCTAAGATTTTATTTCTTTATTTCAGTTTTTGCCTTAATAACTCTCGAAAACAAAGAGTGGATCCAATGTTCGGGGAACTAATGACAATTCCTTATATGGAGGCACAACTAAGGAAGGTACAAGACTGTAACATGGCTATCAATGACGTTCCTGGAGTTGCTGTATTTATATTCAGGGGTGATTCATTAGTGAAGATAAAGGGATACAGAAATTTCAGTAGCTCTACCTCTCTTTGCACATCCGACGATCTGCTTGAAGTATCTTTATCTGAGAAGACTCTTGGTCAGATACGAACTGACTCAGGGGTGTGGAAATTAAAAAACTACTTGTCGAAGGATTAAAGTGGGGGCTCGATCTACTTGTCCTGATACAAAAAATAATTTTAAATCAAAACCATATTTAAATAAGGTCTTTATTGATAGCACCTTAGAAGACAGGCCCAAAATGTATGGGAGCAACCACAAGGAGACGTTATACTGTATGGGGGCAGCCACCAGGAGACGTTATACTGTATGGGGGCAGCCACAAGGAGACGTTATACTGTATGGGGGTAGCCACAAGGAGACCTTATACTGTGCGGGGGCAGCCACAAGGAGACCTTATACTGTATGGGGGCAGCCACAAGGAGACCTTATACTGTGTGGGGGCAGCCGCAAGGAGACCTTATACTGTGTGGGGGCAGCCACAAGGAGACCTTATACTGTATGGGGCAGCCACAAGGAGACGTTATACTGTATGGGGGCAGCCACAAGGAGACGTTGTACTGTATGGGGGCAGCCACAAGGAGACGTTATACTGTATGGGGGCAGCCACAAGGAGACGTTGTAGTGTATAGGGGCAGCCACAAGGAGACGTTGTACTGTGTGGGGGCAGGGGCCCCAAGGAGACGTTGTACTGTGTGGGGGCAGGGGCCCCAAGGAGACGTTATACTGTGTGGGGGCAGGGGCCCCAAGGAGACGTTGTACTGTGTGGGGGCAGGGGCCCCAAGGAGACGTTGTACTGTGTGGGGGCAGGGGCCCCAAGGAGACGTTATACTGTGTGGGGGCAGGGGCCCCAAGGAGACGTTATACTGTGTGGGGGCAGGGGCCCCAAGGAGACGTTATACTGTGTGGGGGCAGGGGCCCCAAGGAGACGTTATACTGTGTGGGGGCAGCCACAAGGGTTCTGTGTGTGGTAGTGTAGGGACGCCTCTTACGATCCATGTAACTGGGGTAAGTTCCTATTAGGCTAATTAGTGCAGGAAGACTTCTTTGGGAGATTTTAAAGAAGGGGACAGGGCTCCACATGGGCTAGAAGCGACAGCTGGTATGCGGGGAGTCATTCTGTGGAGCTGTTACTCTCCACCCCCAAGTACACGAGGAAGCTGACATCAAATAGGAAGTTCTACTGAATCTTTTCCCTCATGGACCCTAAAACGATATGTATAGCCTGTGGCCCTTTCACAGAGCTTATACAATTTGACCCCATACCGGGCACGCTTGCTGGGGATGTACTGTTTGATGCCAAGGTGCCCGGTAAAATGTACAAGGGACTTGTCTACGCAGATGTTCTGATTGGGGGTATACGCATCGGCAAATCTGGATGACAAATGGTCTGAGGGGCCGAATTTGTGGAGCCGGTCATAAGCAGGGTGGCCTCTAGGATGACAGGTTTTATTGTCAGCGAAATGCATAAAGCGCATGATGACCTCAAAACGTGCCCTGGACATTGCAGCAGAGAACATCGGCAAGTAATGTGTTGGGTCTTTAGACCAATAGGTCCACAATACATTTGTTTTAGTTAGACCCATGCTGAGGATAAGGCCCAAAAATAGTTTAAATTTGTTAACTGTGAATGGTTTCCACCGGAAAGGCTGGACATAGAAGCATTCCGGATTGGCGGTTATATACTGTGTGGCGTAGCGGTTGGTTTCTGCCACAACTAAGTCATAGAGATCCGCAGTGAAGAACAGCTCAAAAAACTCAAGGGCCGATCCTAAATGAGCTGTCTCCATGCGAACTCCAGACTGGGGGCAATACGGGTGCGGTGGAAGCAGGGTATTGCCAATTAGGGTTTGCCAGCACCTCTGGGGTACTAAGGGCTCTATGGACCTGTTAACGTGGTGGCTGCGACGGGGGAGTTAATGCACGTGCCACCGTACCAGCTTGAACTGCCCTTCTGGTGCTCGCTACTTCACCAGCGAATACGGCAGTGCTGGTAGAAGGTCCAGGATGTGCTGCGCTGCTGGTGTATGCCGCACAATAAAAATCGTCAGCGCTAGCACCACTCTGCTCCAAATGAGGCTCATCACGCGGGGTATGCAGAACACTGACATGGGGTCGGGTACGCCTGACTATGGCAGGGACCTCAACCTCGTCATCTTCACTAGCGGTTAGAGTGCCACTGCTGTCTACAGGTTCATATTCTGAACCACTGGATTCAGCGGGTGAGTCGTCCCCATCGCTTTTATCCATCACGGCCAGAATCCTATAGGCCTCTTCAGCGGAATACCCTTTTTTTTTTGCCATTTTGGACTAACTAAATTTAGGGGGTATTCATCTGAGACTACCCAGGGAAAGGAGGACACCTGCCTAGTAAAAAGGAGTGCTTGTGAAGTAAAGCTGCGATCGCTAATAAAGATCCAAACAGCTCAAAAGTGATCTTTATAGCGCCGCAGCGATTTTACAGTGTTTTTGCAGTGATCAGAAGAAAAAAAATTCTGTCACTGCGGTGGGGTGGACTGAATGCAGGTGTGCGCACAAGATCAGGCCTGATCGGGCAAACACTGCGTTTTTTGTAGAGCCTAAGGTTACCCTAATGTACTGATATAGATCTGATTGCGATCAGTCTTGATCACTTACAGATACTATATTAGTATTAGTGCTGATAAGCGACAGTGATGACGCTAATCAGCGACTAATCAGTGACTGCGGTGCGGTGGGCTGGGTGCTAACTACCTAACAAGTAGCTAACTACCTGGCGGTGATTAGGGACCCTTACAGGGGGGGTGATCAGTGACATGGGGGTGATCAGGGAGTCTATATGGGGTGATCAGTCGTTAATGAGGGACATGGGGGAGGGGGTGCTTGGTGCTACTTACAGAGCTGCCTGTGTCCTCTGGTGGACAAGTAAAATGGACCACCAGAGGACCAGGTAGCAGGTATATCAGACGCTATTTACAGAATAGCGTCTGATATACTACTTTTATTGGCTGTTTTAAAAATCTACAGCCTGCCAGCCAATGATCAGGGCTGGCAGGCTGTAGTTTCACTTCAGATCTGTGCGCCACTGTGAGCGTGCGCCTGCGTTCACCCGAAATCTCAGGTCTCACGAGATGACACCAATAGGCGTCGCTGAGAGCGCTGCCGTCCAGACGCCTATCGGCGTTAGCGTGATGGCAGCTGGTTAAGGGCTCATTCAGACGAATGCATGGCTGTCGTGCCTGTTTTGCAGGCCGCAAATAGCGGTCCACAAAGCACTGGCACCGTCTGCGTGAACTCTGTACTGTGGTCTGGACCCACAGACTTGCGTGGGTCTGCAATCTGCGGAAAAAGATAGGACATGTTGTATGTTTTGCAGTGTGGAGGCATGGACCTGGAAGCCCACAGAAGACCTTCCAAGTGTTTCCATGGTCTTCTGATTTGTGCCTCCGCTCCACAAAAGATAGGACATGTCCTATTTTTTGCCGTAACTTGTGGATCGCAGACCCATTTAAGTTAATGGGTCCATATCCATGATGCGGAGTTTACAGGCACTGTGTACTGCTGTTTGCGGTCCACAAAAGGGGCACGACAGCCCGTGGCGGTTGTGTGACTGAGCCCAACCACTGAAATCAGCATGGTTGTCACTATTTTTTTGCTTCCCTTAGGCCCCTTTCACACGAGCGAGTTTTCCGTGCTGGTGCAATCCGTGACGTGAACATTCATTTCAATGGGTCTGTGTACATGAGTGTTTTTTGTTTGTTTGTTTTTTCACGCATTAGTTCTGCGTTGTGTAAAAATTGAGCATGTTCTATATTCTGCGTTTTTCACGCAGCCCTGGCCTCATAGAAGTGAATGGGGCTTCAGTAAAAAAAGCATTGCATCCGGAAGCAAGTGCGGATGCAATGCGTTTTCACTGATGGTTGCTAAGAGGTGTTTGTAAACCTTCAGTTTTTTTATCACGTGCCTGAAAAACGCATTGCACCCGCGCAGACAAAACTGACTGGACTTGCTTGCAAAATGGTACTAGTTTCACTGAACGCATCCGGAGCCAATCCGTCACGGTTGTGTGAAAGGGGCCTTAGTGAGGGCAGCCTGTACTGATATCTAAAGAATATATTGTGCAGGACATAACACGTTTTCTATTCTTTCCTAATACACTTCAGTAGTGATTATTCAGTGGTCTTGTTTTGTATCACCTGTTCATCAAAGCAGAGTTCACTAATTTAAAGGGGTATTCCGGTTATGTAATGGTATTCCCTATGCACAGGATAGAGATAAGTATTAGATTGGTGGGGGTCCTACTGCTGAGAAGACACCCACCATTCACAAGAATGGGGACCCCCAGGAGGCTGATGAAATAAACGGCGTCCATTCATTTCTATTGGAGTTCCCGAGCTAGCCGAGTACTGTGCTTGTCCATAGAAATGGAAATGCCTGCTCCATTCATTATGGGGGAGGCTCCACAGGGTATAGGGTCCCCATTCACATGATTGTCGTGGTCCCAGCGGTAAGACCCCCACTGATCTAATAGCTATCCCTTTACATAACTGGAATACAGCTTTGTCTATTGGACTAAAGCAGATTTTTTGAATTGTGCAGTATTTTCTGATAATTGGAAATATTAAGAGATGTAAAGTGCCTTGGAAAGGTTTTCTTACCCCTTGAACTTTTCCAAACTTTTTCACTTTACACCCACAAGCTTAAATGTATGTGTGAAGTAAACAGCAACAGGTATGTGTGAAGTAAAAAGAAAATTATAGATTGTTTTCAAAATTTTTAATAAAAACAAATCTGGAAAGTGTTATATGCATTAGTCAGTACTTTGTAGGACCTCCTTTTGCTGCAATTCCAGCGGCAAGTCTTTGGGGGTATGTCTGTACCATTTTTGCACATCTAGAGGCTGACCTTTTTGACACAGATTCTCAATGGTCTTTAGGTCTGGACTTTGACTGGGCCATTCTAACACACGAATATGCTTTGATGTAAACCATTCTATTGTAGCTCTGGCTGTACGTTTAGGGTCATTGTCCTGCTGGAAGGTGAACCTCCACCCCAGTCTCAAGTCTTTAGCAGCCTCTACCAGGTTTTCCTCCAGGATTGCCCTGTATTTAGCTTCATCCATTTTCCCATCAACTCTGCCCAGCTTCCCTGTCCCTTCTGAAGAAAAGCATCCCCACAGAATAATGCTGCCACCACCATGTTTTAAGGTGTGTTTAGGGTGATGTACAGTGTTAGTTTTCCGCATATGGCGTTTTGCATTTCGGCCAAAAAGTTCTTTGGTCTCATCTGACCAGAGCACCTTCTTCCAACATGCTGTGTTCCCTACATGACTTTTGGCAAACTGCAAATGGGATTTCTGATGGCACGCTTTAAAAAATGGCTTTCTTCTTGCCATTTTTCCATAAAGGTCAGATTTGTGGAGTACACATCTAATAGTTCTATGGACAGATTCTGCCATCTGAGCTGTGGACACTGCTCTCTAGTTAGTGCTCTCCTTACGTGGGCTGTCAGTTTAGTTGGACTAGGGCCTTAGAAAACGATTACTAAAATAATCTAGTATTCTACCGATTTAATCGAGTACTCTAATAAGAAAAACCTTCTTAAACCTTCGTCAATATTGCTTTATAAAAATAATATTTTTATTTCTTAGTGGTATAGCAAATAATTGCACACACTTGAGGCTTCTTTCACAGCTGGAATATACATTCTGTCAGAGGAACAGCCAGAATGTACCATATCGGGTATAGCTGGATACCGCCGTTTGCTGTAGCGATTGACTGTAATAGGGTCTGGCCTTATTACAGCATTCAAGCTGGGTTTTGGCAGGATAAAAAACAAAACAAAAAAAAAACCTTTGGACGATACCCAGCATGTATGCCGGAACATGGCCAGATGGCCTTGAACCACATTATAGTCAATGATGGCATATAGCTGGTTGTATCCAGCTATACCCAATACAGTATACTCCAGAAGGCTGTTCTTCTGCCAGAATGTGCATCTAAGGTTATGTTTTGAAATCCAGCAGTCTGTTCCGGTGGAGGAACACTGGCTGCATCTGTCATAGCTGGATGCCCATTGACTAATGGGGATCTGGACAAAAAATGCTGCACAGTGGCATAGCATTTTTTTGGCCGGACTTCGGCCAGATGATCAGTTCTGACTGTCTTGCACACATGATCTATACTGTTATCTTCTAAGGCTTTCTGGCCATCAGATCAGCCCCTGCCTCCATGTCATGTCCACCACTCCCCCAGTGCCATTAGCCCCTCCATGCCATCCGATCCATTGCCAGCCCAATTGCCATGTCTCCCACTCCCCCAGTGCCATCAGATGAGCCCCTGCCTCCATGCCATCCACCATGTCCCCCAGGGCCATCAGATCAGCTCTCCAGGCCATGTCCCCCAGTGCCATCAGCCCCTCCATGACATCCATTGTGTCCCCGTCACCCAGTGCCTGCATGCCTTTCACTGCCATGTCCCCCTCCTTTAGTGCCACCATACCATCCACCATGTCCCCCAGTGCCATTAGATCAGCCCCTCCATGACATGTCTCCCACCCAGCGCCATCAGCCCTTCTATGTCATCCACGTTTCGTCCACCTGCGCCATCAGCCCCTCCATGCCATTGCCATGATCATCCATGTCCTCCAGCGCCATCAGCCCAGTTCAAATCACAGGTACCGCTAACTTTATATTTACCTTTCCTGGCACTGGCAGTGCGCTGACATGGAGTCTACAGGGAAACTGCATCAAGGATTTTTTTGCCTCGATTACATTGATGAATCGTTTCAGCCCTAAGGTGGATGGCCATGTCATGGTAGGTTTGCAATTGTGCCATACACCTTTCATTTTGGATGATGGATTGAATAGTGCCCTGTGAGATGTTCAGAGCTTGCGATATTTTTTTTTTATTTTTTTTTTACCCTGCTTTACACTTCTCCACAACTTTATACCTGACCTGTCTGGTGTGTTCCATGGTTTTGATGATGCTATGTGATCATTAGTGTTCTCTAACAAACCTCTAAAGGCCTTCAAAGAATACCTGTAGTTATACTAAGAATAAATTGCACACAGGTGGACTCTATTTACTAATTGGGTGACTTCTGAAGGCAGTTGGTCACACTGGGTATTATTTAACCCCTTAGTGCCCACTCATACGTGTTTTTATGGAGGTCACTAAGGGGCCTTAGGCTGGGCCGCCGCTTTTTTACGTGCAGCGGGGGCGTGGTTCTCATATGAGAGCTGTGACCCTGCTCTAACCTGATCCGGGCTGTTTAACACTTTATATTCTGGGGGCAATGACGCCCGCCGCATGTACAGTGCAGAGCGGCTCCCTCTGTCTCCCATCGGCACCGTGCAAATGCAATCGTGGGGTGCTGATATGTGTGAGGCTGGCTGGGGTCTTTTTTAGGCCCCACGCCAGTCTTGAGTAATTTCCAGTAGACTGCGCCAATGTCAGAATAGTTCTGACATTAAAATGCAATGCACTATAGGGATAATGTATTGCATTTTAAAATCAATCAGAATGTTGTCTGTTATAGTCCCCTTGTGGGACTATTAAGTGGTAAAAAAAAACACATTAGTTCAATAAAAAAAATCCCATAAAAAAAATACGCTTTTCAATGAGAAAAACTGCCAAAAAAAATCTCCCCCATATGTTTGGTATTGCCGTGTTCGTAACAACCCGGACTACATAAATATGAAGTAAATTATCCCCTACGGTGAACGGCGTAAAAAATCTTTTAAAAAAGACAGAATTTCTCATTTATTCTAAGTTGCCACTAAAAAAACGTAACAAGCGATCAAAAAAAAAAGGTGGTGGGGGGGGGGGGGTTTATGGAAAAAAGTAGTAAAACTGAAAGAAACCTATATGTATTTGGTATTGCTTTAATCGTACTGACCCAGAGAACAAAGATATATTATTTATACCGAAAAATGAACGACCTAAAATTTATAACGTAAAAACGCAGTGGCAGTATTGCTGTTTTTCCCATCTCCCTCTCTGAAAGAGTTAATAAAGTTAATCCGAAAGTTGTGTACCCCAAAATGGCGCCATTAAAAACTACATCTTGTCCCACAAAAAGGGTATCAGAGTACAGGGTGGCTGAATAAAAATGCACTTTTCAGTTTCTTTATATATGAAAAAATGTTGAAAACCATGTATCATTTCCTTTTCACTTCACACATTGTGTTGGTCTATCATAAAATCCCCAAAAAGTACAGTAAGTTTGTGAGTGTAACTTACTGCTGCGGTCCCAGGCGCCACTGTGTTCAGCAGTGATCTGCTGCCAGTGTTTCCTTTCAGTCCTGGCCACAGCATGCTTGCTGCTTGTTTCCTGCAGCATTTCCTTAAGGGCCGGCGCGCGTCACTTCCTGTGCTTTATGGGTTGGTTTGTGACCTCGCTGACCAATCCTAGCCCTCCTGCACATATACAAGTGGCTCAGCCCCCTTCCCAGATGCCTTAGTGTCAAGGTCCTTGCCTTTTGCTAAGGTTCCTGATATCTGCTTGTGTTTCTGACTCGTATCTGTTCCTGGACTCTGCTACCTGACCTCATCTATTCCATTGGGCACTCCTGCCTATACACAGGTATGGGAGGCTAGTAAGGGCGTACATGGCTTTCAGAGACATATGGCTGAAACCCCTTTGTAAGATAACCCAGTATTCCCTTGTCTCCTATCTCGCCAAGACTCTGGGTTTTGTAAAACCTGTGGGGTATGTTCGCTGGGAATGTGTTTGAGAATGTTTTTTGCACTTTTGGTGCTCTGCAGGACCCTTTTCACTGCACGTCTTTCTTTGCAGTTAGGACATGCCTTACATACACACTTTTCAGGCACTCGGATTGCTATTTCTAACTACCCCTTGATCGGGATCTTCCTATCACAAGGACCACGTAGACTTATATCTGTCTTATATACTCATTTATTGAGCACTAAACTACAGACTGTACAGATCCCTTCTGTTGGGAAGTGGAGAGCCATGATTTCTGATCTTACATCTCGGATGTGCTTGAATCTCCTCTCTATGTATCCCGTGCTGTTAACAACAAGTTTATTCAAGTATGCATCCTGCACCAAAGTTATCTGTGGCCCTCCCGACTGTATAGAATGGGAAGGTTATCACACACCAGATGCCATAGATGCTCTAGGGAGGATGCAAACTTCTGGCACCTTTTTTGCGTCTGCTCATATATAGATTCTGGGAAGAGGTTGAGTTTCTCTCGGATCTCTTGAACCTTCCACTTCCCACTCTTCCTATTATATGTTTATTTGGCGTCTTAGATGAAGCTACATATCCTCATTATGTCTGTGTGAAGCCATCGCTCTGAGATGGATGGCTGATAGATGTCCTTCTTTATCTCAATGGAAAGCCCTCGTGAATACAATCATCCTGTATGAAAACATTGTATATAAGCACATAGGTTGCTCTGGAGGATATGGGGATCGTGGTGCTCTTCTCCTCATACTTAGGACTCTGCTTAATCATTGCTTTAGCCTCTAATATTCAAAAACTACACATGTATAATTATGTACATTGATATCGGTGTTTACCTGTACGTCTGCTGTGGGATTTCTGCCCAATTTCTTTGAATACTGCTTTGTTTATTGCATCTGTTGGGGAGGGGGACGTCTCCCGCGATGCTAGGGAGGCCCGTCCCCGCCTGTCACTGGCTGATTCCCCCAACACCAGATATTTTCATAGTGTATACTCAGTGGTACTCCGCAGATAACTGCCAGGAGTCGTGTTCCCACCCCAAATCCAATAAGGATCAAAACTCCCGTTTTCCAGGTTAATGCAGATAGGAATTTTAATGTTTGTGCGGCTGTACAACATGTGACGTTTCGGCCTAACTGGCCTTTTTCAAACTTGTGCCGCTGTCATGGAGGAAGATGTGTGATCCGTGCCCCAGCACCGTGGTGCAGTGTGCCACCGGCACATTAAAATTCCTATCTGCATTAACCTGGAAAACGGGAGTTTTGATCATTACCGGATATTTTCATCTGTGTACAGGGAGAAGTGGCGGTGCGGGGTAAGTATATTCCCTCTTAGGGGCCCGGCCCATGGGGGTGGAGGGGGGGAGGGCTGTTTGTGATATTGGATAACCCCTTTAATGCTGTGCTGCACTTCCAATAAAGAATGACACCAACTAACTTGTTTTTCTTGTTTCTTATCCCACTTTTAGTGCAGAACGCTTTATGGCTTCTGCGAGAAAGCGGTAACAGATATAGAAAAGATACTAACGTCTACAAGACTGTAGAAATGCCGCTTGTCTGCCTGTCCCTGTCACAGCACAGAACTCTTATCTATGAATACACTTCATAGCATCCTATGTAGCTCCCGGACTATCCAAAAGGTTTTGATTTCTTTGGTATTGTGTACACCAATTTTTTATTTTTTTATTAGGAAAACCAGTTCTTGATGGATCTCTTGTATCTGTAATTATTTGTTTGATTTTTGTTCAAATATTACATGTATATAATAAAAGAAAATGACTTTAAACAGAATTGTATAGGCATCCTTTTGCACCAAAGTAAGCATTTCTATTTGTCATCTTTCAAAAAAGGATCCTGACTGAAATTAAAGGGATTTTCTGAGATTTTAACCCAGGTCCCAGGTGTTGGACCCTCATTGATCAGGTACTGATGACCTATCTGTGGTCTGTTAAAAAAAAATCTTGGCAAGCCCCTTTAATAATCAGACAACTTAACAATTAAGAGTTTTTCCAGGATTACTTTGGTTTTTAGCAGATATGCTCATGTAGTTGCTTACCTCATGTACATCTTCCTTTTTTCAATTTGGACTCTCCCGACCCCTTTTTACTCAAGTATGCATCCTGCACCAAAGTTATCTGTGGCCCTCCCGACTGTATAGAATGGGAAGGTTATCACACACCAGATGCCATAGATGCTCTAGGGAGGATGCAAAGTTTCGGACTCTGTTAAAGTGTTTAACCACTACAGGACCGCCTAACGCACGGATGCGTCCGGCAGGCGGTCCTGTAGCTCTGACTGGGCGCGTCATCTCGTGAGACGTGAGATTTCCTGTGAACGCGCGCGCCTCACCGGTTCTCCTGCAGCCTGCCAGTGATGATTAATCGCTGGCAGGCTGTAGATGCGAAATAAATCACATCAAACATGCATATCAGACGCTGTTTTGTTAACAGCGTCTGATATACCTGCTACCTGGTCCTCTGGTGGTCCCATTTGCTGGGATCGACTACCAGAGGACCAGGTAGCTATGTAAAGTTGCATCAAACACTACACAAAGTCCCCCCCACCCACCACGGGACATATATACACCCCTTGTTAACCCACTAGATCATCCCCATCTAGATTCCCTGATCACCCCCCTGTCACTGATCACCCTCCCTGTCATTGATCACACCCCTTGTAGGGCTCCATTCAGACGTCCATATGTGTTTTGCGGATCCGTGGATCCACAGAACCGTGGATCTGATCCACAGATCCGCACATTGCCACAACTATATAGATAATGCCTTTTCTTGTCCGCAATTGCGGACAAGAATAGGACTTGTTCTATATTTTTGCGGAACGGAAGTGCAGACTCGGAAGCGCGGATCCGTAATTCCGGATCCGAGCGGGACAAAGTCTGTCCCCATAGAAATGAATGGGTCCACAATTCCGTTCCGCAAACAGAATTGCGGACGTGTGAATGGGGCATAAGGGTCAGTTAGTTAGCTACTTGTTAGGTAGCTAGCGCCCAGCCCACCGCACCGCAGTCACTGATTTTGGCAGAGACTTTTTCATCCACGATGATCGATGTGAATGAAAAAATCTGTGCCAGTCATTATTTATTTTTTATTTTTTTTTCAGCCCAGAGGCTGAACGGAAAAAAAGTCTCATTACCCATATGCTCAATATAAGGAGAATCGCAGAAACTCCTAATGCTGGCCATACGTGTAATGATTGCGGAGACCCTCAAATGCCAGTCTTCTTTCCAAAATGGGGTCACATATGGGGTATTTATACTGCCCTGGCATTTTAGGGGTCCTAAAGCGTGAGAATCCAAATGTGTAAAAATGCCCTGTGAAATCCTAAAGGTACTCATTGGTTTTAGGGCCCCTTTGCGCATCTTGGCTGCAAAAAAGTGTCACTCATGTGGTATCGCCGTACTCAGGAGAAGTAGGGCAATGTGTTTTGGGGTGTATTTTTATATTTCTCACACAAAGTATGGGTATATATCACTGTAAACAACAACTTTAAAAAAAAAAAAATGTATACAAAATTGTCAATTTACAGAGATATTTCTCTCACCCAGCATGGGTATATATAAAAATACACCCCAAAACACATTGCCCTACTTCTCCTGAGTACGGCGATACCACATGTGTGACTTTTTTTTACAGCCTGGGTGCGCAAAGGGGCCCAAATTCCAACGAGTAGCTTTAGGTTTTACATGGCTGCTCACAATTTAGCCCCGCCCAAACAGTAAATGCCAGAACAGTAAACACACCCCACAAATGACCCCATTTCGGAAAGTAGACACCCCAAGGTATTCACTGAGGGGCATAGTGAGTCCGTGGGAGATTTTATTATTTTTTGCCAGAAGTTAGCAGAAATGGAAACTTTATTATTATTTTTTTGTAAATTCTTTATTTATTTAAGTTTTCACATAAACATTATAACAAAATATGTCAGCTGACAGAAAAGTCGGAAAATCCGACACACAATGAGCGATCAAATGTCCTAAATTGAGGCATAACATTGAGTTGTGAACAAAAGAGGTCAGCTATGAGAATCAAAGATTTGCTCAACAAAGATGGGGGGAAGGGCGGAAACAAGAAATAGGAAGGTAAGTAGGGGAGGGGAGGGGGTTGACAAGCCCCTCTCTCACGTCGTGGATAGTAGTACACGGCATTCAGCTGAATCGTGAAATTCAATCCAGTGGCACCAGGTTTTAATGAATTGCTTCTCAGTGTGTTTTATTGAGGAGATAAGATCTTCCATTCTCAAGGTCTCCTGTATTTTGTTGATCCACATAGGTACAGTGGGAGCAGAAGATTGTCTCCACAGACACGGGATACAGGCTCTCGCTGCATTGACCATATGTCTAACCACAGACTTTTTATACGTAGATAAGGGGATCTCGCACTGGTGGAGTAGGAACAAAGCAGGCGATTTGGGCAGGGTATACGAAGTGAATTTGGAGGTGATGTTCCAGACGGCATCCCAGAAATTCGAGAGGACTGGACATTCCCAAAAAAATATGGAGGATAGTGCCCCTTGCTTGAGTACATCTCCAGCACAGAGGGGAGACTGAAGGAAAGATACTATTTAGTCTGGTGGGGACCCTGTACCAACGGGACAGGAGTTTGAACCCAGCCTCTTGGACATTACTGGCTATAGAAGTTTTGTGTACACAGGTATACAGTCTCAGCCTCTGTTCTGGTGAAAAAGTGGTATTCAGATCAGCCTCCCATTGGGAGATATATGTGGGCGTAGGTTGGTTTGGCGGAGAAATTAACAAGGAATACATCCTGGAGAGGGTATGACTGGTGTCTCCTATGTGGTCACAGATGAGTTCAAAGCCCGTTCTATCGCGGTCAAACGTCGAAACTGGGGGCAAAGAGGTCAGGAAATGGGTGAGCTGACGAGATTGCCAGGGGTTCAGGGACGGAGTCCCCGCCATATCCGTGAGCTGACGGGGGGTGAGCCAAGTATTCGCTGCAGTCAAGTGAAGTGCCCTAAAGTAGTCACGACAGAGTAGTTCCCGGAATGGGCCACGTTCTACCCCAGGTGGAAATCGAGGGTTACCCAAAATAGGGAACATTGGCGTAGGGGAGGGTGAAATACCAGGACGTTCCCGCACAGACGCGAAGGCTGTCAAGGTGGGGCCTATGGTCGGATGTGTACGCGCCACCAGAGGTGTATGAGTATCTAGCCAGGTAGTAGTAGCCAATGGAGTAGGGAGGAAAGACTGCTCAATTGTAACCCATTGCTTGTATGTCGCGTTACGACACCAGTCTATAATTCTGGACAGGTTAGAGGCTCTGTGGTAGGAAATAAAATCGGGTAATCCCAAACCCCCTTCAAGTTTAGGACGGAATAGAAGTGACCTAGCAATTCTAGAGGGTTTACCCGCCCAAATGAAGTGTGTTAGCATTTTCAGGAGACTATGGAAAAACAATCTAGGGATGTGAATTGGCATGGCTTGAAAGTGATATAGGATCCTCGGAAGGATGTTCATCTTGAATATGGAGACCCTACCAAACCAAGAAAACGTGTGACCGTGCCAACGGTCCAGGTCCGCTTTTATGAGTCGGAGAAGTGGCGGGTAGTTAGCCTGATATAGATCTGAGAGGGTGGAGGTTAGATGTATCCCGAGGTATTTCGCCCATTTAAACGGAAAGTTAACGGATAGGGATGTTACCAGATCCGCAGGGAGGGAAACATTAAGGGCTTCTGATTTCTGATAATTGATTTTGAAATTTGAGAGGGCTGAATATGTTTTGAGTTCCCGTAGCAGGTTCGGTAGAGTAATCCGCGGGTTGGTTAAAAAAAAGAGTAGATCATCCGCGTAAGCGGCAACTTTATGTGAAGAACCCTGGATCTGTAGACCCGAGATATCTCGGTTCGCCCTAATACGGCACAAGAGAGGCTCCAGACAGAGTACGAAAATCAGAGGGGAGAGGGGACAGCCCTGTCTCGTGCCATTACGAATCGCGAAGGGAGAAGAAAACTGACCGTTTACTTTGACCATCGGATTGGAATAGAGATTGCCTATTCTAGCCATCATCTTTTCCCCCAATCCAATATATTGTAGGGTCTCCAACATGAAATTCCAGTTAACCCTATCGAACGCTTTTTCAGCGTCGGTAGAGAGTAATAAGGTTGGAGTCTTAGAGGAGACGGCTTTATAGATCATATTAATCGCTCTAGTGGTATTATCTCGGGCTTCCCTGAGGGGTAAAAAGCCGGTTTGGTCTAGATTGATCAATTTCTGGAGGTGAGGCAAGAGGCGTGTGGCCATGATTTTAGAAAACAGTTTCAGATCAACATTGATCAGGGAGATGGGACAAAAGCTCTGACACAAAGTCAGATCTTTCCCTTCTTTAGGAACTACAGTGATGTGCGCTCGGAGAGTATCAGCGGGTAAAGTACGGGCCCTATCAAATGAGTGGAAGGCAGATAAAAAATGAGAGGAAAGGATGTCTCCAAACCGCTTGTAATATGACGGCGGGAGTCCATCTGGCCCCGGGGCCTTCCCGGTCTGGGAATCTTTAATAGCTGCCTGCAACTCAGTCGGAGATATGGGGGCTTCCAACGAAGAGATCGCCTCCGCAGGAAGGGTAGGTAGACCCGATGATTCAAGGTAGGCTGTCATGGGGAGTAATGACGCATGAGAGGAAGCTGGGCTGTGAGATTCTAAATTATAAAGGGAACGATAATATGTTTGGAAGGTGTCTGCTATGTCTCGTGGGAGGGAACGTTTAACACCAGAGGGATCATATACATGGGGCACATAAGAGCTTAACCTAACTTTGCGTAATGCACGAGCCAGAGTTCTGCCCGGTTTGTTACCGTGTTCGTAGTAGTGTCTACGACATTTAACCAGGGTCGCCTTCGCTTTGGAGATGCATAATGAGCGGACCTGGTCACGAAGCTGCGTGAGTTGAGCACCCACTTGAGCATCCAATGTCCGCTTATGCTGCTGCTCCAACACATGAATGCGCGATAGCAAAAAATTAATACGAGCCGCCCTTTCTTTTTTCTGTCTAGAGCCAATTTTAATGAACGTACCTCTAATGAAGCACTTATGGGCTTCCCAAATAGTAAGGGGATCACTCTCTTGTGGCGTATTATATGTGAAATAATCAGTCAGGTCTCTCCGTATCTCAGATGTAGCCTGTATATCCTTCAGGAATGACTCATTCAACTGCCAGTGCCAGGCTCTGGCCTGGAAGGATGGGAAGCTGAGTGACAAGGATATCATGGCGTGGTCGGAGAAAGTTAAGGAGTCTATCTCTGCCCCAGTGAGGATGTCTAATCTAGCGTGTTTGATCAGGAAGTAATCTAGTCTAGAGTAAGGGTCATGAGGGTGAGAATAAAATGTATAGTCTCGAGAGGATGGGTGTAAGATACGCCAGGTATCAGCCAGTTGATGTGAATAAAGAAGATCTTTCAATTTAGAGAGCGCGGAGTGAGGTAGCGAGACCCGACCCTTAGAGGAGTCTGCTCGGGGGTCCAGAACTAGATTGAGATCCCCTCCCAGTATTAGGATGCCTTCAGAAAAATCCTCCAGAGCTCTAAGAGCTTTTGTTAAGAAGCTCACTTGGCCTACATTTGGGGCATAGATAGTGGCCATCGTGACCAATGTTCCTGCTAATTTACCCTTAACAAATAAATACCTGCCAGCTCCATCAGTGCTTGACTCCACAAAATCCCAAGAGATCGCTCCAGAGATGAGTAACGATACCCCTTTTACCTTGGCATCTGGAGAAGTACTGTGATAGACATAGGGGAAATGATGGTCAGAGAGTTTCGGGATAGACGAGGAACGGAAGTGTGTTTCTTGAATGAAAGCCACCTGAGCTCTCTTTTTCCAGAGGAGACGCAAGAGGGAAGACCTTTTCTCCGAAATGGTTGAGACCCTGCACATTGAGGGAGACCAATAAAACATTAGACATGGTATATAGCTAGGAGTTAAGAGTCTAGTTCCTCAAAATACGACGTGAAAGAGAGGTGCACTGAGGACCAGGGGGAGAGGAGAAAGGGGGGAATACACAGAGAAGCAGAGACGAGAAAAAAGGTAGGAAGGTGAGGTAGGAAGAGTAAAGGATGAAACAAGAAAGAGAAAAAACCTCTGCAGACTTAAATGTAACTGTGGGTAGTCCGCCCTTAGGAAAAAACCCAAAGGAGGAAGTCACAGTACCCTAGCGGGGGTAGTAGAACGAATGGCGTCCCGAAGGAAGCTACAATGCTACAGTACTACAATGAGAACATACTAAACGGGAGGAATTCCATTGACCCAAGAAGGAACAGATGAACTTCAGAACGGGAGACCGTTTTCAGAGGATGTCACAGATTAGGACCATACAGAAAAGACAAGGAGGTAGAGGTCACCATCATAGCAGGAGGGGAGAGGGTAACACGTAGCAAATGAAACAGGAATCTAGGGACAGAGGAGAGGAGTAGAAACCCGGACATAGGGCAAAAGCATGAGAAGTGAATACAATAACAAGGACCCCGATAGGAGCCTAGGACTGGATTCTGACTAGTCGATTAGGATCCTAGATCAACGTGGAGATGGCGGGAGCCTCCTTTGAGGTAAGTAGTGTGGTCTCGAAGGACAGTTCTGCGGGAGACTGGAACGACCAGGCAAGGGACGTCTCGGGAACGATGAAGCAGGTCGTTTGGCAAACTCTGGGCGAGTTGAGGGGTCCTGCAGGAACGGACGGACAGTCCAGTCCGGAACTGGGAACGGTGGGATGTCGAGAAACTTGAACAATTCCGGAAGATCAGCAGGAGATCGAATCAACACAGACTGACCAGTACCGTAGCGGACAATGATGTGGAACGGGTGGCCCCAGCGATAGGTCGCACCCGCCTCTCTGATCGCATCCAAGAGTGGTCTAACCGTTCTCCGCATGGACAAAGTGAGGCGAGAGACATCAGGCAGGACAGAAATTGGAATACCCTCATAAAAAAGTTCTTTCTTCTCCCAGGCCTTGCGAAGAATACGTTCTTTCACCACGTAGAAGTGGACTCGGCAAATTACATCTCGTGGTCTATCTAGACCGCCAACTTTGGGACCAGCGGTCCTGTTGACCCTATCCAGTTCAATTTCAGATGAAGGCGGATTGCCTAGGATGGCGTTAAAGATGCTGGTGACGGTAGAGTGTAGTTGTTCACCCGGTACGCCTTCCGGGATATTACGGATTTTCAGATTATTCCGGCGACCCCTGTTCTCTATATCGTCAAGGTGCAAAGAAAAGTCCTTCAATTGAGAGGTATGGGAGGCCAGAGTAGAAGATAAGGAGTTGACCTTTACAACTGTGTCAGTATATCGGTGTTCCAGTGATGATAAACGGACATCTAGCTGTTGAACATCCTCCCGCACAGATTGGAGGGCTTGGGCTTGCGTGGATTCAATTCGGGCCACCTGGGCCTCTAGGTCAGATCTGGTGGGCAAAGCCCTCACCATCTCCCAAAGGTCAGTTATGGTACGGTCTAGAGTGGGTGGGCGTAACGGGAGGTCCCTCTGCGTATCGGGTTGCTGTGTGGTGAAGATTGCTGGTATACCCTGACTAAGGGTCTGGGAATCCGGTACATGTGGGTGAGGGACTAATGTGGAGGGATCCGGAACGGAGTGAGGTTTCTCCCCTGCTGAGTCCCTGAAAGTAGCCCCGTTTGAGGTGGCAATGTCTCTCCCAGCGTCAGGATAGTGTTCAACCGCCATGCGGTCTGCCATGTGGGACGGCGAGGAGTGGGAGCCAGCGCCATCTTGGCGGACGGGCTCTGTCTGCGCCCTTAGTGTGGTGTCATGGTCACCGGCAGGGGCTTGTAGCCCACGATGGTTCATGGAGGTCCAGCGTGCAGGCTCCTCACCTGTGAAAGATGGGCCCTCATGTGGCGCGGCAGCAGCTGCTGGGGCCGGAGAGAAGGGTAGGGCCGCAGGGATGAGACGGCAGCTTCCATGCCTGGAGTGTCTGGGCTTGTCTGCGGCCCGGAGCGGAGATAGCGCCCGATGGACTGGGCAGGAGGGACCGCAGACTGGCTCCTTGATCTTCTCCCTTTAGACATGGCCCGGATAGGAGGGTAAGTGGAGCGGTCACCTCCTTTAGATGAGCTGGGTCACGGAGCTCCCTGTGCGTGCGTCTTCACTCCGCCATGTCGAAGCCACGCCCCCAACTTTATTTTTATTTTTTTTCCCTCAGTGTCATTTTCTGCTAACTTGTGAAAAAAATAAATAAATGAAATGATACATGAACTCACCATGCCCCTCCGCGAATACTTTGGGGTGTCTTCTTTCTAAAATGGTGTCATTTGGGGGGTATTTATACTTTCCTGGCATTCTAGCACCTGAAGAAACATGACAGGTGCTCAGAAAGTCAGAGCTGCTTCAAAATGCCGAAATTCACTTTTTTGCACCATAGTTTGTAAACGCTATAACTTTTACCCAAACCAATAAATATACACTTATTGGACTATTTTTTTTATCAGACATGTAGAACAATAAATTTTGCAAAGAAATTATATAGAAATGTAGTTTAAAAAAAAAAAAAATTACAACAGAAAGTGAAAAATGTCATTTCTTTGCAAAAATGGCGTTAAATTTTTATTAATAGCAAAAAAAGTAAAAATGTCTACAGCAATGAAATACCACCAAATGAAAGCTCTATTAGTGAGAAGAAAAGGAGGTAAAATTCATTTGGGTGGTAAGTTGCATGACGGAGCAATAAACGGTGAAAGTAGTGTAGTGCGGAATTGTAAAAAGTGGCCTGGTCATTAAGGGTGTTTAAGCTAGGGGGGCTGAAGTGGTTAAGAAATGCCTCCCTGCCTCTGCAATGGGATTCAAATGATCTCCGATTCAGAATCTTCTGATGATAACGAGCAGGGGGAGGTCCTGGACGATTCAAGTTCTTCCTCGGATGAAGAATCTTCCGGTAGACCCTTATTTTCTTCAGAAGATATGGATTCCTTACTTGAAGCAATAAGAGCCACTATGAAAATAGATGAGGCTAGGGAGCAGAAGTCTATTCGAGACCTTGTTTGGGGACTTGGAACAGAAGCGGTCTAGAGTCTTCCCATTAAATGAAAATATTAAATATCTAATTCAAGAAGAGTGGAAGAAACCTTATAACATTTTTTTTTTTTTTTATCCCTATAAGTGTTCAGAGGAAGTGTCCTTTTGATGAGGGTGAATCCTCCACTTGGGATAGGCCACTGAAATCAGATGCCCCTGTAGCCAAAAAAAAAAAAAAGGACCTACCTTTTGAAGACCTTGGTACATTGAAGGATCCAATGGATAGAAGGGCCGAGGTCTATCTTAAGAAAGTATTGGAGGCCTCTACGCAGGCCTTTAAGCCCAACATAGCGACTACCTCTACAACCAGATCCTTAAAATTATGGTTGCAGGAGTTGGAGTCTCATATTCAAAACAAGACCTCCAGAGATCAGCTTCTTGCGCTTTTCCCAACAATTTTCAAGACAGTAGATTTCATCTCTGATGCCTCAGCAGATGCAATAAGATTGAATGCTAGATCAGCAGTTTTGTCAAACTCTGCTAGAAGGGCTGTTTGGCTTAGGGATTGATCTGGGGATACAGGTTCCAAAAATAAGCTATGTTCTATCACTTGTCTGGGGGATTTTCTTTTTCGGTCAGTGCTTGATGACCTGTTAGAAAAAACCTCTGATAGCAAGAAAGGTTTTCCTGTTTCTAAATCCCCAAGAAAGCAGTTTTTTCATTGGAACAGGAGGGTTTTCAATAGATCTGACAGAAAACAAAATAACTGGAGGCAGGCTAGAGGTAAAAAAGACAAACGTTTTCCTTTTTTTTTTTTTTTTTTTTTTTTTTTATTGACAAAGATATGTTATATTGTAACGTATAGCTCTTGGCTTTTTGCATTGTCAACTTTTTTTCGGCAAGATATTTGAAATATGATTATCTCCAACAACCCCCCTTCCCCACTCACTCCGGCATGTAACTCCACTCCTACTCCCTTTATCGTGATACTGCTATTAGACAACCAAACACTCCATAGTTTCTCACATTTTTGTGGGCATCCTCTTTTAAGGAATATAGCTTTTTCACAGACCAACATATTAACTTTAACCTTAAATTCATCCAATGTTGGAGGACTTCCCTGTATCCAGTGTAGGGCTATCAGTTTTCGGGCTACGTATACCCGTCTACCCACCGCGACTTTTCTGTAATGATCTGTCCCCACCTTAGAGACATATCCTTACAGACATATTTTGGGATCCCGATCTACCCTCACTGACATTTTATCATGTATTATCTCCAATATACCTTTCCAATATCCGTCTAAGCTCTGACATTGCCACAGCATGTGGAACAGATCAGCTGGCTCAAAAGAGCACCTTGGGCCTTGTGCGTCTGTTGTGCTTCAGAAATATTGATGTTTTGTACACTCTATGAAACACCACCAAAAGGAAAGAAATACCCCCAAACAGGCCGGACCGCTAAAGATAAAATGGTAATTTATTAAAGCACACATAGATTAAAAACCACTACAATGCATGGACACCATCCCCCTAGTGGGTTAAATAATGTGCAAAATGCAGCCAATACCACCGCCTGACAATAAGTAACAATCGGTGTTAAAAAACTTCCAAATACAAGAGGACATAAAATATTATACTTATCAAGAAGAAAGAGGTGGCACAAGGCAAATAAAGACCCACAAGGGGGGGAACCCTTACGCGTATCGCTAGACCGTGTGCTAGCTTTCTCAGAGGTCCATGTATGTATGCATTTCAGCTTTACAGCAATTTATATATAATCAGATTAGTCATTAATTCGATATAGCTGTCGGGTACTCAATATAATGTGATTCAGGAGGGGGGGGAGGGATGATAAACAGTTGAGCTAGTTTCCCTTGTTCACTCAATGAGGTCAGCAGGATCGCCTCTAAGATGTCTTCCCATTGATCTTGTGACAGCCCTCCAAGATCTCGCTCCCATTTTTTCATTCTAGTTAGGGTCCATTCACACGTCCGTGTGTGTTTTGCGGATCCGCAAAACACGGAAACCGGCAATGTGCGTTCCGCATTTTGCGGACCGCACATCGCCGGCACTCTCAGAAAATGCCTTTTCTTGTCCGCAATTGCGGACAAGAATAGGACATGTTCTATTTTTTTCGGGAACGCGATTGCGGACCCGGAAGTGCGGAACGGAATTGCGGACGTGTGAATGGACCCTTAATGGGTGAGAATCCAGGAACCTATCCAGTAATAAAATGTACAGCATAGATATCAGACCTCTCCTTCCACCTCCTGTGAGAGTTAGTTTTTGGGCTGTTTCTAATTTAATGATGCTAGTACCTTTTTTTTTTTGAAAGTAGTTTTATACGCGTGTCGCAATTGAAGATATTGATAAAAGCTAGTGCGAGGAATCCGGAATCTCTCCTGTATATCCGTAAAGGACCTAAACACTCCATTGTTTCAAAGATCTCCTATTCTAAGGATCCCTTTGTTTTTCCATTCTTGAAGACCAGACAGAGAGAGGAACTCGGAGAGTATGGGATTGTTCCATATGGGAGATATTTCACTAACGTCTTTAACCCCTCTCAGCTGCTTGACCTTATCCCAAAGTTTTTTCATCTGTTCAATTAAAGGCAACTTTTCCTCCAAGATATGAATTCCCGTACCTTCCAAAATACACACTAAGTCGCTCTTGCCTATTGTATGACGTAGTCTGACTAGTCATATCTTTAAGTGTACACTCCATCCACCCCTTAAGATGCTGGCTCTGCTCTGCTAAATAATAAATCCACGAATTTTGGACCACCAATCCCCCTGCCGTTTTAGCATATTGCAAAGTCTCCAGTTTAATCCTGGGCTGACCACCTCTCCATATTAAGTCCCTAAATATTTTGCATTGATTTTATAAAAAACGATCCAGTGGCAACTAGACCGGGGCATTATGGAGTATGTGTATATATAACAGTTGTGGCATCATTATCAGCTTTTAGGAGGTTTACTCTGCCCACAATTGCGAGAAATAGTTTGGACCATGCTTTAACCTTCAATCTAAATCTCGCCAATAGCGGGGACAGGTTGAGCTCTTCAAAATCCATAATCCTGGGCGAAATCTGGATACCTAAATATTTAATATTTTCCACGCATGGAATATTATTAGCAAGTTCTCCACTTAGACCACTTCAGCATGTGCCGACATTCATCAATATGCCAATTGCTGTCTTCTTGCCACACATCTATTCGCCTCTCCTATATTGGTCAAGACCAGATAGGCAAAGATAGTGAAGCACTGCAATGAGTTTTAATCCCAAACCAGCTTTTATTATACTCACAAACTTGAAAGGAATACAAGCATATCAGACCATTTGACCGGTTTTCCCGTCAATCACCCGACCCGGGTTTCACCTTCGCTTCGTCAGGGGTGCATATCCCGCCCCTCAAGGGCGTATTTTTTATATACAGAATCGGCTTCTCCTTCCGCCTACCTAACATCCTTTTAATTTGCTTCTGCATTACAATAAATATTTAAAACCTTAAAATTACATACTGTAATTAAAATGATAAACCTACAAAAAATACATCATTTATACATCTAAAAAATACTTTCAAACAAAATCTCCTCTTAAAAATAACATTTCTTTCCATTACATGATCACATGTCCAAGTGTGGCCAATTGGAGATCACTATCAGAATCCATTCAATAATCCCTGCTGCCCCTCCCTGTTCACACCATCCAATCTATACCGACTAGAAGGGTTGGATTTTTTTTATATATAATTCCCATTCTTTACTGCTCTTCCAGAAAACATTGTAATTTGATACACCGAAATATACAAACTAGCTCCTTCTCAGCGAACGACCACGTTTCATTTTATACCAAACGGTTTCATATCAAATTCCACATTTAACCCTAAAGGTTGCAGGGTGCCCGATTTGTAGATCCACTCTACCTCGCAGTGGTTGATTTTAGCGATTGGATCCTCCCCCCGCCATTTATTAGTCATTCGCTCGACTACAACAAACTTTAACCCAGATGGGTTTTTATTATGTGTTTAATTTTTTATTTTTAAATGTGCCGAAACGCTATGTGTTTCTAGCCCTTTTTTTATATTTCTAACATGCTCCTGTATGCGAGTCTTTAATTTTCTGAGGGTTCGTCCTACATACTGGAGTCCATATGGGCATTCCAGCATGTAGACGACCCCCACAGTTTCGCAAGATAGTTCACCTTCAATTCTAAATGTACCGCTATTGCTTCTGTATACTGCTTCAGCTATATTGCATATTCTGTCTTTTTTCTGACGTATTTTGCATGGCATGCAAAAGCCGCACCATGTAAACAAATGTTGTTTGCCGCCTTCTTTCTTTGAAGGCAAACTGTGTGTATACAAGATGATCTTTCAAGTTGGGTGTCTTTCTTTCTATAAAATCTGGATGGACAGCGTTCACTTCCCGCAGCACAGGATCATTTTTTTTCGACCAATTTTTCTTTATAGCATTTCTAATTGAGCCCACATTAACAATTAAATTGGGTAATAAAGGAAAATTTATAATTTTTCTTTTACTTTGCTTTTTACCCTCTCTAATATTTTCTTCCTCTTCAGCCCATTTCTTTCCTACATTTCTCTAGATTTTTCTTTCTATATCCTTTTTCCAAAAACGCTTCTGTATCATATCACTCTGTTCCCTATAGGTTTCTGTCTCCAATTTACAATTTTGGTAAATTCTTTTGAACTGTCCCTTTGGGATATTGTTAATCCACGGACCACTGGTAGTGTCAATATAGGCATGTACATCAGTGGGTTTGAAATATGTTTTGATCTTTTAATACGTTGTCCTCCACAAATACAGTGAGATCCGAAAAATGTATGCTTACTGGACTTTTGGTGCTGGTAAAGTTTTTAGGTTCCAGCAATTAATGCTAATATTTTTCAAAAAGTCCTCCAGCCCCAATAGTTCTCCTTCCCAAATTAACAAACAATCATCAATAAATCGTTTCTATAAACACAGTTTACCCTTATCTTGTCTCACAGTAAATATGGTGTCAATATATTCGCTTTCCCGGACGTTGAGGAAAGAGTTTACATCAGAGAAGACATATGTGCTGCTGTATTGTCCTGTATTTTTTGTACTAATATATGTAATGTCCATCCGTATATTTCTTTCATGGTAGGGTTGGGGGGGGGAATTCCGGCCACACTGTGCGTGTCCTGAATTCTAGGGCCTCCCATCCATCTCCTAGATTATCTGTACTCAGATAGTTATCACTGTGATTTATCTGTGGCGTTACATAGGACTGCAGTTGACGACTACTAAATTATATAATTTAATAGGGTTGATTCTGGTGACAGAAATCTTTTAAGCCCATATTTATGGCATTTCCGCACCCAGCAGAACCCGCCTATCAATTCAAGTAGTGTAGTGTGAGTCTCAGATTGCACTAGCTGGGCACAACATATTGGGCACTGAAATGCCATATTTGCAGAAAGCATGGAATTTTCACTTTGCACAAGCTGCTGCTGCACATTAAAGGCTATGTACACCTTTGGAGACATTTTTTGTTTATGATTGCATTTTACTCATTTTTGGCTAAAAATCATATTTTTAATTGTCCTTTATTAAAAATATTAATCCATTCTATCACAAAGGTTTAACTGTTTTTCTAAGAACGTATAGGTTTCACACGAACGTATAGGTTCCGTTTCCGTATTGTGAACCGCATATGCAGATCCGCAATAAGCAGACACCGTTCCATGTGCATTCCGCATCACGGATGCGGACCCATTCACTTCAATGGGTCCGCAAATCAGGAGATGCGGAATGGAAGCACTACAGGGTGCTTCTTTGGGGTTCCGTTCTGTACTTCCGTAGCGCAAAAAAATAGAACATGTCCTATCTTTTTGCGGAATGGAGGGATGCGGACCCATTTAAGTTGAATGTGTCTGGATCCGTCCCAGAGGCCTCACGAACGTTCTCCGTGCAATGGGGACCGCAAATTGCACGGAACGGAACACATACGTGTGAATTAGGGCTGCACGATATGTGAATTTTGTGCGATTGCGATTAGGGCCCTAAAAATTGCGATAACGATATGCGATGCGATATTTTAAGGAAATTGTGCTAGAGGTCTATCTGCTTGGATTTTCGAAGTAAAAGCGCACACAGATGACTGATAATGTAAAATGAAGTTATGCTGAACTCAAGAACTGAAATGCGCAGTGTTTTTCAAAACAAAATACATATTTGCATTACTGCAAAAGTAGAAAATACAAAACTTGCCATTTTCCTAATATCCCTGCACAGAACAGATAAATAAAATAGAATAGAAGAACATGTGTTCATTAAAATAGCGACTTTCCACCAGCCCCTCCTCCCTCTGTAACTGGTGCATCGCTGGCCGCGCTGTGCAGCATAGCGGCCGGAGATACAGTGTCAGTGTTACGAAGAAAGTCAACCATCGCTTTATAATATGGGGGAAAAAGTGTGTCTTATAAAGCAAAATGTACTGTAATATAATTGCAGCATTTTTGGGTCAGCAAATTGCGATTGCGATATGGCGATTAATTGCGATTGCTTTCGCGATATATTGTGCAGGCCTAGTGTGAATGAGCCCTTACTCTTACTTTAACTTTGTGCTGGTCATCCAATAAACCTGATCTCTAAACTACGGAGAGGTGAGAAACACATGTTTAAGCCACATTCTTGTCAGTAAGATGAGGATTGAGCTTTAATGAGGGTTTATAAAGTCAGAGATGAAGAGCCCGTCAGCTCCCTGACTAACGGAAAAGAGAGAAAATCCACAGGCAGCTGCTAGAGCATGTCAGCTCTGCACACAAAAAACGATTCCATATTGTTAATAAAGACCAATTGAAAAAATTATTTTTAGCTCGAAAATAGTACAATGCAATAATAAAAAAATTGCCCCCAAAGGAGAACATAGCCTTTAATTTCTGCAAAATACCCATAGCATCAAATACTCTGTCCACCCCTTAATACTTTGATGGGCGAAGTTTGAAACAAAAATGATTCATTCAAAGATGATGGCCACATGTAAGGTGTTTAAAAAAAAAAAACCAGGAAACACAATATAATAAGAGGGCTTGCTCTACACACTGACATACGCTGGGCATGATACATTGGGCATTGAGATGGCATATCTGTGGAAAAATTGCGTTTTTCATTTTGCACCATCTGCTGTGAATTGATTTTTGCAAAACACCTGTGGGCTCAAAATGCTCACTACACCCCTTGATAAATTCTGTGAGGGGTGTGGTTTCTAAAATGGGGTCATTTCTTTTTTTTTCACCTCAGAGCCTCTGCAGGTGTTGTCTGGTGCTACATAAATCACCAAACTAGGCCTCAAATGCCAAATAGTGCTCTTTCTCTTCTAAACCATGCAGTGTGCCCATATAGCAGTTCAACAACTTCATATGGGGTGCTGCTGTATTCAGTAGAAAATGGGTAACATATTGTGGGGAACTTTTTTTTTCCTGTTACCTCTTGTGAAAATGAAATGTATGGGACTAAATAAATATTTTATTGGAAAAACGTTCTCATTTTCACAGACAATAGGGTCACTTTTTGAGGATTTCCACTGAATAGAGACCTCTGGGTCTCTTCAAATGAGACATGGTGTTTGAATAACAATCCAGCAAAATCCTCTCTCCAAAAACCATATGGCACTCCTTTCCTTCTGAACCCTGCTGTGCACCCATACGGCATTTTATAAGCACATAAGGGGAATTTCTGTCACAGCGAGGCCCCTGCACTGATTGGGCGTGCACAGCTTCTGTGTCTGCCCGATCAGCATGATGTACTATTACGTCAATTTGTGGGAGCTCACTTTCAGCTGTGACGTAATGGTATGTCACATGTCGGGAAGGCGTTAACCATGTAAATTTATATCTGCGGTCAGGACTTTAAACAGCACCCGGGACTAATGTATTTGATCGCCGATAACGTTCATGGCACACATTTAAGCTTTCAGATGCCATGGTCACATGTGACTATGGCATCTGTGCAGTTAAAGACCCAGAGTGCGCGTTTCCAGCCATGTTCCGGCTCCCTCCGGCGGGGATCAGGGGAGCCAGATGTAGTGTGCGGCAGGGCTCCATAGGAACACAGTGTAATTCTAATAGACACTAATGCTAATGCATTGGATTCTATTACCCTGGGTTCAGACCTGAGCGTTCTTGAAACGCGCGTATTTCAACGCGTTTTTGCAAATAGGAAATGCGCGTTCTTGTGATTGACTACTATAGTGTCAATCACAAAACGCGCGACAAACGCTACAAAAAAAGCTCAAGTACTTGTTTATGCGTCGGGCGTTTTACAGCGGGTTCAAACGCGCTGTAAAACGCTCAAGTGAGAACCAGGGCTATAGGAAAGCATTGGTTTTCATGTGTTGAGCGTTTTACAGCGCGTTTGAACGCGCTGTAAAACGCTCAGGTGTGAACTTAGGGTTAGAGAATCAATCTGATGATTGCTTGCTAAAGTTCCCTAGGAAAACTATTAAAAAATGTAAAAAAAAGTTAAAAATATTGAAATCAAAATCACCCCACTTTCCATAAAATAAAAATACATAAATTATTAAAAATTTACATCATGGGCGTCCTCGCATGCGAAAACGCCTGTACTATTAAAAGAAATAAAAATACTTATCTCAGACGGGAAACAACTAAATGGAAAAAAAAAGTCAAAATGGCTGATTTGCCATTTTTTGGCATAAGTGGAATAAGTGATCAAAAAGTCTTACACACCTCAGAATGGCATCAATGAAAAGTAAAGATCGTCCCGCAAAAAATTAATCCTCACACAGCTCAGTACACACAAAAATAAAAAAGTAATGGGGGTCAAAATATAGCAATACAAAGGAAAAATTACAAGGTTTTTAAACGTCCGCAATGTTCGTCCGCACCCATTACGCAAATCTGCGGAACGGGTGCGGACCCATTCATTTTGAATGGGGACGTGATGGATGCGGAGAGCACACACTGCGCTCGCCGCATCCGCATTTGCGGAGCACGCTGCGGATCTTCCGGCCGGTGGCTCTGCAATAATATAGAGCATGACCTATTCTTGCCCGCAATTGCGGACAAGTATAGGTATCTCTATAGGGCTGGTGGCAAGGTGTGTTGCGGATCCGCAACACACTACGGACGTGTGAATTAGGCCTTAGCCTACATGTACACGACAGTTGTTTTTCTCGGCTTCCGTTTCAGTTTTTTTTTGCGGATAGGACAGGAACTCATTCATTTCAATAGGTCTGCAAATAAAAAGCTGACAGTTCTTCCGTTTGTGTTCCGAGTCTGTTGTCTGTGTATCCCTTCAGCAAAAAAAGTAGTGCATGTCCTACTTTTTTCTCATTTGTGGACGAGGATAGGCATTTATTACAAGGGATCTGTGAAAACAAAGGAATCCTTCCAAAAAAACTGATGGACCATCTTTTTTTTTTTTTTGCGGATTCCGATTTGCGGACAGCAAAAAACTGTTGTGTGCATGTAGCCTTAGCCCTCGCCTAACTACCTCTGTCAACAATTTTGAGAGGTGAAAACTGATGGCAGACTCTTTTGATGTTCCTCTGCATTGAGGCCTCACATATACAAGAGGTATATCCACCCAGCTGTTCAGCAGGTGGTAAGAAACGGCTACATAGCGACACCTGGATTGCGGAGTAGCGATGATCCCATAGAAATGAATGGGATCGACGCGGTAGTGGGATCACCTCTACTCAGCCATCCTGGCTGCGACAGATGTCACGTGACCAGTGTCGCCGTGTAGCCCTTGCCTAACTCCTGTGCACGAAGCACACTCCAGCATTACAAGCTCCAAACGAAAAGTTGTCCAGCACATGGATTAAAACAATTCCATCTTTATTAATAATGTTAACAATTCCAGTGGCTTATCCCGTATTACAGCCCACGTGGCCCAAAATGACACATTGTTCATCTATATGTAGTGTGGTGGAAGCTTAAAGGGAGTCTGTCATCTAGTCTCTAGATTTAGACTGCTCATATCACTTCGTAGCACAGTTGCCCAATATAAAAATAGCACCTCTCTTATGTCTGGCTTCGAGATCTTGTGCGAGTGCCAGGCCTGCGCATGCGCACTGTTAAGATCTGTGCCTCTGCCCATAGTGGGCAGAGCAGTGCGCATGCTCGGAACCAGCGGTGACCAGCGCTCACACGAGATCTGTAAGCCAGAGGAGGATGAGGGCGGGCTAGAGGACTCCAAGGGGAGCGGTTATGCCTGCACATGAGAGAGGGGTCTGGGTACTTGTATGTATCTTTATAAAGTTTTTTTTTTTTCAGCTTGCGGACGTGGGACAGACATCAGAGAGGTACTATTTTTATGTTGGGCAACTGTGCTATAACATAAGAGCGGTCTAAAACACTCAAAGTAGATGACAGGTTCCCTTTAATTCTATTTAGATCACTGGTATCAGGTTTGCACTTTCCAGCCACCACACCTAATAATGCAAAAACAACAATTACAAAAATAAATGCAAAGAATTTAAAATACAGAAATGAATACTGAACATTAAATATATATACAGCGATATGCAAAATACATTACTCAGTAATTACACACATTGTCATATATGACTTAAGGTTGGGACCCTAGTCACATTGGTAATAAGATATACTGTAGCTTCACATTTCAACTCCAATCCCAGGGTAACTGTGAGTCTCTACACAGAGGCACCAGGTTAGGACACTATTCACGATTCCACATTTCAGATCTCCTCAAACAGGAACCAGTTGTAAATATCACCACATACTGTAGAAGCATTGGGTTAAGACCTTGTTTACATTAGTCATAAAACATGGTTTCACGTTTCAAATTGAATCTGATGCTACTTTCACACTCGTGTTTGGTGCTGATCCATTATGGATCTGCACAAGCGCATCCGTTCAGGTAATACAACCGCATGCATCTGTTCAGAACGGATCCGTTTGTATTTAACATAGGATCCGTCTTGAACACCACTGGAAGTCAGTGGGGGACAGATCCGTTTTCTATTGTCAGAGAAAACGGATCCGTCCCCATTGACTTACATTGTGTGCCACCACGTTTGGCTCAGTTTCGTCAGGCGGAATGGAGGCGGAACGGAGCCAAACTGATGCATTCTGAGCGGATCCTTATCCATTCAGAATGCATTAAGGGCAAAACTGATCCATTTTGGACCGCTTGTGAGAGCCCTGAACGGATCTCACAAACGGACACCAAAACGCCAGTGTCAAAGTAGCCAAAAAGGCAGGGGTGTTGCTAGGGTCTCAAAGGATCCGGGGCCCAAGCCCCAATGAATAAGTCCCAGTTCTCTAAGGCTACTTTCACACTAGCGTTAGCCTTCTCTGGCAGGTTGTTCCGGCGAGGGAACAGCCTGCCGGATCCGTGCTACCGCTAGTGCACCGTGCAACCGGAGGTCCGGCCGCAGCACGGCAAGCATGCTGTCGTTTTTTTCAGCCCACCTCTCAGTATGTTTGCCGTACTGCGGCCGGATCGGACTTCCGGCGGCACGGAGCACCAGCGGTAGCACGGATCCGGCAGGCTGTTCCCCCGCTGGAACAGCCTGCCGAAGAAAGCTACTGCTAGTGTGAAAGTAGCAGAAGTCGACCCTCTCCGCGCACACTGCATTTTAGTGTACTCGCTATACAGCAGCACGTACCTCTGTCTCCTCTAATGTAGATCTTCTCTGTCAAAATCTTTATTTGGTCCGTACAACTTCTTTCAGCTGTGCCCCCTCCTGTTATAATGCTCTCCCCTGCAGTTCCTCATGTAGTTATATTCCTCCTCTTAGTGTCCTCACAATGTATAATAACTCAACCCCTCCACCATACAGTCCCATGTAAATAACACTATTTCCCTCCCTCAGCCATAGAGTCCCATGTAAGTAACATCACACCATCTCTCCAGCCCTCTCCAATATACTGTCCCATGTAAATACAGGGAGTGCAGAATTATTAGGCAAGTTGTATTTTCCATACGCCTCCCCAACGGCACTGAGCTGGAGGTTACCCCGCCTCCCAGGGACAGGAAACAACGTGGAGAACCAACCTTTAAAAGCCTCCTCCCCTTTACCTTCTCCAGTTGTTTCCTGTCCCTCGGGATGATGTGGAGAACGGAGCGGGGGATCTCTCCTGCTCAGAAGACCGACATTGGAAGCGCAGCCCCATCGGGTCCCCTGGATGGAGAGGGCTGCAGCAAGGCTCTGGGTCGTGGGGCAAAGATAGAGGCCCTTCCAGGGCCTAGGCATAAGTCCTGATGTGTTCCCAGGCAGCCCCGGGCTTCCAGCTCCCATCGGAGCAGGAGGGAGGCATGCGGCGTCGGCGAGACTTCCGGGGCCGAAGTCTCGCGAGAGGGTGGCGTAGGTGCGCTCGCAAGAGCGCGACGGAACGCGCGGCACCACGTGACCCGGAAGTGGGGGTTAAAGAGACCGACATCGGCCGGGACGCTAGCAGACATACTCAGGCGTCCTGTGCTGCGGTGGAGCAAGATGTCGAACCCTCCAAAAGAGTCAGCCGAGCCTCCCAGGCCCCTCAGCCCGGTAAGCCTCCTCCTGGAGCATCTCTGTGTGTTTTTTCTTTACCCCTCACTATCAGTTCTGCTGTGCACGGGGCTCCCTTTTTAGGGTGAAGGTTCCCCCCTTCTTTCTTGATTTTCTTTCATTTGCTTCCTGGTGAAGCCCTTCCTTGTTTCCGTTTTAGGGAAGGTCTGGAAAATCGGGGGAATCTACATCAAAAAAGAGATGCGGTGTCTGCAAAAAACAGCTAGCGGGTGACCATAAGAAACCGCTATGTACAAAATGTATTGAAAAATTACTGGCGGAAGAAACTCCATCCCTAGTAGAAAATTTGAGATCCATCATTAGAGAAGAAGTAAGCTCTGCGGTGGACTCCAAAATTGCTTCTCTGCCTCTGGCCCCCTCCACTTCGAAAATAGAATCAGAGACCCCCAGGCTCTAGAACTAATTTCGGATGAGGGCGAATTATCCTCTGACGCTGAGTTCTTCCTCTTCAGATGACAATGCGGGCAGACCCCTATGCTCTATTGAAGAGACTGACTCCCTCCTAAAAATAATTAGGGCAGCCATGAACATTGAACAGGCCAGAGAACCTCAATCCGTCCAAGACCAGATGTTTAAGGGGCTAGCGGATAAAAAAGGAGAGTTTTTCCAGTACATGAAAATATAAAAAATTGATTGAAAATGAATGGAAGGATCCAGAAAAGAGGGCAGGTGTTTCCAGGGTTTTCAAAAGAAAATATCCCTTTTATGATGCTGACTCCGCCCACTGGGATAAAACTCCCCGGGTTGATGCACCCGTAGCCAGAATTTCTAAGAAATCCTCTCTTCCTTTTGAGGACATTGGGCTGTTAAGGGACCCCATGGACAAAAAATGCGAGTCCATTTTAAAAAAATCCTGGGACACCTGTGCCTCTATGCTAAGACCTAGTATAGCAGCTACCTGTACGGCCAGAACCCTGGCCCTCTGGATCTCGCAGTTGGAAGAGCACTTGTCTTCTGACACCCCATACGAAAACATACTGGCTTCCCTTCCGGTTCTTAAACAGGTGACGAATTTTCTTTCAGACGCCTCAGCTGATCTGGTTAAACTCTCCGCAAGATCGGCGGCCCTGTCCAATGCTGCCAGAAGAACAATCTGGCTTAGGTCATGGTCAGGAGACAATACTTCCAAGAATAAACTTTGCGGTATCCCTTGTGAAGGGGATAGATTATTTGGCTCAGTTTTAGACGATATACTGGACAAAGCTTCAGATCGGAAGAAAGGATTCCCATCTGAACAAAAGCCTTTTCAGAACCGTCGTTCCTTTCGCCCCCAAAAGAAAAGCAGAATGGACTATAAAAGGAAAGAGGGTTCAAGCTCCTGGCAGTCCTCCAAAGGCAGAGGAAGAGGCTTCCTGTTCAACCCGGACAAGTCCTCCAAACAGCCTGCCCAATGACGCCAGGTATCCGGTAGGGGGAAGAATTCAGAGGTTCTTTCCAGCCTGGGAAAAACTCACCTCCTCTCCCTGGGTCCTAGACCTAGTAAAATCAGGGTACAGAATAGAATTCTCCTCTCCTCCTCCAAAAAGATTCGTAATAAACAGAAAATTGTTAGGTCCAGATCAGAGCCTATTAGAAACCCAGGTCCAGATCCTCCTGCAGAAAGGGGCAGTTGTTCCGGTACCTCCGGATCAAGAAAAGGAAGGCTTCTATTCGCCAGTCTTCCTTGTCAAAAAGCCGAACGGATCTCACAGGGCGATTATAAATCTAAAGGATCTAAACAGACATCTTACTTACAAAAAGTTCAAGATGGAAACAATCAATTCAACCATAAATCTACTGTTCCAGAATTGTTTCATGGCCTCCCTGGACCTAGCGGATGCCTATTACCACGTCCCAATTTATCCAAGCTGTAAGGGGGGAATATTAATTACCAATATTAAGCGAATATCAGTAATTAATATTCATAAATAGACGTAAACCGTCTATAGATAGTCACGCCTATTTATGTCCTTAACAGCACACTTCTATTGCCTAGCACGTCACCAAGTCGCTTACACTTACTATCTGCATGCGCCTAACTGCCTAGCTAACGCTAATACAAAACACGCTACACAGTAGGTACAAATATAATATTTATTTACACCTACAAGACGCAACGCATACAATACAGTACATACACAGCACTTCAAATACAGTACTAACTACACTACACAATCCCAAATTCCACCCACAACACTAGCTAATACAAGTTACACATACACACTTAATACATTATATCAGTAACCCACCCGCCTAGTTACTCTCACTAGGGGAACCGCCGTATAGCAGAAGAGGGGTTACGGCTGCAGGGTGCAGCGAGGAGGTTACAGCTACAGGGGTTCAGGGTAGCAGGGGTCAGAAGTTTGCTCTGCTTAGTAGTGGCAGAGCAGGGGTTAAATACAGCAGGGCTACTGGGCACTGCAAGGGTCCTGGGCTGGGGTACTACTGGGAGCAGTTAAGGGGTTCTTAAGGGGTACACAGCAGCAGGAGTTGATGCTGCTGGGCAGGGAAGGGGTACATGGGAATGTAGGGATCTGGGAAATCAGGGCAGGGGTTGGGGTACTCAGCCATCTTCGGGTCCCATCTGTGTGTGTCCTTCCCAGTCAGCAGCCGAGTTCAGAAGAGACTACTACGTAGTGCCATGCCCTAATATCAGTGAAGTCCACTGTACCTTGTGAGCCCTCCCCCCAAGTAGTTTGGAGATAGGGGGGGAGGAAACAGGTTTAGCATGTAAGCCATGTGCTGATCAAAAGGTGCCATAAAGTCTGCAATCTCCTGTCCTGGACCCACATCCTATTTAGCATCTCTATGCTAACTACCCCCCAGGGACAGCTGGGCGATTTAACAGATAACAATGCCAGCCATGGCCTACAGGCTAAACATGGGCCTGTATCAAGTTGATACGAGTTGATATTCTATAAGGGGACACATTCTATAAGGGGATACATATATATATATATATATATATATATATATATTTGTGGTCATGGCTACGGCCAACGATGCTTGATGAACCCTAGGGAGATAAACATCAAGAACAACCTAACCCGGCTAGCCGTGTGCTAGCTAAACCTAACTTAATGGCTTGAATTGTGCCCTTAGCCATAGCCGTGGGTAGGCCTAAAAGGGGGCATACCCTGTGGAAATGAAAAGAGAAGGGAGGGTGGGGCACCTGAAGAACACACGCCCAGGAGTGAGGCAGTGGCTTGTTTAAGAAGAGCCTCCGCCCCTCCCACAAATGCAGGCTGACCAGTCAGCCTTAATACTTGTGGTCATGGCTACGGCCAACGATGCTTGATGAACCCTAGGAGATAAACATCAAGAACAACCTAACCCGGCTAGCCGTGTAGCTAGCTAAACCTAACTTAATGGCTTGAATTGTGCCCTTAGCCATAGCCGTGGGTAGGCCTAAAAGGGGCAAAAGCCAAGCCAAGTAGGTTATAAAGAAACAATGAAAGTGCAAACAAATCCGTGACCAACTGTAAGGCATCGGCAATCTTGACCGCACATTCAGGAAGTATGCGGCAAAACCATAAGAAGACGTACATCACAGCTTGCAAATGACGAAACCGTAGACATGATGCTCGATGTTGCAGATAGTGCCCCAAGCGGAATGAAGGAATGGGAATGCGCTGTGGAAAGGAGCATGAGATATTAACTGAACCTGGTGACCTGTGGTTCTAGTACTGACAATTGCCCTGGCCTCCGGAGATTGTGGAACCGAAAGAGAAACCTGCCTGCCTAGACTATGCAAGAAGTGAGGGGCAAAAGAAACCATGAAAGTAGGAAGGGAATCTTTGAATAGTTCCCCAGACATCAACTATCTGCTTGCCATGGCCCCTGCATTCTTCTGTGAACCCCTGAGGATGGTTTAATCCTGAACCAGGAAAACCGACCTGGTATCTGAGTCTACCATTAACCTACGTGGCCCGAATACCGTGGCAGGCGAATATGGTTGAAAAAGTGACCTGACCGACATGGCAGGTGACCCTAAAGATTTGAGCTCCAGTAATTGAAGTGTGATCCTGGAGCATGGCAGACACTGGACATTAATAAGGTGTAACACCTAAAGAACGTAAGGAGCAGGAAACTTAGTTGAGTAACAAGTGAACCTGACTGAACCCCGCAGATGACAGACTTTAGTTTAAAACATGGGCCGTATGCAGGTGATCAGGGAAGCAGATATGAATGTGAGACATTTGGGCCCAATCAGCCTGGAACCATGGATGGACAACCAACCAGGCAGGACTGAAAACAGGTAATCGGACCCCGCAGCCATGGGGTCGAAGCAGTCGTCAGACCCCGAAGCCATAGGGCCGTAGCAGTCGTCAGACCCCGAAGCCATAGGGCCGAAGCAGTCGTCAGACCCCGAGCCATAGGGCCGAAGCAGTCATCAGACCCCGGCCATGGGGCCGAAGCAGTCATCAGACCCCGGCCATAGGGCCGAAGCAGTCGCCGGACCCCTGAGCCATAGGGCCGTAGCAGTCGTCAGACCCCGAAGCCATAGGGCCGAAGCAGTCGTCAGACCCCGAGCCATAGGGCCGAGCAGTCGTCGGACCCTCGAGCCATAGGGCCGGAGCAGTCGCCAGACCCCCGAGCCATAGGGCCGAAGCAGTCGCCGGACCCCGGGCCATAGGGCCGAGCAGTCGCCGGACCCTCAGGCCATAGGGCCGAAGCAGTCGCCGGACCCCGAGCCATAGGGCCGAAGCAGTCATCAGACCCCGGCCATGGGGCCGTAGCAGTCGCCAGACCCCGGGCCATAGGGCCGAAGCAGTTGTCGGACCCCGAAGCCATAGGGCCGTAGCAGTCGCCAGACCCCGAGCCATAGGGCCGTAGCAGTAGTCGGACCCCGGCCATAGGGCCGAGCAGTCGTCGGACCCCGGGCCATAGGGCCGTAGCAGTCGTCGGACCCCGGCCATAGGGCCGAAGCAGTCATCAGACCCTCGGGCCATGGGGCCGTAGCAGCCGCCAGACCCCGAGCCATAGGGCCGAAGCAGTTGTCGGACCCCGAGCCATAGGGCCGTAGCAGTCATCAGACCCCCGGCCATAGGGCCGAAGCAGTAGTCGGACCCCGGCCATAGGGCCGTAGCAGCCGCCGGACCCCGAGCCATAGGGCCGAAGAAGCCATCAGACCCCGGCCATGGGGCCGTAGCAGTCGCCAGACCCCGGGCCATAGGGCCGAAGCAGTTGTCGGACCCCGGCCATAGGGCCGTAGCAGTCGCCAGACCCTGCCATAGGGCCGGCAGTAGTCGGACCCCGAGCCATAGGGCCGTAGCAGCCGCCGGACTCCGAAGCCATGTGGCCGAAGCAGCCGCCGGACCCTGAAGCCATGGGGCCGAAGCAGTCGTCGGACCCCGGCCATAGGGCCGAAGCAGTCGCCGGACCCCCGGCCATAGGGCCGAGGCAGTCGCCGGACCCCGAAGCCATAGGGCCGAAGCAGTCGCCGACCCCGGGCCATAGGGCCGAAGCAGTCGCCAGACCCCTGAAGCCATAGGGCCGAAGCAGTCGTCGGACCCCTGGCCATGGGGCCGAAGCAGTCGCCAGACCCTGAAGCCATAGGGCCGAGCAGTCGTCAGACCCCTGAAGCCATAGGGCCGAAGCAGTCGTCGGACCTCGAAGCCATGGGGCCGAAGCAGTCGCCGGACCCTCGAAGTCATAGGGAAGGTACAGTACCTTCCCAACAAACAAAAGAACAACTTGTAAAACATGGTAGGCCCACTGGCCTCCGCTGAGAAGCTGTTTTGTTGAACTAGGCAGGAGACCAATCTGAGTGAATGCAAACCAGGAGTATAGGAGACCAATCTGAGTGAACACGAATCAGGATTTAAAAGAAAAAAATTTTTTTTTTTTTCACACCACCGAGGAAAACGTACGCCTGAAAAGAAAGCAGCCATGTTTACCGGGAGAGTACTAAGCAGTGGGTGCGGAGTGCCCCATTAAGACTACTGAGTGTAGCAAGTAACATGAGGATGCAGTTTTGAGTGGGAGGTTCAATCAATATATTTCCTGCCTCAAGGACGTGTCAGATCTCCTGTGATCACACGTAAAATACGATAGCTGCTGCAGCACAGAGTATTTCAGGAGAACAGACTGACCATTACATTATAATAGTGACATCACCAGCCCAGAAACACAGAGGATTTCTGATGACCTTGTGTTAGGTTACATACATAGAGAACTACAAAGTCAGGTACCCCAAGCAGCACAGAGGATTTCAGGAGAGCAGTGCGCTGATCCTGTGGAGATCACAGGATGAGAGTTACATAGTGGAAGGAGCAGGGTCCCAGCAGCACAGAGGATTTCAGGAGAGGAGTGTGCTGATCCTGTGGAGTTCACAGGGTGAGAGTTACATAGTGGAGAGAGCAGGGTCCCAGCAGCACAGAGGATTTCAGGAGAGGAGTGTGCTGATCCTGTGGCGGTCACGGGTGAGAGTTACATAGTGGAAGGAGCAGGGTCCCAGCAGCACAGAGGATTTCAGGAGGGAGTGTGCTGGTCCTGTGGAGGTCACAGGATGAGAGTTACATAGTGGAAGGAGCAGGGTCCCAGCAGCACAGAGGATTTCAGGAGGGAGTGTGCTGATCCTGTGGAGGTCACAGGATGAGAGTTATACTGGAAGGAGCAGGGGAAAGCAGCTCTGGCGAGTGGGGTATAAAACCTGTTGTAGCAGTAGAAGTGTTAACACAACTCTGGGTATAGGCAGAGCAAACGATTGGTATAACGGCAGCTCTGGTTGTGAATGGGGCGTGACACATGCTGTGAAAGTGACATGAACGCAGCTCTAGAAATGGGCCTGGAAAGAACCGTAGTAACAATGGACGTGTGAACGCAGCTCTGGGTGTGAGTAGAGCAAACATGATATGCCAATAGACGATGGACGCAGCCCTGGTCGTGAATTTGACTGCGTAAGTGTGAAGGCTCCTTTGTGAGTGAGCCGAGAACGAAAATAGGTATAACAGCAGCTCTAAATGTGAGTGGAGCATGAACATGATGTGACAGCGAACGTGAATGCACCTCTGAAAACAAGCCTCGAATGACCTGTTGTAACAGCAGACATGTGAACGCAGCTCTGACTGTGAGCAGAGCAACATGGTATACTAGCCGACGCATAAACGCAGCTCTAACCACACACAACAACATGATGCAACAGCCAAGTGTGAACAGCCAACGGGTGAATGCAACTCGAATGTGATTGAAGTATGAAGCATGATGAAAATAGCAGACATGTGGACACAGCTCCAGTGAGCAGAGAGTAAAACATGTGTAAAGCAAAATGTAAAGGCCGCCTAGAACGAGCAGCGTGAAAGTGATGGACAATAAAAGACGTGCGGATACATCTGAGGGTGTGAGGCGATAAAGCGAGGTGCAAGCAGGTATAAGACAGAAGTAGAGCCGAACGTGGAACTGCCGCTCAGAATAAGAGCAGAGCATAAAGTGCATCAGGGTTTTAGTACATAAAGCCGGGAAAAACATGAAGTCTAAAGATGGTGGTGGCTGGGAGAGGGGAGTCACATGGCGAGGAACAGCTACAGCAACAGGTCAAACAACCGCTGAGTCTGATGTTCAATCATGACGCCACATGCAGCCCGGGTGACTGTTCCTAACTGCGTATAAGCTGAAGTAATTTTCCATGCGACAAACAAGCGACGTAAATTTGCAAGATATACCGGAACTAATTCTTATTATCAAACAAACGAGGTTGAAAAAGAAATAGAAATTTTTTAGCCCCAACAAAACAAACCTGAGGCAGAAGATTCTGAGGCGAAGCCTCCCGTTCGCTAGGAAAGTCGGGTTCTGACCGGCCAGGAGGGATGGCCACGGCCCAACTTACTTACGTATTACCCCGCGTGCATTGCTACGATAGCAGAGAAAACAAAACCTCCGTTCTGGCTCCATGCTGCAAAGAAAGAGATCCTGCCACCAGAGAAGCTAGTTCACTAATGACACCCAGCAGCACCTGTGCACCTGAAGAACACACGCCCAGGAGTGAGGCAGTGGCTTGTTTAAGAAGAGCCTCCGCCCCTCCCACAAATGCAGGCTGACCAGTCAGCCTTAATACATATATTTCAACCCTTCCTCAACAATCCCCCTGTTGTCGGAAATTACGACAATATTCTAGGGGGGAAGGGTTGAGACATATTTGCCCCCCTCAACCCCATTCTTAGTGATAGTTCAGGAAGAACTGGAGTATACACTGATCTTTAGGTACCTAGACATCACCCATCCCGACCTTTCACCGACCTGCTTTTCACCGTAACCCAAACTCCTCTATCCACAGGATTGGCTGTCATCAACTTAACTGGCCTTTGTTTCGGATAACCGCCTTCCGGTGTGGGCCACTCCGATGAGTTTGGAGTGACCACACCCTTACCGTCTCTCGGTACTACTGCCGATCTTCAGGTATCCACCCCAAGGTCTGAACATCTTCTGCTTTGAACGTATCGGTGTCAGCCGCTCCTACTGTCTTACTTGGTGCGTGCTGCATGGAGGAGGTCCAATAAACCGGAACGCCTACTCTCCTGACCAGCTTGACCTATTGACTTCCGGAGCGGCTTGACTCTTGCAGTCTTTCCCAACTGCACCGACTTTCTTGAAACAAGAATATCGTGACCAGGAGCGGGTTCACCCTCACAATCAATTTTCCAGCGGCGACAACCTCCCCATGGACAGATAAGTAGGTCTTTAAAAGGCAGGTCAGATTTTCCATTAAGTGAGGCGATGTCAAGCTACCTAAATACTAACCGCGGTAAATACCTCCGCCACACTAACCATCCAGCCCTACCCTTACGAACTTCACTGTTACAGGGTTTGAGGTGGCAAATGGCGAACAAAAGGGACCTGTCCCTAACGTGCCCTACTCTAATCCCCATTCACACATATAACACATTTCACCTTCCCTCCCGTCAAATAAATTTAGTGGGTACCCATAGAGACTCCTGCAACCTGGCAGATCTCTCTACACCTCCAAAGACAGGTAGGTCACAGACCCACGTGTCGATGGGAAACGACTATAGGATGCAAATGTGTGTACAGCCTCATTGTAACTCACCGCGGTACGTTGGGCGAGTTTCCTGAGTATAGGCTGTCACACATTTGCACCTAGAGTGTCCATGGGTACACAGTTGGCAAACATATAAATCACAAAGTTAACACATTTGGGGGTCACAGAACCAAATCGGAGTCGAGTCCTTGACCCCTGACTTCATCACTATAGGACTTAGACTGGCCTGATTGTAGTTACTTGGCCAGTCCTTTCGTCCGTTTGTCGACGCCAGTTCATTGTCAGTTCAAGGTAGGACCACCCGGGTGACAGGGGTGGATGGGCAGGTTGAAAAGCAAAGTCCCTTTTGGAAGGTGTCCAACACAGTCAGGACACAGCGGAGACTTTTTCCATGGATTTGGAGACTCTGCTTCTCTCTGCTCACAGTGGTATCTGGTCGGATATCCACCTTCTTAGCTGGGAGTAGTTTGGGCTCTTTTCTCCTGCTCCATTGTATCCATACCTAGTATGAAAGAAAATACCAAAATGCTCCTGGGGGATATCTCCCTCACGGTGCAATTAGTTGTCAAATCCCAGCACCAATACCTTTGACCCATGAGTAGAGAAAGGTATTGGGCTGCCCTTCATCTCACAGGACCCCTCGTTATCCTAACCCTGGTGTATGAACACCCTACCTTCAGAGGATCGCGTCCTCTGCTTCACATCCCTCTGCACCAACAGATAAGGATGGCTACCTTAATAGGTTAGGATATCTGAGGGGAGCTGTGGATGAAGCACCATCTTGCAATTGATGGCACTGTATCCTTGTCCACCCATGTGTACCAAAGCTGATTTCCCCTGTCATCCTGTCTTGTGGAGGCCAGCAGAAACCATGGCATAAGTCCTGCCCTGGCTCTTCAGGACTCCACAACACAAACACACAGGCCACACTCTGCTGTCAATCACTCTGCGTCCAATCCCAATCAGAGCTGCGTTACCTGATCGGACTAGAATTTAGTGCGCAGCGCAACATCACATCAATGTTGCCTGTCCGCCCTAGTCCCCAGTATAACACAGAACTGCTGAGAAACCTTGAGCACAACTGCGTCACCTGTATCGATCAGAGACCCTGGCTTGCACATCGTGACATCCCACTAAACCGTGTTCCAATGTCACCTGTTCCTGCCAGCCAACACTTTCTCGATCCACAGTATAACACAGTTCTACTCAAAGGGGACACAAGAATAAATCAAAGACAGCAGCGACTGGACTCACAGCAGGGAATGTAAACCACAAAAATCAGCAGGGTGAGACACATGCGTACACAAGGACCACTGCCATCCACATGAAAGAAAACATATACACAGACAACAAAAACACACAACACGGACATACACGGGGAACAAACGATGTAACGAATAGTACAGGGGTGTCAAATGTTGCCTAGCATAGCTTGACCATTCTGTCCTCTCAGCACTTGGTGAGGCATGTGTCGCTGAGAGGCGACTCCTTTATGGCCAAACTGACTAGACCCCACTGCACGATTTGTTACCTGGATCCCATCACTGGACACATTGCAATTACTTGCACAAGGGCAATTCCTTGCAATGTGTCCTTTGTTCCCACACCTGAAGCACCTGATTGGGCTTTCTGTCCTGTGTGCTTTGTTCTTACTTGTTTTGCAGTGCTTCGCTATATGACCTAAGCCACCACATGCAAAACATTTGATGTTTGCCCTGCATGGCCTAGGTCCGTCCACACTGCAACCGTGGTCCCTTTTCCTGTACTGTTCCATTCTCAGGGACGCACTCTTCACAACAGTTCTTTTTCCCAAAGTCAAGGAAAAATCTCTGTTAGTCTGTACAGGCTCGGATTTTGGGAGATTTGGCCTGACCAATCTCCCCCCTTTTTGCCCTGCACAGGGCAAAATTTTGTAAGAATCTGGCCCTGACTTTAAGGAAAAAGAAAGGGCTGGCACCATTTTGGCAAAATTGGTGATGACTTGTTGCATGCCAGACATTAGCTGGGAGCTTACAGCAACCTGAGCCTTTAATTTGGCTAGCGTCATGTCAGTAGAGGCAGTCCGCTCCTTGAAGGCCTTGATCTCAGCATAAGACTGAATCAACTGAGCCTCTATTTCCTCCTTCTGCCTCTGCAACTCTACTAACCGTGACTCTATCCTAGCCACCTGTGCATCTCGGTCAACAGTAGACTGTATATTCTCTGCCAGCCTTGCCCGCAATGCCGAAACCTGGTCCGAACTACTGGCACAGCATTGGCAGTGAATATTCGGAGGAATTGTCTCCGTTGACTGAGACACCAGCGCAATTTCCTTTGGCTTGCAGATGCTAGCCTCAAACGTATGAACCAGTTTGGCTAGCATCTGAAGTCGCTTTGTGGATTTATTTAAAACCATCCGTTTGTTAACACAGAGCTTGTCATAGCTACAAGCCTGTGCTAACAAATCGGACCACAGCATTTCTGCTGACTTGTGAGTGGTGGGGAGGATGGGATTAAAAGTGCTGTTCCTAGCTAAGTGTTGGAGTGTGGAGAAGTTCATACTCACACTTTTCTGAGCCTCCATCTTCTTCGCGGTGCTGTACCCTTCCGTCCCTTACGGCTGCTTGAAAGAAGTCCTTTCTTCCGGATCGCTTCTTCCCGCCCAGCCGGACCTGTACACACCTCCTACGCAGATGGACCTCTTTTCCGTGACGTATCCTTTTTCCACTCCAAACGACGGTGACCGTGTAAAGGAATAGAACAAATATTAACACTCAGATAGATTATAGATTCTCTGCAAAAAATTTTGGTTAATTCTTGGTATTTATGGGAAGGATCGTTTCTCCTGTCCGAAATTATCAGGTCTTAGACGTTCAGACTCACCGCTGACCACGTCTCTCCTGCCTGATAATTTACAGTTCTAGCGACCCTTAGCCACAACACCAAAAATCAACGCAAAATCCACGCAGTGGGCCTAGCTCGCCAATGTAAAGGGGGAATATTAATTATTAATATTCATGCAAATATCAATAATTAATATTCATAAATAGGCGGAACCATCTACAGATAACTCCACCTATTTATACCTTAACAATACACTTCTATTGCCTAGCACGTCACCAAGTCGCTTACACTTACTATCTGCATGCGCCTAACTGCCTAGCTAACGCTAATACAAAACACGCTACACAGTAGGTACAAATATAATATTTATTTACACCTACAAGACGCAACGCATACAATACAGTACATACACAGCACTTCAAATACAGTACTAACTACACTACACAATCCCAAATTCCACCCACAACACTAGCTAATACAAGTTACACATACACACTTAATACATTATATCAGTAACCCACCCGCCTAGTTACTCGCACTAGGGGAACCGCCGTATAGCAGAAGAGGGGTTACGGCTGCAGGGTGCAGCGAGGAGGTTACAGCTACAGGGGTTCAGGGTAGCAGGGGTCAGAAGTTTGCTCTGCTTAGTAGTGGCAGAGCAGGGGTTAAATACAGCAGGGCTACTGGGCACTGCAAGGGTCCTGGGCTGGGGTACTACTGGGAGCAGTTAAGGGGTTCTTAAGGGGTACACAGCAGCAGGAGTTGATGCTGCTGGGCAGGGAAGGGGTACATGGGAATGTAGGGATCTGGGAAATCAGGGCAGGGGTTGGGGTACTCAGCCATCTTCGGGTCCCATCTGTGTGTGTCCTTCCCAGTCAGCAGCCGAGTTCAGAAGAGACTACTACGTAGTGCCATGCCCTAATATCAGTGAAGTCCACTGTACCTTGTGAGCCCTCCCCCCAAGTAGTTTGGAGATAGGGGGGGAGGAAACAGGTTTAGCATGTAAGCCATGTGCTGATCAAAAGGTGCCATAAAGTCTGCAATCTCCTGTCCTGGACCCACATCCTATTTAGCATCTCTATGCTAACTACCCCCCAGGGACAGTTGGGCGATTTAACAGATAACAATGCCAGCCATGGCCTACAGGCTAAACATGGGCCTGTATCAAGTTGATACGAGTTGATATTCTATAAGGGGACACATTCTATAAGGGGATACATATATATGTATATATATATATATATATATATATATTTCAACCCTTCCTCAACACAAGCCATCAGAAGTACCTGCGTTTTGCTCTGTATTTTCAGCATCGTCTTCTCCACCTGCAGTTCCAAGTCCTTCCATTTGGTTTAGCCTCAGCTCCTCGGGTATTCACGAAAGTAATGGCAGAAGTATCGGAATACCTACATCGACAGGAGGTAGTCTTTATTCCATACCTGGACGACTTCCTGCTGGTGGCACCTTCCCCGGAGAATCTTCAAGAAAATCTCTCCCTGGTAATGGACACTCTATCCTCCCTAGGGTGGAAATTAAACTTAGAGAAATCAAATCTCATTCCATCCCAAGAAAAAATATTTCTGGGCGTACTTCTGAATTCAAAACAAATGTCCTCCTTCCTGCCGGTCCCCAAGATCCAGAACTTGATCAGCAGAATACTTCTTTTCAGCCGGTTGCAGAAGGTATCTTTCAGGCAGATTATGGTTATTCTGGGGTTAATGACCTCCACCATTCCGGCGGTAAGGTGGGCACAGTTTCACAGCCGTCCACTTCAAAAATTTCTTCTATCTTCTTGGGACAAGAATCCCTTATCCCTAGACAGAAAAGTGTCCCTGCCCTCCCAGGTAAAGAGGTCCCTAAAGTGGTGGCAAAAAGAGAGCATTTGAGCCAGGGGTTCTATGGAGACCTTCGGAGATGATAGTAATCACGACCGACGCAAGTGGAGCAGGATGGGGGCCCACTGCGGGGTCAGATTGTTCAGGGGCTTGGAATCCAAATCAACTTCACAAATCCTCGAATATGAAAGAGCTTCAGGCTGTTCTTCTGGCCCTAAAATCCTTCCAGTCCCTTGTACTCAACAAAAACGTAAAGATCCTCTCAGACAACACCACGACGGTTGCCTACATAAACAAGCAAGGGGGAACAAGAAGCAAGATACTAAATCTGATAGCAGATCACCTCTTTTCCTGGGCACAGAAGCGGATAATATCCATCTCAGCAGTTCATATGAAGGGGAAGGACAACACTATAGCGGACTATCTCAGCAGAAGTCAATTGAAGTCAGGGGAATGGTCCCTAAACCAGAGGGTCTTCCTAGAGTTAACCAAAAGATGGGGGTCTCCGATCCTGGATCTATTTGCTTCAAGAGCGAACGCTCAGACTAGTCAATTTTTCTCCCTCTCCTTTCGAGACAACCCATTGAGAGTAGACGCCTTTTCGGGACCTTGGCCGAGAGGACTTCTGTACGCCTTCCCGCCAATCCCTCTAATTCCCAGGTCTCTGGCAAAGACGGTGGAGGACAAGTGCGATGTCATCTTCATAGCACCCTTCTGGCCAAAACGAACTTGGTTCCCGTACCTTCTGAAACTATCCAGGGGGAACTTCTGGCACCTACCCCAGATTCTAGACCTTCTTCTGCAAGGTCCAATCCTGCACCCCGAAGTACATCATCTGAATCTGACAGCATGGCGGTTGAACGTGAAATCCTGAGATCTAGGGGATTCTCAGAAGCGGTAATTCAGACAATCCTTAACAGTCGTAAACCAATTACCACAAAAATTTACCAAAGAGTCTGGAATGCTTTTCTTAATTTTTCACAGTCCACCTGGAGTCCCTCTGAAGATCCAGATGTGAAGGTAATCCTGGATTTCCTGCAAAGAGGTCTGGAGAATGGTCTACGGGTTAGTACCCTTAAAGTCCAAGTAGCTGCTCTTAGTGCTTTTTTTGATCAAAGAATTGCTGAGGTGCCCCTAATCAAAAGATTTTTTAAGGACGCCACCAGGTTATCACCTACAGTGAGGTCTACAGTTCCCCCTTGGGATCTAAACTTGGTTCTTTCAGTTCTGATGGAAAAACCTTTCGAACCTATCTCGGAGATCCCTCTCAGTCTTCTGTCTCAGAAAACAGCTTTTCTTATTGCTATCACCTCTGCTAGAAGGGTAGGAGAGATTCAAGCCTTATCTTGCCGTCCACCCTATCTCAATATTCTTGAAGATAGAATCGTTCTGAGACATGAACCTTCCTTTTTGCCTAAAGTGTATTCCAGGTTCCACTGTAACCAGGAGATTTCTCTTCCTACATTCTACCAACAGGTCAGCTCTGAGACAGAGGCAAAATTCCACAACCTGGATGTGAGGAGATGTGTTCTTAACTACCTGGAGGCCACAAGATCCTTTAGGAATTCAGATCGTCTTTTTATCCAATTTGCAGGAGCTAATAAGGGCAAAGGAGTTTCAAAGGCAACCATCTCACGTTGGATCCGATCAACTATTATCAGTGCCTATAAAGAAAAACATCGTTCCCCTCCTTTACGATTGACTGCTCACTCTACAAGAGCGGTCTCCACGTCTTGGGCAGAATGTGCCTCGGCTTCTCTGTCCCAAATATGTCAAGCCGCAACTTGGTCCAGTCCTAACACCTTTTTAAACATTACAGATTGGACATTAATTCAGACAGGGATCTCTCATTCGGGCGCAAAGTCTTGTCTGTGGTTATCCCACCCTAAAAAGTTCTGATATTTCTCTGCAAATCCTCCAGCTCAGTGCCGTTGGGGAGGCGTATGGAAAAGATCACGATTACTTACCGGTAATTGGATTTTCCGTTTAGCCTCCACAACGGCACTGGGATTATTTCCACCCTATTGAGAGTATCATGACAATGTATGATGATTTGTTTTCACTGTTTATGAACTATTGGGCCTAGTTGGCTTTATTTTTTGCATATCTGTTTTCCTTTTTCTTGTCTAAAGGTTTATAGAATAAAATATTTGAGCATCACCTATTGTCCTCGGATATTAACTGGAGAAGGTAAAGGGGAGGAGGCTTTTAAAGGTTGGTTCTCCACGTTGTTTCCTGTCCCTGGGAGGCGGGGTAACCTCCAGCTCAGTGCCGTTGTGGAGGCTAAACGGAAAATCCAATTACCGGTAAGTAATCGTGATCTTTTTGAGGATTAATTTTATTATTGAACAACAACCATGTTCTCAATGAACCCAAAAAACTCATTAATATCAAAGCTGAATATTTTTGGAAGTAGTTTTTAGTTTGTTTTTAGTTTTAGCTATTTTAGGGGGATATCTGTGTGTGCAGGTGACTATTACTGTGCATAATTATTAGGCAACTTAACAAAAAACAAATATATACCCATTTCAATTATTTATTTTTACCAGTGAAATCAATATAACATCTCAACATTCACAAATATACATTTCTGACATTCAAAAACAAAACAAAAACAAATCAGTGACCAATATAGCCACCTTTCTTTGCAAGGACACTCAAAAGCCTGCCATCCATGGATTCTGTCAGTGTTTTGATCTGTTCACCATCAACATTGCGTGCAGCAGCAACCACCGCCTCCCAGACACTGTTCAGAGAGGTGTACTGTTTTCCCTCCTTGTAAATCTCACATTTGATGATGGACCACAGGTTCTCAATGGGGTTCAGATCAGGTGAACAAGGAGGCCATGTCATTAGATTTTCTTCTTTTATACCCTTTCTTGCCAGCCACGCTGTGGAGTACTTGGACGCGTGTGATGGAGCATTGTCCTGCATGAAAATCATGTTTTTCTTGAAGGATGCAGACTTCTTCCTGTACCACTGCTTGAAGAAGGTGTCTTCCAGAAACTGGCAGTAGGACTGGGAGTTGAGCTTGACTCCATCCTCAACCCGAAAAGGCCCCACAAGCTCATCTTTGATGATACCAGCCCAAACCAGTACTCCACCTCCACCTTGCTGGCGTCTGAGTCGGACTGGAGCTCTCTGCCCTTTACCAATCCAGCCACGGGCCCATCTATCTGGCCCATCAAGACTCACTCTCATTTCATCAGTCCATAAAACCTTAGAAAAATCAGTCTTGAGATATTTCTTGGCCCAGTCTTGACGTTTTCAGCTTGTGTGTCTTGTTCAGTGGTGGTCGTCTTTCAGCCTTTCTTACCTTGGCCATGTCTCTGAGTATTGCACACCTTGTGCTTTTGGGCACTCCAGTGATGTTGCAGCTCTGAAATATGGCCAAACTGGTGGCAAGTGGCATCTTTGCAGCTGCACGCTTGACTTTTCTCAGTTCATGGGCAGTTATTTTGTGCCTTGGTTTTTCCACACGCTTCTTGCGACCCTGTTGACTATTTTGAATAAAACGCTTGATTGTTCGATGATCACGCTTCAGAAGCTTTGCAATTTTAAGAGTGCTGCATCCCTCTGCAAGATATCTCACTATTTTTGACTTTTCTGAGCCTGTCAAGTCCTTCTTTCGACCCCTTTTGCCAAAGGAAAGGAAGTTGCCTAATAATTATGCACACCTGATATAGGGTGTTGATGTCATTAGACCACACCCCTTCTCATTACAGAGATGCACATCACCTAATATGCTTAATTGGTAGTAGGCTTTCGAGCCTATACAGCTTGGAGTAAGACAACATGCATAAAGAGGATGATGTGGTCAAAATACTCATTTGCCTAATAATTCTGCACTCCCTGTAACATCCCTCTCTATCTACAGCCCCCTCCAAAATACAGTTCCATGTAAATAACACCACCCGCTCCCACAGCCACCTCCAACATACAGTCCCACGTAAATAACATCACCCCCTCCCACAGCCACCTCCAACATACAGTCCCATGTAAATAACACCACTCCATCCCACAGCCACCTCCAACATACAGTCCCACGTAAATAACATCACCCCCTCCCACAGCCACCTCCAACATACAGTCCCACGTAAATAACATCACCCCCTCCCACAGCCACCTCCAACATACAGTCCCATGTAAATAACATCACCCCCTCCCACAGCCACCTCCAACATACAGTCCCATGTAAATAACATCACCACCTCCCATAGCCACCTCTAACATGCAGCCTCATGTAAATAACATGACTCCTGAACATTTAGTCTCATGATAACATCCCTCCCTTCAGCCCTAACATACAGTCCCAGTTAACCCCTTGATGACTGGGCCATTTTGCACCTTCGTGACCAGGCATATTTTTGAAAATCTGACATGTGTCACTTTATGTGGTAATAACTTTGGAACACTTTTACTTATCGAAGCCATTCTGAAATTGTTTTCTCGTCACACATTGTACTTCATGACAGTCATAAATTTTAGTCAACATATTTCACCTTTATTTATGGAAAAAAATCCAAAACTTACCAAAAAAAATTTAAAATTTGCAAATTTCTCTGCTTTTCAAACAGAAAGTGATACCTCATAAAATATTTATTACTTAACTTTCCCTATATGTCTACTTTGTGTTTGGGTCATTTTGTAAATGTCATTTTATTCTTTTGGGACGTTAGAAGGCTTAGAATTTTAGAAGCAATTCTTAACATTTTTAAGAAAATTTCCAAAACCCACTTTTTAAGGACCAGTTCAGGTCTGAAGTCACTTTGTGGGGCTTACATAGTGGAAACCCCCCATAAATTATCCCATTTTGGAAACTACACCCCTCAAGTTGCTCAAAACTGATTTTACATACTTTGTTAACCCTTTAGGTGTTCCACAAGAATTAAAGGAAAATGGAGATGACATTTCTAAATTTCACTTTTTTGGCCGTTTTTCCATTTTAATCCATTTATTTCTTTAACACATCAAGGCTAAACAGCCAAACAAAACTCAATATTTATTACCCTGATTCTGCGGTATACAGAAACACCCCACATGTGGTGGTAAACTATAAGCTGTATGGGCGCATGGCAGGTCACAGAATGTGCTGTATGGTTTTTGGAAGGCAGATTTTGCTTGACTGGTTTTTAGAAATGGTCCCATTTGAAGCTCCCCAGATGAACCCTACAGTAGAAAGAATCAAAAAGTGACCCCATTTTGGAAACTATGGATCAGATAACAGTTTTGTTGGTACTATTTTTGGGTACATATGATTTTTTGATCCTTTATTATTACACTTCTTGGGGCAAGGTGGCCAAAAAAAATTGGCAATTTTGGCAGTTTTTATTTATTTATTTTTATGGCATTCACCTGAGGGGTTAGGTGATGTGATATTTTTATAGAGCAGATCGTTACGGACATGGCAATACCTAATATGAATACTTTTTCTTACTTATTTAAGTTGTACACACTAATAGCATTTTTAAAACAAAAAAAATAATGTTTTAGAGTCTCCATAGTCTGAGAGCCAAAGCTTTTTTATTTTATGGCCAATTGTCTTAGGTAGGGTCTCATTTTTTGCGGGATGAGGTGACTGTTTAATTGGTACTATTTTAGGGGGCATACACCTCTTTGATCGCTTGGTATTGCACTTTTTGTGATGGTAGGTGACAAAATGTCTTTTTTAGCACAGTTTTTATTTATTTTTTACAGTTTTTACCTGAGGGAGTAGGTCATGTGATATTTTTATAGAGCTTATACAGTTAGGTCCATATATATTTGGACACTGACACAAATTTTGTTTTTATTACCGATTTATTAAAACATATTCAGGTTATAGTTATATAATACACATGGACATAAAGTACAGACTGTTAGATTTCATTTGAGGGTATCCACATTGAAATTGGATGAAGAGTTTAGGAGTTTCACCTTTTTTACATGTGGCACCCTGTTTTGAAAGGGACCAAAAGTAATTGGACAATCCACTTAACCCTTTAAGGACGCAGCCTTATTTCACCTTAAGGACCTGGCCATTTTTTGCAAATCTGACCACTGTCACTTTATGTGGTGATAACTTTAAAACGCTTTTACTTATCCTGGCCATTCTGAGACAGTTTTTTCGTCACATATTGTACTTCATGACACTGGTAAAATGGAGTCAAAAAAATGTATTTTTATTTATAAAAAAAAAATACCAAATTTACCAATTTTCAATTTCTATATTTCTTTAATAGATAGTAATACAGCAAAAAAAAAGTTATTGATTTACATTCCCCATATGTCTACTTCATGTATGGATCATTTTGGGAATGCCATTTTATTTTTGGGGGTCGTTACAAGGCTTAGAGGTTTAGGAGCAAATCTTGAAAAATTTTAGGTACCAGTTCAAGTTTGAAGTCACTTTGTGAGGATTACACAATAGAAACCACCCAAAAATTAAACCATTCTAGAAACTACACCTCTCAAGGTATTCAAAACTGGACAGATTTTACTGGACTGGTTTTTAGACACCATGTCCCATTTGAAGCCCTCCTGATGCACCCCTACAGTAGAAACTCCAAAAAAGTGACCCAATTTTGGAAACTAAACTATGGGATAAGGTGGCAGTTTTGTTTGTACTATTTTAGGGTAAGTATTATTTTTGGTTGCTCTATATTACACTTTTTTGAGGCAAGGTAACAAAAAATAGAAATTAAGAAATTTAATCTCCATTTGCCAATAACTGTTGTGAAACACCCAAAGGGTTAACAACGTTTGTAAAATCAGTTTTCAATACCTTAAGGGGTGTAGTTTCTTAGATGGAGTCACTTTTTTGGAGTTTCTACTCTAGGGGTACATCAGGGGGGCTTCAAATGGGACATGGTGTCAAAAATCCAGTCCAGTAAAATCTGCCTTCCAAAAAACATATGGCGTTCCCTTCCTTCTCTGCCCTGCAGTTTGACCACACAGCAGTTTACGACCACATATGGGGTGTTTATGCAAACTACAGAATCGGGGCAATAAATATTGAGTTTTGTTTGGCGCTTTGTTACTGGCAAAAAGGATTAAAATGGAATTTTTTTTGTTATTTACATCGTTGATCTGACAGGTTAGATCGTGTGCTATTTCTATAGAACAGGTTGTTACGGACGTGACAGTACCAAATATGACTACTTTTTAGGAATTTTTTTAAAAAAATACTGTTTTAATGTCTCCATAGTCTGAGAGCCATATTTTTTTATTTTTTGGGGCTATTGTCCTATGTAGGGTATCATTTTTTGTGGGATGAGATGACGGTTTGATTGGCACTATTATGGGGTGCATATAAATTTTTGATCGCTTGCTAATACAGTTTTTGTGATGTGAGGTGACAAAAACGTTTTCTTTAACATTGTTTTTATTTAATTTTCTTTTTACGGTATTTACCTAAGGCCCCTTTCACACGGACGAGTTTTCCGCGCGGGTGCAATGCGTGAGGAGGACGCATTGCACCTGCACTGAATCCGGACCCATTCATTTCTATGGGGCTGTGCACATGAGCGGTGATTTTCACGCATCACTTCTGCGTTGCGTGAAAATCGCAGCATGCTCTATATTGTGCGTTTTTCACGCAACGCAGGCTGTGGGAAAATCGCAAGCATCCGCAAGCAAGTGCGGATGCAGTGCGATTTTCCCACATGCTTGCTTAGCAACGGGACCAGATCTTTTATTTTCCCTTATAACATGGTTATAAGGGGAAATAATAGCATTCTTAATAAAGAATGCTTAGTAAAATGAAGAGGAAGGGGTTAAAAATAATAAAGTTAACTTACCTTAACCACTTGATCGCGTAGTAGCCTGCATCAGCTAAGAACTAAAGGACCTGTGATGACGTCACATCACATGGTCCATCTTACCATGGTCCATCTTACCATGGTGATGGACCATGTGATTGGACCATGTGATGTGACATCATCACAGGTCCTTTAGTTGTTAGCTGATGCTGGGAAAGAGAGGACAGATCGCAACTATGCGATCAAGTGGCTAAGGTAAGTTAACTTTTATTATTTTTAACCCCTTCCTCTTCATTTTACTATGCATTCTTTATTAAGAATGCTATTATTTCCCCTTATAACCATGTTATAAGGGAAAATAATCAATTCTCCAGAATACCCGAAACCGGACTTAAGTGATGAAGTCCGGCTTCGGGTCTGGGTACCAAACATGGCGATTTTTCTCACGCACGTGCAAAATGCATTACAAACGTTTGCACCCGCGCGGACAAATCACGCATATTGCCGCAACGCACCCGCCTCTTATCCGGGCGTCATGTGAAAGAGGTCTAAGGGGTTAGATCATGGGATATTTTTATAAAGCAGGTTTTTACGGATGTGGCGATACATAATATGTATACCTTTTTTTTATTTAGTTTATTTTAACACAATAACAGCATTTTAGAAAAAAAAAATCATGTTTTAGTGTCTCCATAGTCTGAGAGCCATATTTTTTTTTGTTTTTTTGGGCGATTGTGCTATGTAGGGGCTCATTTTTGCGGGATGAGATGGCGATTTGATTGGTACTATTTTGGGAGGCATACGCCGTTTTGATTGCTTGCTATTACACTTTTTGTGATGTAAGGTGACAAAAAAATTGCTTTTCTTACACCATTTTTTTTTGTTTTGGTTTGTTTTTACTGTGTTCACCTGAGGGGTTAAGTCATGTGATATTTTTATAGAGCAGGATTTTACAGGCGATACATAATATATGTAGTGTATTTTATTTTTAAAATTTTTATTCAGTGATGTTTTTTTTAACTTTTTTTACATTTTTTTTTTTTTTTTACCCAGACCCACTTGGTGCTTGAAGATCCAGTGGGTCTGATGTCAGCATAATACAGTACAGTATTTTTTTACTTTAGACTTGGTCTGATCAGACTTCTGCCTTTAGCAGAAGTCAGATCAGACTTGCCATTACCATGGCAAGCAGGACGCCTCTGAAGGCGTCCTGCTGCCATGGTAACCATCACCCGCTGCCAGAACAGAGCAGCGGTGATGGGGAGGGAGGGGCGCTCCCTCCCTCTGTGCTCCCATCAAGAATCGGGGGCTGCAAAGGCACAGCAGTCCCCAATGAGAGAGGGAGGGAGCTCCCTCCCTGTTAACCCCTTCCATACAGCGGTCCGTACAGACCGAAGTATGGAAGGGGTTAAACGGCTGGCATCTGTACAAGCACAGATGCCAGCCATTTTTAGCAGAGTGTCAGCAATGTGCTGACTCTCTGCTAAACCACTAGACCACCATGGAATAGATTAGAGGAGGCGGGTGGGATATCGCGATCCCGCCGCCTGCAGTTAAATATATAAAAAAAACGGCATAATTAACTCTCTGCGCGGTCACAGACAGAGAGTTCACTGCACAGTGCAAGCCACTCATAAGCCTCAAGAATAAGAAGACTAGATTGGACTTTGCTAAAAAAAAAACATCTTAAAAAAACAGCACACTTCTGGAAGACCATTTTTTGGACAGATGAAACCAAGATCAACCTCTACCAGAATGATGGAAAGAAATAAGTATGGCGAAGGCATGGAACAGCTCATGATCCAAAGCATACCCCATCATCTGTAAAACATGGCGGAAGCAGTGTGATGGCTTGGGCATTCATGGCTGCCAGTGCCACTGGGTCCCTAGTGTTTATTGATGATGTGACACTGGACAGAAGCAGCCGGATGAATTCTGGGGTTTTCAGAGACCTACTGTGTGCTCAAATCCAGCCAAACTGATTGGTCGGCGTTTCATAATACAGATGGACGATGACCCAAAACATTGAACCAAAGCAACCCAGGAGTTTATTAAAGCAAAGAAGTGGAATATTCTTGAATGGCCGAGTCAGTCACCGGATCTGAACCCAATAGAGCATTTCACTTGTTAAAGACTAAACTTCAGAGCGAAAGGCCCAGAAACAAACAGCAACTGAAAACTGCTGCAGTAAAGGCCTAGCAGAGCAATAAAGAGGAGGAAACACAGCGTCTGGTGATGTCCATGAGGTCAAAACTTTAGGACGTCGTTGCCAACAAAGGGTTTCAACCAAGTATTAGAAATGAACATTTTATTTACAATTATTTAATTTGTCCTTTTTGAGCCCCTGAAATTAAGAAATTGAGTTTAAAAAATGCTTTCGTTTCTCACATTTTTGTGCAATTATTTTGTTCAACCCCTTCCCGACCAGCGCCGTAATAGTACGGCGATGGCCGGGTCTTTAAAGATGCGCCCACTCCTGAGCGCTGCGGGTGCTATAGCCGCGGGTGGCTGCCTGCTTCTTATAGCAGACACCCGCAGCTCATGTCTGCAACAGGCAGTAATGCCAATCGTGGACATTTAACCCCTCAGATGCCATGGTCAATCCTGACAGCAAAACGGAAAAAAGCGTCCAAATGGCTGATTCGCCATTTTTAGTCGCTTCATTTTCTACAAACAATTTAATAAAAAATGATCAAAAAGTCATACACCAGAATGGTATCAATGAAAAGATCAGCCCGCAAAAAATGAGCCCTCCACACAGCTACGTACAAATAACTACAAAAAAGTTATAGGGGTCAAAATATGGCGGCGAAAGAATAAAACAGATTTCTTTTTCCCACTTTTTAATTTTTTTATCACTATCAAAACGCAAGAAAAACTATGCATATAAGGTATCGCCAGATTCGCACTGACCTGTAGAATAAAAGTCACTGGTCAGTTTTATCGCACATTGAATGTCGTAAATAAAACACCTGTAAAATTGTGATGGAATAGCTTTTTTTTTTTTTTGCAATTTCACCCCATTTGGAATTTTTTTCCTGCTGGTGTCATTGGAAAGTACAACTTGTCCCGCAAAAAACAAGCCCTGATATGGCTCTGTGAACAGACAAATAAAAAAGTTATGGCTCTGGGAAGGCAGGGAGCGCAAAATAAAAACGCAAAAATAGAAAACCTCCTGGGGTGAAAGGGTTAAATCTGAAAGTCTGAACTTCAAATGCATCTGAATTGTTTTGTTCAAAATCCATTGTGGTAATGTACAGAACAAAAATTAGAAAAATGTTGTCTGTCCAAATATATATGGACCTAACTGTATGTATACTTTTTCTTATTTATTTTTTAAGTTTTACACAATAATAGCATTTTTTAAACAAAAAAAATAATGTTTTAGAGTCTCCATAGTCTGAGAGCCATAGATTTTTTATTTTTTGTCCGATTGTCTAAGGTAGGGTCTCATTTTTTGCGGGTTGAGGTGATGGTTTGTTTTGTTATACGCCCTTTTGATCGCTTGGTTTTGCGCTTTTTCTGATGGTAGGTGACAAAAACTGGCTTTTTTTACACTGTTTTTATATTATTTTTTTACGGTCTTCACCTGAGGGGTTAGGTCATTTGATATTTTTATAGAGCTGGTTGTTACAATATGCCCAGAAAAACACACCTCTTTCAGCCCTCTGTCCTATTACCTCCTCCAGCGAAAGTCACAAGCAGCACCAGAAGACGGCGGGCCGGACATCTTTAGTTGGCCGGTGTTCTGTTATTTTTCCCTACCCGTGAACTTTCCATACCCTCATCACTTCTGGTTGTCGACGCAGCCGCACCAGAAGTGACATTTGTGGGTGTGGAAGGAGGTGTGTCACCCCGCTCGCTTACTGACTGGCTGGAGTCTACGCAGGCGAGCGCGGCTATCTGAACGTGCCTAGGGTAGGGAAAAATCACGACCCATTGTGCATGTGCCGAGGGTAGGGAAAGATTACGGCCCAGTGTGCAAGCGCGAATACAACATGGCGCTGTCCAAGGTAAAGGTGGATACCAAGACAAGGGGAGGGCTGGTGCGAGCAAAACATATGGCTGCTTGTAGCCTGGGGCATGTCGTTTTTTAATTTGTCCCTTTATACTGCACTTGCGCACTGGCCCATAATGTTTCCCTACCCTCGGCGCGTTTACAGCAACTCCTTCTCAGCCACTCTGGTGGCGAGCAACGTGACACATCTCCTTCCACACCTGCAAACGTCACTTCCGGTGCGGCTGCTTCACAACCGGAAATGATGAGGGTATGGGTAGGGAGAAATAACGGAACACTGGTGCATGCGCACTGCACTGCCCATTATGGGCAGAGGAGCAGCTTTTCATATCGCGCATGCGCCGGCCAACTAAAGATGTCCGGCCCGCCGTCTTCTGGTGCCGCTTGTGACTTTCACTGGAGGAGGTAATAGGACAGAGGGCTGAAAGAGGTGTGTTTTTCTGGGCACATTGCCCAGTAGCACCGCCCCTGGGCACCTTCAGAAGCTCATTTACATACGATTTAAAAGTGTCTTTTTCATCATCTGGACGAGGGACACATAAAAGAAAGGTACTGTAGTAATGAGGGGCAAAGAGTCTATAAGGGTACTTTCACACTAGCGTTTTGGATTCCATTTGTGAGATCCGTTTCAGGGCTCTCACAAACGGTCCAAAACGGATCAGTTAAGCCCCAATGCATTCTGAATGGATAAGGATCCGTTCAGAATGCATCAGTTCGGCTCCGTTCCGCCTCTATTCCGTTTTAGAGACTGACACCAAAACGCAGCATGCAGCATTTTGGTGTCCGTCTGAAGAGGTGGAGCCTAACGGATCCGTTTTTAATTAAAATGTAAGTCAATGGGGACGGATCCGTTTTCAATGACAAAATATGGTGCATTTGAAAACGGATCCATTCCCCATTGACTTTCAATGTAATTTAAAACGGATCCATTTTGGACTTTGTCTTTTTTTTTAAACCTAATGCTAACGGATCCTTTCTGAACGGATACAAACGTTTTCATTATAGGTGCGGATCTGTCTGTGCAAATAAACAGACGGATCCGCACCAACGCAAGTGTGAAAGTACCCTAACCTGATCGGAGCGGTCTAAAACGCTCAGATTAGGTGAAAGACTCCCTTTAAGGCAGGCATGTCCAAACTCTGGCCCTCCAGGTGTTGCAAAACTACAACTCCCATCATGCTTTTCTGTAGGTTGATAGCTGTAGGTTGTCCAGGAATGATGGGAGTTGTAGTTTTGCAACATCTGGAGGGCCGGAGTTTGGACATGCCTGCTTTAAGGTGAAAAGTGGCTTGGTACTGAAGGGGTTAAAAAATGAGTTAAAGCTGAACCAAATAACAAAATAAGAAAAACAAAAAGGGTACGTTCACAGGACATTTGTCGCGCGACAAATAGGGCACAACTTCACTGCAACATTTTGTCACACTATCATCACGCGACAATTTTTATAATGGGAGTCTAAGGTGTCGCATTGCGACTGCGGCGCGACAGTCGCAGAAAAATCCATCTTGAATGGATTTTTTGCGACTGTCGTTTCGCAGACGCAACATGTCGCAATGCGACACCATAGACTCCCGTTATAAAAATTGTCGCGTAACAAATGTCGTAGTGTGAACGTACCCATACAAAAGAGAGAATCTGATTGGTTGCTCATGATAAGAGCCCCAATCAGCTGTTTCTCTCCTTTCCATTGAAGTGGCAGATGAGTGTGCACGCAGCCTGCAGGCCCTGTGTGTACAGGCACATATACACGTCCTTCTACTCTAACCCTGGGTTCACACCTGAGCGTTTTACAGCGCGTTTGAACGCGCTGTAAAACGCCCAACGCATAAACAAGTACTTGAGCTTCTTTTGGGGCGTTTGACGCTGCTTTGTGATTGACACCACAGTAGCAATCACAAGAACGCTGCATCTGACGCGCGTTTCCTATTTGCAAAAACGCGCAAAAAAACGCGCGTCAACCCTGGGTTCACACCTGAGCGTTTTACAGCGCGTTTGAACGCGCTGTAAAACGCCCAACGCATTAACAAGTACTTGAGCTTCTTTTGGGGCGTTTGACGCGCGTTTTGTGATTGACACCACAGTAGTCAATCACAAGAACGCGCGTTTTACGCGCGACAAAAACGGTCTGAACCCAGGGTTAGATAATGTACAATAGTGGCGTCTATTCTGTAGGTCCGGACTGCGTGTGACAAGGCAGCCCCGCCCATCCCTGACTAGTAAACTCCCTCGGACGTACTAGCTTCGCCCATCACTCATTGGTATAGGCCCCGGACCTACCAGCCCCGCCCATCCCTGACAAGTATACGCCCCCGGACATACCAACCCCACCCGTCCCAGGCTAGTGTACGCCCCCGGACGTACCAGCTCCGCCCATCCCTCATGGGTATAGGCCCCGGACCTACCAGCCCCTCCCATCCCTGACAAGTATACGCCCCCGGACCTACCAGCCCCGCCCATCCCCGACAACTATACGCCCCCGGAAGAGGACGCTCCGGGCCTGTCTCCTGCTCTACCATGCGTTGTCCGCGGCTTCTGGGACAAGGTCACACGTGCGGTCGCTGAGCCGCTTCCTGGTACTCAGCGCTTCTATGGAGGTTAGGTAAGTGGCTGCAGGGTGCCGGTCAGCGAGATGCCGCACGCAGTATCGTCTGTCGCAGCAGATGTAGCAGAGCTGAGTTTGGCACTTGGCAGAGCAGGCTGTTACACATAGTGTAATATCACTAAGTACTGACCACACACGTACAGGGCTATTTGCAGTTCCTGTATTCTTTTAGTGTCATTGGTTGTATTCACTATGCTTTGTCTCTGTGCAGGCCATGAACACCCTGTGAGGGCACACAGGAGCCAACGCCATGTCTTCCATCTGGGTGGCCCGGGTAGGATTATCCATCCTCCGCTGTGGACCGCAAGCTGCTGGAACACCTGTGATTTTTTGCCCACGACAGACTCACCAGGCGCCCGGTTACAATGCCGCCTTCCACCAGTCGCCTTCCTCCAGGATGTCCACTGCATCAAAACAAAAACCTCCGCGATCTAAGACGGTGACAGATCAGAGCCCAGGACTGGATATCGCAGAGTCCTGTGCACACTTCCGAAGATTTATAACAGATCCGGGTCTTATAAACTCCATCCTGAAATGCCTCGCACCTTGGGGATCTGGCACAGTGGCGCCAGTCATCGAGTGTAACCCAGGTACCTGCTGCAGCGCTAGGACTTTTCATACTGAGCTTGTGCTTGGCGTACGTTTACTCTCTCATCCTACACAGCCAGGGGGCTCAGTGATGCTGTCCCCTCTCCTGGCACTGCCCTCACGCCATCGTAGGTAGCCTTTCTTTTTTTTCTGTCTAAAATAACGGATTTCAAAACAAATGGCTAAAACGTAAGCACAATGTGCCTAACGAATGCTTAAAATACAGGATGTGCTGTTCATAGTGAATGGAAGGAAGAGTCTAAGGCATATTCGTACACCACAGACATTTTCCAGGACGAGGTTGCCCACAGAGAGGGCTCTGAGTGTCGCCTCTGGTGAAAGTGCCATAGGTTTGCCCGCCACTGCTAGAATTCAATGTTCGACCCTATAAACAGGCCTTCAGGCATGACTCAGATATTAAATAAGCCAGCACCTCATCTGCAGACAGCTGTATTGGGGTGATTGCCCCTTTTCAGAGCAAAGATTACTGGCTTAATTGGTGAGAGCCCTAAGTTAGGATTTGGGCTCCCAGAATTCCAGAGGAGCATGTATGGCCTATAAGTCTCCTCACGCCGGAATAAGGCGCTCTCCCCAAATCAACACGGGTAATTACTGCATCAAAAAAATGCAGCAATTGCCAGCCTAATCCTCACTCTTCATTGAATCACGGACATCTGCTGTTCGTGTTCTCCATGGACAACACACGGATCCATTGGTTTGAATGTGTTTGTTCACACATCAGTGGTTTTCCACTGACCTACGAGAGCATGCACTACTTTAGTCTGTGATATGGGCCAAACAAAGTCTGTGGGTCTGTGAAAAACCACTGGCACAACATGGATGATTTTTCAGACTACTGGTAGGGTACTTTCACACTTGCGTTTTTCTTTTCTGTCATAGGAAAAGAACTGATCAGTTTTATCCCCATGCATTCTGAATGGAGAGAAATCCGTTCAGGATGCATCAGGATGTCTTCAGTTCAGTCTTTTTGACATTTCAGGATGGAGATAATACCGGTATTATCTCTGTCCAAAATTCCGGAATGCCGGATCCAGTATTTTTTCCCCAAGCGGAGAGACGGATCCGTTCTTGCAATGCATCTGTAGCCAGATCCATCTTCAAATGCTTTCCGTTTGCATGCAGATTGCCGGATCACTCTGCCACAAGTGTGAAAGTACCCTAACCCTCAGTTCACACTTGCGCGTTCGAACGCGCTGTAAAACGCATAACCGATGCAAACCAATGCTTCCCTATGGGACTGGTTCACATTTTCGCGTTTTACAGCGCGTTCGAAAAACGCCCGACGCATAAACAAGTACTTGAGCTTTTTTTGGGGCGTTTGTTGCGCGTTTTGGCCCATAGACTTCAATGGGAACGCGCAACGCTTGTGTTTTGCGCGGTTTTGACACTGAAAACGTGCGTTCATGAATTTGCAGCATGCTGGAAAGGCCAAACCCCGGGTGCTAGGCACAGTTTTTGCATAATGTACTCTGATTGGCCAAACTTTATATAGACAGGGATATTTGGTCATTGGACAACACTGCAGTCAATCACACAAACGCGCGTAAAACACGCATTTACTATTGCCAAAAACGCGCGTCTCAGAAACCAATGACACCGTGCGCTCCGGCTGTAAAGAACAAATCCAGCCCGCATTACCACGGACTGCTCACGTCTGGGTTTAACGGACGTCTGCATCTAGCCTTAGACACCAGCTTGATCGGCCTGGGAAACTCCCTATGTGACAGCCCCATTTTCCAGGCCAAACACTGCTCCTCAGACACAAACTCACAGCCTCATAATGATCTGCGATGAAGTCGGCAGCACAGAATTAAAACATAACTGACTCAAAAAGATTCCAATTTTGTGTTTAAAGAAAGAAGAGCTCCCACAAAAAAAAAAAATCTCTGACCTATTAGAAAGGTACATGATGTAATCTGTAGTGAATGTAATCTCGCCAGTGTCTGTATTTGTGAGCTATCCCATTTTGTGGAACGGACGGATCGCGGACCCCATTCGAGTTGAATGGGTCCGTGATCCGCATGTGGCTGCCCCACGGTAGGTGCCCGTGCGTTGTGGACTGCAATTTGCGGTCCGCAGCACGGGCCCGGCCAGCACACGGTCATGTGCAAGAGGTCTTAGTATTACCTTTTTTATTTTTTTATTTCTTAACACTATAATGGGCAGCAGTACTATACGGAGGGCATAAACACTGTGAAGGGGTATAACTACTGGTTGGGAGCAGAAAGTGGGCATAACTACTGTGTGACACTGGGTGGGACTGGGGTATATAGAGGGGAGTTAGAGGCATGGCTTAGTAAAATAAAGCTAAGGCATGGCTTAGTGGCACACTACACCTATTATCCCTCCTTTGGCTTTTTAGAAGTCGGGAGGTATGCTATGTGAACCACGCCTAATGGTTTGCTGACCCTGCCTACTTGGCAGGGTTCTGCTTCCTACCATTTTGGCCCCACCTAAAACATGGGGCCACTTTTATGCTTTTTTCCAGGGCCACTTTGAGTTCCCAACCCACCCCTGATAGGGCTTATAGAAACTATAATATGAGACCCCAACGGTGAGTAGGAATGGCAAAAGCAGCCAACTTTTAGTACTCGGCTGTTTGACAGCCCCTTTCCAATCTAAAGATGCTGGCTTTGGGACTGTTCAGAAATGGGGACATGTTTCCTATTTAGTAATGGATGGCAAATGATGTGTTGTGTTTTTTTTAAGGTCCTGGAATTCTCACCCGGGCGTTGCTGGATGCTGGCCATAAAGTGTTTGCCTTGGAAAGTAACTCAGATTTTCTACCATCTTTGGAGGTACTGAAAAATAACATCTTGAGTGCTAAAGAACATCAGTCTTCAAGCAGGCTGTAAAAATGGCTTCTGAGGTTTCTATGAATTAAAGCGTCCATACCTACTGCATGAGACATGGCCGAATCTGCACATGTTGGCTTTCATCATGCTTCCAGTAGGGTCTGAAAGTTATTCCCCTCTCGCCATTAAAATATGTATGCACTCTCGGAGGATCAAAGTGTGCATATGTTTGGGGAAGTCAGGAAGAATAGCAGTTGGCCAAATGGGTTTAGCCAAAAGCTATCTAACACTATCTGGACACTTTCGAATGCTATGGACAACTTTTAGAGCCATTTTGTATTATTGCCTAAGGCTACTTTCACACTCGCGTTTTGTCTTTCCATTTGTGAGATCCGTTCAGGGCTCTCACAAGCGGTCCAAAACGGATCAGTTTTGCCCTAATGCATTCTGAATGGAAAAGGATCCGTTAAGAATGCATCAGTTCGCCTCTGTTCAGCCACCATTCCTGACGAAGCGGAGCCAAACCAATCTGTCCAGGCACACAATGTAAGTCAAAGCGGACGGATCCGTTTTCTCTTACACAATCTGGTACAGTAGAAAATGGATCCGTCCCCCATTGACTTTCAATGGTGTTCAAGACGGATCTGTCATGGCTATAGAAGACATAAAACAACCGGATCCATTCATGCGGTTGTATTTTTCTAATGGAAGCATTTTTGCAGATCGATGACGGATCCGCAAAAACGCTAAGCAGGCATGTCCAAACTCTGGCCCTCCAGATGTTGCAAAACTACAACTGCCATCATTCCTGGACAACCTACAGCTATCAACCTACAGAAGGGCATGATGGGAGTTGTAGTTCTGCAACACCTGGAGGGCCAGAGTTTGGACATGCCTGCGCTAGTGTGAAAATAGCCTCAGATGTTTATATATTTTTTAAAATCTTTTTGTAATAAGTTTTGGCTCCGCAGCGTCTGTTTTACAGTACATAGCAGGGTGCAGTGCTCTTTGAAGATTGTTTAGCAGAGGAGAGATGAGGGCTGCAGAACAAGCCATTAGACAGCCAGTCCGACAGAATTCTGTAGTTTGCTATGTGCTGTCAAAGGGTACTTTCACACTTGCGTTATTCTTTTCCAGGCATGGGGTTCCGTCAAAAGGGCTCTATGCCGGAAAAGAACTGATCAGGCATATCCCCATGCAATCTGAATGGATAGAAATCCGTTCAGTTTGCATCAGTATGCCTTGTGTTCAGTCACTGTCAGGCGTTTTGGCCGGACATAATACCGCAGCATGCTGCGGTATTATGTCCGTCCAAAATGCCTGATCAGTCGCCGGAATGCCGGATCCGGCATTGCAAAACAACTGTAGGACAGATCCGTCCTTCCGGTCTGCACATGCGCAGACCGGGAAAACTGTGAAAAGGACTGCAAGACGGATCCATCCATCCGCATGACAAGCGGAGAGACGGTTCCGTTCTTGCAATGCATTTGTAGACTGATCCGCCTACAAATGCTGTCAGTTGTTACAGTTGTTACAAATGCTGTCAGTTGCCGGATCACACTAACGCTAGTGTGAAAGTACCCAAACATGGAAGACGTAGAAGCCAAGCACTGCAAAATTTAAAGAAAATGACAAACACATGCAAAACTTTTTGTATCCCAAAATGCATCCTAAATAAATAAGACTCCAAAGCACCCAAGGCCACTTTTCATTTCTGCACAAATGCAGTTTGTGCAGAAATGTATTACCTTTGTGCCCCAGAAACTGCAGTACAGCGTTACATCTGCTCCATATAGTGCACTCAAGGTCTTTATAGTTATCCAGATGATTTTAACAGTACGACACGTTTTATTAAAGGGGTGTTCTGGGAATTTTTTTAAATGTCTGCCTGCAACCTGCCCTAGATTAAGCAGGGCTGGTTTTCTCCACTTGCAGAGCTGCCTGGCGGGGTTGGGCTCACTACACACTAGGCTGCTCTATAATAGATAGTAATGATATGAACCTGCCTACAGTATTCCGTCATGGCTGGGCAGCCTGACAGGAACATCCACAAATGTGTAGTGAAGCCCTACCCCCTGACCCCACAGGCAGCTATGCAAGTGAAGTCAACCAGTCCTGCTCCCATTCTAGGACAGGGTGCTGGTCACCATGTTAAATCATTCCTGGAAAACCTCTTTAAGATTATGTATAGCTTACAATTCATAGAAAAAATGATTATATGAGCTGTAGATGATCCTTACATGAATATGAAACTATTTAAGATACTCTTTAAGATTTTATGTGAACTTTTAGCAAAATGTTTTTTGTTTTTTTCTTCTAGAGATTACAGAAAACGTCTAATGGACAACTAAAAGTGGTTCACTGTGACTTCTTCAGGATTGATCCCTGGTCTGAAGGACTTGTTCAGCCTCCTTCTATGTATTCCAGTACTCTTATGAAAAACTTGAACATCACTGAGGTTCCTTGGGCTTCAGGTTAGATTCTATCTTTGAGATTTTTCCTCTCACAATATTTTCATCTAGAATCTGCTATAAGACTACCCGCCGGATCCGTCATACCGCATGACAACTGAAAGCATTTGGAGACTGATCCGGATGCATTGCAAGTGTGAATCAGTCTCTGTTTTCAGACTGAGAGAAGGACCAGTCTTGATTTTTTATTTTTTTTATCACTGCTCCGACGCTCGTCAGGGCAGGCTGCCTGGGTGAAAATGGAGGTATGTCCGGGTTCAGCTCTGAACCCGTACAACCCCTTTAAAGCTGTGATCACACCAAGAAGGGATATGTCGCTATCTACAGTGCTAAAATTTCACGTGCCAAAATTCCACAGGAAGTGCTGTGTGAATGGGCCCTAAAACCAGATTTTTTTTTTTAGCATGTATCATGTATGAAATCTGCATTTTTAGGAGGGGTGGTGCATATAACTTTCTGCTTAGGTCACACTTTTAACCATTAATGTAAGCTTTCATGCAATTTTTATGAAAATTTCCATTTTAAAGCAAAATTGCATGAAGGTTCCTGTGCTTTTAAAGTGTCAGTGACATTCTGACATGTCTTCCTACTTTCAGAAAATACTTAGGCTTAGGGATTAATATGATTTTGTAATTTAGGTTTTACTTGCACTTGTCTTCTCTACTAGAGGTGCAGAATAACCCTGGCAGTGAAAGGCTTGACATTTCTTGCAGTTTATTAAAGATGGCAGTCTGTAGACCCCGGTTGCTATAAATCTAGGGCACTGCTGTGAGATTACATGTTTATCTTGTTTTTTTTCCTTCCCTCAGATGTTCCTCTCAAAGTTGTTTTGATGCTTGGCCATAAAAGAGAGCGGATTTTACTTTGGCGGCAAATTTACTCTCTCTTTGAGCAACTTTCAATTTACAGATATGGGAGAATAGAATTAAATGTATTCATAACGGAAAAACAATACTGGGTATGTCTGTACTTTTTATTTTATATGTAATAGAATGCTTGCTAGATCTTGAAAATTACATTTCCATGTTCCAAAGCCAGCCTCCGGGATTTTGAAGAATTTCGAGGGTCGGGGATGAGTAGTGCACATACATGGGATAATCTTCCTGCAAAACTTTACTGTGAAATATACTTTGCTGCTGAATTGAATTTAAAAGACTGGGAGGAATTTATTAAGATGTTTTAATCGGAAATGCTCTGAAGTAAGATGCACCATATTAATTATAAAGGTGCCTGCTGTGGCCGTATTGCGGTCCGCAATATGCGGGCACCGGCCGTGTGCTCCCCCCCATCAAAAATCCGGAGCTGCAGTGTGGAACGGAGGCACGGAAGCACTACTGAGTGCTTCTGTGGTGTTTCTGTCCGTGCCTCCGCACCTCAAAAAAATAGAACATGTTCTATTTTTTTTGCCATGCGGACGGATCACAGACCCATTCAAGTTAAATGGGTCTCGATCCGGCCGCCGCACAGACGTTCTTTGTGCATTGGGGACCGCAAATTGCGGTCCCCAATGCACACAACGGCCGTGTGCATGCGGCCTTAAGAGATTAGGCTCCTTCTGGCAGTAGAAGCATCAAAACAGTATATCTACTCCAGATATAAATGTGTGGGACTGTAGGAGGCCATGCACCTCTTGCTAAGCCCTGTTAACTTTTTCTAAAAGTGGCAAGAGCAAAGGAAACGCGTAAATATTTCCAACTTTTGTGCTCCAGAAAACTTGCATAAGCAGTAGGGAAAATCCAAGCAATGGCTGCCGCCCATTTTTTATTTACCATACATTGAGGAGCTATGAATTTATCCACTACTCCGTAATTTTCTCTTCTAGAAACTGATTTCTAGACCTGGTGACTACATGAAGTATCAAGCTCTGAGTGTACTGTTTCAGGTTGCCTGTGATATACAACTACTGCACAAGGTGAGTAACCCAGCCAGACCCACCTTCTGCCGGGAGTAATACTGCCGTGCCAATGTGATTAACGCTCTGTATGTTGGCACTACATAAACAAAGATTATGAACCTGGTAATGTTGGCATGCTACGTCGTTGACCACTGTTCTGGTTGTTGGGCTATCCACCATGTTCTGGACTCAGATCCTGCAACATAGTGGATATTCTGCTACACATTGGAGAGAGGATGACTTCCTATTTAATGTTGCACCCTTTGACAGTCTGGTCTTACCGTTTTCTTGCATGTATATGTTTGTAAGTGTAAGGCTACATGCACACGACCATATGTGTTTTGCGGTCCGCAAATTGTGGATCCCCCCCTAAAAAAACATCCGTATGGAATCCTTTTTCTTTTTGCGGATCCATTGTAATGCCTATCCTTGTCGGCAAAACGGACAAGAATAGGACATGCTCTATTTTTTTTTTTTTTTTTGCGGGGCTCTGGAACGAACATACGGATGCAGTTAGTACACGGTGTGCTGTCAGCATTTTTTGCTGACACATAGAAATGAATGGGTCCACATCCTATCCGCAAAAAAAAACAAAACGGAACGGACACGGAAACAAAATAAGTTTGTGTGCATGTAGGCTAAGGGTATGGTGGGCCAGAGAATAGCAGTCTGTAAGAATGGGCATCCTACCCCCAGTTACCAACTGCCGTAAGAAGTGCCTAGTTTTTGTTTACATGGAAGTTTAGTTTCGGTTCTTGATTGATTTCATTTTTATTGTGACCAGGAACCCACATCCACATTTTTAACGCCTTCAAAATTTAGGAATCCTGCAGTGTCGGGGGTAAGTACTAAAAAAAACCATGCAAATGTTTCCTATGGATCTAGCCCACATATATGCTGTCACCAGCGATCTCCCTATCTAACTGTTATGGTTTTTCCTAATATGCAAATTAGGCCTTTGGGGCAACGAGGGTGTCACCATTGCACTTCTTGCACACAAGCTCCACTCCTTTCTGTGGCCAGCTTCTTCCTCGTTGCTTTGCCACTGCCTGACCTTGATGCAAAACAGTGAGAGAGGGTCTGGCAACAGATAGGAGTGGAGCTTGGGAGCAGTGAGAGCAACGGTGACTCCCTTGTTGCACCAAATACCTAATATGCATATTGGGAAAAAGTATCATAACTTGGGAATGGAGCCTCAGATCAACAAATTAAAAATGGCGCTTTAATCGGGTGAACTACAGCTATGTGTCTGATAGTTGGATATCACTTCTTTACTTCTGCTCTCAGGCTCAATCTCAAATTGGGTTTGGGGTTAGGCTAGTTTCACACTAGTGGCAGCCTTCTCTGGCGGGTGAACAGCCTGCCGGATCCGTGCTGCCCCTAGTGCACGCATGCCGCCGGAGGTCCGCTCCGGCCCCATTGCCTATAATGAGGAGTTCCGGAGGCAGCGCGGCAAACATGCCGAGAGGCGGCCGGAATAAAACTACGACATGTACAATGGCAGAGGATGCTCGTGGACAGGACCCATTATTTAGAGTAGGGCCTGTGCAGGCTCTTTGAGTGTTTTATATAATTGCCTTAGCAGATTTATCGTGCAGTGTGCTACCGATCTATTCCTGATGTAAGATTGTGCAGAGTGAAAAGTAACAGTAGGGCCAGACTCGTACAAGGCATACAAAATGCCCTCTAGCCAGCTTGAAAATCCATATATTTGCTTTGCTTTGTACTGGAATCCACAGAAGAAATCCAGAACACATGGGCCACTTATGTTGAACTGTACTATTTGCAGAATTATGTAACTCTTGAACCCTTAATCTTTTTGATTTTATGATCTTAAACCTAAAGTTTTTTTAAATTAAATTTGGCTACCAATCTTTCATGATGAGTCTGGGATAATTAAGTTTCTTCTTGTGGAGATGACCAGGTTTGTATACGGAGTCTTATAGGCCAGGGAATGCTTCTGGGAGAAAAAGGAAATGTAGGAGGGCAAAAACTGTCTCTCTAGTGTCCCCGCTGTCATCAGGTGACCTCTTTTCCAATTGGATAGAAGCAAAAACAAGAATCTATCCTAAGTGCCAGACAGGGACTTACAAGGTAGCCATCCAATCGGTGGCACTAGAGAACCAGATTTTGTGTTCCTTCGTAGGAGCTTATTGACATAACCTTGTGTGATTGATGGGAAGCTGTGGCCTTCTATACTATACTACATATCTGGAGCCAGGAAGGGTTATTCATGGCTGAGCTTGGAATACCTGCTGTATGCCACAGCCAGAGGTTACCCGGGTTATGGAAACGGCGTGGCACTGGCCATCTGGCTTTTTCCATAACTTCAGCAACTGCATGGAACAGGTATTCTGATCTCTGCCATGAATGACACTATAATAGGAGTGACGTTATAAAAGCATGTCATTCGCTCCGTGTCCTAACTGTATTTGTTAAGCACTTCCAAGTTTGAGACAATCTCTTTTTTTCTATTCTTGGTTCGAAGGGTTTACCTGATGAGAATTTGTGTTTAGTAAGAATCACGCCAAGAAGAAACTTGTTTTCTGAGAATTTTACACCTGTAGACGGGGCTACGTTTGTTCACATGATAAAGCAATTTCTGGCAAGACGCAAGTCAAAACTGATAGAAAAACTTGAGTAAGTATTTATATGCAAGAGTCACATGTTTCATTTCTGAAGTCCACGTTCATGTAAGCGGTCGTTTCCATAACGTTGCTTTCATTTGGTGGCCTTACGTTTTGCTTTTTTTTTTCTGAACCGCGTTTGAAAAATGAAACCTTAACAGTGGTTTACGTGAATGCATACATTTTTTCATACAAGGGTCAAGCTGCCGACTTACAATGATTATGGGGCCTCATTGGGCAGCTGGTTGTACTGGATCCCTGGCATATAGCTAAGGCCTCATGCACACGGCCATGGACCGTGGTATCCCGGCCTGGAATCCAGCTGACAGCGCTTCATGCCGCCACTGGACTACAGTACGAGTGTATTACTGTAGCCCAGCAGTGGCATGAAGCGCACGGCGTCATAGCAACCAATGCATGAGGCCTAAAGCTTGACAGTAGTTTGGGGTCATAAGGATCTAGTGGAAACAGGCAGCAGGGACTGTAGCTGTATGCATGCTTCTACAATGTATGTCCTCCCTGGAAAGAGCATCATCAAAGAGCTGTTGTGGGGACACTGTGGCTGTCTGGCACTAATATCAGGGCTTAGTTGTGAGTGTCACTTTAAAAGGTTCACAGCAGTCAACAAGTACAATGGCTTTTGAAGCGGGGGCACGTCAGGGTATCACTCTTGACTCCACCTCAAGAGTCGTCTTCTATAATATTCACACAGATTTTGACACTAGAATAGTTTTGAATGCAGTTACATGTATTTATTTAGCCGAGCATATTAGTACACAGTTACAACGTTTCGGGCCATATGCAAGCCCTTCCTCAGGCTATTTGTGGTGCATGGGAGCTTCATGTGGCCAGCCTGAGGAAGGGATTAGTTGTGAGTTCATTGACTCAGTATGTGGTGAATCTCTGGCCCATGATCATGTCCAGATGTTCATGTTTGACCAAATCCATTTTACTTTGACATTAATAAGAGTCTAAAAAATTAAATGTAAAGAGGACTTCTCCCTTTGTATTTTGGCATTGGTGATCTTTGGCTTGAGTGCAGTGGTTCAGCCATGGAAACCTATTTCATGAAGCTGCTGACGCGCAGTTCTTATGCTGGTGTCACTTTCAGAGGCATTTTGGAGCTTTAGTAAATGATACAATTCTGGATAGGCTCCAGCAGTTGGTGGCCCGGTTCTTAGAGTTTACACTGTACCGCTTTGTGCCATCAGAAATTTAACTGACTTGTAGCAAAAGTTTCATCCTGGGACAGTACCTCGTTTAAAGTCACTGGAACCTTTATTATACTACCAGTTTGTCAGTGGAGATTGCACTCTAGTATGATCTATACTACCAGTGTGTCAGTGGAGATTGCACTCTAGTATGATCTGTACTACTAGTGTGTGTCAGTGGAGATTACACTCTAGTATGATCTATACTACCAGTGTGTGTCAGTGGAGATTGCACTCTAGTATGATCTATACTACCAGTGTGTGTCAGTGGAGATTGCACTCTAGTATGATCTATACTACCAGTGTGTGTCAGTGGAGATTGCACTCTAGTATGATCTATACTACCAGTGTGTCAGTGGAGATTGCACTCTAGTATGATCTGTACTACTAGTGTGTGTCAGTGGAGATTACACTCTAGTATGATCTATACTACCAGTTTGTCAGTGGATATTGCACTCTAGTACGATCTATACTACTAGTGTGTGTCAGTGAAGATTGCACTCTAGTACGATCTATACTACCAGGGCTGTGGAGTCGGTAGATAAATTGTTCGACTCCGACTCCGACTCCTCAGATTTTGAAACTTCCGACTCCGACTCCGACTCCTCGACTCCGACTCCTCTGTATTTAATATGCAAATACGAAGCTGTTCCACCAAGTTCTTCTAATCTTCTCTAGCGCAGAGAGGTAGTTGAGCAGAAGCTGCTGCCTTCTCCTTTGTGTGCTGATCTTCTGCTGAAGATAGAGCAGTGGGAGGATCCAGGAAGGGGCAGGGGAAGGGGCATTTATTTTAAAACATGATTTTCCTAGTAGAATCCCATAGTCATGTTTAAAATTTAAGCTGACAAACTGAGTTTACATGTTTTATAGCCTTAGCTGAATGATGGCAGTTTTTCAAATGGTTTACAGCTTCAATCTTGAACTATTGACTATCCGTTCCCTTCACTTATACAAGTGTCTCCAGTCCTTAATCAGTTATCAGTGAGAGGCTAGGATAACCATGGGGTCCCTGTAACAGCAGACCACAAGACAATGGAAAGTGTAAGTATTGCCGCTCCTTAAAGGGACACTGACAGGCTGATTTTCCAGCTAAAGATATATATATACTGGTATTCATCAGAGAATTAGGAATAAAACTATACTAATGTTACCCCCAGTTAAGCTGTACTTGTGTTTAAAAACATTTTAATCTGTATGCAAATTCACTATCTTTGTGCCCAATGGGGCAGCTGCCTCCTGCGGCTTTGTGCCCAGCCGCGCCCGAAGTACAGCTTCCCAGCGCTGTTCCCCTCGTTATTATTTACTGCACTGGCCTTTTTTTCAGGCTAGCCGAACGCTGAATTCCTGCGCAGGCGCACGTGTAGAGTGCTGGCAGCAGCCTCGTCTGGCTATGCTGAGGCTGTGCCAGCTTTCTCTCTTCCTCCTCGCTACCTAGTCCTGTCTAGTGCTGCCAGTACTCTACATGTGCGCCTGCCCCTTGGGCACAAAGGTAGAGAATTTGCATATTGATTAAAACGTTTTTAAACACAAGTAAACCTCAACTGGGGGTAACAGTCGCCTAGTTGTATTCCTGATCCTCTGATGAATACCAGCAGATATATCAGCCTGTCAGTGTCCCTTTAACTGCACAGTAAAGCATATGAAAAGCGTGCTTCTTCACGGTCACTTAACGTCTTTGTTTAGCGGTAACATGACGCACTGCATGCATTGGCCTTTATTCTTATAGTAGAGAAGTAATTAATTATAACTTTATCTGAATTGGGACATTTAAACTTGCTTTTTTTTTATTCCAATTTTTTTTTATTCCAATTTAAATCTAGTAGGAGTCGGAGTCGGTCCATTTTTTGCCGACTCCGACTCCGACTCCAGGTACCCAAAATTGACTCCGACTCCTCGACTCCGACTCCACAGCCCTGTATACTACCACTGTGTGTCAGTGGAGATTGCACTCTAGTACGCTTTATACTACCAGTGTGTAAGTGGAGATTACACTCTAGTATGATCTATACTACCAGTGTGTCAGTGGAGATTACACTCTAGTACGATCTATACTACCAGTGTGTGTCAGTGGAGATTGCACTCTAGTACGATCTATACTACCAGTGTGTGTCAGTGGAGATTGCACTCTAGTATGATCTATACTACCAGTGTGTGTCAGTGGAGATTACACTCTAGTACGATCTATACTACCAGTGTGTGTCAGTGAAGATTGCACTCTAGTATGATCTATACTACCAGTGTGTGTCAGTGGAGATTGCACTCTAGTATGATCTATACTACCAGTGTGTGTCAGTGGAGATTGCACTCTAGTATGATCTATACTACCAGTGTGTGTCAGTGGAGATTGCACTCTAGTACGATCTATACTACCAGTGTGTGTCAGTGGAGATTGCACTCTAGTACGCTCTATACTACCAGTGTGTGTCAGTGGAGATTACACTCTAGTATGATCTATACTACCAGTGTGTGTCAGTGGAGATTGCACTCTAGTATGATCTGTACTACTAGTGTGTGTCAGTGAAGATTGCACTCTAGTATGATCTATACTACCAGTGTGTGTCAGTGGAGATTGCACTCTAGTATGATCTATACTACCAGTGTGTGTCAGTGGAGATTGCACTCTAGTATGATCTATACTACTAGTGTGTGTCAGTGAAGATTGCACTCTAGTACGATCTATACTACCACTGTGTGTCAGTGGAGATTACACTCTAGTATGATCTATACTACCAGTGTGTCAGTGGAGATTGCACTCTAGTATGATCTATACTACCAGTGTGTGTCAGTGAAGATTGCACTCTAGTATGATCTATACTACTAGTGTGTGTCAGTGAAGATTGCACTCTAGTATGATCTATACTACCACTGTGTGTCAGTGGAGATTACACTCTAGTATGATCTATACTACTAGTGTGTGTCAGTGGAGATTACACTCTAGTACGATCTATACTACCACTGTGTGTCAGTGGAGATTGCACTCTAGTACGCTTTATACTACCAGTGTGTAAGTGGAGATTACACTCTAGTATGATCTATACTACCAGTGTGTGTCAGTGGAGATTGCACTCTAGTATGATCTATACTACCAGTGTGTGTCAGTGGAGATTGCACTCTAGTATGATCTATACTACCAGTGTGTGTCAGTGAAGATTGCACTCTAGTATGATCTATACTACCACTGTGTGTCAGTGGAGATTACACTCTAGTATGATCTATACTACCAGTGTGTGTCAGTGGAGATTACACTCTAGTATGATCTATACTACCAGTGTGTGTCAGTGGAGATTGCACTCTAGTATGATCTATACTACCAGTGTGTGTCAGTGGAGATTGCACTCTAGTACGCTCTATACTACCAGTGTGTGTCAGTGGAGATTGCACTCTAGTACGCTCTATACTACCAGTGTGTCAGTGGAGATTACACTCTAGTATGATCTATACTACCAGTGTGTGTCAGTGGAGATTGCACTCTAGTATGATCTGTACTACTAGTGTGTGTCAGTGAAGATTGCACTCTAGTATGATCTATACTACCAGTGTGTGTCAGTGGAGATTGCACTCTAGTATGATCTATACTACTAGTGTGTGTCAGTGAAGATTGCACTCTAGTATGATCTATACTACCACTGTGTGTCAGTGGAGATTACACTCTAGTATGATCTATACTACCAGTGTGTGTCAGTGGAGATTGCACTCTAGTATGATCTATACTACCAGTGTGTGTCAGTGGAGATTACACTCTAGTATGATCTATACTACCAGTGTGTCAGTGGAGATTACACTCTAGTATGATCTATACTACCAGTGTGTGTCAGTGGAGATTGCACTCTAGTATGATCTGTACTACTAGTGTGTGTCAGTGAAGATTGCACTCTAGTATGATCTATACTACCAGTGTGTGTCAGTGGAGATTGCACTCTAGTATGATCTATACTACTAGTGTGTGTCAGTGAAGATTGCACTCTAGTACGATCTATACTACCACTGTGTGTCAGTGGAGATTGCACTCTAGTACGATCTGTACTACTAGTGTGTGTCAGTGGAGATTACACTCTAGTACGATCTATACTACCAGTGTGTGTCAGTGGAGATTACACTCTAGTATGATCTATACTACCAGTGTGTGTCAGTGGAGATTGCACTCTAGTATGATCTATACTACTAGTGTGTGTCAGTGAAGATTGCACTCTAGTATGATCTGTACTACTAGTGTGTGTCAGTGGAGATTACACTCTAGTATGATCTTTACTACCAGTGTGTGTCAGTGGAGATTGCACTCTATACTACCAGTGTGTGTCAGTGGAGATTGCACTCTAGTATGATCTATACTACCAGTGTGTGTCAGTGGAGATTGCACTCTATACTACCAGTGTGTGTCAGTGGAGATTGCACTCTAGTATGATCTATACTACCAGTGTGTGTCAGTGGAGATTGCACTCTAGTATGATCTATACTACCAGTGTGTGTCAGTGGAGATTGCACTCTAGTATGATCTATACTACCAGTGTGTGTCAGTGGAGATTGCACTCTAGTATGCTCTATACTACCAGTGTGTGTCAGTGGAGATTGCACTCTAGTATGATCTATACTACCAGTGTGTGTCAGTGGAGATTGCACTCTAGTATGATCTATACTACCAGTGTGTGTCAGTGGAGATTGCACTCTAGTATGATCTATACTACCAGTGTGTGTCAGTGGAGATTGCACTCTAGTATGATCTATACTACCAGTGTGTGTCAGTGGAGATTGCACTCTAGTACGATCTATACTACCAGTGTGTCAGTGGAGATTGCACTCTAGTACGCTCTATACTACCAGTGTGTGTCAGTGGAGATTACACTCTAGTACGATCTATACTACCAGTGTGTGTCAGTGAAGATTGCACTCTAGTATGATCTATACTACCAGTGTGTGTCAGTGAAGATTGCACTCTAGTATGATCTATACTACCAGTGTGTGTCAGTGGAGATTGCACTCTAGTATGATCTATACTACTAGTGTGTGTCAGTGGAGATTGCACTCTAGTATGATCTATACTACCAGTGTGTGTCAGTGGAGATTGCACTCTAGTATGATCTATACTACCAGTGTGTGTCAGTGGAGATTGCACTCTAGTACGATCTATACTACCAGTGTGTGTCAGTGGAGATTGCACTCTAGTACGCTCTATACTACCAGTGTGTCAGTGGAGATTACACTCTAGTATGATCTATACTACCAGTGTGTGTCAGTGGAGATTGCACTCTAGTATGATCTGTACTACTAGTGTGTGTCAGTGAAGATTGCACTCTAGTATGATCTATACTACCAGTGTGTGTCAGTGGAGATTGCACTCTAGTATGATCTATACTACTAGTGTGTGTCAGTGGAGATTGCACTCTAGTACGATCTATACTACCAGTGTGTGTCAGTGGAGATTACACTCTAGTACGATCTATACTACCAGTGTGTCAGTGGAGATTGCACTCTAGTACGATCTGTACTACTAGTGTGTGTCAGTGGAGATTACACTCTAGTATGATCTATACTACCAGTGTGTCAGTGGAGATTGCACTCTAGTACGATCTGTACTACTAGTGTGTGTCAGTGGAGATTACACTCTAGTATGATCTATACTACCAGTGTGTGTCAGTGGAGATTGCACTCTAGTATGATCTATACCAGTGTTTCCCAACCAGTGTGCCTCCAGCTGTTGCAAAACTACAACTCCCAGCATGCCTGAACAGCCAAAGGCTGTCTGGGTATGCTGGGAGTTGTAGTTTTGCAACAGCTGGAGGCACACTGGTTGGGAAACACTGATCTATACTACCAGTGTGTGTCAGTGGAGATTGCACTCTAGTATGATCTATACTACCAGTGTGTGTCAGTGGAGATTGCACTCTAGTATGATCTATACTACCAGTGTGTGTCAGTGGAGATTGCACTCTAGTACGATCTATACTACCACACTGTGTCAGTGGAGATTACACTCTAGTACGATCTATACTACCAGTGTGTGTCAGTGGAGATTACACTCTAGTACGATCTATACTACCAGTGTGTGTCAGTGGAGATTGCACTCTAGTATGATCTATACTACCAGTGTGTGTCAGTGGAGATTGCACTCTAGTACGATCTATACTACCAGTGTGTGTCAGTGGAGATTGCACTCTAGTACGATCTATACTACCAGTGTGTGTCAGTGGAGATTGCACTCTAGTACGATCTATACTACCAGTGTGTGTCAGTGGAGATTGCACTCTAGTACGATCTATACTACCAGTGTGTGTCAGTGGAGATTACACTCTAGTATGCTCTATACTACCAGTGTGTGTCAGTGGAGATTGCACTTAATAATTACAAGGGATGTCGACATACTTTTGGATATATATTTGGGTCTATATACACTACCAGAAAATGGAAAAAATAACATTGGGAAAACTTTTAGGTCATTTTCTGATGACACATTGCCCTTTTGTTTAAGGCTACATGCACACGAACGTATTTTGTTTGTGTCCGTTCCATTTTATTTTTTTTTGCGGATAGGATGCGGACCCATTTATTTCAATGGGTAAGCAAAAAATGCTGACACCACACCGTGTACTATTCGCATCCGTATGTCTGTTCCGTAGCCCCGCAAAAAAAATAGAGCATGTCCTATTCTTGTCCGTTTTGCGGACAAGGATAGGCATTATTACAATGGATACGCAAAAAAGAATGCCATACGGAATGTCATCCGTTTGTTTTGCGGATCCGCAATTTGCAGACCGCAAAACGCATACAGTTGTGTGCATGTAACCAAAATCAAATTTTTGTTATTTTTAAAGAATTTTTGATATCTTTAATTTTCCATGTCAATATCTCTATTTAAACAAGACCCGTATAATCCTGCAGTTTTTGCACTGGTTTGTACAGATCACTTTACTGCAGTTACCTCATTCCAATCCTGCCTGTAATGATATAACCTCTGTGTATAGATTAGACAGGATCCACCATTCACAGTAGGTGATCGTCAAACCTTATCTATCCTTCCCTTGTACGATGATCTCTGCACAGGTCCCAGAGCACGCCTAGAAAACTCTCCTATAGAAGTCAAAGAGGTCCCCTCCTGACCATTGTGTCTATGGCCCATGTGGCTGCCGTAATGCAGTTCTCTTAATGCTTTCTTAATGCTGTTAAGAACAGCTCGGGCAAGATGGCCGCCCCCATAATCATGTTCAGGAAATAGAATTAAAAAACCTGTATCAGAAAATGAAAACAGATTAGAAAAAAAAAGGATGTGTGTTACTGGCAGATAAAATCTTTGACACGTTTCCTTTTAATGTGATTGAGCTGAGGTTTGACAAAGTATAAACTGCTAGTGGTGCTTGGTCAATGATCAGACAACCAAGGTGATGCCCCCTTTATTTTGGTTTCAGCAGCAGGGTATTTGAGGTACGGTCACATTAATACTGGGTGGCACCTCCCCCTTGCTGCGATTACATGATCCTACTCGGGCATAGTAAGGCTTCATGCACAGGGCCGTTCCGTGCATTGGGGACCGCAATTTGCAGTCCCCAATGCACAGGCAACGTCCGTCCAGCGGCCAGGACTGATTGAGACCCAATAAACTTGAATGGGTCCGTGATCCGTCCGCACCTCAAAAATTAGAACTTGTTCTATTTTTTTGCAGTGCGGAGGCACGGACAGAAACGCGGAGTGCTTCCGTGGGGTTCCGATCCGTGCTTCCATTCCGCATCTCTGGGTTTGTGGACCCATTCAAGTGAATGGGTCTGCATCCGTGATGCGGGGTGCACACGGCCGGTGCCCCGTGTATTGCGGAACCGCCATATGCAGGCAACAATACGGCCATGTGCATGAGCCCTAACTGTCATACAGATGCTGGATATCCTCTAGTGGAATGTCATTCCAAGGTCTTTCAACTTGGACCCGTAGTTCAGCCAAGGTGGTTGTTGGCTGCTGTGGATGGGAGAGCCATCACCCCAGCCAGTCCCAGACATTGATTGGGGAGAGAGATGGTGATGGAGCTGCTGGTTACCCTGAAGAGCAAGTTATGTAGCGAAAGCATGGTTCAGGTGGACGTTATCTTGTTGGAACACTGCGTTTACTAAAGTCAGTAAGACTGGTTCCATGATGTCCTGGATATACTGAAAGCTGGCAATGTTCCCTCTACAATTACCGATGGAAACGGCCATGCAACCTGCCACCATGCATAGTGCGGAGACACACAGGAAAGACACCAAGTGTTAGCGTCGGTTACCATTAGCCACCATGGCCGCCCCTGTCTGTTTATTCGTGAAGGGAACATTGACCAGCATTCGGTATGTCCAGGACTTCATGAAACCAGTCTTGCTGCCATTATTGACTGTAAGAAGACGTGGTGTTCCAACAGGATAATGCCCGAGCAGACATTGCTCATGCCGCACATCATGCTCTTCAGGGTATCCAACAGCTCTCCTGGCCAGCTTGGTCACCAGATCTCTTCACCATCAAGATTGTTTGGGACTGGATGGGGTGGGCGATCTCCCATGCACAGCAGCCAACAACCACCTTGTCTGTATTATGGCTTCAAGTTGAAAGAGCCTGGAATGCCATGTCACAGGAGAACATCCGGCATCCGTATGACGGTTAACATGCCAGAGTGCATTATAAATTTGACATGTGTGGCAATTGTGCATCAGGGGTCTCTGTGTAGTCGCAGTCTCATTGATGTTTGTATTGCGTTCTTGTATTTGATCAGCAGACTAGGAAAAAAAATCATATTATCACTGATTTACTGTGACCTCCCTTTTCTTCCAGTAACCTGGCCCCAGGCAACGGCCAAGACTTATTACAAAGTTTAGACCTGCCCGCCGACATTGCAACTGGCTCCATCTACCCAGAAGAATACAAACTACTTTTTGAGCTGATGTCTCGCTCAGAAGACTTTAACCGGAGTTTTGTATTACATGAAATCTGTGAAGACATAGCAGCTACAAGCTACTGAATAGACCACCCACCAGTAGACACCTTCAGGCACTTTACTCGACTAAAGCTGCATTAAATTCTCTGTTTATTTGAGAATGCCTAACCCGTTATCAGGTGGCTGCATTTCATTGCAGTGCTTATATATGCATAAAAAGGAAAACTAGTTGACCAGTATGTATGTGTGTATATGTATAATATATAAATTATACATATATACACACACCTCTGTCTAAATAACAATAAAAAAAACCTCTTGTGATAATGTGCCTGCTTACCACTGTAGCCAGTCACTGGCGTCAGTGGTATATGGCATGAGACTGCTGAGGCCAGTGCTTGGGTGCAGCAGTTACATACGGTATATGGGGACGTCACCACTGCTCTCAGGACAAGTCAGCCATTCTCCCGGCCATTTAAAAAATCCAGTAGGACAACCCCTTGTATGGGCATTTGGTATTGACAAGTCTATAGTCACAATGTCGATTACTGGCAAACCTCGTATGCAGTTTTTTTTTTTTGTAAAATCCATAGAGCTATACCTACTGAAACAATCCAGATACACCACAGCATTACGTAGCATTCTCCAAAGTGCATAGTTTTGGTTAAACTGCATCAAGCTTCTCATTTCCATCATGATAACTTCGCCCTATTGCGCTTAAAACTGTTTAAAAATAAATAAATGCACTTTTTTATGCAAGTTTTCAATGCAGTTGTGGGCTTTTACAGGTTAAATAGATTTGACAATAACCGCAGCTAAACTGGACGTAGTTTTGGCTGCAGTTTCAAATGATGCATCCTGCACCCTACTTGAACCGAGTACATTATTGGGTGCTAGGAAATGGTACACCTCAGAGCTTCGCCATGGCTTTTTCTGTAACGCCCATAGACTTCATGGGGTGTTCTCCTTACCTCCAGCTGGAAAGCCAGTGTGGACACTGCTGTGCTAAAGTGTCATTCTAACCTAGCATACACTTCCCTTTCTGCACAGAGATACGTTTAGCACTGATATAGATGCGTAAGGAATATGGCAAAGAACGGAATTTCTCCGGTTTACAGTGCAATAATAAAAGGGCTCCACGTAGGGCGACAACCTTCTGGCAAGAATAGAAGTCAGTTCTGCTCCAAATATTAGTTCTCAGAGTTGGTAATTTCTTAAAGCAGGTTTGTCATGCCTCCTGTGCTGGAGTAGGCGTTTTGAACAGATGCTGTTCCTCTGTTATTCGTCCTAGAAATGTATGCATTAGGGCTCATGGACACGGCGGTTCCGCAATACACGGGGCACCGGCTGTGTGCACCCGTCATCAAGGACACGGACCAATTCACTTGTCCGCAAACCCGGAGATGCGAAACGAAGCACGGATTGGAACTACTACGGCATGCTTTCCGTGGTGTTTCTGGCCGTGCCTCTGCACCGCAAAAAAAAAAGTTCTATTTTTTTGCAGTGCAGACGGATCATGGACCCATTCAAGTTGAATGGGTCTCGATCTGTCCCGGCCGGCGCACGGATGTTACCCGTGTATGCGGTCCCCAATGCATGGAACGGCCGCACGACAGCTGTGTGCATGAGGTCTTAGGTCAGACACACATAAGCGAGTTTAATGCAAAGAACTCGTGTGTCAGTAAGGGGTCCTGTTCCAACCTCCGCTCCTCTGACAGGATCACGCAGCATTAGGCTACATGCACACGAACGTGTGTTTTGCGGTTCGCAAAAAAAAAAGACATCCGTATGGCATGTTTTTTTTTTTCTTTTCGCGGATCCATTGTAATGCCTATACTCGTCAGCAAAACGGACAAGAATAGGACATGCGTTTTTTTTTTTTTTTTGGCGGGGGCACGGAACAGAGCAACGGATGCGCACAGCACACGGAGTGTTGTCCGCATCTTTTGCGGCCCCATTAAAATGAATGGGTCCGCACCCGAGCAGCAAAAAAAAAAAACGGAAACAAAATACATTCGCGTGCATGTAGCCTTATACTGATTTATAATGTTGTGTGAACCTGAGGGTCCTGGAATCTATTGTACTACACTGCCTGCAATATGTCAAAACATAAGGGCTCATTCACACGACCGTTCTGGTCCGCAAAAACTGCGGCTCGGGTGCGTACCTATTCACTTCAATGGGGCCACAAAAGATGCGGACAGCACTCCATATACTGTCCGCAGCCATATGTCCGTTCTGTAGCCCCGCAAAAAAAACATGTCCTATTGTCCATTTTGTGGACCAGAATAGGCATCTCTATAATGGGAAATTGCGGAAGGCACAGGGGTGGACCGCAAAAAACTGAATGGGCGTGTGCATCAGGCCTAAATCATATCCTATCAGAGGAGGGGAGTTTGGAACGGGACCCCTTACTGACACACTGTAAGTTCCTCGCATTGAACTCGCTTGTGTGTGTCTGGCCTAAACTGACAATCTGGTGTTACCACTCACCTTGTCAAATGGGTGTGTCCCCACAGTCTGATACTGGCAGTGTCAGTGAGTAGGGAAACTGCCCCAATTGGTATCACATGGTCGATTTATTCAAAGATTTCTAGTAGGAATATCGAGGGACAACACTGTTCTAAGCAGAGATCTGAGACAAGATGCTACATAATTGTTTTATGGGGAACACCGATATTTCCCAAACCCGCCACGGCGGGAGATCCGCCAGGTCCTGTTTTGCAATCTTCAGAGCCGCGGTTAGTGTATGTATATTTTCCATCTTGTTAAAAAATGAAATAAAAATGACTTGGCTCAAGCTTGTCTGCTGTAGTTCTCTCTCCAAATATGTAACCTCTCATGAATGAATATTCGTGTTTTCAGCCATGGTCACATACAGACCTCAGCCATTCCCGTCTCCAGTATTTAAACATTTCATTTTAATATTTAAACCCCACAAAATAGCAGATCTAATTACTACGCTATATTAAAAATGTATACTAATCTCTGCCGACTCAATATACAATGCGCACCAGCATTGGGGGGGGGGGGGGGTTCACTGGTATTAGATGGCTAGCAGCTCCTCTTCGGGCCTCGAGCAAGTTTTCTGTGCAGGTACAATGCGTGAAGTGAACGCACAGCACCTGCAGTGAATCCTGACCCATTCATTTCAATGGGTCTGTGTACATGAGCGTTTTTTTTCTTTTCACGTATCAGTTCTGTGTTGCGTGAAAATCGCAGCATGTTTTATATTCTGCGTTTTTTCACGCAGCCCAGGCCCCATTGAAGTGAATGGGGCTTCAGTGAAAAACGCATTGCCTCCGGAAGCAAGTGCGGGTGCGATGCTTTTGTTTTACTGATGGTTGCTAAGAGGTGTTTGTAAACCTTCAGTTTTTTTTTTTTTTTTTTTTTATCACGAGTGTGAAAACACATTGCACTCGCGTGGAAAAAACTGAAGGCAATTGCAAACAAAACTGACTGAACTTGCAAAATGGTGCGAGCTTCCCTGAACGCATCCGGACCTAATCCGTCAGTCGTGTGTGAAAGGGGCCTTACAGTACAGTGCGATACTAGGTGACCATAGGTGAAGGTGGCGCCATTTTGTAACACTACGTACAGGACCCTGGGGAAGCTCTTTCCTCAACACAGAAAGTCATTTTACAGCTTCCAGCAACTCTTTCTGACTGTCAGATATAAGACTTGCTTTATCAGTGGAGATGAGCGAATTTCATATTTTGAAATTCGTTCACGCTTAGTTTACTGATTCAGTTACCACGGACCATAGCGCAATCCTATGACGGAATGCCTTTAGAGTCATTCCGTCATAATAGAAGTCTATGGGCTGTAAAATGGATCCGTCCCGTTTCTGTTATGCAGGAGAGGACTCCAGCATAAGGCCTCATGCACACGACCGTTGTTTGATTCCGTGTCTGTTTTTCGTGATTTTCTGCGGAACCATTGGTTTTCAATGGGTCCGTGGAAAACTCGGCAAATGCACCGTTTGTCCTCCGCGTCCGTGATTCCAGTCCGTCAAAAAAATATAACCTGTCCTATTCTTGTCCGTGAAAAACGGTTCACGGACCCATTCAAGTCAATGGGACCGTGAAAAAATGCGGATGGTCATCCGCGTTCCGCGTCCGTTTTTTTTGCGTATCCCTTGGCAGGCACTTGGCAAAAATTGTCAGCCTGTCTTTTGGTAAAATCTTTTGGGTCATGTCCACTAAAAAAAAACGGATGACACACGGAAACACAATGGAAGGCAAAAACGGACACAGATCACTGAACAACGGAACCCCTTTTTGCGGACAGCATAAAAAAACGGTCGTGTGCATGAGGCCTAACTGAAACGGGACGGATCCGTTTTGCAGCCCATAGACTTCTATTATGACGGAATGACTCTAAGACCTCTTTCACACGGGCGTCACGTTTGACGCCCGGATCAGAGGAGGGTGCGTTGCGGGAATATGCGTGATTTTCCCGCGCGAGTGCAAAGCGTTTGTAATGCGTTTTGCACGCGCGTGGGAAAAATCAGCATGTTTGGTACCCAGACCCGAAGCCGGACTTCATCACTGATTTCGGGTAGAGTATTCTGGAGATTTTATTATTTTCCCTTATAACATGGTTATAAGGGAAAATAATAGCATTCTCAATAAAGAATGCTTTGTAGAATGAGGATTAAGGGGTTAAAAATAAAAACTTAACTTACCTACTTGATCGCGTTGTTGCAATCTCTTCTCTCTTCAAGCATTAGCTGCCGTCTAAAGGACCTGTGATGACGTCACATCACATGGTCCGTGATGGTCCAATCACATGGGGCCTGCGTTGCGTAAAAAACGCACAATATAGAGCATGCTGCGATTTTCACGCAACGCAGAAGTGATGCGTGAAAATCACCGCTCATGTGCACAGCTCCATAGAAATGAATGGGTCCGGATTCAGTGCGGGTGCAATGCGTTCACCTCACGCATTGCACCTGCACGGAAATCACGCCCGTGTGAAAGGGGCCTAAGGCTGCATTCACACGGGCATGATTTCCGTGCGGGTGCAATGCGTGAGGAGGACGCATTGCACCCGCACTGAATCCGGACCCATTCATTTCTATGGGGCTGTGCACATGAGCGGTGATTTTCACGCATCACTTCTGCGTTGCGTGAAAATCGCAGCATGTTCTATATTCTGCGTTTTTCACGCAACGCAGGCCCCATAGAAGTGAATGGGGATGCGGGAAAATCGCAAGCATCCGCAACCAAGTGCGGATGCGTTGCGATTTTCCCGCATTGTTGCTTAGCAACGGGACCCAATCTCTTATTTCCCTTATAACATGGTTATAAGGGGAAATAATAGCATTCTTAATAAAGAATGCATTGTTAAATGATGAGGAAGGGGTTAAAAATAATAAAGTTAACTTACCTTAGCCACTTGATCGCGTAGTCGCGATCTGTCCTCTCTTTCCTGCAGCATCGATGATCTAAAGGACCTGTGATGACATCACATCACATGGCCCAATCACATGCTCCATCACTATGGTGATGGAGCATGTGATTGGTCCATGTGACATCATCCAAGGTCCTTAAACACTATCCTCAGGCTGTGGATAGTGGTTAAGGACCTTGGATGATGTCACATGGACCAATCACATGCTCCATCACCATAGTGATGGAGCAGGTGATTGGGCCATGTGATGCTGTGACATCATCACAGGTCCTTTACATCTTTCAAGCTAACGGAGAGGAGGCCGGGCTTCGCGATCAAATGGAACAGGTAAGTAATTATTAGTTTATTATTTTAACTCATTCTGCACCAGTTTAAACATTAGGGAGATGGCCAAGGATATTATTTTACATTATAACTATGTTATAATGTGAAATAATACCAGCGGGACAATTTCTGACCCAAACATGCACTTCTGTGAAGAAGTGCAGGTTCGGGTCTGGGTACCAAAAGTGCCGATTTTTCTCCCACGCGTGCAAAACGCATGACAGCGCTTTGCACTCGCAGGGAAAAATCGCGGCGATTCCCGCAACGCACCCGCAACGCCCGTGTGAAAGGGGCCTAAAGGCTGTCCTAGAATTGCGTTATGGCCCGTGGTAACGGAATCCGTAACGCTATTCACCTTTTACCAGAAAACTAAGCGTGAACGAATTTCGCTCATCTCTAGTCATGACCACGGAATAAAAAAAACTTTTAAAAACTAATGCAAGTTCATCATAGTAATCCTTGGAAGTTCAGTACAACATAAAAATTAAGAAAAAGGTCAACACCGCCCCCAGTGTTGGCCTACTAGCGTTCAGGGCCGGTGCAAGGATTTTTGCTGCCCTAGGCAAAAGAAAAGTTTGCCCCCCCCCCCATGTGACATCACAATGCCCCACCCATACAATCTGCCATATTAAAGGGGTTCTGCAGTTTATTTAAACTGATCGACAGGGGTCCGACGTCCGGGACCCCCGCCAAGGGAGCAGTGCTGGCAGTAGCTCCTCAGCCTTCTCGCAGTGATGTCACCATTAGTATCACTGGCCTGGGTGGGACTAAGCTTCATTCAAGTGAACAGAGCTTAACCCCGCCAAGGCCAGTGATACTAGTCGTGACGTCACTGCGCCTGCGGTAAACAGCGAGAAGGCCAAGGCGCTACTGCCAGCGCCGCTGCCTTCTCAAGCAGCTGATCGGCGAGGGTCCCGGGTGTCGGACCCCTGCCGATCAGATGCTGATGATCTATCCAGAGGATAGATGACCCTCTTGTCATTCTTCACCCCCTCCTCCCCAATGTCATTCTCTTTACCATTCCCCCCTACCTCTGGTGTAGCGTGGCCGAGCCCTGTATGGTCTGTGGGTACAGGAGCTTTAGTTTACTGTACCCGGGCGGACTGACAGGAAGTGCACACTGTGTGCGCACTTCATGTCAGTCCCGCCGGGTAAAGGAGACAGATGCACCCTGTACCCGCGGACCATACAGGGCTCGGCCACGCTACAATGAGGGAGTGACAGGACGGAGCGATGAGCTTTCCCTCCTGTCGGCTCTGCTCCTCTTGCTGCGCCCGGGCGGTGCTGCAGCCGTCAGAGGCTCAATATAGAGCATGAGGCGGGGCCGGCGCTCCTAGCAGCGCCCCTTCCCAAGGGGAGCTCTACGCGGCTGCCTAGTCCGCTTATAGGACGCGCTGGCCCTGACTAGCGTCATCTTTAGGCTCCATTCAAACGTCTGCAATTCTGCGGACCCATTCATTTCTATGAGGACACACTATGTCCCGCCGGAATCCAGACTTCCGTTACGTAAAAAAATAGAACATGTACTATTCTTGTCTGCAATTGCGGACAAGAAAAGGCATTTTCTATGAGAGTGCAGGCGATGTGCGGTCCGCAAAATGCAGAACACACATTGCCGGTGTCCGTGTTTTGCGGATCCGTAAAACACACACGGACGTGTGACTGGAGCCTTATGGTGTTGCTCCCCTATAGAGGTGATGTGAAGGGCTACAGTGCTGCATTTTTTAAAAAGAAAAAAAATCGCCTAATAAAAATGGCAGTAAGGTGAAAAAAATGTGTTTCATGGAGTTCACGAGATTTAGCATTGCTGGGTTCTGTAGTTCATCACTGATCCCCCCCCCATTGACTGTTATGAGGTCCCGCTGGTGATCCGGTCGCTTTCCGGCATGCAGCGTGTTTTTCAGCCGACATTTACGCGACGTGAATGCAGCTTTCTTTGCTGGACAGAACCACACTTAGGCCCCTTTCACACGAGCAAGAATTCCGTGCATGCGTGATGCATTGCGCCTGCACGGAATCCAGACCCATTCATTTAAATGGGCCTGTGTACATGTGCGGTGGTTTTCACGAATCACTTTTGTGTTGCGTGAAAATCGTTGCATGTTCTATATTCTGCGATTTTTCCCGCAGCGCTTGCCCCATAGAAGTGAATGGGGCTTCAGTGAAAATCGCATCCGCATGCAAGTGCAGATGTGATTTTCACGGATGGTTGCTAAGAGATGTTGTTTGTAAGACTCTAGTTTTTTTTATCACGTAAATCACATTTCGCCAGCACGATAAAAACGGAATGATTTTGTTTGTGAAATCGCACAGTTTTCACTGAACGCATCCGGACACGCTCGTCTGCAAGGGGCCTTACCGTTTCTGTTGGTAAAGTCGGGCCATGGAAGCCTTGGACTCGGAATGCCCCAAACACCCATTTATGGGTGGGGTTTGCATTAGCCCCACCCATTTCCAGCCCAGGACAACGCAAATTTGCTGGGACTGTCTCTGAAAATCAGGGACAGTCCACAACTCTGTAGAACCGCGTCCTCTACAGCACTATGCTGCCCCAGGTCGTACCCATTGTGGTATAACTTTGAATATATAAATGTGTACCCCACAGACAAAGCCCAGCAATGCAATGTGACCGCAGACTAATGCAGCCTGCACTGCAGGTGTGAACAGGTCAATACCACAAAGCTGCACTACTACTCCAACACAAAAGGGGATGTTTCTGTCACAATGCGGCTTCAAAACCAGTTCAAGAAAATTTCCCAAGGACTGCTTCCTTGGATAATGCCATATTATCACAGGGAGCAGCACTGTGTGGTGCCAAAAAAAGCAGCAGTAACGCATTCTGACACCGCTCCTATACAGACTACAGGCAGCGCGTCAACAACAACCCAGCACATTAGCGCCGGAGGTTTCCGCTCTCTATTGGCCATGGCCACGCCCCCTTTTACAAGGGCGAGCACGCCGCAGTCCTAACGGGAGCGCGCATTTGAAAGCTCTGACAGCTCCCATGCACAATGGCGGGAAGTTTTGAGAGATTCTTCAGCCCCGGGAAGGGTAATGGTCTCCGAGCCACCAGAGACTGCGCTGTGAGCGAGCTGCTGACGTGCGCCGAGCCTTTCGTGTACACCAGGTGCCGGAGACGGAACCGGGCAGCCTCCGTGTGTGACAACTGCCTGCGCAGGTACTCTTCGTGGTTATAGAATCGCATAGCTGGCTGCGTGACCCACAGCTAACCAATCAGAGCACGGGGCGGAGCTAGTGCTTCCTGACATGCCCCGCCTATAGCCTGAACAGTGTGAGAGGCCTAAGGCTAGATCTACACGACCACATTTGTCGCAGCACAGTGCGACACTATGGACTATCATTATAAAAATTGTTGCGCGACATTAATGCGACAAAATGTTGCAGTGTAGTTGTGCCCTATATATTCCGCGACACATGTCGTCGTGTAGACCTAGCCTTAGGCTACTTTCACACTAGCGGCAAGGCGCTTAGGCAGGCTGTTCCGGTGGTTGAACAACCAGCCGGATCCGTGCTGCCGCTAGTGCACGCGTGGGGCCGGAGGTCTGCTCCGGCCCTATTGACTATAGTGGGCGCGGGCCGGAGTTCTGGCGTCAGCACGGTAAACATGCCAAGTGGCGGCCGGAATAAGGATACTTTCACACTAGTGTTAGAGGAATCCGGAAATCCGTATGCAAACGGATATTATTTGTTTCCGGATGCGGATCCGTCTGACAAATGCATTGAAATGCCGGATCCTTCTCTCAAGTGTCATCTGAAAAAATGGATCCTATATTTATTTTTCGCATTTTAAAAGTCCGCGTATGCGCAGACCGGAAAACCGAATCTGTTTTTCCGGAACACTTGGTACCGGATCTGGCATCAATAGATTTCAATGGAAAATAATGCCGGATCCAGCAAGTGTTCCAGAATTTTGGCCGAAGAAAAAAACGCAGCATGCGGAACGGAAGGCATCCTGATGCATACTGAACGGATTGTTTTCCATTCAGAATGCATTAGGACAAACTGATGCGTTTTTTTCCGGTATTGAGCCCCTATGACGGAACTCAATACCGGAAAACTTCAACGCTAGTGTGAAAGTCCCAACGACTACGACATGTCGTGGTTTTATTCTGGCCGCCACTAGACATGTTTGCCGTGCTGCCGCCGGAACTCCGGCCCCATGCGTGCACTAGCGGCAGCACGGATCCAGCAGGCTGTTCACCCATCGGAACAGCCTGCCCGAGCTCATTGCCGCTAGTGTGGAACTAGCCTAATATAGAGGAATAATAGAGGACTGATAATATTTAGGTTTTTTATACTGTGCAATTAACAGAATTGCTTTACTTCTAAGCGTCTTGATTATAAATATATTCTTATACATAGCTCTCAATATTCGAAAAGCTCAAAGAGCGACAATATGCTACTAGGCCACACCTCTAACTCCGCCCAAAGCATAACTGTACACACCCAGTCCCCTCAATGCCCCCATATTGAATTATTCCCCCTTTGTGCCAGCACTCAGTAGTCATGTTAAGTAGTAACTTGGCCAGTATTATTTGCTGGGAAAGGTGGCAACCCTAATTGTGCCCTCTCACAGTAGATATGCCCAGATATGTGCCCCTTTGCAATAGTTATACCCAGATGTATGCCCCCTTATAATAGTTATACCCAGATATGTGACCCCTCACAATAGTATTTATGCCAAGATATGTGCCCCCTCACTGTAGCAATGCCAAGCTATGTGCCCCCTCACAGCAGTTATGCCCAGCTATGTGCCCCCTCACAATAGTTATGCCCAGCTATGTGCCCCCTCACTGTAGCAATACCCAGATATGTGCCCCCTCACAGCACTTATGCCCAGATATGTGCCCCCTCACAGCAGTTATGCCCAGATATGTCCCCCTCACAGCAGTTATGCCCAGATATGTCCACCTCACAGCAGTTATGCCCAGATATGTTCCCCTCACAATATTTATGCCCAGATATGTGCCCCTCACTGTAGCAATGCCCAAAAATGTGCGGTCTCACTGTAGCAATGCCCAGATATGTGCCCCCTCACGGTAGATATGTCCAGATATGTGCCCCCTCACGGTAGTTATGCCCAGATATGTGCCCCCTCACAGTAGTTATGCCCAGATATGTGCCCCCTCACAGTAGTTATGCCCAGATATGTGCCGCCTCACAGCAGTTATGCCCAGATATGTTCCCCCTCACAGCAGTTATGGCTAGATTATGTGCCGCCTCACAGCAGTTATGCCCAGATATGAGCCCCCTCACAATAGTTATACACAGATATGTGCTCCCTCACTGCAGCAATGCCCAAAAATGTACTGCCTTACTGTAACAATGACCAGATATGTGCCCCCTCACAGCAGTTATACCCAGATATGTGCCCCCTCACAGAGGTTATGCCCAGATATGTGCCCCCCTCACAATAGTTATACACAAATATCTGCCCCCTCACAATAGTTATGCCTGGATATGTGCCCCCTCACGGTAGTTATGCCCAGATATGTGCCCCCTCACAGTAGTTATGCCCAGATATGTTCCCCCTCACAGCAGTTATGCCCAGATATGTTCCCCCTCCCAGCTGTTATGCCCAGATATGTGCCCCCTCCCAGCAGTTATGCCCAGATATGTGCCCCCTCCCAGCAGTTATGCCCAGATATGTGCCCCCTCACAGCAGTTATGCCCACATATCTGCCCCCTCACAGTAGTTATGGCCAGATATGTGCTCCCTCACAGCAGTTATGACCAGATATGTGCCCCCTCACAGCAGTTATGGCCAGATATGTGCCCCCTCACAGCAGTTATTCCCAGATGTGCCCCTCACAGCAGTTATGGCCAGATTATTTGCCCCCTCACAGCAGTTATGGCCAGATATGTGCCCCCTCACAGCAGTTATTCCCAGATATGTGCCCCCTCACAGCAGTTATGGCCAGATTATTTGCCCCCTCACAGCAGTTATGGCCAGATATGTGCCCCCTCACAGCAGTTATGCCCAGATATGTGCCCCCTCGCAGCAGTTATGCCCAGATATGTGCCCCCTCGCAGCAGTTATGCCCAGATATGTGCCACCTCGCAGCAGTTATGCGCAGATATGTGCCCCCTCGCAGCAGTTATGCGCAGATATGTGCCCCCTCACAGCAGTTATGCCCATATAGGTGCCCCCTCACAGTAGTTATGGCCAGATATGTGCCCCCTCACAATAGTAAACAAACAAACTAATGCCTATACTAGGCTATGCAACCTATCTTGACCCGGGTGTAAATTTAATGGGCAGCATTCCCCTGATGAAGCCATAATGTTGGTGAAACATGTTGGGGGGCAGATCTAGATTTTAGATCAGAACACCACTCTGCTAACTTTCTACACCACAGTTCAAACTAGGTAGCAAGCAAATCATTCTCAAGGCTCAGAGGTGCTGGCGTCTGAAGTGTATGCAGTATCTGTTTCTGCTACACCTCAGCATTAAGAAAGGGAAGTTCCTTTATTATGGTGATAGCCTGGGAGAGCGCACTAACAATAGCGCCCCCCTGGCCTTCAAATTCTACAACTGGTTACCGATCAAACACCAGCCTTATGCCTTATATAATGGCTACCACTACTGAGCCCTGAGATAAAAGTGAATAGGAGGGAGAGTGTGCACACCTCCTTTACCTATCACAATAGATATTGACAGATACTGGCGGAGTGGTGACTGTATTTTTAATCACTTTCTGTTTGGTTCCAAATAAGACATATATGAAACTTTTTATACATAATATAATAAAAGTGAAGTTTTAAATTTACACCCGGGTCAAGATAGGTTGCATAGCCAAGTATAGGCATTAGTTTGTTTGTTTGTTTAGTAAATACAACCTTACCCGGGTTAGGTCTTTAGGAAATTAAGCCCTCACAATAGTTATACACAGATATCTGCCCCCTCACAATAGTTATGCCCAGATATGTGCTCCCTCACTGTAGCAATGCCCAAAAATGTGCTGCCACACTGTAGCAATGCCCAGATATGTGCCCCCTCACAGTAGTTATGCCCAGATATGTGCCCCCTCACAGTAGTTATGCCCAGATATGTGCCCCCTCACAGAGGTTATGCCCAGACGTGTCCCCCTCACAATAGTTATACACAGATATCTTCCCCTCACAATAGTTATGCCCGGATATGTGCCCCCTCACAGTAGTTATGCCCAGATATGCCAGGATTTGTGTCCACTTCACAGAAGGTAAAAAACAAACAGTAAATTTCACCTGGTTCCTCCGATAATCATAGCTCAGCAGCTGGCGCTCCCCATCAGCGGCAGCAGGATACGGTTACATATCACGCTGCTGTGTAGGGGGAGCAGAGGCTGGTTCCTGGCCAACACACTCCTCCTTAACATATTGGCAGTGTGATGTGTGACATTACATCGTGCTTCTGCAGGGCTCCCTGCTTCACCATTACAATCAGCTGAGAGTGGGACACACCTCAGCTATTCCAGGACCGTGGGACAGCCATTGAAATCCAGGACGGTTAGGAGGTATGGGAAACGGGTGATCCCCTTCCAACTACCCATGCCCCCCTCCACCACAAATGTAGTACTTTTATGCAGGGGCGGATTTGGCATTTCTGGGGCTCCATAATATTGCTAAGCTCCAACGCTCTTATTTGGTAACTTCTTATACATAGTAATATAATTTATAAGGCTGAAAAAATACATTCGTCCATCCAGTTCAGCGTGTTATCCTGCAAGTTAATCCAGAGGAAGGCAAAAAAAAAAAAAAAGGTAGAAGCCAATTTTCCCTTACGCCTATGACAACACCATTAAGAGACCGCCTCCATCCAGGACAGGAAATAGGAACTTTCATGGAGAGCTCTTAAGGAGGGGCACTGCTCCTATACCTGCAGTTCCTGTTTCCTGTCCTATGGATAGGACAACTTTGTGGAGAGCAAAGGATTAGGCTGCAGGTCCCTGGAATACTCTGAATGGGGGTTACCTGGTACGGCGTAAGTCTCCTCTAGAAGCCGCCTGGTAAGTCTGGATTCTGCCTTCTGGGTCCTGGAATTCTTTTTCGGGCTGGTGTTCCTGGGCAGTTCCGGCGGCACTGGGAGGTGTGGCCGACACGCCGGAGATTCCTGGCGGTGCTCAGGAGGTCCGGGGGCCTCCCTCTCCGTCTTTCCTGCCTGGGTGCATTACGGGCGGGGAGCGGAGAGAGGCGAGATCTCACGTGAGTGGGCGAGAACCAGAAGTTGTGCCGCACACAGAGTGTGTTCCAGAAGTGGGGCAGGAGTTCTCCTACTAAAGGCCACACGGGAGCACCAACAGGGACCCGACCTAGGGATTCAGATCATCCCTTAAGCACACGGTCAGAAGGAGACCAGCCAGCCTACAAGAAGACTTGAACCTCCTATAGAAAACGCTCTATCCATGCCTTCTACCATGGTGGAAGAGAGCAGTCAGCGCGCCAACCTGCAGGAGGGTCAAGAAGTTAGACTGGTACTCCTGGGGGGGGGGGTTCTCCAGCCTTTCTTTCATTAATAGTTTTTAAAGGTTTTTTTTCTTATCTCTATTTTTAGACAATTAAGGAGGGCCCTAGAAAGTCTACCCCAAAGACTAGAGGGAAAGAATGTGTTGTTTGCAAGAGGAAGCTTGCCCCTTCCTGGTCAAAAATATGTCAGCATTGTGTCGACAAGGTGGTAGAAGAGGAGTTGCCATCTCTACTCCAAAGCATTAAGGATATTGTAAAATCTGAAGTCTCTGATTCCATGAAAATGTTTAAAAAGTGCCTCCCTTCCTCAGCCTCTGACAAGCAAAGCCTCTCTGCCATGGTTTTAGATTCATATTCTTCTGACAAAAACGAGCTGGGAGAAATCCTAGGTAGTTCAGACTCGTCTTTGGATGAAGAAACCACGGGTAGACCCATATTTTCCCCTGATGATACGGAATCTTTACTAAAGGATATTCGTGCTACTATTAAAGTAGATGAATCCAGAGAACAAAAGTCTTTTCAGGTTATTATGTTCGGTGACCTGGGACATAGAAAAACTAGGGTTTTTCCAGTAAATGAAAATATAAAGTTTCTGATCCAAAAGGAATGGTAGAAACCTGATAAGAAATTCTTTGTTCCAAACAATATAAAAAGGAAATATCCATTTAATGAGGCTGATTCTGCTAGTTGGGATAGGCCTCCTAATCTGGATGCCCCCATTGCCAAGATCTCGAAAAGGTCTGCCTTACCATTTGAAGATCTTGGCACCCTAAAGGACCCAATGGATAGACAGGCTGAGGTTTACCTGAAAAAAGTTAGGGAGGCCTCTACTCAAGCGTTTAAACCAAATATTGCCATCACTTCCACTGCTAGATCTTTAAAATTGTGGCTACAAGACTTGTATCTAAAATAAAACTTCCAGGGACCAATTACTAGCAGTCTTTCCCACCATCATTAAGTCGGTAGACGTTATATCAGATGCTTCTGCGGTCGCGTTAAAGTTAAATGCTCGATCAGCAGCACTCTCTAACTCAGCAAGAAGAGCAATCTGGCTTAAAGGACGGTCTGGTGACATGGGATCTAAGAATAAGCTTTGTGCTATTCCTGGTCAGGGCGATTATTTTTTTTGGATCAGTTTTGGATGGCCTTCTTGAAAAGGCGTCCGATAATACAAAAAGGTTTCCCTGTCTCCAGGCCTCCCAAAAGACAGCAGTTTTTTCGGAAAAATAAAAGGGGGTTCAATAGAGAAAAAATGCAGGAATTCAGAGGAGGAAATAAAAATAGAAAAGACAAGGGTTTTCTCTTCGATTCCCAATCCACCTCAGGATCCAAATCCAGTCAACAATGATGGTTTCTCTCCTGTGGGTGCCAGACTCTCTCGGTTTCTTCAGGCTTGGGAGAAAATCTCCTCAAACCCTTGGTTTCTAGGCATTATAAAGGACGGTTTTCGTCTAGAGTTTGTCTCTCGCCCACCGGAAAGATTAAAAATCACGAATATCTTAAAAAATTCTACAAAAAACCTAGCTTTAAGACAGGAGGTTTTTTCTCTTATAGAGAAAAATGTCCTGGTTTCAGTCCCAGACTCAGGAAAAGGAAAAGGTTTCTTTTCGTCCTCTTTCTGTTTACCAAACCAGACGGGACGTTCAGGATAATTATAAATTTAAAAGATCTAAATCGGTTTCTCTGTTACAAAAAATTCAGGATGGAGTCAATACAGTCAGTTCTAAAACATCTATTCGAGGGCTGCTTCATGGCCACCATAGATATAAAGGATGCCTATTACCACATCCTAATTCATGCAGATTATCAGAAATATCTCAGAGTGGCGGTTTCAATGGAAAATCAGATTCATCATTTACAATATACAGCACTTCCGTTCAGAATCTCTCAGTCTCCCAGACTGTTGACAAAAATAATGGCAGAAGTCATGGCCCACATAAGAGAAAGAGACATTTTAGTGATTCACTATTTAGACGATTTTTTAGTGGTAGCAGAATCAAAAAGCCTTCTCGATGTGCATCTCAAAGAAGTGGTGCAAATCCTAGAAATGCTCGGATGGCAGATAAACTGGGGGAAATCACATCTGATAGCTTACCAGGAATGTGTATTTCTAGGGATGATCCTGGACTCGGTAAGATTACGTTGTATTCTTCCCCAGAACAAGATAGACAGACTAACAGAAGAGGTACGATCCTTGATAGTAGCAAAAAAACTAACTGTCAGGCAGGAAATGGCTGTTTTGGCCAGAATTACTTCTATGATACCTGCAGTCAATTGGAGCCATTTTCACTCCAGACCCCTTCAATGGCAGATCTTGAAGGAATGGCAGGGCTCTCTCTCCCCGCTGGACACACCACTCCTACTCACCCCTCAGGTAATTCAACCCTTACACTGGTGGGTGAAACGCTTTTAATCTGTCTCAAGGTCTTCCTTGGAATCTGCAGGAGTTAGTAGTCATCACCACAGACGCAGGTCCATTCGGCTGGGGTGCCTATTGTCAGGGAGATTTCCGACAGGGGGTATGGAGAACAGTGGAGAGTCAAGCCTGTCAAAACATGAGAGAACTCGGAGCAGTTCTTTTTGCCCTAAGAGAATTCCTACCATTATTTCGGTGGAAAGGTCTAAAAATTTTCTCCCACAGCGCCACGGTGGTATATTGTATAAACCGATAAGGAAGGACCAGATCAGAAGGTCTTATGTCCTTGGCTGCAGACATTTTTTTTCCTAATCATACCTTGCGTTCCATTTATCAAGGCGGTATATCTAAAGGGAACATAAAACAAATTAGCAGACTATCTAAGCAGAAATATTTTGGACCAGGGAGAATGGTGTCTAAATCAAGAAATCTTCAACCAAATAACTCACCTCTGGGACCATCCTCAACTGGGCCCATTTGCAACCAGGGAAAACAGGAAATGCAAACTATTCTTTTCCCTAAAGTCAAAAGACTCACCAACAGGAATAGATGTCTTCTCCCTCCCTTGGCCAGATCAACTCCTGTACGCCTTCCCCCCACTGAAACTCCTTCCGAGGGTTCTACAAAAGCTGAGACAGGAGCGGATGAGGGTTATCCTGATTGCTCTCTTTTGGCCTCAAAGAACCTGGTTCAGCATGGTACTTGAAGGGGAGATCCTAGAACGCAGAGGCCTTTCCAAGAAAGTGGTATCTACCTTACTATCCTCTAGGAAGAAGGCTACTTCCACCATTTACCTTAGAATTTTGAAGACTTTCCTAAACTTTTCAAAAAGAAACTGTGAATTCCTTGAATCCTCCTCCTATGTCGAAGATCCTAGTTATTTTTACAAAGCGGACTAGAAAAGAACCTAAGGTCTAGCACTCTCAAGGTACTAGTATCTGCCCTCTTTTTTGACTTTCTGATTGCAAACCACCCCTGGGTCAGGAGATTCTTTAAAGCAATCAGTAGAATCAAACCGGTAGTCAGACCCTCGGTTTCCCCCTGGGACCTTAACCTAGTCCTATGAGTTCATATAAACACGGCACTCAATTTCGGATATTTTCGAAATGCAGTATTTTTATTCTTATTTTTATTTTTATTATTACGTATGCATGCCACCATCAATATTACATAGTTATCTGGCCAACGTTTGGTCAACAGACCTTCATCAGGGCCTTAGAAGCATGGATGCAGCAAACAAAGTGGCCACTTTGTTTGCTGCATCCATGCTTCTAAGGCCCTGATGAAGGTCTGTTGACCGAAACGTTGGCCAGATAACTATGTAATATTGATGGTGGCATGCATACGTAAAAATAAGAATAAAAATACTGCATTTCGAAAATATCCGAAATTGAGTGCCGTGTTTATATGAACTCATATTGAAGAGGGGACACCCTATTACACTGAGCCTCGAAATTAAGGTGTGCTGATCATTTATATAAAGCTTAACCTAGTCCTGACCAGTTTGATGGAACCACCTTTTGAACCTTTATAGGACTTATCTATGAAACTTCTATCTTTTAAAACTGCCTTCCTGGTAGTGATTACTTCAGCCAGACGTGTGGCGGAAATTTCAGCCTTCTCAACATCTCAGCCCTATACTAACATCTTGGATGACAGAGTGCTTATCAGACCAGATCCCTCTTTTCTTCCAAAAGTAGTATCCATGTTCCATAGAACTCAAGACATTGTCCTTCCCTCTCTGTGCCAGAGTCCAAAGAATAAAAAGGAGAAGAAACTCCATTGTTTAGATGTAAAAAGATGTCTATCTCATTACCTAAAAGTCATGACACCCCCCCCCCCCCAATATGATTACTATTCTAGTTGTCTCTCAACGGTGCTGTCATAGGCATAAGGGAAATTTGATATTGCACTCACCGGTAATCACTTTTCCATGAGCCCATGACAGCACCCGAGATTTATTCCCGTTCTATAAAGAAAAAAAAAAAAAGAGGATTCATGTGTGAAGGTGTATTTTAGGACAAGTTCTCTTGATTAACTGGTGGTTATAGGAGCAGTGCCCTCCTTAAGAGCTCTCCACGAAAGTTCCTGTTTCCTGTCCTGGATGGAGGCGTTTTCTCAAGGGTGCTGTCATGGGCTCATGGGAAAGTGATTACCGGTGAGTGTAATCTTAAATTTCCCCACTTTAGGGGAAAAAAATTCCTTCCCGACTCCAATCAGGCAATCAGAATAACTCCCTGGATCAATGACCCCTCTCTAGAAACTCCAACGTTTAATATTATTACATTCCAGAAATATACCCAGGCCCCTCTTGAACTCTTTTAGTGAACTCGCCATCACCACCTCCTCAGGCAGAGAGTTCCATAGTCTCACTGCTCTTACCGTAAAGAATCCTCTTCTATGTTTGTGTACAAACCTTCTTTCCTCCAGACGCAGAGGATGTCCCCTCGTCACAGTGACAGTCCTGGGGATAAATAGATGATGGGAGAGATCTCTATACTGACCCCTGATATATTTATACATAGTTATTAGATCTCCCCTCAGTCGTCTTTTTTCTAAAGTGAATAACCCTAGTTTTGATAATCTTTCAGGGTACTGTAGTCCCCTCATTCCAGTTATTACTTTAGTTCCCCTTCTCTGAACCCTCTCCAGCTCTGCTATGTCTGCCTTGTTCACAGGAGCCCAGAACTGTACACAGTACTCCATGTGTGGTCTGACTAGTGATTTGTAAAGTGACAGGACCATGTTCTCATCACAGGCATTTATAATCGTACTGATCTGCAGAATAAGGACAACATGTCATTTTTTATTACCTAGTAAACACCATAATATCAAAACCCCAAAAACCTTGGCAAAATTGTTTATTTTTTATTTTTTGTTTAACCCCACAAAGATTTTTTTTCCATATTTTCCAATACAAGATATGGTAAAATAAAGGGGTATTCCAGTCGTGTGAAGTTATCTATCTACAGGAGCGATGTGCCGAGAGTCTGGTCCCTCATGATCTGATGTTGTTGACCTATTTTCAGGATAGGTCATCAATATCAGAAACCGGACAACCCTTGTCATGGTTCCACTAGAAGCGGCATCGGTTGCCAAGGGAGCCAGGATCACAGATGTCAGAGCCCTGGGCCAATGAGGAGCTGTGGCGGGGTTCCTGAGCCTTAGGGCGCACGGGCGGCAGCTCCACCTGACCAGCAGGCACGATGGCATGAGCTGCCTTTCTTTCAGTATAAGGGCTCATTCAGACAACTGTATCTGTTTTTGCTGTCCGCAAATTGCAAATCCACAAAACACGGATACCGGCCCTGTGCATTCCGCATTTTGTCGAACAGCCAGCTCTATGATGAAAAATTGCAGACAAGAATAGGAACTTTTCTATCTTTTTCATGGGGCCACGGAACTACGGATGCGGACAGCACACGGTCTGCTGTCTACATCTTTTGCAGTCTCATTGAAATGATTGGGTCCGCATCCGTTCCGCATATCTGGACTTAAATATACGGTTGGGTGAATGGGCCCTAAAGGCCGGCACCTGCAGTGTGCAGGTGTTGGTGAATTTCTTGGCCTCTGGCTCCCCTGACTACTGAAGACCACCCTGGCTATGGTGTTCTGGTTTGGACTTTGTGACTTCGTTTTCAGCTTCTGGTGTTTGATATCATATTTGATCTCCTGGTTCTAACTATTTGGTGTTTTTTAGTTTTCTTCTTTGCCTCTGGGGTACTTGTACTGTATTGACCAACTGGCTTTTGACCCTTTTCCCGTACCACTACTCTCTCCATGTATCATCACACCCGAGGATAGGTCATCAATATGTAGTTCTTTTAAATAGATTTTAGTGCATGGGGGTAGGTTACTCGCCTTATTTGCCTAGGACTTCAAAATACTTTATCCCTACTCTGCTTGGGCGAATGCTGCATCCTCTTCAGCCAGCGTTTGCAAGATGAAATGTGAACAGTGTCTGAACCAATGTAAACCACCAGCTCTGTGGAGTCAGTAAGCCAAAGTTTTGACTCTGACTCTTGCATTTTATTACACTCCGACTCCAGCTCTAACTCCTTCATAAATGGCCAATAGTTAAGTAATAACAAATTTACTGTAGTAAAGTGGTGACATCAGGCTAATTAGAAGCTGAACCGTCTCACTGCACTTACCAAAAAGAATCCTCTTCTTTGTTTGTGTAATAATTGAAAGAAAGTATTCATGAATTTTTCTTTAGAAAAAATTAGAAAAGCTCTATATATACGTCCTGGAAATGCAGAGAATAACGAGCAACTCTATGGAAGCAAAACAAACATTTAAAAAATGTAGTTGCCATGAGTGTAACTATAGCCCTAGCGCTTTGTATGGGGTCCGGGAGTTGGGGGGGGGGGGTCCAATCAGGTTCAATAACATTGTAGTGGTTTCTTTCCCCCCATCCTGCTGGAGGTGGGTGAAGAGTACCCCGGCCCTCAGGGGGGTTCAGAGTGTGACGGCTTGCGCAAAGTGTGTCTGGTACACTGCGTTTGCTGGACTTCAGTTTGGCTTTATCATTACATTATCATTACATTACCATTACATTATAGTATAAGGATAGGAGAGAACACAGGAGAGGTGAGAACTGATATTCTATCACCACTAGAACACCCTGCATATCCATGTTTATATTATAAGGATAGGAGAGAGCACAGGAGAGGTGAGAACTGATTATCTATCACCATTAGAACATCCTGCTTATCACTGTATATAGTATAAGGACAGGAGAGAACACAGGAGAGGTGAGAACTGATTATCTATCACCACTAGAACACCCTGCTTATCACTGTTTATAGTATAAGGACAGGAGAGAGCACAGGAGAGGTGAGAACTGATTATTTATCACCACTAGAACACCCTGCTTATCACTGCATATAGTATAAGGACAGGAGAGAGCACAGGAGAGGTGAGAACTGATTATCTATCACCACTAGAACACCCTGCTTATCACTGCTTATAGTATAAGGACAGGAGAGAGCACAGGAGAGGTGAGAACTAATTATCTATCACCACTAGAACACCCTGCTTATCATTATTTATAGTATATGGACAGGAGAGAACACAGGAGAGGTGAGAACTGATTATCTATCACCACTAGAACATCCTGCTTATCACTGTATATAGTATAAGGACAGGGGAGAACACATGATAGGTGAGAACTGATTATCTATCACCACTAGAACACCCCTGCTTATCACTGATTATAGTATACGGACAGGAGAGAACACAGGAGAGGTGAGAACTGATTATCTATCACCACTAGAACACCCCTGCTTATCACTGTTCATAATATAAGAACAAGAGAGTACATAGGAGAGGTGAGAACTCATTATTTATCACCAGTAGGACATCCTGCTTATCACTGTATATAGTATAAGGACAGGGGAGAACACAGGAAAGGGGAGAACATTTTCTATTAACACTAGAACACCCTGCTTACCACTGTTCATAGTATAAGAACAAAAGGAAACACAGGAGAGGTGAGAACTGATTATCTATCACCACTAGAGAACCCTGCTTATCACTGTATATAGTATAAGGACAGGAGAAAATACAGGAGAGGTGAGAACTGAATTTCTGTCACCACTAGGATACTCTGCTTATCACTGTATATAGTATAAGGGCAGGGGAGAATGCAGGAGAGGTAAGAACTGATTCTCTATCACCACTAGAACCCCCTGCTTATCACTGTATATAGTATAAGGAGAATGGAGAACAGAGGAGAGGAGAGAGCTGATTATCTATCACTACTAGAACACCCTGCTTATCACTGTTTATAGTATAAGGACAGGAGAGAGCACAGGAGAGGTGAGAACTGATTATCTATCACCACTAGAACACCCTGCTTATCACTAGTATAATAGACAGGAGAGAACACAGGGAGAGAATTGATTATCTATCACCACTACAACATCCTGCTTATCACTGATTATAGTATAAGGACAGGAGAGAACACAGGAGAGGTGAGAACTGATTATCTATCACAACTAGAACACCCTGCTTATCACTATTTATAGTATAAGGACAGGAGAGAACACAGGAGAGGTGAGAACTGATTTTCTATCACCACTAGAACCCCCTGCTTATCACTGTATATAGTATAAGGACAGGAGAGAACACAGGAGAGGTGAAAACTGATTATCTATCACCACTAGAACACCCTGCTTATCACTGATTATAGTATAAGGACAGGAGAGAACACAGAAGAGGTGAGAACTGATTATCTATCACCACTAGAACACCCTGCTTATCGCTGATTATAGTATAAGGACAGGAGAGAACACAGGAGAGGTGAGAACTGATTATCTATCACCACTAGAACACCCTGCTTATCACTGTATATAGTATAAGGACAGGGAGAACACAGGAGAGGTGAAAACTGATTATCTATCACAACTAGAACACCCTGCTTATCACTGTTTATAGTATAAGGACAGGAGAGAGCACAGGAGAGGTGAGAACTGATTATCTATCACCACTAGAACACCCTGCTTATCACTGTATATAGTATAAGGACAGGGGAGAACACAGGAGAGGTGAAAACTGATTATCTATCACAACTAGAACACCCTGCTTATCACTGTATATAGTATAAGGACAGGGGAGAACACAGGAGAGGTGAAAACTGATTATCTATCACAACTAGAACACCCTGCTTATCACTGTTTATAGTATAAGGACAGGAGAGAGCACAGGAGAGGTGAGAACTGATTATCTATCACCACTAGAACACCCTGCTTATCATTATTTATAGTATATGGACAGGAGAGAATACAGGAGAGGTGAGAACTGATTCTCTATCACCACTAGAACACCCTGTTTATCACTGATTATAGTATAAGGACAGGAGAGGTGAGAACTGATTATCACCACTAGAACACTCTGCTTATCACTGATTATAGTATAAGGACAGGAGAGAACACAGGAGAGGTGAGAACTGATTATCTATCACCACTAGAACACCCTGCTTATCACTGTGTATAGTATAAGGACAGGAGAGAACACAGGAGAGGTGAGAACTGATTATCTATCACCACTAGAACACCCTGCTTATCACTGTGTATAGTATAAGGACAGGAGAGAACACAGGAGAGGTGAGAACTGATTATCTATCACCACTAGAACACCCTGCTTATCACTGCATATAGTATAAGGACAGGAGAGAACACAGGAGAGGTGAGAACTGATTATCTATCACCACTAGAACACCCTGCTTATCACTGTATATAGTATAAGGACAGGAGAGAACACAGGAGAGGTGAAAACTGATTATCTATCACAACTAGAACACCCTGCTTATCACTGTTTATAGTATAATGACAGGGGAGAACACAGGAGAGGTGAGAACTGATTATCTATCACCACTAGAACACCCTGCTTATCATTATTTATAGTATATGGACAGGAGAGAATACAGGAGAGGTGAGAACTGATTCTCTATCACCACTAGAACACCCTGTTTATCACTGATTATAGTATAAGGACAGGAGAGGTGAGAACTGATTATCACCACTAGAACACTCTGCTTATCACTGATTATAGTATAAGGACAGGAGAGAACACATGATAGGTGAGAACTGATTATCTATCACCACTAGAACATCCTGCTTATCACTGATTATAGTATAAGGACAGGAGAGAAGACAGGAGAGGTGAGAACTGATTATCTATCACCACTAGAACACCCTGCTTATCACTGCTTATAGTATAAGGACAGGAGAGGTGAGAACTGATTATCACCACTAGAACACTCTGCTTATCACTGTATATAGTATAAGGACAGGAGAGAGCACAGGAGAGGTGAGAACTGATTATCTATCACCACTAGAACACCCTGCCTATCATTATAGTATATGGACAGGAGAGAATACAGGAGAGGTGAGAGCTGATTATAGTATAAGGACAGGAAAGAACATAGGATAGGTGAGAACTGATTATCTATCACCACTAGAACACCCTGCTTATCACTGTATATAGTATAAGGACAGGAGAGAACACAGGAGAGGTGAGAACTGATTATCTATCACCACTAGAACACCCTGCTTATCACTGCTTATAGTATAAAGACAGGAGAGGTGAGAACTGATTATCTATCACCACTAGAACATCCTGCTTATCACTTTATATAGTATAAGGACAGGAGAGAACACAGGAGAGGGGAGAACTGATTATCTATCACCACTAGAACACTCTGCTTATCACTGTATATAGTATAAGGACAGGAGAGAACACAGGAGAGGTAAGAACTGATTATCTATCACCACTAGAACACTCTGCTTATCATTATTTATAGTATAAGGATAGGAGAGAACACAGGAGAGGTGAGAACTGATTATCTATCACAACTAGAACACCCTGCTTATCACTGCTTATAGTATAAGGACAGGACAGAACATAGGAGAGGTGAGAACTGATTATCTATCACAACTTGAACACCCTGCTTATCACTGATTATAGTATAAGGACAGGAGAGAACATAGGAGAGGGGAGAACTGATTATCACCACTAGAACACCCTGCTTATCACTGCATATAGTATAAGGACAGGAGAGAGCACAGGAGAGGTGAGAACTGATTATCACCACTAGAACACCCTGCTTATCACTGTTTATAGTATATGGACAGGGGAGAGCACAGGAGAGGTGAGAACTGATTATCTATCACCACTAGAACACTCTGCTTATCACTGTATATAGTATAAGGACAGGAGAGAACACAGGGAGGTGAGAACTGATTATCTATCACCACTAGAGCACCCTGCTTATCACTGTTTATAGTATAAGAGACACGGAGAGGTGAGAACTGATTATCTATCACCACTAGAACACTCTGCTTATCACTGTATATAGTATAAGGACAGGAGAGAACACAGGGGAGGTGAGAACTGATTATCTATCACCACTAGAACACCCTGCTTATCACTGCTTATAGTATAAAGACAGGAGAGGTGAGAACTGATTATCTATCACCACTAGAACATCCTGCTTATCACTTTATATAGTATAAGGACAGGAGAGAACACAGGAGAGGTGAGAACTGATTATCACCACTAGAGCACCCTGCTTATCACTGTTTATAGTATTAGGACAGGAGAGAAGACAGGAGAGGTGAGAACTGATTATCTATCACCACTAGACCACCCTGCTTATCACTGCTTATAGTATAAAGACAGGAGAGGTGAGAACTGATTATCTATCACCACTAGAACACTCTGCTTATCACTGTATATAGTATAAGGACAGGAGAGAGCACAGGAGAGGTGAGAACTGATTATCTATCACCACTAGAACACTCTGCTTATCATTATTTATAGTATAAGGATAGGAGAGAACACAGGAGAGGTGAGAACTGATTATCTATCACCACTAGAACACCCTGCTTATCACTGATTATAGTATAAGGACAGGAAAGGTGCGAAATGATTTTATCAGTTTATCAGTAATACCTGCCTCTAAAACTGCCCAGAATATCGCTTTACACCGCCCATTTGTGCCTTGCTTCCTGCTAAGCAAAAGTCTCAGCCTAGCATACTGATGTGAAGCCCAGTAAGTCACCAGCGCACAACAAACAGACCTTGCTCTGTGCAATGCAGTTCAAGGCAAGGGGAGTATCGGAGCAAGGAAATGCTTTGATGCTCCACTCCTACATGGTAAAGTAGTGTAGGGAAGCTTATATCTGGGTTCAGCGCTGAACTCATACAACCCCTTTAACATCGTTAATGGTGTGGCACAAAAATCTAGCAAATGCCCTATATAATTACATGCTGTTTTGTCATAGCTGCAGTTTTGTTAACAACACAGTGGGGAATGTATTATTTCCCCCAATGTAAATTTTTTTGTGTTAAAAAGTCGCAAAATTCGATTTAGCGAATTTTTTAATGGCATTGTGACTTTTTTGGTCTTTGGTCGCAACTAGCCTTGCCAGGCTTCTGAAGAGAGGTGGGACGTGGATGGGGCCATTGGCTCAGGCACATTTATCTATATTTAAGCCAAAAACTGATGTAAATAAGGAATAAAATCTATGGCCGCTCCTAGCAGCCGTAGATTTCAGTTTGACGCACGGACTACTAGAGGAGGCATTTAATTTATGGCGGGACCTGCACCTTGTCATACATTAAACAGGTTTTCCAGGATAGGATAGGTCACTAATACCCAATAGCTAAGCGTCCGACAATCTGCACCCCCACCACTCAGCTATTCCATGCAGCCTCTAGTGTGATGGCTTTGCGGAGTACTGCAGCTCAGCTGCCATTGAAGTGAATGGGAACTGAGTTGCAGTAACCTGGCATGACCATTACACTTTGAACGAAGCTGTGCTTCATATTCCATTCAAAGTGCTAGTTCCAGCATCAGAGGCTGCAGGGAACAGCTGATTGGTGGAGGTGGAAAGTGTCAAACCCTTACTGATCGGGTATTAGTGACCTGTCCTGCAAATATGCCATTAATATCAATAGTCTGGAAAACTCCTTTAAATGCATGCTCCTGCGGCCCATTAAGATAAGTGTAGAACACACGGTCTTGATAAATCAGGGAGATAGTTTATCCGGGCACCACATGTGTAGTAAATGTGTGGTCTTTTTTTTCCACCCAAATGCACCCTTTTCACTACACTTTGGGACCTGGAGCCTGGTCTCTTGGCCTCCTTTTTCACTTTTTTAGCCCCTGTAGTTCTTTGGGAAAACATTTTAATGTAATTTGGGAGGATGACGTTTAGGAGGAAGATCTCAACGGGGTAGTACTCAGATGTTTCCTGTTACAATGTCTTCAGAGATAAGTGGAGCAGCTCACTATTGTGGTGCACCTGAATTTTGGTTTATTGTGCACTAAAATCTGATGCATTATGGCGCAAAATGTCCCATCTAGTTTTAGACATGCTTATGAAGCAATCCACAGAAAAGAATAATTCACTGAAAACTTATCATCTGTTAAGGGAGCACCCCCTAAACTTTAGATTATTGGCCAGCCCTGACACAAATGGCAGGTTCAGCCAACAATGCATAATGTGTATAGGGACCTTGCATTTAGGACCACTACATTTTAGGATTTGTATTTACACCCTAATAAGATCATCCATAATGTCAAAAAAAAAAGGCCCTAGTGGCAGCTTTTTTGAACCTCCTGAAAACCTTGATTGAGCTGCTTTGGTTTTATATGACTGAGCTCAAGACATACTCTTCATTACTTATCCTTTTGCTTTTGGGTTCAGTACGATGCAGGACTATACAAAGTCCACAGGGTGGCAGTATTACATCATTATCTTTACTGAATAAGCAATTCTTTACTGATGTTGAGCTTTTGATACTGAAATATTTTGGAAAGGTAACCACATTAACCTATCCTCAAAGCAGATTCATGCGCTAAACATATTCATACTATACACATATTGAAAAGTGGCCTTCTTGAAGGGTGGTCTTCAGAAAGAAGATAGCCATTGTAAATTGTATATGATGGTACTAAGAGTTTGTCACAAGAGATCTGGTCCTGATAACTGTATGGTGTTTTGGAGAGGTTTGCCTGTATTAAGCTATGTTCATTTGTGCATTATAGAATTCATTCATAATGGACACTATAACCCTATATCTAATCTGTTTGATCCGAACAGCACCCAGTGGACACCCCTGACTTATAATAGGGGTCTGGTGTTCTGTTAATGTCTCTGTCGTCTTAACATAGCTGCAGTGCTTCATAATAGGTCATGTGGTGGAGCATGCTATTCAGCTTTTGTGCATACCTCTGATCTTATAAGTAGGTGTTGTATTTTACGGCGTATAAGACGACTGGGCGTATAAGACAACCCCCCAACTTTTCCAGTTAAAATATAGGGTTTGGGCTATATTCGCCGTATAAGACTACCCCAGCCCCTCATCAGCCCCCCCAGTCTCTCATCAGCCCCCAGTCTCTCATCAGCCCCCAGTCTCTCATCAGCCCCTAGTCTCTCATCAGCCCCCTAGTCTCTCATCAGCCCCTAGTCTCTCATCAGCCCCTAGTCTCTCATCAGCCCCCAGTCTCTCATCAGCCCCCAGTCTCTCATCAGCCCCCAGTCTCTCATCAGCCCCCAGTCTCTCATCAGCCCTCCCAGTCTCTCATCAGCCCTCCCAGTCTCTCATCAGCCCTCCCAGTCTCTCATCAGCCCTCCCAGTCTCTCATCAGCCCCCTAGTCTCTCATCAGCCCCCTAGTCTCTCATCAGCCCCCTAGTCTCTCATCAGCCCCCAGTCTCTCATCAGCCCCCAGTCTCTCATCAGCCCTCCCAGTCTCTCATCAGCCCTCCCAGTCTCTCATCAGCCCTCCCAGTCTCTCATCAGCCCTCCCAGTCTCTCATCAGCCCTCCCAGTCTCTCATCAGCCCTCCCAGTCTCTCATCAGCCCTCCCAGTCTCTCATCAGCCCTCCCAGTCTCTCATCTGCCCCCTAGTCTCTCAGCAGCCCTCCTTACACAGGAGCAGTCAGTATGAAAACTTAGAGATGGAGCAGGCATGTGTGGCAGGAAAGCCTGCTCCGCCCCTCCCTCATCTGCCTGCTCCTGCGCTCCCATCAACATCTCCCTACAAATCTGCATTTGTATATGATGGTACTAAGAGTTTGTCACAAGAGATCTGGTCCTGATAACTGTATGGTGTTTTGGAGAGGTTTGCCTGTATTAAGCTATGTTCATTTGTGCATTATGGAATTCATTCATAATGGACACTATAGCCCTATATCTAATCTGTTTGATCCAAACAGCACCCAGTGGACACCCCTGACTTAGGGGTCTGGTGTTCTGTTAATGTCTCTGTCATCTTAACATAGCTGCAGTGCTTCATAATAGGTCATGTGGTGGAGCATGCTATTCAGCTTTTGTGCATACCTCTGATCTTATAAGTAGGTGTTGTATTTTACGGCGTATAAGACGACTGGGCGTATAAGACAACCCCCCAACGTTTCCAGTTAAAATATAGGGTTTGGGCTATATTCGCCGTATAAGACTACCCCAGCCCCTCATCAGCCCCCCCAGTCTCTCATCAGCCCCCCCAGTCTCTCATCAGCCCCCCCAGTCTCTCATCAGCCCCCCTAGTCTCTCAACAGCCCCCTAGTCTCTCAACAGCCCCCTAGTCTCTCATCAGCCCCCTAGTCTCTCATCAGCCCCCTAGTCTCTCATCAGCCCCCTAGTCTCTCATCAGCCCCCTAGTCTCTCATCAGCCCCCTAGTCTCTCATCAGCCCTCTAGTCTCTCATCAGCCCCTAGTCTCTCATCAGCCCCCTAGTCTCTCATCAGCCCCCTAGTCTCTCATCAGCCCCCTAGTCTCTCATCAGCCCCTAGTCTCTCATCAGCCCCCTAGTCTCTCATCAGCCCCCAGTCTCTCATCAGCCCCCTAGTCTCTCATCAGCCCTCTAGTCTCTCATCAGCCCCTAGTCTCTCATCAGCCCCTAGTCTCTCATCAGCCCCTAGTCTCTCATCAGCCCCTAGTCTCTCATCAGCCCCTAGTCTCTCATCAGCCCCTAGTCTCTCATCAGCCCCCTAGTCTCTCATCAGCCCCTAGTCTCTCATCAGCCCCTAGTCTCTCATCAGCCCCCAGTCTCTCATCAGCCCTCCCAGTCTCTCATCAGCCCTCCCAGTCTCTCATCAGCCCTCCCAGTCTCTCATCAGCCCTCCCAGTCTCTCATCAGCCCTCCCAGTCTCTCATCAGCCCTCCCAGTCTCTCATCAGCCCTCCCAGTCTCTCATCAGCCCCCCAGCCTCTCATCAGCCCTCCCAGTCTCTCATCTGCCCTCCCAGTCTCTCATCTGCCCCCCAGCCTCTCATCTGCCCCCTAGTCTCTCAGCAGCCCCCCTAGTCTCTCACAGCCCCCTAGTCTCTCACAGCCCCCTAGTCTCTCATCAGCCCCTAGCCTCTCATCAGCCCTCCTTACACAGGAGCAGTCAGTATGAAAACTTAGAGATGGAGCCGGCATGTGTGGCAGGAAAGCCTGCTCCGCCCCTCCCTCATCTGCCTGCTCCTGCGCTTCCATCAACATCTCCCTACAAATCTGCCTGCCGGTCCCTGTCAAAAAGCACCAGACAGGGCCGGCCGGTCTCTTACTGTATGTGCTGTGGCCGCTGGGCTCTCCCTCTTCCGGTAACTCACATGTCTGTGCGGCGCATTGGTGCCGGGTGCCAGCAATGTATTAAACGTTCGTTCTCATTGGAGCGCGGTGCGCCCGTCGCTCCTCCTCCGTCTTCATCTTCTCATTGGTGGCAGCAGCAACACAGGGGGAGGGAGGGACTGCTTTCCTCTCCCTGTGCTGCCTTACACCCGGCGTATAAGACGACCCCCAACTCATTCTATGTTTCTATAGAAAAACTGCTACAAGAGGACATAGTTTTAAATTAGAGGGGCAAAGGTTTAAAAGTAACATCAGGAAGAATTACTTTACTGAGAGAGTAGTGGACGCATGGAATAGCCTTCCTGCAGAAGTGGTAGCTGCAAATACAGTGAAGGAGTTTAAGCATGCATGGGATAGGCATAAGGCCATCCTTCATATAAGATAGGGCCAGGGGCTATCCATAGTATTCAGCATATTGGGCAGACTAGATGGGCCAAATGGTTCTTATCTGCCGACACTTTCTATGTTTCTATGTTTTAAGAAGATTTTCAGGTGTTAAAAAGTCGTCTTATACGCCAGAAAATACGGTAGTTCTTTTTTGAACTGTGTTGTGTACATGTAATGTATCATAACATATAGTATACATATAAGCTTACTTTTATTGTGAATAGAGACATAATTAAAGGCCATGTACACCTTTGAAAGCATTTTTTTTTAATTACTGTACTCATTTTAAGCTAAAAAAAAAATCATTTTTTTAATCAGTCTTTATTAACTTCTTGCCGACCGCCTAACGCACGGATGCGTCCAGGCGGCGGCAAGTTTGTTCCTCCTGGACGCATCCGTGCTTCATCTCGCGAGAGGCAAGATCTGCTGTGAACGCGCGCACGCGTTCACAGCAGAGCGCGGCTCTGCAGTTATACTACAGCCTGCCAGCGATGATCAATCGCTGGCAGGCTGTAAATGTAAAATAAATTAGATCAAAGTGGTATATCAGACGCTGTTTTGTTAACAGCGTCTGATATAGCTGCTACCTGGTCCTCTGGTGGTCCCATTTACTGGGATCGACCACCAGAGGACCAGGTAACACTGTAAAGTTGCACCAAACACTACACTAACCCCCACCCCCTCACTTTATAACCACTATTAACCCCTTGTTAACCCCTGATCACCCAATATAGACTCCCTGATCACCCCCTGTCACTGATCACCCCCCCTGTAAGGCTCTATTCACATGTCCATATGTGTTTTGCGGATCCACGGATCCACAGATCCGTGCCACGGATCCGCAAAACACGGACACCGTCAATGTGCTTTCCACATTTTGCAGATCCGCACATTGCCAGAACTATATAGAAAATGCTTTTTCTTGTCTGCAATTGCGGACAAGAAAAGGGCATGTTCTATATTTTTGCAGAACGGAAATGCAGACCCGTAAGTGCGGATCCGCAATTCCGGATCCGAGCGGGACAAAGTCTGTCCCCATAGAAATGAATGGGTCCGCAATTCCGTTCCGCAGAGTTGCGGACGTGTGAATGGGGCATAAGGGTCCCTTATCACCGCCACTTAGCTAGCTACTTGTTAGGTAGTTAGCGCCCAGCCCACCGCACCGCAGTCACTGATTTTGGCAGAGATTTTTTCATCCACATTGATCGATGCGAATGAAAAAATCTGTGCCGTTCATTTTTTTTTTTTTTTCAGCCCAGAGGCTGAACGGAAAAAAAAAATCTCATTACCCATATGCTCAATATAAGGAGAATCGCAGAAACTCCTAATGCTGGCCATACGTGTAATGATTGCGGAGACCCTCAAATGCCAGGGCAGTACAAACACCCCACATGTGACCCTATTTTAGAAAGAAGACACCCCAAGGTATTCCGTGAGGGGTATGGTGAGTTCATGTAAAATTTTATTTTTTGTCACAAGTTAGTGGAATATGAGACTTTGTAAAAAAAAAAAAAAAAATCAATTTCCGCTAACTTGTGCCAATTTTTTTTTTTTCTGTGAACTTACCATGCCCCTCACGGAATACCTTGGGGTGTCTTCTTTCCAAAATGGGGTCACTTGTGGGGTATTTATACTGCCCTGGCATTTTAGGGGTCCTAAAGCGTGAGAATCCAAATGTGTAAAAATGCCCTGTGAAATCCTAAGGCTCCTTTCACACGGGCGAGTTTTCCGTGCGGGTGCAATGCGTGAGGAGGACGCATTGCACCCGCACTGAATCCGGACCCATTCATTTCTATGGGGCTGTGCACATGAGCGGTGATTTTCACGCATCACTTCTGCGTTGCGTGAAAATCGCAGCATGTTCTATATTCTGCGTTTTTTATGCAACGCAGGCCCCATAGAAGTGAATGGGGCTGCGGGAAAATCGCAAGCATCCGCAACCAAGTGCGGATGCGTTGCGATTTTCCCGCATTGTTGCTTAGCAACGGGACCCAATCTCTATTATTTCCCTTATAACATGGTTATAAGGGAAATAATAGCATTCTTAATAAAGAATGCATTGTTAAATGATGAGGAAGGGGTTAAAAATAATAAAAGTTAACTTACCTTAGCCACTTGATCGCGTGAGTCGCGATCTGTCCTCTCTTTCCTGCAGCATCTATGATCTAAAGGACCTGTGATGACGTCACATCAGATGGTCCAATCACATGGTCCATCTTACCATGGTGATTGGACCATGTGATGTGACGTCATCACAGGTCCTTTAGATCATAGATGCTGCAGGGAAAGAGAGGACAGATCGCGACTACGCGATCAAGTGGCTAAGGTAAGTTAACTTTTATTATTTTTAACCCCTTCCTCATCATTTAACAATGCATTCTTTATTAAGAATGCTATTATTTCCCCTCATAACCATGTTATAAGGGGAAATAATCAATTCTCCAGTAGACCCGAAACCGGACTTCAGTGATGAAGTCCGGCTTCGGGTCTGAGTACCAAACATGCCGTTTTTTCTCACGCGCGTGCAAAACGTGTTGCAAACGTTTGCACCCGCGCGGGAAAAACGCACATATTCCCGCAACACACCCGCCTCTTATCCGGTCGTCAAACATACTCAGGAGAAGTAGGGCAATGTGTTTTGGGGTGTATTTTTACATATACCCATGCTGGGTGAGAGAAATATCTCTGTAAATGACAACTTTTTAAATTTTTTTATACAAAGTTGTCAATTTACAGCGATATTTCTCACACAAAGTATGGGTATATGTAAAATACACCCAAAACACATTGCCCTACTTCTCTAATCATGCGATACCACATGAGTGACACTTTTTTGCAGCCTGGGTGCGCAAAGGGGCCCAAATTCCAACGAGTACCTTTAGCTTTTACATGGCTGCTCACAATTTAGCCCCGCCCAAAATGCCAGAACAGTACAAACACCTCACATGTGACCCATTTTGGAAAGAAGACACCCCAAGGTATTCGCTGAGGGGCATAGTGAGTCCATGAAAAATTTAACTTTTTGTCAAAAGTTAGCAGAAAGGGAGACTTTTTGAGAAAAAACAATAAAAAATCAATTTCCGCTAACTTGTGCCAAAAAAAAAATCTTCTGTGAACTCGCCATGCCCCTCATGGAATACCTTGGGGTGTCTTCTTTCCAAAATGGGGTCACATGTGGGGTATTTATACTGCCCTGGCAATTTAGGGGCCCTAAAGCGTGAGAAGAAAAATGCGTAAAAATGCACTCCTAAAAGGTACTCATTGGTTTTAGGGCCCCTTTGCACATCTTGGCTGCAAAAAAGTGTCACTCATGTGGTATCGCCGTACTCAGTAGAAGTAGGGCAATGTGTTCTGGGGTGTATTTTTACATATACCCATGCTGGGTGAGAGAAATATCTCTGTAAATTGACAACTTTGTATACATTTTTTTTAAAGTTGTCATTTACAGCGATATTTCTCACACACAGTATGGGTATATGTAAAAATACACCCCAAAGCACATTGCCCTACTTCTCCTGAGTACGGCGATACCACATGTGTGGCACTTTTTTGCAGCCAAGATGCGCAAAGGAGCCCAAATTCCAATGAGTACCTTTAGGATTTCACAGGGCATTTTTACACATTTTGGATTCTCACGCTTTAGGGCCCCTAAAATGCCAGGGCAGTATAAATACCCCACATGTGACCCCATTTTGGAAAGAAGACACCCCAAGGTATTCTGTGAGGGGCATGGCAAGTTCACAGAAATTTTATTTTTTTTTGGCACAAGTTAGCGGAAATTGATATTTTTTTTTTTTTTTTTTTTTTACAAAGTCCTATATTTCACTAACTTGTGACAAAAAATAAAATTTTACATGAACTCACCATACCCCTCACAGAATACCTTGGGGTGTCTTCTTTCTAAAATGGGGTCACTTGTGGGGTATTGTTACTGCCCTGGCATTTTAGGGGCCCCTAAAGCGTGAGAAGAAGTCTGGAATCCAAATGCGTAAAAATGCCCTGTGAAATCCTAAAGGTACTCATTGGAATTTGGTCCCGTTTGCGCATCTTGGCTGCAAAAAAGTGGCACACATGTGGTATCGTCGTACTCAGGAGAAGTAGGGCAATAAGTTTTGGGGTGTATTTTTATATATACCCATACTGGGTGTGAGAAATATCTCTGTAAACGACAACTTTTTAAATTTTTTTAAACAAAGTTGACAATTTACAGAGATATTTCTCTCACCCAACATAGGTATATGTAAAAATACACCCCAAAACACATTGCCCTACTTCTCCTGAGTACGGCGATACCACATGAGTGACACTTTTTTGCAGCCTGGGTGCGCAAAGGGGCCCAAATTCCAACGAGTACCTTTAGCTTTTACATGGCTGCTCACAATTTAGCCCCACCCAAAATGCCAGAACAGTAAACACACCCCACAAGTGACCCCATTTCGGAAAGTAGACACCCCAAGGTATTCACTGAGGGGCATAGTGAGTCCGTGGGAGATTTCATTTTTTTTTGCCAGAAGTTTGCAGAAATGGAAACTTTATTATTTTTATTTTTTTCCTCAGAAAGTGTCATTTTCCGCTTACTTGTGAAAAAAAATGAAATGATACATGAACTCACCATGCCCCTCCGCGAATACTTTGGGGTGTCTTCTTTCTAAAATGGTGTCATTTGGGGGGTATTTATACTTTCCTGACATTCTAGCACCTGAAGAAACATGACAGGTGCTCAGAAAGTCAGAGCTGCTTCAAAATGCCGAAATTCACTTTTTTGCACCATAGTTTGTAAACGCTATAACTTTTACCCAAACCAATAAATATACACTTATTGTATTTTATTTTATCAAAGACATGTAGAACAATAAATTTTGCGAAAAATTTATATAGAAATGTAGTTTTTAAAAAAAAAAATTACAACAGAAAGTGAAAAGTCTTTTTTTTTTGCAAAAATGTCGTTAAATTTTTATTAATAGCAAAAAAAGTAAAAATGTCAGCAACAATGAAATACCACCAAATGAAAGCTCTATTAGTGAGAAGAAAAGGAGGTAAAATTCATTTGGGTGGTAAGTTGCATGACTGAGCAATAAACGGGGAAAGTAGTGTAATGCAGAATTGTAAAAAGTGGCCTGGTCACTAAGGGTGTTTAAGCTAGGGGGGCTGAGGTGGTTAAAAATATCGAACCACTGTCTTTGCAGCCTTGGATTTCTCTAGTAGGAGGAGCTGAATTTTCACTCTGTTCTGTCAAGCAGCTCAGCTGATGGCTCCTTATCTCTGATTTGTTAGACACTTATAGCTCAATGCTTATCTTACTGATAAGATTGTGGATAAAACAAGTGTTTAGACATAAGGTTAATTAAATGAGGGCACAAAGTGAAAGTAAAATGTACCATTCACACAGCTAGAAAAACAGTTATGCAATCATATAAAATAAATCTCCCAAAAGGTGAACATAGCCTTTAGTATAGACACAAAGCTAAAAAGGAAAATTAGAAAATAACCAATAACATTGGTGACAAATTATTTTATCGTGTATAAAAATGCAGTGTATAATATCATAATGCAACCATTTCTGTGCCACTGACGTGTAGTGCCTTGAAAAAACATTCATACCCCCTTGAACTTTTCCACATTTTTTCACTTTACACACTTAAAGGATAACTGTCACATTTAGACCCTAATTTCAGCTTTCATATATGTAGTTACTAATATGATAATATACCTGAATCAATAACTATTAGACTTACTTACCCCTTATTTAATAAGATTCAGCCCTTAGCAACCATTCTGCATAAAACTGCAATTTCACTATTCTGTTAAGATGGCCGCCCTCAGCCCTGAGCCTAATCCATAGGACGCCTGCAGGGAAGTTAGTGAAGACCAGCTCTGTATAGGGGGGTCTTGCAGTGAAGTTAGTGAAGACCAGCTCTGTATAGGGGGGTCTTGCAGTGAAGTTAGTGAAGACCAGTTCTGTATAGGGAGGTCTTGCAGTGAAGTTAGTGAAGACCAGTTCTGTATTGTTCTGTCTTGGAGTGAAGTTCCCAGGTCTGGCTGAAGCCTGTAGTCCTTCTACAAGCTCTCCTCTTATCAGATAAGGCTGTCATTTATACACTGAGCAGCCCCATATCTTCTCTGAGCTGTATATTCTCCAGAACTGCTAAGGGAGTGTCTGCCAAGCACAGGCATGTGGAGAAGTTCACACACACAGCCCAGCACTGTTATCTCCTGTCAGGAAGAACCTGGCTTTTTATACGTTCCCTTACAATGCTGACTCACTATCAGTTCTCAGTGCACACAGCGTGCTCCGTCCTCATTTTATCTCAGGTAACAATAGCCAATACTGGGGACTTTTAGGTGGCTTTTAGGGGTTATTTATTAAACAATCAGAAATTAAAACAGGGCCAACAAGGTGATATTAATCACCAAAATCCAATAGTAAAAAAAATAAAAATTTGACAGTTATACTTTAAATGTATTTTATTGGGATTTTATGTGATAGAGCAACACAACGTAGCATGTATGTGAGAAGTTGAAAGAAAATGGTATAAAAATCTGGGAAGTGTGGTGTGCATTTGTGTTCATCCCCCTATACTCTGGTACCCCTAAATAAAATTCAGTGTGTACTCCACAAATCTGGCCTTTATGGAAGAGTGGCAAGAAGAAAGCCATTTTTGAAAACCGGCCATAAGAAGTCCCATTTGCAGTTTGCCACAAGCCATGTAGGGGACACAGCAAACGTGGAAGAAGGTGCTTTGCTCAGATGAGGCCAAAATGGAATGTTTTGGCCTAAATGCAAAATGCTATGTGCGTCGGAAAACTAACCCTGCACATAACCCTGAACACAACGTGAAACATGGTGGTGGTAGCGCCATGCTGTGGGGATGCTTTTCCTCAACAGGGACAGGAAAGGTAGTCGGAGTTGATGGCAAGATGGATGGAGCTAAATATAGGTAAATTCTGGAGGAAAACCTGGTAGAGGCTGCAAAAGACTTGAGACTCGGGCAGAGGTTCACCTTCCAGCAGGACAACGACCCTAAACATACAGCCAGAGCTGCAGTGGAATGGTTTAGGTCAAGAAAAATGGGCAAAAATTTCAGCCTCTAGATGTGCAAAGCTGGTAGAGACATATCCCAAAAGACTTGCAGCTGTAATTGCAACAAAAAGAGGTCTTCTGAAGTATTGACTCAGGGGGAACTGAATACAAATGCACACCACACTTTCCAGATTTGTATTTATTAAAAATTCTGAAAACCATGCATCATTTTCTTTTCACTTCACACATACTTACTACTTTGTGTTGGTCTATCACATAAAATCCCAATAAAATACATTTCAGTTTGTCTGTGTAATGTGAAAAAATGTGGACAAGTTCAAGGGGGTATTAATACTTTTTCAAAGCACTGTATATCATATGTCTTCGTGCGGTGGCACTACAGTAGCAAAGGATGTATCTCGTACATCCTTACTACTGATTTGCATAACAGCTAAATCTATAAGCCAAGTATTGTTTCAAAACTGACAATCTTTGCTCTAAAACAAGACCACTGCTAGCTGAGATACAGGCATTAGAAATGGTTCCCAGTAAGAGCTTCAGGCTCTATCTCTGGTTTGTATGGCAGCTAGCACCTGGTCTAATTTTAAAGCTTAGATTATGATCTTTAGAGCAAGATCTAACATTTTGTTACCTGCTATGAAGCCTGTTTACAAGTTTAAAGCAGACACCCTTTAACTAGTTGTGATCTCAGCCAGTTTGGAGGAGGAGAGGCAGACCAGTGGTAGGTGTGCTGGCAAGCTGCATGGAGAATAGGAGAAAAATAGATCCTCATCTCCTATTATAACTGAAAATGACTCTGGGGTAGGGTAACATGGACTTCTGTGAATGTTATCAGTCCTTCTTCCCCCATCCATTAGATAGTATACTTGCTGTATAATTGTCACACATAGGGGTCTTTTTTTTCTAGAAAAGAAGTGAGAAGATGAGTGCGTGCCAATCACTTATCTGTGCCTAATTTGGCTATTTTTAATGGCAGCATGACCCAGATCTTTACCAGTGTCTGGGTTACAATGTCAAATGAAGCACACTAAACACTCGCACCACACACATTTTTTTTATTTATTATTGCATTGTACTCATTTTGATCTAAAAATATATTTTTTCAATTGGTCTTTATTAAAAATATGGAGCCTTTTTTTCTAAACATAGCTAAGTTGCAGTAGTAGCAGCTTCTGGATTTTCTCTCTTTTCCATCAGTTGGGGAGCTGGCAGGCTCCTTATCTCGGCTCTCTGACATTACAAACACTCATTATAGCTCAATTCTTATCTTATTTATAAGAATGTGACTTAAATAAGTGTTTATGACCTCTTAGTAGTTTCGAGATAAGGTTTATTAGATGACCATCACAAAGTGAAAGCGAAAGTACCAGTCACACAGCTAGAAAAACAGTTAACCCTTTGTGACAGAATGGCTCAATATTTTTAATAAAGGCCAATTGAAAATATGATTTTTAGCCAAACATGAGTAAAATGCATTCATAACCAAAAAAATTGACTTTGACAGTGTACATAGCCTTAAAATTTTGGTTAAAACTGTATCATTTCTAGGAAATATAATTAAAATTGCATTCATTAACTAGTTCAAGATTGGCAGGCCATTTTATTCTCTTCATTTGCTTTTAAGTGCATACAGGTGTGAAAACAATAACTTTTTTTGTGAGACACTTCAGTTTGGGCTAGTACTGGAATTCTTGCTTGCTTTCTTTCTTTCTTTCTTTCTTTTTCTTCATGCCTTCCTTCCCTCATTCCGTTCCGATATAGTGTCCCTCATAGGCTCATCCAAGACATTTTGGGGGGAATTTTAACATTACGTTATTTTAGTTGTTGTTGCTGATATTCCTTATTAGGCTAGTTTCAGACTAACATTAGGCATCTCCGTCAGGGAGCAGCCTGCCGGAGATGTCTGGATCCATCACTGCCGGATGCCAGCTGACACCCGCCGGCCTCATTCACTGCCGGGTGCTGCCAGAATTCCATTCACTATAATGGGGATCGGAAGAGATCCGGGTGCAACCCTGCAAATATGCAGGGAATCAGCTGGACGAAAACCGTTGCGTGCCTCTCAGCATGTTTGCTGGGTTACGGCTGGCTTGTTTCAATTATAGTGAATGGGGCCGGACGGAATTCCGGCAGCGCACTGCAGTAACTGATTTGGCAAGCTGTTCCTGGCCGGAACAGCCTGCCCGATCTGCATAACACAGATGTGAAGCAGCCTTAACTGAGACTGACATTTTAAGCTTAGTTACAGAAGAAATACAGCCTCTAAGATCCATCAGCCCCTGCAGTTACCTGGCAATCATGGATGGTAGGAAGGGGTGAGAGGAGGAACCATCATGCCTACTTTCTGAACTGTATGCATGCTACTCATTGAGTGCCATGTATACAGTGATCAGGACCACCTCTGCCTTCTCTATGGGTAATCAGGCTGTCACTGACAACTGGCTCCCCAATCCTGCAGCGGTTAAACAGGAAAAATTTTTCAGAGATTCATGTGGAGCTGCTAGATGTTTTAATTTGTCTGGTGGGCACCAAACATAGTTAAATTACGCTGTGGTGCCACACCTTAAATATACTTACATGCTGTTAGACAAATTACTTCAGATATGTAATGTTGGCATTTAAAGCAACATATTCAGACATAGGTTCCAACAAGAATGACTCATACACATGGTTGCTAGATCCCAGAAACATAGCGGTGCCAGCCCTAGTGCCCCTCAAATAATGCCAACTCCAGTGACATTAGCATAGTACAAACCACAGTAGCTTTATGTCCGCATCAGCTACAGTACTCTCTGTAAGTACCAGCTAGGGTGCCCCTTCTTACCTGAGCGAATGTCAGGATGCCATTAGTGGTTCAGTGATGGCAGCAGGCATTTAGGAGAGACAAAGGCCCCTGCTTCCATCTCTGAATCATGTCAAGAGATGATCTGGGGAAAAAGCCTTCAGGTTTACTGTTATTCAGTATGGCAGTGTGCATGTATGACCTTAATACCGCTCATCAAGTGCCACTAAAACATCTCCGATAAGGATTTGTTGACATCACATCTAGTGTACGGTCTGAGATATATTTGAGGAGGCACTTCTGATGTTTGTATGGAACATCACAGTCTACTACACTGTTCCTTACTGCAAGAAAAAAAGGTATCACAAAGTATACTGGCCGGATACTGGCTTCAATGCAGGAGAATGGAGCCCTGTGGATACATTTGATGTACCCATTAGGGAGTTTTTCTAAGGCTACATGCTACAATACTGTCCATTTTTAACAGATTTTTTTTTCACTGATGCCTTTCTGACAAACGAACGTTAAAAATGGACCCTTTCAAGGATAGGATAAACATGTTCTTTTTTTTACGTCTAATATTCACTGGCTGTAAAAAATAAAAAAAAAACTGCTGTGTGCATAACCTCATAGACAATCACTGGTCTTAAAACGGACATGTGATGGCGTGTGCATGTAGCTATACTGTATATGCCAACTATAGACTCTAAACGTTCTATGTAAAACTGAGCAGCAGTTTTAAAAAAAAATTGTCAAGTTCTAGTAGGATTTTCTGAAATTACCGTATTTTTTGCCCTATAAGACGCACCTAGGTTTTTGAGGAGGAAAATAAGAAAAAAAAATATTTTGAACCAAAAGGTGTGCTTTTGCAGGGTTTTTTACTAATGGTGTTCTGTGCATGACAGTATAATGACACTGTTATGGGGGATCTGTGGATGACACACTGTTATGGGGGACCTGTGGATGACACATTGTTATGGGGGCATCTGGGGATGGCACTGTTATGGGGGCATCTGTGGATGGCACTGTATGGGGACATCTGGGGGATGATGCATTGTTATGTGGGGGAGCTGGGGATGGCACTATTATGGGGGCATCTGGGGATGGCACTGTTATGGGGGCATCTGGGGATGGCGCTGTATGGGAGCATCTGGGGATGGCACTGTAGGGAGGCATCTGGGGATGACGCACTGTTATGTGGGGGAGCTGGGGATGGCACTGTTATGTGGGGGAGCTGGGTATGGCACTGCTATGGGGGGAATCTGTGGATGACACATAGCATCTTATGCTATGTGTCATCCACAGATCCACCCCCATAACAGTGGGTGTGATGACCCCAATACAGGGCCAGTGGGCAGCATCTTGCTTTCTAATGACAGCGGGGCCCAGAGCAGTAACTGTATTCTATGCGTGGAGTTATGCTGCCACCTCCCGCCCGCCCGGCCTCCTGACTCCAGTCCTGCCTGCGATTTTACATTATACTAGGTAGGGTAATACTGGCAGCATTAAGATTATACTGTAATTTTAAACATCGCCTGTAACTACCGGTACATTACTACAGCGGGCCCGGTGTAGTAGAATACAGTTACTGCTCCGGGCCCCGATGTCATTAGCAAGCAAGATGCCGCCCACAGCCCCTCCTCATTAATACACACGCCGACTGCACTCTTTAGCAGCGTGGCGGTGTATCAATGTTTGCTGCATTCGCCCCATAAGACGTAGCACTATTTTTCCCCCCACTTTTGGGGGGGGAAAAGTGCGTCTTATAGGGCGAAAAATACGGTAATCACAAAAGGGCAACAGCTGACTTGGGCAGTAAGTTTGGGTTCTCACCAGCGTTAGAATTCCATTATAGTGTTTTCAGCAGTTTTATGAGGTTTTGCTGCTGAATTTTCTTAGGGCGGGAATTCCATTGTAGTGTTCCATTGTAACAGAATATAACGGAATGCTAAACGGAACGCTTTAAGAGGCATTAAGTTTAATATATTTCTATGGGCACATTTAACGGGGAAAAAAAGTCCTGTCAACAGGATTCTTTTTTCCGTCGTGCATAACAGAACAAAACGGAACCGTTATGTGTCCCCATAGACATGTATTAGGACGGAGCAAAAGGAATGCCTCTTAAAGTGTTCTGTTTTGCATTCCGTTATATTCTGTTACAATGGAACACTATAATGGAATTCCCGCCCTAAGAAAATTCAGCAGCAAAACCTCATAAAACTGCTGATTTTCTAATTTTCTTTCCATAAGTTTAGGAATCATTATCATTTCAACATTTGGATTTTAAAAGGTTTTAAAGGATTGTTATATTCATGGCCTCTCCTCAAGATAGGTCATCAATTTCTGATTGGCGCCCCGCACCCACCCCAATCAGCTGTTCTTGAGTAGCTGAGACACTGAAACTACACCCTTAATTGAATGGGAGCAGTACTGCAGTAACCATCTCTGTGCACTACACGGTGGACAGAGCTGTGTAATTACGACACCTATTTCCAGTGGTGAACCTACTCGGGAACAGCAGATTGTGGGTTGCGGGGTGTTGGACTCCCACGGATCAGATATTGATGGCCTATCCTGAGGATATCATCAATACACAAGATCTTGGAAAGCCCGTTAACTACATTAGCATAGCAAACATTTGTAGTATTCCGTTTTAAGAAAGCATTTTATTGTCCATGTTACCTAAGCTTGAACGAAAGTTACATACACACATTTGATGTATAATAATAACAGTAATGGTGCCTGGACGCCCACCGATTGCTTCATCAAAAGGACTGTAGTACTCATTCAAGCACAACTCCCCTACGGTTCATAAATCAAAGATTTCCCTTTCTCTGAGCTATGCTTTCAAGCTCTCCAATTTTGAAGCCTCTATGAAATGTCGGTACGTAGTAAAAATGTGTACAGAAGGATATCTGAAGCAGTTCTAAAAACTTACACTAGAGGTCACTCTTGAAGCACAGCTTTCTTAGTCGTACCCTTGAATCGCATCATATTCTTTGTTGGCCGAATGTTTTCTTGCCAGCTTCTTCCAGTTTCAGGGGTTGATATGTGTAATGTGTTCTCAAACTTGAGAGACCATTTTCAAGCAAATGCCGTTCTTCTGGTGATTTATGAAGCGTTTCAGTTTCTCATTGATTAAATTGTGGTCAGGTCACCAGCAGCAGTGAAAAAACATTTAATATCTGTATGACAGACCTGTCTAGAGGTTTTTAGACTTTACCTAAGGAGCAAAAAGATCTCACGTTTTTACCTTTTTGCTTAGATCCAAGACTCGACTTACTTCTTAATTGACTGGCATCTAGTCTGTCGGCTAAGGAGGACACATCTGGCTGGCTGTACAAGCAATGAATAAAATCTACTTCCACCTATTCTATAATCATTGACCTTGTAATTGTTTTAGGTTTGTATGATAAAAAAATGGCCTAAAACAACCATAAACGGTGCGATGTTGCTGCCCAATGTCACAGGAATGGCATTGTGTATGTCTACTCATAAAGTGGTCAGTATTGCTCGCACAGAAAGAGTATTGTTGCTGTCATAGAGATGAACAGAGTGATGGCTCCCTGATATACTCCTTTGTAAGTCAGTGGGTTCTTCAGGGGCCGTGTATCCATTATATGATGGAGCTGGCACTGCCTTTTTAATGGAGGCCACAGAAGTGAACAGATAAAATGGCTGCATGCATAAGCTGTGCTTATATATTGATTCCAGTAGTATAAGAACAAGCACAGGTTGCTGAAATCTGTGACCTGAAAGCAGTTTTTGTTCTAGGAGAAGGGACAGCGACCTAGCAACAGCTATTAGGTGCGGGCAGATACCTCCCTTTGCAGCCTGGAAAGAAAAATCTTAATCTCATGGGACTGCTTGAGGCGGTTGTGATCTTGCAAGGAAGTTAGGTCTTCCTTAACAATTTTCCCGAAAAGGCTTGATGGCTATTCCCTTTTCCCTGTTGGCCTGAGGACCACAAACCAACGGTGAACAGCACTACTGGACTTGATAGGTTCTCATATAGATTTATTAGCTGTAACTGTAAACTTCTGCAATCATCCATGGAGCATAAGGGTACGTTCGCATCTGCTTTCAGTTCACTGTATCCATCACAGCTGGATAATTCCATAAACGACTAAAATCTAACTTGATGGCCTAATGCTGCAAGCAGAGTATATCGCTGTTTCCTACACCGCCCTGAACATTGTAGGCTTAAGTTAGGCCTAGGAGAGGCAGTTGTGCTGTTAAGTACCCATCTGCAGAAGCCACCTTGATGTTGGTAGATGGGCCAGACAAACATCTGATCAAAAATGTGCGCAAAGAGCTTCCATTTTTACATGTATAGTAGGTATAGTACCATTATAATCCAAAATAATCCCTATTTCTATTATGTTTGCATGTATAGTAGTGTTCTACCATATTTTGTTTGCAGTTTGATGGCCTAACAGATGGACCATCACTTGAGCTGTTCTAGTTTTACCTTTCAAGATTAAATTATATCCTTCAGGGGTGGTGTACAAACAAGGCTCATTAATATGAAACAGTTTGTTCTTGCAGTTTTTGCTGCCATAGTTAAAGATATGAGACTTGCCAATTTTTTTACTCTTGCCCCTAAGGAGGTCTACGCCCTTCTGTCATCTTGCTTATGAACTCCAATATGGGTTCTGCTTCCCAAGTTGTGAAATATTTGGGTATCAAAGGTCTAGAAGCAGTCGCTCCTTTAACATCCTGAGGTTCTCTTTATTAGGTTAGGAATCAGCAAGTTTAAGGCTACACATAAAGATTTAATAGTACTGGAGGCCATTCCTGAGTGAAATGTCTCTGCCATCTGTTTCCGGAAGGTTCTTTAATCAAAATTCTCTGCTGGTATACCGCAGAACTCTGAAATGATAACTTTCTATCTAGTCCTGGTTCTGTGTTTTAAGTAGTAGTTACTGGGGTCATTTATACTGTATGAGAACAGCCCACCAGAGCTGCAATCCACATTAATTGTGGAATCTGCAATAAGAGGCCCTGTAAACCCTGAAAAGCATTCTACTGTAGGGTTGTTTCGGGTATCGAAGTTTCGATACTTTTATGCCAGTATCGATTCGGTATCGGGATGTTCGTTTTTTTCTATACTAGACCGCGCTACTGTGCAGTCTAGTATCTCCTGTTATGGGAGGACACGGCGTGTGTAGGGCTCAACACACGCTGTGTTCCCTGAGGCCGTAGATAGTGGAGAAGGAGGGAGGTAGGGAACGCAGCCGCCGGTGATTAGTGTGACATGGGAGGAGAGAACTGCTGCACCGGGCGAACAGCAGCAGCCTCCTCCTCCGTGTCCTGTGCCCTCCTCCTCTGCCTCCTCAGTGTCCTGTGCCCTCCTCCTCCTCCGTCTGCAACAAGCACTTTAAATGATGGCACGTGTATGCTGACTCCTATTTAACATGATTTTGAATGTGATTGCTTAATTCTGAACACAGCTACATCCCCAGTTATAAGAGGGTGTCCACATTGTTTTTTTTTTTTTTTTTGTTTTCTTCCCTCTACCTAAAAGATTTCAGTTTGTTTTTCAATTGAGTTGTACAGTTTATAGGTCACATTGAAGGTGGAAAAAGTTCTGAAATGATTTTTCTTTGTCTCATTTTTTTTACAGCACAGAAACCTGACATTTTATCGGGTGTATTTTGTCAAATACTCCTCTGAGCGCCCTGTTTTGAAACCTCAAATGAGGTACTGTTGTGCTCTGAGCAGACCTTTCTTCAGCATCTGGCAGACTGGAGAATGCAGAGCTCAGTCCTTCACTGCACCTCTGCATTTCTTTTTAAACATAAACTCCTCCTCATCTGAGGAAGTAAATTAGATGAAGTTTCTCTCACTGTATTGGTGGTCTCCAGAGTGTTTTGTGGAGATGTCCTCACCAGCATTGACATAACCACATAGCATGCTTCCGTTTCCATCACCCCAGGGAAAAATTCTGATGTTTTCTTTTCCCATTGGCAAAGAGAGGCACCCACCTGGACCTGATAGTTGGTACTAGGTGGCAATTTCCCCAATGAACAAAGCTAGTTTCTGTCTGTAATCAATGATGTCATGATTCCTTGGACCACAACAGAGATGACCAATCTACTTTGATCAGTTTTTAACAAATCCCATATTAATAGTTTTGTAGGTTTTAATTTTTTCCTGTGTTGACCTGGATTTTGCTTGTTAGATTCAATAGACAGACAAAATAATTATTTCTTTATGTACGCACATAAAAAATAGCTTGCACAGTGAAGAGTACTGTCCTCAACTTAGACTACATTCACACTAGCGTTTTGTCTTTCCGTTTGTGAGATCCGTTCAGGGCTCTCAAAAGCAGTCCAAAACGGATCAGTTTTGCCCTAATGCATTCTGAATGGAAAAGGATCCGCTCAGAATGCATCAGTTTGCCTCCATTCACTCACCATTCCTGACGAAGCGAGCCAAACAAATCCGTCCTGGCACACAATGTAAGTCAAAGCGGACGGATCCGGTTTCTCTGACACAATAGAAAACGGATCCGTCCCCCATTAACTTTTAATAGTGTTCAAGACGGATCTGTCATGGCTATAGAAGACATAATACAGCCGGATCCGTTCATGACAGATGCATGCGGTTGTATTATTGTAATGGAAGCATTTTTGCAGATCCATGACTGATCTTCAAAAAACGCTAGTGTGAAAGTAGCATTAGTCTGTGAAATGCTCATGCCCTGATGCCGCAAGACTAATCTTTGGTCTCATCTTGGGTAAGTTCTTTTACTACCTAATGCTAAAATATGGTCCTTTTTTATGTTTTAAAATGTATAAAATATATGCTTTTTATGTTTTTGAATGTTCCAACCAAGTATATTAAGTAACTGATAACCTGCTGTAAATGCAGTTACATTTTATTGGTTATCTGGTTTTTCAGCCTTACAAACTACGTTACAGCTCTAATCTGTATGGGAACAAGTGTTCAGTTCCCTTACAGCGCCACCTTAGGAAAGATGAAGCATTATCTCAATGAAATCAATGAGCTATTTGTGTAGTGCATGCTAGGCCCTTTAGGGTGAGAGAGACACTTTGCAGCCACACCCTGACTCATAGATGAGAGGCCTGAATGGGAGATTCGCCTTTATTCCTTAACGCTGGGTTCAGACCTGAGCGTTTCTGAGACGCAATTTTCCGCGCGTTTTTGTCGCGCGTTTTACGCACGTTTTTGTGCGCGTTTTTGGCAATAGTAAACGCTCGTTTTACGTGCGTTTGTGTGATTGACTGCAGTGTTGTCCAATGACCAAATATCTCTGTCTATATGAAGTTTGGCCTTTCCAGCATGTTGCAAATTCATAAACACGCGTTCGAACGCGCGTTTTCAGTGTCAAAAACGCGCAAAATACAAGCGTTGCACGTTCCCATTGAAGTCCATGGGCCAAAACGCGCGACAAACGCCCCAAAAAAAGCTCAAGTACTTGTTTATGCTTCGGGCGTTTTTCAGCGCGTTCGAACACGCTGTAAAACGCGAAAATGTGAACCAGTCCCATAGGGAAGCATTGGTTTGCATCGGTTATGTGTTTTACAGCGCGCTCGAACGCGCTGTAAAACGCGCAAGTGTGAACTGAGGGTAAGGGTTCACAAATTTAGTTTTTTTTCTAATCAGAAGAACCACCAGGACAGTGTGGATTAGATACGATTGCAATTGCAATGAGTTCTTAAAGGGAATCTGTCACCAGGTTTGAGCCCTGTCAGCTAAACATATGCTGACGTTCAGGGTCTCATTAGCATGCCTAATATGGGCTCATCTAAACAAATGGTAGCGTAATTTTGTCAAAAAACAGGTTTAACTAACCTGTCAATCACACATATAAGGAGCCCAAGGGGAGGTCCAGCGATGCAGGGTGCCCGGCCGCAGACATCGCTGTATGTGGCCAGCGCCGCCTCCTAATGCTCCGTGCCGCCTCTCCCTCCCCCTCCTCCTGCTGTAGCGCTGGCTCGATACGCACACTGCGCGTGCGCACTTCACTTGAAGAAGCCGATCCAAGAAGTCCGCGCGTGCGCTGGGCATGCACCCGTGCGGACTTCTTGGATCGGCTTCTTCAAGTGAAGTGCGCCACGCGCCGTGTGCGTCTGAGCCAGCGCTTACAGCAGGAGGAGGAGGAAGGCGACGAGCGTGAAGGCGGCGCTGGCCATGCAGCGTGTCTGGGCGGCGCCCTGCACGCTGACTCCGCAGGCTCCATATGTGTGATTGACAGGTGGTTAAACCTGTTTTTGACAAAATTACGCTACCATTTGTTTAGATGAGCCCATATTAGGCATGCTAATGAGACCCTGAACGTCAGCATATGTTTAGCTGACAGGGCTCAAACCTGGTGACAGATTCCCTTTAAAGGCTATGTACACCTTCGTAGGCAATTTTTGTTTATGTTTGCATTTACTCATTTTTGGCTAAAAATCTTTTTTTTTAATTGCCCTTTATTTTTTCAATTGGCCTTTTTTTTTTTAAATATAGAGCCATTCTGTCACAAGGGCTTAACTGTGCGACTGGTACTTTCACTTTGTACTGATCATCTAATAAACCTCATCTCTAAACTACTGAGAGGTCCTAAACACTTATTTAAGCCACTTTCTTTTCAGTAAGGCCTCTTTCACACTTGCGTTTTGAGGATCCGGCAGGCACTTCCGTCGCGCCGGATCCGTCACAACACAAGTCGCCTGAAAGCATTTGAAGACTGATCAGGATCCTGATTAGTCTTGAAATGCTTTTAGGTTACCATGGCAGCCAGGACTTACGTGCGCTGTGGCCGCCAGGCGCTCCTTCATGACGTCACAGATCAATGCGCCGCCTGGACCTGTGACGTCATGAAGGAGTGCCCGGAGGCCACAGGACAGGTAAGTACACTGCTGCGGAGTACTTACCATGGCAGCCAGGACTTCAGTAGCGTCCTGGCTGCCATGGTAACCGATCGGAGCCCCAGCTTACACTGGGGCCCTGATCGGAACTGCTGCTGCGCATGCGCAGAGCTAAACGTCGGATCCGGCGATGCACTGAAACTACGTTTAGCTTAATTCCGGATCCTGATTAATGCTCTTCAATGGGCATTAATTCTGGATCTGGCGTTACAGCATGTCTTCTGGATTTTTGGACGGAGACAAATCCGCAGCATGCTACGGTTTTGTCAACGTCCAAAAAATGTTCACATACTGAACTGAAGACATCCTGATGCATCCTGAACGGATTTCTCTCCATTCAGAATGCATTGGGATAATTCTGATCAGTATCTTTCCGTCCTAGAGACCCGAGGACGGAACTCTAGGACGGAAAGGAAAAACGCAGATGTGAAAGGGGCCTAAGATAAGGATTGAGCTGTAATGAGTGTTTATAAGGTGTGGGGAGTCGCTCTGGTAGATAGCAGTGCGGGTGCAGTATAGAGACAAGACGGAGTCCAGAAAGTGTAGCAAACAGTGTTTAATTCACACTTGTAGCAAATACACAGCAAACAGTCACTTGGTGTTAATTCACACCCATCAGAAAACGTGCAGCAAAACGAAATAGTCAAAAACAGGTTCCAGTCACCTGGGAGGCTTTAGGTGCAGGTTCGCACCTGGCTGTCAGTCCAGCCGCAAGGCGATCGACCTCCGGCTTCCAGGCCGTCTGCACTCCTCCTTGCTGGGCTCTTGCTTCCAGCCCAGAGAACTCCACACAGCACAGCATGGATGAGCACTCCCAAACTCAAGTGATTCCACAGCCTAACAGCAGCTCCAGGACAATCACCCTCAGCTGCTGAGGAGGCTGCCTTTTAAAGGCCCGGATAAAGTCCGGCCTGGACCGTGGGGAATAGGCACCCACCCAACTCTTTGCCTACTCCCAGTAAGAGCCGGCCCGGATTGGCTTTGCAGCCAAACTAAAATACAAGGTGTCAAACAGCACTAGCTGCTGCTGACACACGAAAACCCGGCTCTTACCTCACCGAGGCCAGGAACCGCGATGACACGTGCCTGCCATCAACCACGGTACCTTGCACCCTCTTACAAAGGTCAGAGAGCAGAGATAAGGGGCCATCAGCTTCCCAAATGATAGAAAAGACAGAAAATCCACAGGCAGCTACTACAGCATCTCAGCTATGTACACAAAAAGGATTTCATATTGTTAATAAATACCAATACATTTTTTATATTTTTTTTTTAGCTCAAATTGAGTATAGTGCAATAATAAGAAAAATTGCCCCCAAAGGTGTACAAAGCCTTTAAAGCATTTTTCGGAAAGTGAACCTTTTTCTCTCTAGTCCATCTTCTGTGTTACCACATGCGTAATTGCCACATGCAAATCGTATTGTGATCGATTATTTGCAGCTTTTGGCTGCTGTCACACGTTCAGGTATTTTTATCCAGTTTTTGAAGCCAAGACCAGGAGTGGATTTAAAAAATGGCAAAGTGGTATTTGTCCTCTAACAATTTTTCTCTTTTTATGATTTACTCCTTATATTGACTTCAAAAACTGCATCAAAGAAACCCGAGCATGTAGCAGCAACCTTGGGTGGGTTCACATGCAGTTAGCACAAAATTGCCACAGTTTTTTGATGTGGTTATTGGGCATGTGTAGTTAGTGCTGTGCATGAAAGGGCACGGACACTAAATTTTAAGATGTAGAGGATTTACTAAGAACAGATTAAAGAATATTGTAATATAATCCACTTCTAGAATATGACAAGTTTGGCACAAGTTAGTTTGAAAAACAAGGGCCTTCTTCATAATCGGCTTTTGCAGAGAGACATGGTGCAGTCCTTCGGTATGTGGAAGCTTTATGTTTTAAGGATCAAAGTGATCTGATTCCTTGATCTGTTTTTAATTTGTTGTATCATTTTATTACATTTCTTATCATGTTATCTTGAATAGAGTAGTACAGTAAAAACCTGTACATTAGGCCTGTAGGATATATATCACCAATGCAATCCTATCACCAATCCGACGATTACGATATGGCGATTTAGCCGACCCAACAATGCTGCGATTACCGTATTTTTCGCTCTATAAGACGCACCCCCCCCCCAAAAAAAGTGTGGGGAAAATAGCAGAGCGTCTTATGGGGCGAATGCTGCATTTTGCTAAATTTACAATGAAGCACCTGCCGCGCAGCATCATGGTGCAGTGTATCAGCTGAGAGGGAGGAGGGGCTGGGGGCCAGCATCTGGTTTTAAAATGACAGCGGGGCCTGTGCAGTGACTGTATTCTACTACACGGGGCCCGCTCACTGTATATAATCTTATTTATAATTTTAGGGGTTGTTAATATATAAAAATCCTGGGTAATCAGCGCCTGTATCACTTACAAGCGCTTGGTAGCAGGGAGGAGGGAAGAGGCAGGCCTGGAGGGCGGGCGCTGGCAGCGTGAGTCACTAAGTCATGCGCCCGCACTGCCTGCTTCATTCATAAAGTGGGCAGTGCAGGCACATGACGTAGTGAGTCACGCTGCCAGCGACCATCCTCCCGACCTGCCTCCTCCCTCCTTTCAGCTACCAAGCACTTGTAAGTAATACAGGCGCTGATTACCCAGGATTTTTTTATATTAACAATCCCTACCATTATTGATAAGATCGTATACAGTCAGCGCGGCCCATGTAGTAGAATACAGTCACTGCACGGGCCCCGCTGTCATTATAAAACCAGATGCGACCCCCACCCCCTGTGCTGGGGATCATTCACACTACAGGGACACTGTTATGGGGGGATCTGTGGATGACACATAGCATAAGTTGCTATATATGTATCATCCACAGATCCCCCCCATAACAGAGCCATCCAGAGATCCCCATAACAGAGTGTGACGGAACGCCTGCCACCCCGACTGGGTGCCTCCGTCGACCGATGCGCCTAGTGCTTGCCAAGGACCTTCAGCACTGCACTCGACACCAGAACCACCTCAAACCCCACGAACCGCCTCAGCTTCGTTTGGGTTTTCGCCGTACCTCTCCTTAGTCCAGAGAGCGAAACAGGAACAAGAAAAGCCCTCACAAGAGCTAGGGAATATACTCTGGAGAGTATAAGGAATATAGCAATCCCCAGAGTGTAGTTCTCCAATCCCCCAAACATGAGCCCAGACTTCATGAAGGGTAGAACAGGACACTTTAATGACAGCCAGCACTCACAATTTATACAGATCCACAGGCCAGGGGCACACCCCCTCTGCCTGGGATACAGTTAACTCAGACAATAGACTAACTTAATATACATATGCAGTTCAGGTGGTCTAACATTATAACGCAATCAAACAGATCCCCCCAGTGTCTCAATGATGAATAGGAAGAGAGGAGAACAAACACAGAACCAGAGATAGGTGCACGCTGCCGTCACACTAAACCCTCACACTGATGTTAAAAATTGAGAGTTAGTTCGACATATCCTACTAGGAGGACGTGTCTTAAGCCTCGGGCACCAGCGTCAAGGTCTCTCAAGTAGCCCGTGGGCCCTAACACTCACCTACCTGCGCCATATGGGCGATATCAGGGGCCAGTGGGCAATTACAGGAGCATTAGGACGACTCACAAACATCTCCTCTGTTACCTCCAGCATGTGGCCATGCTTGCAATGGGAGGTGGGAGGTGTCTATGAGCCCTACCCAAGACTGACTGATATAGCCCAAAGCCAAGCAGGTGCACCCAAATGTGACCTGAAGATGAAAAACAGGCACATTTAAAATGGAGTTTATACACCTCCATACATATATACTGTATATATAAACCATCAAAAAGTGTGGTGATAAGAAAGCAGGATGCGCTCATACCCATATGCAGTTGTGCATTTCTGTAGGGGAGCACATCCTGCACTTGTAGTCAGTTGCTAATGGCAATCACCAGCAAAAAATGCATACAATGGATGATGCCAGCAACCACACTTTTTGATGGTTTATATATATATATGTATGGAGGTGTATAAACTCCATTTTAAATGTGCCTGTTTTTCATCTTCAGGTCACATTTGGGTGCACCTGCTTGGCTTTGGGCTATATCAGTCAGTCTTGGGTAGGGCTCATAGACACCTCCCACCCCCCATTGCAAGCATGGCCACATGCTGGAGGTAACAGAGGAGATGTTTGTGAGTCGTCCTAATGCTCCTGTAATTGCCCACTGGCCCCTGATATCGCCCATATGGCGCAGGTAGGTGAGTGTTAGGGCCCACGGGCTACTTGAGAGACCTTGACGCTGGTGCCCGAGGCTTAAGACACGTCCTCCTAGTAGGATATGTCGAACTAACTCTCAATTTTTAACATCAGTGTGAGGGTTTAGTGTGACGGCAGCGTGCACCTATCTCTGGTTCTGTGTTTGTTCTGAATTCTTGCCACATCCACATAAATTTCACCTTATGTAGGATGTCCATTGTGGTACTTGTAGTCCGTTGCTGGCATCATCCATTGTATGCATTTTTGCTGGTGATTGCCATTAGCAACTGACTACAAGTGCAGGATGTGCTCCCCTACAGAAATGCACAACTGCATATGGGTATGAGCGCATCCTGCTTTCTTATCACCACACTTTTTGATGGTTTATATATATATATGTATGGAGGTGTATAAACTCCATTTTAAATGTGCCTGTTTTTCATCTTCAGGTCACATTTGGGTGCACCTGCTTGGCTTTGGGCTATATCAGTCAGTCTTGGGTAGGGCTCATAGACACCTCCCACCTCCCATTGCAAGCATGGCCACATGCTGGAGGTAACAGAGGAGATGTTTGTGAGTCGTCCTAATGCTCCTGTAATTGCCCACTGGCCCCTGATATCGCCCATATGGCGCAGGTAGGTGAGTGTTAGGGCCCACGGGCTACTTGAGAGACCTTGACGCTGGTGCCCGAGGCTTAAGACACGTCCTCCTAGTAGGATATGTCGAACTAACTCTCAATTTTTAACATCAGTGTGAGGGTTTAGTGTGACGGCAGCGTGCACCTATCTCTGGTTCTGTGTTTGTTCTGAATTCTTGCCACATCCACATAAATTTCACCTTATGTAGGATGTCCATTGTGGTACTTGTAGTCCGTTGCTGGCATCATCCATTGTATGCATTTTTGCTGGTGATTGCCATTAGCAACTGACTACAAGTGCAGGATGTGCTCCCCTACAGAAATGCACAACTGCATATGGGTATGAGCGCATCCTGCTTTCTTATCACCACACTTTTTGATGGTTTATATATATATATGTATGGAGGTGTATAAACTCCATTTTAAATGTGCCTGTTTTTCATCTTCAGGTCACATTTGGGTGCACCTGCTTGGCTTTGGGCTATATCAGTCAGTCTTGGGTAGGGCTCATAGACACCTCCCACCTCCCATTGCAAGCATGGCCACATGCTGGAGGTAACAGAGGAGATGTTTGTGAGTCGTCCTAATGCTCCTGTAATTGCCCACTGGCCCCTGATATCGCCCATATGGCGCAGGTAGGTGAGTGTTAGGGCCCACGGGCTACTTGAGAGACCTTGACGCTGGTGCCCGAGGCTTAAGACACGTCCTCCTAGTAGGATATGTCGAACTAACTCTCAATTTTTAACATCAGTGTGAGGGTTTAGTGTGACGGCAGCGTGCACCTATCTCTGGTTCTGTGTTTGTTCTGAATTCTTGCCACATCCACATAAATTTCACCTTATGTAGGATGTCCATTGTGGTACTTGTAGTCCGTTGCTGGCATCATCCATTGTATGCATTTTTGCTGGTGATTGCCATTAGCAACTGACTACAAGTGCAGGATGTGCTCCCCTACAGAAATGCACAACTGCATATGGGTATGAGCGCATCCTGCTTTCTTATCACCACACTTTTTGATGGTTTATATATATATATGTATGGAGGTGTATAAACTCCATTTTAAATGTGCCTGTTTTTCATCTTCAGGTCACATTTGGGTGCACCTGCTTGGCTTTGGGCTATATCAGTCAGTCTTGGGTAGGGCTCATAGACACCTCCCACCTCCCATTGCAAGCATGGCCACATGCTGGAGGTAACAGAGGAGATGTTTGTGAGTCGTCCTAATGCTCCTGTAATTGCCCACTGGCCCCTGATATCGCCCATATGGCGCAGGTAGGTGAGTGTTAGGGCCCACGGGCTACTTGAGAGACCTTGACGCTGGTGCCCGAGGCTTAAGACACGTCCTCCTAGTAGGATATGTCGAACTAACTCTCAATTTTTAACATCAGTGTGAGGGTTTAGTGTGACGGCAGCGTGCACCTATCTCTGGTTCTGTGTTTGTTCTGAATTCTTGCCACATCCACATAAATTTCACCTTATGTAGGATGTCCATTGTGGTACTTGTAGTCCGTTGCTGGCATCATCCATTGTATGCATTTTTGCTGGTGATTGCCATTAGCAACTGACTACAAGTGCAGGATGTGCTCCCTACAGAAATGCACAACTGCATATGGGTATGAGCGCATCCTGCTTTCTTATCACCACACTTTTTGATGGTTTATATATATATATGTATGGAGGTGTATAAACTCCATTTTAAATGTGCCTGTTTTTCATCTTCAGGTCACATTTGGGTGCACCTGCTTGGCTTTGGGCTATATCAGTCAGTCTTGGGTAGGGCTCATAGACACCTCCCACCTCCCATTGCAAGCATGGCCACATGCTGGAGGTAACAGAGGAGATGTTTGTGAGTCGTCCTAATGCTCCTGTAATTGCCCACTGGCCCCTGATATCGCCCATATGGCGCAGGTAGGTGAGTGTTAGGGCCCACGGGCTACTTGAGAGACCTTGACGCTGGTGCCCGAGGCTTAAGACACGTCCTCCTAGTAGGATATGTCGAACTAACTCTCAATTTTTAACATCAGTGTGAGGGTTTAGTGTGACGGCAGCGTGCACCTATCTCTGGTTCTGTGTTTGTTCTGAATTCTTGCCACATCCACATAAATTTCACCTTATGTAGGATGTCCATTGTGGTACTTGTAGTCCGTTGCTGGCATCATCCATTGTATGCATTTTTGCTGGTGATTGCCATTAGCAACTGACTACAAGTGCAGGATGTGCTCCCCTACAGAAATGCACAACTGCATATGGGTATGAGCGCATCCTGCTTTCTTATCACCACACTTTTTGATGGTTTATATATATATATGTATGGAGGTGTATAAACTCCATTTTAAATGTGCCTGTTTTTCATCTTCAGGTCACATTTGGGTGCACCTGCTTGGCTTTGGGCTATATCAGTCAGTCTTGGGTAGGGCTCATAGACACCTCCCACCTCCCATTGCAAGCATGGCCACATGCTGGAGGTAACAGAGGAGATGTTTGTGAGTCGTCCTAATGCTCCTGTAATTGCCCACTGGCCCCTGATATCGCCCATATGGCGCAGGTAGGTGAGTGTTAGGGCCCACGGGCTACTTGAGAGACCTTGACGCTGGTGCCCGAGGCTTAAGACACGTCCTCCTAGTAGGATATGTCGAACTAACTCTCAATTTTTAACATCAGTGTGAGGGTTTAGTGTGACGGCAGCGTGCACCTATCTCTGGTTCTGTGTTTGTTCTGAATTCTTGCCACATCCACATAAATTTCACCTTATGTAGGATGTCCATTGTGGTACTTGTAGTCCGTTGCTGGCATCATCCATTGTATGCATTTTTTGCTGGTGATTGCCATTAGCAACTGACTACAAGTGCAGGATGTGCTCCCCTACAGAAATGCACAACTGCATATGGGTATGAGCGCATCCTGCTTTCTTATCACCACACTTTTTGATGGTTTATATATATATATGTATGGAGGTGTATAAACTCCATTTTAAATGTGCCTGTTTTTCATCTTCAGGTCACATTTGGGTGCACCTGCTTGGCTTTGGGCTATATCAGTCAGTCTTGGGTAGGGCTCATAGACACCTCCCACCTCCCATTGCAAGCATGGCCACATGCTGGAGGTAACAGAGGAGATGTTTGTGAGTCGTCCTAATGCTCCTGTAATTGCCCACTGGCCCCTGATATCGCCCATATGGCGCAGGTAGGTGAGTGTTAGGGCCCACGGGCTACTTGAGAGACCTTGACGCTGGTGCCCGAGGCTTAAGACACGTCCTCCTAGTAGGATATGTCGAACTAACTCTCAATTTTTAACATCAGTGTGAGGGTTTAGTGTGACGGCAGCGTGCACCTATCTCTGGTTCTGTGTTTGTTCTGAATTCTTGCCACATCCACATAAATTTCACCTTATGTAGGATGTCCATTGTGGTACTTGTAGTCCGTTGCTGGCATCATCCATTGTATGCATTTTTTGCTGGTGATTGCCATTAGCAACTGACTACAAGTGCAGGATGTGCTCCCCTACAGAAATGCACAACTGCATATGGGTATGAGCGCATCCTGCTTTCTTATCACCACACTTTTTGATGGTTTATATAGGAAGAGAGGAGACATGTGATGGGATTATCTCCTGAGTGTATCAGAGGGTGATCCACTCCTCTACCCCGGAGTCAGCTACTTAACCACTTCAGCCCCCCTAGCTTAAACACCCTTAATGACCAGGCCACTTTTTACAATTCCGCACTACACTACTTTCACCGTTTATTGCTCCGTCATGCAACTTACCACCCAAATGAATTTTACCTCCTTTTCTTCTCACTAATAGAGCTTTCATTTGGTGGTATTTCATTGTTGCTGACATTTTTACTTTTTTTGCTATTAATAAAAATTTAACGACATTTTTGCAAAAAAATGACATTTTTCACTTTCTGTTGTAAAATTTTTCAAAAAAAACTACATTTCTATATAAATTTTTCTCTAAATTTATTGTTCTACATGTCTTTGATAAAAAAAAATCCAATAAGTGTATATTTATTGGTTTGGGTAAAAGTTATAGCGTTTACAAACTATGGTGCAAAAAGTGAATTTCGGCATTTTGAAGCAGCTCTGACTTTCTGAGCACCTGTCATGTTTCTTCAGGTGCTAGAATGCCAGGATAGTATAAATATCCCCCAAATTACACCATTTTAGATAGAAGACACCCCAAAGTATTCGCGGAGGGGCTTGGTGAGTTCATGTATCATTTCATTTTTTTTCACAAGTTAGCGGAAAATGACACTTTCTGAGAAAAAAAATAAATAAAAGTTTCAATTTCTGATAACTTCTGGCAAAAAAAAAAAATCTCAGACGGACTCACTATGCCCCTCAGTGAATACCTTGGGGTGTCTACTTTCCGAAATGGGGTCATTTGTGGGGTGTGTTTACTGTTCTGGCATTTTAGGCGGGGCTAATTTGTGAGCCGCCATGTAAAACCTAAAGGTACTCGTTGAATTTGGGCCCTTTACGCACTCAGGCTGCAAAAGTGTCACTCATGTGGTATCGCCGTACTCAGGAGAAGTAGGGCAATGTGTTTTGGGGTGTATTTTTACATACACCCATGTTGGGTGAGAGAAATATCTCTGTAAATTGTCAACTTTGTATAAAAATTTTTAAAAGTTGTCAGCTTATAAAGATATTTTTCACACAAAGTATGGGTATATATAAAAATACACCCCAAAACACATTGCCCTACTTCTCCTGAGTACGGCGATACCACATGTGTGCCACTTTTTGCAGCTTGGGTGCGTAAAGGGCCCTAAAACCAATGAGTACCTTTAGGATTTCACAGGGCATTTTTACGCATTTGGATTCCAGACTTCTTCTCACGCTTTAGGGGCCCCTAAAATGCCAGGGCAGTATAAATACCCCACATGTGACCCCATTTTGGAAAGAAGACACCCCAAGGTATTCTGTGAGGGGTATGGTGAGTTCATGTAAAATTTTATTTTTTGTCACAAGTTAGTGGAATATGAGACTTTGTAAAAACAAAATTAAAAAACAAAAAAACAATTTCCGCTGACTTGTGCCAAAAATAAAAATTCTGTGGACTCACCATGCCCCTAACAGAATACCTAGGGTGTCTTCTTTCCAAAATGGGGTCACATGTGGGGTATTTATACTCACCTGGCATTTTAGGGGCCCCTAAAGTGTGAGAATCCAAATGCATAAAAATGCCCTGTGAAATCTCTAGGTACTCATTGGTTTTAGGGCCCTTGCGCATCTTGGCTGCAAAGTCACACATGTGGTATCGCCGTACTCAGAGAAGTGGGCATGTGGTTTGGGGTGTATTTTTACATATACCTATGCTGCGTGTGAGAAATATCGCTGTAAACGACAACTTTTAAATTTCTTTATTCAAAGTTGTCAATTTACAGAGATATTTCTCTCACCCAGTATGGGTATATGTGAAAATACACCCTAAAACACATTGCCCTACTTCTCCTGAGTACGGCGATACCACATGAGTGACACTTTTTGCAGCCAAGATGCGCAAAGGGGCCCTAAAACCAATGAGTACCTTTTAGGAGGGCATTTTTACGCATTTTTCTTCTCACGCTTTAGGGCCCCTAAAATGCCAGGGCAGTATAAATACCCCACATGTGACCCCATTTTGGAAAGAAGACACCCCAAGGTATTCCGTGAGGGGCATGGCGAGTTCATAGAAGATTTTTTTTGGCACAAGTTAGTGGAAATTGATTTTTTATTGTTTTTCTCACAAAGTCTCCTTTCCGCTAACTTTTGACAAAAAGTTTAATTTTTCATGGACTCATTATGCCCCTCAGCGAATACCTTGAGGTGTCTTCTTCCAAAATGGGGTCACATGTGGGGTATTTATACTGCCCTGGCATTTTAGGGGCCCTAAAGCGTGAGAAGAAAATGCGTAAAAATGCCCTCCTAAAGGTACTCATTGATTTTAGGGTCTCTTTGCATCTTGGCTGCAAAAGTGTCACTCATAGGTATCGCCGTACTCAGGAGAAGTAGGGCAATGTGTTTAGGGTGTATTTTTACATATACCCATGCTGGGTGAGAGAAATATCTCTGTAAATTGACAACTTTGAATAAAAAAATTTAAAAAGTTGTCGCTTACAGCGATATTTCTCACACAAAGTATGGGAATATATAAAAATACACCCCAAAACACATTGCCCCACTTCTCCTGAGTACGGCGATACCACATGTGTGACACTTTTTGCAGCCAAGATGCGCAAAGGGGCCCTAAAACCAATGAGTACCTTTAGGATTTCACAGGACATTTTTACGCATTTGGATTTTCACGCTTTAGGACCCCTAAAATGCCAGGGCAGTATAAATACCCCACATGTGACCCCATTGTGGAAAGAAGACACCCCAAGGTATTCCGTGAGGGGCATGGCGAGTTTACAGAAAAAAATTTGGCACAAGTTAGCGGAAATGGTATTTTTTTTTTTTTTTTTTTTACAGTCTCACATTCCACTAACTTGTGACAAAAATAAAATTTTGCATGAACTCACCATACCCCTCACGGAATACCTTGGGGTGTCTTCTTTCTAAAATGGGGTCACTTGTGAGGTTTTTGTACTGCCCTGGCATTTTAGGGGTCTCCGCAATCATTACACGTATGGCCAGAATTAGGAGTTTTTGCGATTCTCCTTATATTGACCATACGGGTAATGAGAATTTTTTTTTCCGTTCAGCCTCTGGGCTGAAAGAAAAAAATGAACGTCACAGATTTTTCCATTCACATTGATCAATGTGGATGAAAAAAATCTCTAAAAATGTGCAAAAAAAGAGGGAAAAGCTATAAAGCTGCGATCGCTAAGGGACCCTAAGGCCTCATTCAGCGCTCACAATTCTGTTCCGCAAAATTTTGCGGAACAGAATTGTGGATACATTCAATTCTATGGGGACAGACTTTGTCCCGCTCGGATCCGTAATTGCGGATCCGTAATTGGAGATCTCGCAAAGTATAGAACATGTCCTATTCTTGTCCGCACTGCGGACAAGAAAAGGCATTTTCTATTAGTTCTGGCATGTGCGGATCCGCAAAATGCGGAAAGCACATTGCTGGTGTCCGTAGCTTTATGGATCCGCGGATTTGCGGATCCGTGATCCGCAAAACACATGCGGACATCTGAATGAGCCTTACAGGGGGTGATCAGTGACAGGGGGTGACAGGGGGTGATCAGGGGGTGACATGGGAGATCAGGGGGTGACATGGGAGATCAGGGGTTAATCAGTGACAGGGGGTGGTGGGTGGGGGCGGTGGGGGGTTGTGTGGTGATTGGTGCACTTTGATATTTTTTCTCTGGTGGTCCCAAGCAAAGGGACCACCAGAGAAGCGGGTAGCAAGCAGATCAGACGCTGTTCACAGAACAACGCCTGATCTGCGATTTTTTCTGCCATATACAGCCTGCCAGCGCACGATCGGCGCTGGCAGGCTGTAGTATAACTACATGCGAGCGCGCCGATGGCGCGCATTGCGCATGTGCGGGCGCGTCCTCGCGTCATCTCGCGTCTCGCGAGATGACGCGCCGATGCGTCGTATCAGAGCTACAGGGCCGCCCGCAGGACGCATCCCTGCGTTAGGCGGTCCTGTAGCGGTTAATCCCATCACTAGCACAACAGAACATAGGGACAAATGAACCAACACCTTTCCTGGGAGCCTCAGTGCAGAGTTAACCCTTCATGTATTGCTGGGATCACCCCTGCACCTTCAATGGACAACAGGAACGATAAGGCCTATAGAGTCCACACATAAATCAGGGCTCACTGTTCCTTGTAACCCCCAAGAGGTCTGAGGGGGTCTCCATGGTTCTGGGTCCATAGTCCGTAGGAAGGAGGCTAGCTCTCATTCTTCTCCAGCAGCCCCAGTGATGGTTCAGTCCATCACACAGAGTCATCCAGAGATCCCCATAACGGAGCCATCCACAGATCCCCCCCATAACGGAGCCATCCACAGATCCCCCCATAACGGAGCCATCCACAGATCCCCCCATAACGGAGCCATCCACAGATCCCCCCATAACGGAGCCATCCACAGATCCCCCATAACGGAGCCATCCACAGATCCCCCCCCCCATAACAGTGTCACCCACAGATCCCACCCATAATAGTGTCACCCACAGATCCCCCATAACAGTGTCATCCACCGATCCCCAATTGCAGTAATGCAAATATGTTATTTAATTTAGTAAAATATGTTTTATTTTGGAAAAAAATTTGCATTTCAATTCTTGAGTAATTTCTATGTAGATGTGTAAGGCCCCTTTCACACCTGCGTTCTTCTTTTCCGGCATAGAGATCCGTCGTCGGGTCTCTATGCCGGAAAAATCCTGATCAGGATCATCCCCATGCATTCTGAATGGAGAGAAATCCGTTCAGGATGCATCAGGATGACTTCAGTTCAGGACCGGAAAGTTTTTTGGACGCAGCAAATACCGCAGCATGCTGCGCTTTTTGTTCCGCCCAAAATCCGAACACTTGTCGCAGGTCGGATCCGAATTAATGCCCATTGAAAGGCATTAATCCGATCCGACCTTAAGCTAAACGCCGCTTCGGCGCATTGCCGGATCCGACATTTAGCTTTTTCTGACTGGTTACCATGGCAGCCAGGACGCTAAAGTCCTGGTTACCATGGTAAAATGTAGCAGGGAGCGGGGAGCGGCATACTTACATTCCGTGCGGCTCCCGGGACGCTCCAGGATGACGCCAGGGCGCCCCAGTGCATGGATCACGTGATCGCATGGATCACGTGATCCATGCGCATGGGGCGCTCTGACGTCATTCAGGAGCGCCCGGGAGCCGCACGGAATGTAAGTATGCCGCTCCCCGCTCCTCGCTCCTACTATGGCAACCAGGACGCTAGTAGCGCCCTGGCTGCCATAGTAACCTGAAAGCAATTCGAAGACTGATCAGGATCCTGATCAGTCTTCTAATGCTTCAGGTGACTTGCGTTCTGACGGATCCGGCAGGACGGAAGTGCCTGCCGGATCCTCAGAACGCAAGTGTGAAAGGACCCTAATGCAGAACAAAGTGAATATTATATTTTATGTTCTCCTTTAATTGAGCAAACTTTGATGTGCCTCAAACAGAGGTGTAAAGAGGTGCAACAGAGTTTATGGGCGCACTCACATGTGCAAGATGGCTCCTCAGGGTAAAATACCCACATATACTTTGATACAGTAGACCATATTCAGCTTATAGTGCCACATTTAAAGATTAGATGCAACCACTAAACATGGACATTTAATTGGTATAACACTTGAGACTAGGAATCAGAGATGATTAGAGGGGGTTCATTACTAATGTGCATGCTTTGGCTGCCTAGTCACAGATACAGTATAGTGCTAGTAGCTTAACAGACCCCAAGTCAGTTGGGTCAAGCATCTTTTGAATGTGCTGGAAAAACAAAATTCTGATCCATGGCCCCACCTCACACCAAGAATGTTCTGCCAGATACCATAGGACACCTTCACCGGTATTGAGTCATTGTCTTGAAGGGTCATTGCTGTCTTGGTGGCACAACGGTGCTAGATTTGTTCACACATTCATATTTGTACCCTCCAGTCTATGGGTGTGCTGTATCTGCCCATAAGACTCACTTAGGTTTTAGAGGAGGAAAATTAGAAAAAAATATTTTTCATCAGATGTCAGCTGTGACTACAATCGGCCCCCCCCCCCAATGTTAATCAGACCTCAGCTCAGACTCCAATGTTAATAAGACCCCCAAGCAGACCTCAGATCTGCCCCTCAATGTGAATATGACCCCCATGCAGACCTCAGATTAGACCCCCAGTGTAAATGACCCCCCCCAAGCAGACCTCAGATTAAACCCCCCAATGTGAATGACCCCTCCCCCCAAGCAGTCCTCAGATCAGAGCTCCAATGTGAATGACTCCCCAAGAAGATCTCAGATCAGAGCCTAAAGTGAATGACCCCCCAACCAGACCTCAGGTCATACCTTAAGGCTCAGAGCAGACATTAAAAACAATGAATTAAGTTACCTCTCCTGCTCCAGCCGCCCCGCTCCTGACATCCACACTCTTCTGGTTTAGCCTGCCGCTCGCTGTGCCGTGACCTGAGCCGTAGAGTGTGAGGTCACAGCGCACAGACATCCTCACACACTGTGAGCAGTCACAGTACAGCGAGGGTAGAGGAAGACCAGGAAGCAGTAGGTACAGAGCCCACGTAGTGCTGCATTCACTGCTTCCCGGTCCTCCTGTACTGATGAGCGCTTCTATAATGGAAGCGATCATTAGTATTTGTCCCATAAGATGCGCTGACATTTTCCCTCCATTTTGGAAGGAAAAAAGTGCGTCTTATATGGCGAAAATGATGATACATAGACTTATTGTAATATGGAGCTCATCTTTAGACTATATATACAGATGAAAATGTAAAAAGTGCTGCTGTACAACTGCCATCAGAGCTGTGAGACAAGCTGCAAATTCCAACCACTTCCTTAATGCTGATTGACTATGTGAGAGTGATACACTGTTATATCTTCAGTGCTGTTTTAAAACATTTATTTTCCTTAAAAAAGTGGTTTTGTTTTGCAAAATCCCCTAGAATGGGAGCCACTTGTACAGAGCAACTCCCCACTATGGCTCATAGTAGGAAGTCCCAAGGAGGAATCCCATACTATGATGTGCATAAGACATAATGGGACGTTTGGTTTGGACAGGGGTTGTTTTCATTAGACATCCCCTTTAACCACTTAAGCCCCCCTAGCTTAAACACCCTTAATGACCAGGCCACTTTTTACAATTCTGCGCTACACTACTTTAACTGTTTGTAGCTCCGTCATGCAACTTACCACACAAATGAATTTTACCTCCTTTTCTTCTCACTAATAGAGCTTTCATTTGGTGCTATTTCATTGTTGCTGACATTTTTACTTTTTTTGCTATTAATCATAAATTAACGATTTTTTTGCAAAAAAATGACATTTTTCACTTTCTGTCACAAAATTTTTCAAAGAAAACTACTTTTCAATATAATTTTTTCTCTAAATTTATTGTACTACATGTCTTTGATAAAAAAAAATGCAGTAAGTGTATATTTATTGGTTTGCGCAAAAGTTATAGCATTTACAAACTATGGTGCAAAAAGCAAATTTCCGCACTTTGACTTTCTGAGCACCTATCATGTTTCCTGAGGCACTACAATGCCCAGACAGTAGAAACACCCCACAAATGACACCATTTCGGAAAGTAGACACCCCAAGGTATTCGCTGATGGGCATAGTGAGTTCATGGAAGTTTTTATTTTTGCCACAAGTGAGCGGAAATGAAAATTTATTTATTTTTTTACAAATTCTCATATTCCACTAACTTGTGACAAAAATAAAATTTTACATAAACTCACCATACCCCTCACAGAATACCTTGGGGTGTCTTCTTCCAAAATGGGGTCACTTGTGGGGTAATTGTACTGCCCTGGCATTTTAGGGGCCCCTAAAGCGTGAGAATCCAAATGCGTAAAAATGCCCTGTAAAATCCTAAAAGTACTCATTGGAATTGGGGCCCCTTTGCGCACCTAAGCTGCAAAAACTGGCACACATGTGGTATCGCCGTACTCGGGAGAAGTAGGGCAATGTGTTTTAGGGTGTATTTTTACATATACCCATACTTTTTGTGAACAATATCTCGGTAAATCACAACTTTTTCCATTTTTTATACAAAGTTGTCCATTTAACGAGATATTTCTCTCACCCAGCATGGGTATATGTAAAAATACACCCCAAAACACATTGCCCTGCTTCTCCTGAGTACAGCGATGCCACATGTGTGACAGTTTTGCAGCCAAGATGCGCAAAGGGGCCCCAAATCCAATGAGTACCTTTAGGATTTCACAGGACATTTTTACGCATTTGGATTCCAAACTACTTCTCTCGCTTTAGGGGCCCCTAAAATGCCAGGACAGTATAAATACCACACAAATGACACCATTTCGGAAAGAAGACACCTAAGGTATTCACTGAGGGCATAGTGAGTTCATGGAAGTTTTTATTTTTGGCACAAGTTAGTGTAAATTGGATTTTTTTTTTTTTTTTTTTTTTACAAAGTCTCATATTCCACTAACTTGTGACAAAAATAAACTTTTACATGAACTTGCCATACACCTCACAGAATACCTTGGGGTGTCTTCTTTCTAAAATGGGGTCACTTGTGTGGTATTTTTACTATCCTGGCATTTTAGGGGCACCCAAACGTCAGAAGCAGTTTGGAATCCAAATGCGTAAAAATGTTCTGTGAAATCCTGAAAGTACTCTTTGGAATTTGGGCCCCTTTGCGCACCTTGGTTGAAAAAAGTGGCACACATGTGGTATCGCCGTACTCGGGAGAAGTAGGGCAATGTGTTTTAGGGTGTATTTTACATATACCCATACTTTTTGTGAAAAATATCTCGGTAAATCACAACTTTTTCCATTTTTTATACAAAGTTGTCCATTTACCGAGATATTTCTCTCACCCAGCATGGGTAAATGTAAAAATACACCACAAAACACATTGCCCTACTTCTCCCGAGTACGGAGATACCACATGTGTGCCACTTTTTCAACCAAGGTGCTAAAGGGCCCAAATTCCAATGAGTACTTTAAGGATTTCACAGAACATTTTACGCATTTGGATTCCAAACTGCTTCTGACGTTTAGATGCCCCTAAAATGCCAGGATAGTAAAATACCACACAAGTGACCCCATTTCGGAAATAAGACACCCTAAGGTATTCACTGAGGGGCATAGTGAGTTCATGGAAGTTTTTATTTTTGGCACAAGTTAGTGGAAATTGGATTTTTTTTTTTTTATTTTTTTACAAAGTCTCATATTCCACTAACTTGTGACAAAAATAAACTTTACATGAACTCACCATACCCTCACAGAATACCTTGGGGTGTCTTCTTTCAAAATGGGGTCACTTGTGGGGTAATTGTACTGTCCTGGCATTTTAGGGGCCCCTAAAGCGTGAGAATCCAAATGCGTAAAAATGCCCTGTGAAAATCCTAAAGGTACTCATTGGAATTGGGGCCCCTTTGCGCACCTAAGCTGCAAAAAGTGTCACACATTTGGTATCGCCGTACTCGGGAGAAGTAGGGCAATGTGTTTTAGGGTGTATTTGTACATATACCCATACTGGGTGAGAGAAATATCTCTGTAAATTGACAACTTTGTATAAAAAATGGAAAAGTTGTGATTTACAGAGATTTTTCACACAAAGTATGGGTATATGTAAAATACACCCCAAAACACATTGCCCTACTTCTTCTGAGTACGGCGATACTAAATGTGTGCCACTTTGTGCAGCAAAGATGCGCAAAGGGGCCCAATTCCAATGAGTACCTTCTAGGAGGGCATTTTTCGCATTTTTCTTCTCACGCTTTAGGGCCCCTAAAATGCAAGGGCAGTATAAATACCCCACATGTGACCCCATTTGGGAAAGAAGACACCCAAGGTATTCCGTGAGGGGCATGGCGAGTTCATAGAAGATTTTTTTTTTTGGCACAAGTTAGTGGAAATTGATTTTTTTGTTTTTTTCTCACAAAGTCTCCCTTTCCGCTAACTTATGACAAAAAATTCAATATTTCATGGACTCAATATGCCCCTCAGCGAATACCTTGGGGTGTCTTCTTTCCAAAATGGTGTCATTTGTGGGGCGTTTGTACTGCCTTGGCATTTGAGGGTCTCCGCAATCATTACACGTATGGCCAGCATTAGGAGTTTCTGCTATTCTCCTTATATGGAGCATACGGGTAATGAGATTTTTCCGTTCAGCCTCTGGGCTGAAAGAAAAAATGAACGGCACAGATTTCCTCATTCGCATCGATCGATGTGGATGAAAAAATCTCTGCCAAAAAATATGCAAGAAAAAAAGAGGGGCCTGGCGATTGCCAGGACATAGAGCTCCGCCCAAACATCCATACCCACTCAGCTCCTATGTCCTGGCAAACATGATTTCTCCATTCACATCGATCAATCGATCGGTGTGGAGGAAGACATCTTTGCCAGATTTTTGATACAAAGTGTTTGCCAAAGCATATGAACTCCAACACCTCTCCTCAGCTCAAATGCCAGGGCAAACGTACCTGTCCTGCAGAGGAGAAATCTCGTCTTGCAGCGCCGCATACACCGACTTCACGTGTCTTCTGACAGCAGCGCAATGCTTCTCTCAGAATGCACATCAGTGCTGCGGCGTTTTCATCGGTTGGTCCATTGATCTACCTGGAAAATAAAGGGTGGTTAGGGGAAAAAAAAAAAAAGAAGAAAAAACAGGCAGCAGGCACATGACTTGAACGTTGCAAACATTATAAAACATGAATAAAACCTGAACATGAAAAAAAAACTGAACTTTTAAAACCTGAACTAACTCAAGATTTTATTTTTCTTGCTACCTGTTTAATTTTTTTTCCTTTTTTTAACCATATCACTCTTTATTTTCCTTGCAGAAACATCTCCTTTCCCATGGGACAATGTGTAAAGTGTAAATCACACAGAGATGGTGAGAAGTACATTATGCACTTTATCCCAAGTGAAAGGAGACGTTTCTACCGTTTCACACTTCTGCAGTAGCACAGCAGCACCGTACCCTATGTGTTAGGGTCTCTCAAAACCTAGTATCCTGAGAGACCCTCGAGCCTGATTATAAAAACTACCTGTGTCGTGCATTCCCTATCCTAAGTGTACCTGGGTGTGGTACTTCGGAAACACTCCCTAGGCATAGGGCAGGGCGGTCAGGACAGTCAGGACAGAAATAACGGGTGTCACGCCTTATTCCACTCCTGCTACAGACACGACATTTTTTCGGGGTGACGGTTGGGTTGAGGTACCAGGAACGGCACTGGGGAAGTGCCGCTCGTGTAGACGGCTAACTACACTGGTGGATGGGGCCACGGAACCTCCTGGATACAGGAGGTTCTCGATGATCTCTTCCTGAAATTTGAGGAAGGATCCTGTTCTCCCAGCCTTACTGTAGAGAACGTAACTATTATAGGCAGCCAATTGAATCAGATATACAGACACCTTCTTATACCAGCGTCTGGTGCGTCGGGAAATTAAATACGGGGCCAACATCTGATCGTTGAAGTCCACCCCTCCCATGTGGAGATTATAGTCGTGGACGGAGAGGGGCTTTTCAACGACACTGGTTGCCCGTTCAATTTGGACTGTCGTGTCTGCGTGAATGGAGGAGAGCATGTAAGCGTCACGCTTGTCTCTCCATTTCACCGCGAGCAGTTCTTCGTTACACAGTGCAGCCCTCTGCCCCCTTGCAAGTCGGGTGGTAACGAGCCGTTGGGGGAAGCCCGGCGACTAGGTCGCACGGTGCCACAGCAGCCAATGCGTTCTAGGAACAAATGCTTGAAGAGGGCCACACTTGTGTAAAAGTTGTCCACGTAAAGATGGTACCCCTTGCCGAATAAGGGTGACACCAAGTCCCAGACTGTCTTCCCACTGCTCCCCAGGTAGTCAGGGCAACCGACCGGCTCCAGGGTCTGATCTTTTCCCTCATAGATCCGAAATTTGTGTGTATAGCCTGTGGCCCTTTCACAGAGCTTATACAATTTGACCCCATACCGGGCGCGCTTGCTTGGGATGTACTGTTTGAAGCCAAGGCGCCCGGTAAAATGTATTAGGGACTCGTCTACGCAGATGTTTTGTGCGGGGTATACAAATCTGCAAATTTCTGGTTGAAATGGTCTATGAGGGGCCGAATTTTGTGGAGCCGGTCAAAAGCTGGGTGGCCTCTGGGACGGGAGGTGGTGTTGTCACTAAAGTGCAGGAAACGCAGGATGGTCTCAAAACGTGTCCTGGACATGGCAGCAGAGAACATGGGCATATGATGAATTGGGTTCGTGGACCAATATGAACGCAATTCATGTTTTTGTAATGCCCATGTTGAGGAGAAGGCCCAAAAAGTTCTAAATTCGGAAACTTGGACTGGTTTCCACCGGAAAGGCTGGGCATAAAAGCTTCCCGGGTTAGCGGTAATAAATTGTGTGGCATACCGGTTTGTTTCTGCCACTACTAAGTCAAAGAGCTCCGCAGTGAAGAACAGCTCAAAAACCCTAGTGCCGATCCGATTTGAGCCGTCTCCACCCGAACTCCTGACTGGGCGGTGAAAGGGGGAACTAATGGTGCGGCTGAAGATGGGGACTGCCAATCAGGATTTGCCAGCACCTCAGGGACTCTAGGGGCTCTACGGGCCTGTCTGCGCGGTGGCTGCGACGGGGAATTACTGCACGTGCCACCGTACCAGCTTCAACTGCCCTTCTGGTGCTCGCTACTTCACCATGTGTTACGGCAGTGCTGGTAGAAGGTCCAGGACGGGCTGCGCTGCTGGTGTATGCCTCACCACGTAATCCGGCAGCGCCAGCCCCACTCTGCTGCCCTTGAAGCGGATCCTGCGCAACTTGCGGTCTAGCAACACGGGGCCGGGTACGCCTGGTGCTATCAGGGACCTCAACCTCCTCGTCCGAACTTTGAGTCAGAGAGCCACTGCTTTCTACAGGTTGGTATTCTGACCCGCTAGATTCGTCAGATGAGGGTTCCCATTCCTCATCCGACTGGGTCAGAATCCTGTAGGCCTCTTCAGGAGAATACCCCTTGTTTGCCATTTGGGATACTAAATTTAGGGGTATTCCCTGAGACTACCCAAGAAAAAAAGCAAGCCTGTCTTACAAATGGGAGTGTAGCGAAGTACAGAAGCCGCTGCGATTGATAAAAATATCAAAACTGATTTTTTATCGCCGCAGCGCTTGTGAAGGATTGTGCAGTGATACAAAAAAAAATTTTTTGTCACTGCGGCGGGGCGGGCGTGGGTGAACGCAGGTGTGGGCGACCGATCCAGGTCTGATCGGGCAAACACTGCGTTTGGGGTGGAGGGCGAACTAAAGTGACACTAATACTAATATAGATCTGACTGTGATCAGTTCTGATCACTTACAGATACTATAAAAGTATAAATGCTGATTAGCGCTACGCTAAACAGCGATCCAGTGACTGCGGTGCGGTGGGCTGGGCGCTAACGCTAACTACCTAACAAAGGGGCCTAAACTAAGCTAAGCCTAACAGTCAATCCAAGTGAAAAAAAAAAAGTGACAGTTCACAAAAGTGACACTGATCACTTTTTCACTTTCACTATGTACTGACAGGGGGTGATCAAGGGGTTAATTAGGGTGATGGGGGTGATCAGGGCCTAATATGTACTGATTGGTGCACTTACTTGGGATCTGTGCTCTGTGCTGGGTCCAACCGATGAAAAGGACCCAGCACATGGCACAGATCCCTTATAAAACACATTTATTTGTAAATACATTGTAGATCACCATTTTCTATAGGTGATTTTAAAAATCACCAGCCTGCCAGCGATGATCATTGGCTGGCAGGCTGGTGACTCACCTCCCCCGAGTCCAGCGGTGCGTTCCATGTGCGTTCCACTGGATGCTGTAGCGCGTCTTCTCGCGTCTCGCGAGAGGACGCACGGATGCGTCCAGGAGGAATAAACCTGCCGCCGCCAGGACGCATCCGTGCGTTCGGCGGTCGGGGACAGGTTAAAGGGAACCTGTCATCAACTTTATGCTGCTCATACTAACGGCAGAATAACGTAGAGAAGGTGAGTTGATTTCAGCGGTCTGTCATTTATAAGTTAAAAGTAAGCGGTTGCCAAGAACCAACATCACAATCATTGCAGACTGGGCCTGGAAAAGAGTCACAGCCACCTGAGAAGAGTCATGGTTATTCATGAATTCCTGCTCTCCCTGCCGATCGGTGCCACGGTCCCTTCAAACAGCTGATCAGTGGGAGTGTTGGGAGTCCCGATCAATCTGATATTAATTTCCTGTCCTGAGGGATATCTCATCTTCAAAGCTGTATGATGAAACTGGATAACCCATTCAGTTATTGAAATCTCACCTATAGAAGAAATTTCTAATATGGCAATCTGTGGAAAAAAGACATGGATCACACATCCACATATCATGCTTTGATTTATTGCTTCTAAACATAATTTATAAACCTGTACACAAGGCACTTTGTGTATGTTTTGATCAAAATGCATAGGCCCAGTTACCACATCAAGGTGGTCTCTTTTGATTAGGTCCCTACTATAATTTGGCGCAGCACCACATGGTGACCATCACCTCCGCAACACAACACACTTAACACCCCTGCTATTAGTCTAAAACCCTTGGCTATGGGCCCCGACAACCCACAGACACAGCATCACAGCAGCAGGAATCATGCAGCATCGCCCTGTGTGAACAGATATATATATTTTTTTAATTTTAGAAATTTCTAATAAACTTGGCATCTCAAAGTTGTGTGGTTCACCCACTTGGAAATCGGGTAATGTGACACTCCTCTTCTGAAAATCCTGACCCCCTCCATCATCATGTCCTGAACAGGTGTCTGTTCTGGGCTATAGATGAGACTTGGCGTCTGCAGCCCAGGACAGTGGAGCACCTCCCCCATCTTGGCCTGCAGAAACCTGGTAAAGCATGGAATAGCCCAGACCAGAAACCTGGTAAAGGATGGAACATCTGTGGATGCAGGATTTTCTCAGATAACTAGGCTCCCGAGCGACTGATCCACACAACTTCAGGGCGGTAAGTATACTAGAACAGGGCTTGACAAATTTCCTTGGAATCTAGGAGCCAGCTAAAAAAGTTAGGAGCCAGGCGGAGCCGCGTCATAAAGCTCCCAATAGATGCCCCCATAGTGCCCCCCCCCACTTCTCTATAGAGCCCCCCAATAATGCATGCCAGTACATAAGGCCCCCAGTAGATGCCCCCATAGTGTTCCTACCCCTGTTTTCCATAGTGCCCCCCATAATGTGCGAGTATATAGTGCCCCCCATAATGTGCGAGTATATAGGGCCCCCCATAATGCTTCCCCTTTTTAATAGGTTATATGACACGTCAGATGCTGCCAGCGTCTAAGTGATCGCCACTTGCGGCCGCCATGACATGTGGAAACCCTTACAAGGATTACAGGGTCCGGAGGGGAGGGCAGAGGGGTCCGGAGGAGAGGGCAGAGGGGTCCGGAGGGGAGGGCAGAGGGGTCAGGAGGGGAGGGCAGAGGGGTCCGGAGGAGAGGGCAGAGGGGTCCGGAGGGCACAAACACAGCGGGCACCATGACATTTCACTGAGCACTACAACCCCCAGCTGGCGCTCAGTCCCCGCATCGCTACAACGCCCAGCTCTTTCCCCCTCTTGTCATTCACTTTCCCCCCTTGTCATTCACTTTCCCCCCTTGTCATTCACTTTCCCCCCTTGTCATTCACTTTCCCCCCTTGTCATTCACTTTCCCCCCTTGTCATTCACTTCCCCCCTTGTCATTCACTTTCCCCCCTTGTCATTCTCCCCCCCCCCCTTGTCATTCTCTTTCCCCCTCGTCTTGTCAATCTCTTCCCCCCCTTGTCATTCACTTTCCCCCCTTGTCATTATCTTTCCCCCCTTGTCATTCACTTTCTCCCCCTTGTCATTCACTTTCTCTCACCTCCCCCTTGTCATTCACTCCCCCTTGTCATTCACTTCCCCTTGTCATTCACTCCCCCTTGTCATTCACTTTCTCCCCCTTGTCATTCACTTTCTCCCCCTTGTCATTCACTTTCTCCCCCTTGTCATTCACTTTCTCCCTCCCCCTTGTCATTTTCTTTCTCCCCCTTGTCATTTTCTTTCTCCCCCTTGTCATTCACTTTCTCCCTCCCCCTTGTCATTCACTTTCTCCCTCCCCCTTGTCATTCACTTTCTCCCTCCCCCTTCCTCCCCTGCCTCTAGTGTAGCGTGGCCGAGCTTTGTATGGTCCCACGGGTACAGGAGCTTTAGTTTCCTGTACCCGGGCGGACTGACAGGAAGTGCACACTGTGTGCGCACTTCATGTCGGTCCGGCCGGGTACAGGAGACAGATGCTCCTGTACCGCGGACCATACAGGGCTCGGCCACGCTACAATGAGGGAGTGACAGGAGGGAGCGCTGAGCGTTTCCCTCCTGTCAGTCCCTCTCTTCATGCTGTGCCCGGGTGGTGCGCCCTCATGGACGCGCCAGCCCGGGCAGTGCTGCAGCCGCCTGAGGCTCTCTATAGAGCGCTCAGGCGGCTGCAGCATGAGGGGGGCCGGCGCTCCTAGTCCGCGTGTAGGACGCGCCGGCCCTGCGCCCGGGCACCTGATAGAACAGGCTGACAGATACCCAGGCGACCTGGCGTCTAGGATTTGTCGAGCCCTGAACTAGAAACTTTCTACAAGTGATATATATGTAACTGATTAAAATGTTCCTGATGACAGAAGCCCTTTAGTGAATGAGGACCATTCATCCCGTGCAGACCTTCCTGTTTTAGAATGCTGTAAAATACTATGCAAAAACAATGCCGGCATTTATTTGTTCAGCTTGCCACCCATAAAATGAAGTAAATCATTCAAAAAATTGAATGTACAAAATTGTACCAAATGGTCTGCATAGAGTTCCAGAACAGCCAGTTCTGATGTTCTGGGTTGTCCATGCAGGGTCTGGTCGAAAGTGACAGTTGAGGAGGTCAGATATTAGGCCAGGATGCAGGTGTGCCAGCAGACCATCAAAAGTAGTCGCCAACCATGCAAGAGTTGTGAAACTTTTCATGGTGCTGCTGTAGGTTGGAATACAGGGTGTGGAAGTGGCCTTTCCTGGACTGTTCGGAAACATGTCTCCTCCTCGGTTCTTCGTCATGCATAGCGCTGAGAAAGAAGCCAGTACAGGAGGACCTCATCCACAGAGTTTTTTTTGCCTTGGAGATCAGTCAGAAATCACTAGAAACCAATGCCAACCAAGAAGAGGAATCTAACTGAGCTCTCTATGCTGTGAAAGCAATTGAAAATGGCAATAGAGCAGTCATGTGACCTTCCTGTTTTCTGAGGGTTGGGACTTAAATATGGCAGCTTGGTGGCTCAGTGTTTAGCACTGTTGCCTTCAGCAGTGGGGTCCTGGATTCAAATCCAACCAAGGACAACATCTGCGTGGAGTTTGTATGTTCTCCCCATGTTTGTTTGAGTTTCCTCCCACACTCCAAAGACATGCTGATAGGGAACTTAGATTATGAGCCCCACTAGGGACAGGTTGATGCCAATGTCTGTAAAGCGTTGAGGAATAAAGCGGCGCTATATCAGTGAGTATAATAAAAAATAAAGACCATTTCCTCCTTCTTTTCTTTTTTTTGCGGTCCACAAAAAACGGATGACAAACAAAACAACATATTTTTTGGACTTGCGGGACAGATGCAGTAGAAAAATGGAAGCACAACAGAGAAAAATGCAGATTCCATGAACCATGATTTGCAGGCCACAAAGTGGCAACGTCCGTGTGCATGAGGCCTTATGCCGAATGTTCAATTTGGCAGTTTGGCAGGGCATGGAAAAGGTCATCTGTTCCTCCTGTGAAAATAAATAAACCTTTGTGATAGCAAAGAAAAGGCTAAATGACCTGCATTTCTGTGTTCATTTTCATAGTGTTTGATAATTGTGCATGTCCCCTGACTCAAAATTCATATAAAACCTGTGCCTTTTCTCATTTCCCCTGAGTCTGTTCCTTTTTATCTGTGCCCTAGTCGGGATTGCCTCTTTTCTTTTCTGAAGATAACGATAAATTATTAATGCTGTTACTGAACTCCAGAGCCTTTGAGAACCTTTTGTATGAATTGTTGACTTTTCCATTGAAAACCCAATTGTGTCAAGTACAGGTGATGTGGTAGAATATGGAGTGAATTGTAATTAAGTATTATTGCTTCCAATTTTGGTAACGCTGAGATACTCTGTCACAAGGACAGCTCATTGGAAAAATGATCAATAAGAACTTTAACATTTTCAGATGTTTAATACATCTAGGCTTCTTTTTATTGATTGACTCGCTTTATTTGATGTGCCTTTTCTTTATTTACTGGGTCTCTTATAAAAGGCAGTCTTCTAGGCTAGGAAGCAAAAGGAACATACTGTAGAAATCTCCTGGGCAAGTCAACCTGAGAATAATTTTGCTGTTTACAAAGGTGGAATGGATGTGTGCCAACATCCTGTGTCCTCAGTTTCCCGACGGCTGAGGCCTAGGATAGAAAATGGCATTGTGGGGAGCTGAATGCTCTTTGCTCCGTCACAATTTTCAGTTATATCTATATTCTGAGGACACATATAGTTGAATTTGGGGGTTATTAGCCTTATGACTAAAGTAGTCCTGAAGCCTGGGAGACCATTGTCTAGGGGCTGCCATCTGGGTACATTAAAATCCAACAGAATTGATTTTTTTTCTTTTTAATCCCTTTTGCTTCCCATGGCGATATGTTGAGTTTGTATGACAGATATGTACCCTCTTCCTTATTTGGATTGAAGGAAATGTGAATAATTATTATTTTTTTAATAATTAGATACATGTATGACAATTCTAACCTAATATTATATCCATCATTTCTTAAAAGAGGTTTTTCAGGGAGCAAATAAATGAATCCCTTCATTTTTTCCTGACAGCCTATTTTTGGAAATCCAACGCTTTAGATAGTAATAACTTTGGAATGCTTTTACTTACCCAAGCAATTCTGAGAATGTTTGTTTGTTTTCTCGTGGCACATCATACTTCATGTTAGTGGTAAATTTGAGTCAGTAAGTTTTACCTTTTATTTATAAAAAAAAATCCCAAATTTACTGAAAATTTTGAAAAATTAGCTATTTTTAAAAAATTTGAATTTCTCTGCTTTTAAGACAGAAAGTGATGACTTACAAAATAGTTAATAATTAATGTTCTATGGGAATTAAAAGCAAGATAGAGGTGAAATTTAATTTTTAGTGCAGATTTTCCGTTTTAAATCAATTTTATACTGCAACACAGCAAGGAGTAACAGCAAAACAAACCTTAATATTGATTAACCTGATTCTGTAGTTTACAGAATTTTACAAGGGCTGTAGTTTGCGATTTGACCCAGGAGGCGTTTCATAGAATGCAGAAACACTTGACTATGAGAATAATTTTTTTTTTTTTTTTTTTAATTATAATGAATTAAAAGGTCATATTACTCCCAATTTTTTATGATCACAAGGGGTAACAAGAGAAAAATCACTGCATAATTTGTACGCATTTGCTCCTGAAAACTATAACACCCCATATGTGGTCAACTACTGTATGGGCGCATCACAGAATTCAGAAGGGAAGATGGTTTTTGGAGGGCAGATTTTGCTGGAATGGCCGGATCCCGGACATTAAGGAGGGATCCACATGGCCATATCAGCATTTGTCCCATGTAAAGGTTTGTCTTCCTCACTGGGCAGAGGTTGTTTTCTGCCCAGTGATTAAGATTCTATTATTAGGACAGGTTTTGGAGGGAAAATGTCCGCCGTTTTGCAGTTTGTCGCTGGGCAGAGTGGTCATCTGCCCATTGATGGCCGTGATTGGCTGAGGTCTGGGCCTGTTATGTTCCAGGGTTTTAGGTAGAGATACCCGGACTCTGGTAACAGGTGCCTGATTGGTGGTGGTGGGGGGTTCAGGAGTGGGGCTAGAAGTGTTTTGGCTCCGCGGGCTAGCTTGCCTTTTGTCTAAACCAGCCTGTGGAGCCTGGATCTGTGTGCCCGTGCCCTTCCCCCCCTCTATTGAAAGGGTAATGATTTTTGGCCTGTTTGGGTGGTTTTACATAGGTCATCCTGTTTATAGGATGGACTCTGAAGTAATTATTATTATGGTTTGAGTCTGAGTTTATTACTAGGCTCTAAAATATGTTATGGTTATTTGGTTATTTATGAGTTAATAAACAGGCCACTCTCGTGTGTTATCTTTTTTATTTATATTAATGTATACGTTTTGGGATGTTTTTTGTGTATGGGACATATATGCTGTATGATTGCCATGTTTTTTTTTTGCCGCTATGTCACATTTGAAGAGTCCTTGAGGTACCTCTGCAGAGGAAACCTCAAAAAGTGACCCCATTTTGGAAACTATATCCATAAGGAATTTTCAAGGCATGTAGTGAGCATTTTGACCCCTACAAATGTTTGTCAGAAACAAATGTGAAAAATGAAAATTACAATTTTTCCACAGATTATGCCATTTCAGTGGCCAATATGTTGTGCCAAACTTGTGCCACTGTGAAAGGTCTGCTCTCTAATTATTATACTGTGTTTTCTGATTGTAGAAACACCCTACATGTGGCCATAAGCCAGGGCTTGACAAATTTCCTTGGAATCTATGATGCATGCCAGTACATAGGGCCCCCAGTAGATATCCCCATAGTGCTCCTTCCCCTCTTCTCCATAGTGCCCCCCATAATGTGCCAGTATACAGGGCCCCCCATAATGTGCCAGTATATAGAGCCCCCATAGTGCTTCCCCTCTTCAATAGGTTATATGACACGTCAGACGCTGCCAGCCTCCGAATGATCGCCCCTGGCGGCCGCCATGACATGTGGAAACCCTTACAAGGATTACAGGGTCCGGAGGAGAGGGCAGAGGCGTCCGGAGGGCACAAACACAGCGGGCACCATGACACTTTACTGTGCACTACAACCCCCAGCTGGGGCTCAGCCTCTGCAGTCCCCGCATCACTACAACCCCCAGCTCTTTCCCCTCTTGTTATTCCCCCCCTTGTCATTCTCTCCCCCCCCTTGTCATTCTCCCCCCCCCTCGTCGTTCTCTCTCCCCCCCTCTTGTCGTTCTCTCCCCCCCTCTTGTCGTTCTCTTTCCCCCTCTTGTCGTTCTCTTTCCCCCTCTTGTCGTTCTCTTTCCCCCTCTTGTCGTTCTCTTTCCCCCTCTTGTCGTTCTCTTTCCCCCTCTTGTCGTTCTCTTTCCCCCTCTTGTCGTTCTCTTTCCCCCTCTTGTCGTTCTCTTTCCCCCTCCTGTCGTCCGACCCCCTTCCCCCCTCCTGTCGTCCGACCCCCTTCCCCCCGCTATTGTAGCATTGCCGAGCTCTGTATGGTCCGTGGGTACAGGCGCTTTTGTTTCCTGTAACCTAGCGGACTGACAGGAAGTGCACACTATGTGCGCACTTCCTGTCAGTTCGGCCAGGTACAAGAGACAGATGGTCCCTGTACCCGCGGACCATACATGGCTTGGCCACGCTACAATGAGGGAGTGACAGGAGGGAGCGCTGAGCGCTTCCCTCCTGTCAGTCCCTCTCTTCATGCTAGCCTGGGCAGTGCTGCAGCCGCCTAAGGCTCTCTGTAGAGCGCTTGGGTGGCTGCAGCATGAGGGTGGCTGGCGCTCCTAGTCCTAGACACGCCGGCCCTGTGCACCTTTGAAAACGGGCTGACAAATACCCAGGCGACCTGGCGCCTGGGATTTGTTGAGCCCTGCCCTAAGCTGTTGTCTGGATATGTTGCAGGGATCTGAACTGGAAGTGCACCATACACATTTAAGGCCAAATACGGTGATTTACACCGTATTGGCTGGCAATTGCAGAAGCTCTGATGTGAAATAAAAAAGAGCCCCTTGAGAACTAACCCTGTTTTGAAAACTTCATCCCTCAAGGAATTTTTCAAGGGGGTGTGGTGAGCACTAAGACCCCACAGGTGTTTTCATAGATTTTAGAAACACTTGAAAATAAAAAGTTATCATACATTTTTTACTAAATAAGCACCCCACAATTTGCTAACAATTTTCTCCTGAATATGGCAGCATCCCATATGTGTTTGTAAAGTGCCGTATGGAACACTGCAAGGCTTCGAAGAGAAGGAGGGAAGATTTTGCTGAAATATTTTACAGGCATCATGTCACATTTGAAGAGACCATGAGGAGTGACCCTATCTTGGAAACTACACCGGTCAAGGAATTTTTCGAGGGGTGTAGTGAACATTTTGACTCCATAGATGTTTTCCAGAAATTGATTTGTATTTCATGGTGAAAAGTGAATATGTAGGCTGTGTAGAGTATATCAGAGTGTAATAAGGTGTTAAAATTACAGGGTACATAAATTATATAATTATTATTATTGCATGGATGTGTGGTACGGCAATCCTTTATGCATAGGCCAAGTTTTTCAGAGCAGGATTCACAGTGATAATCGGTGTCCTTTTGGAACACATCCTGCATTTTTTGGTTGTTTTTCGCATTGTTGTTTGGGGGACTTCACCAGGGAAACGTACAACATAGGCAACTTGGGCACCATTACTCCGCTTCCTGGTTTTGAAAAATTAAGAATGTAATCACCAAAGTACAAAATAACACCTAAGTGTTATACTGTGCCATCTGTACAATGTGCACAGTCATCTTTTTGCATCAAATCTTAGTTTTCTGCACGGCACTGTACTATTTTAGCACCTGATGTGAAAGATCAACCCCTCCCATGTACGTATTGTAGTCCACAATGTCATCTGGCTTGAGGGAGGTAGTTGTGGTATCTCGTATAGGGACAGGGTAGTTGGTGTTGCCGTGAACATTAGTAAGTACACGGATGCCCCTGTTGTCGTCGTACAAAAACACTTGACGTGTAAATGAGGGATAACTCCTAGTTAGTGGGCCATTTTGGGGGTTTAATCTGGTGGTCCTTTCCTTCATAAACCTGGAACCTGTGGGTATACCCAGAGGTACGCTAGCACAGCTTACACATTTTAATGCCATAACTTACCTCCTTCCTGGGCAGATATTAACAGAATTTAACCTCCCTTTAAAATGTATAAGGGTTTACACCTAAGCAAACTCGGTGCCAAAGTGGTTGAGGACTGACCTAATTTTAAATACAGTCAAATCTTGGGTCATATTTGTGTGGGCATTGTGCTTTATCAAAGACTTGCTCAAATTATATGTGGGCCATGGTCATACAGTAAATTGGAATGTAGTACAAAAGTCTGTATTCCAATAATGTATAATTTGTGTTTTTTCCCCCAAGGCCCATATGCATCACAAGCCCCCAAAATTTCATAATTTCTTCTGCATTTCTTGGGGTTCCACTTCAGAGGTTGAGCAAATGTTGATGCAGTATTCTGCACAATAAATTGCTGGGCATATAAATTTGTTTTGGCTACCATTAACTTTACAAAATCCTAAGCGAAAATAAGATTTTGAAAAAAAAATCAATTTCTGTGAAGCCTGCAGTGTCAACCTGGATACCTGAGCTGCCCACAAATTTAGGAACTTGAGGCTGATAATCCCCAGGGGGTGGGTTCCATATGGTCTTACTCTGCCTCAGCGGTTGCACACAAGCAGATGTTGCATGTATGCAAAAATCTAATCCAACGCTACCTGAAATTTTTATATAAATATATATCTATATCTATCTAATATATAAAGCTGAGTGTATGTATGTGTGTGTATGTATGTACGTCCGCTAAAGGAATCCGCACCGTCGCATTTCAAATCACAAAATTTGGCACACAGGTAAATCAGGTTTCTGGGAAGGTTTTAGACCGGGTCTAAGCTCTCTAGCACATACCATTCCTGAGATATTCCAAAAAAATGCATTAGCCAATAGAAGCCTGGTCAAATGACCCTTTTTAGCCAATAGAAGCTCGCAGGCCCTTAGTCTCCACATACACACAGTTTTACACCAGTTTCCATAACAACCCAGACATTTTTCTTCAAAGCTGTAGATCAGTTTTAAAGGAAATCTGTCACCAGGATAATCGCTATTGAAGTAAAGCTATAGCCTAATAGCACTTAGTACCTTATTTCCAGATGTGCCTTTGTTCCAGCAATAGATGTTTTTTATCCTCTGAAAATCCAGTTTATTTGGTATGCAAATGAGCCAGTAAGGTGCCCAGAGGGGTGTCATTCTTGCAGGAAGGAGGTTGAGGGGTTAATTGCGTGGATTGCAGCTCTTTCAGAGGCCGAGTGCCGGGAATGTTTCAATTTGCATTGGTGGCGCAGTGCGCCCTCAATCCCCCCTCCCTCCCCAGTATAAATCATTGGTGGCAGTGGCCACAGGATCCCTCCCCCCCAATCATTGTTGGCAGTGCGCCCCCCCCCCCACCTCCAATCATTGTTGGCAGGGCGCCCTCCCTGTCCCCCCCCCGTCATTGGTGGCAGTGGCAGTGATCAAAGTCCCAGCAGTGTAATGCTGGGGCTCCGATTGGTTACCATGGCAGCCAGGACGCTACTGAAGTCCTGGCTGCCATGGTCAGTTAGTAAGCAGCATTATACTCATGTGCGCCGTGGCTGCCGGGCTCTCCCTCTGTCTGTGCGGCGCCGCACAGACAGAAGAAGGAGAGCGGGCGGCCACGGTGCACGTGAGTATAATACTGCCCACTAACTGACCATGGCAGCCAGGACTTCAGTAGCGTCCTGGCTGCCATGGTAACTGATCAGAGCCCCAGCATTACACTGCTGGGACACCGATCACTGCTACTGCCACCAATGATGGGGGTGGGGAGGCGCACTACCGCCAATTGGGGAGGGGGACCCTGTGGCCACTGCCATCAATGATTTTAATACTGGGGGGGTTGAGACTGGGGGAGCTGATGAGAGGCTGGGGGGGCTGCTGAGAGGAAGAGGCTGGGGGGGCTAATGAGAGGAAGAGGCTGGGCAGCTAATGAGAGGTGGGGGCTTTGGTTGGTCAGTGGTCACAAAATAAATGTGTTGTTTATTTTATTGTTAAAATTGGTATCGGCGAGTACTTAGTCTTTAAAAAATTGTATCGGGACATTCCGAGTTACTATTAAAGGGGCAGTGGGGTACTGTGAGGTCACTGTTAAGGGAGCGGGGTACTGTGGCAGTCAACTGTTACAGGGGCAGTCGCTATGGGGGGTGGGGTGATGTGGAACTCACTGTTAAAGAGGCAGGCTGCTGTGAAGGTCAAAGTTAAGGGGGTGGGCTGCTGTGGAGGTCCCATTTTAAGGAGACGCAGCACTGTGGGTGGGGGTCAGTGTTAAGGGGTGGGGGGCTGTGGAGGTCATTGTTAAGGGGGGGGTACTGTAGATGTCAATGTTATAGTGGATACTGTCGATCTTTTAACAACACACACAAACATTAAATTATATACCTTATTTTTCGCCCCATAAGACGCAGTTTTTTCCCCCCCAAAGTGGGGGGAAAATGTTAATGCGTCTTATGGGGCGAATATAGTGCAGGGGGGAGAAAAATAGCCGGCTCATTGCATGTTGCCGGCACATCGCAGACTGTGTAGCATAGGGATAGCAGCCTGCGATGTGCCGGAAGTCTTTTCACTGACTTACTCTGCAGAGTGAGTGCGGCGGGGGCTGGATAAATGTGCTGCTGGAGAGCCGGACGGACGGGGGTGAGGCTGGACGAATGTGCTCCTGAAGAGCAAGACGAGGGGGGAGGCTGGAGGAATGTTCAGCTAGAGAGCCGGGCAGTGGAGGCTGAAGGTAGGACAGCTGGTGTCTGAGCCAGCTGAACAGTAGCAGGGAGATCGGGGCTGGTGCGCTGGAGCATGCAGACGATGGGCGGGAGCAAGCTTTCATGTCACACATGGCTGCTCTGCCCTTACGTCTTCCCACATGCCTGCTCCTGTGTACCTGTGTCCCCTAGTGACGATGGTGCTGTGAAAAAGTCTCTGGAGTACAGCTAAACTAATAAAAGGAACCTAGAGTGTCCCCCTAATAAAGTGTCCCCCCAAAAGCCTATCACTGGACATCCCTCTCCCAGTGTGTCAGCAGATTTCCCCAACCCAAAACAGTGCCTCACAGCAGATTCCTCCCCATAACAGTGTGTCACAGCAGATTCCCCCCATAACAGTGCGTCACAGCAGGTTACCCCCATAACCGTGCGTCACAGCAGATTCCTCCCATAACAGTGCGTCACAGCAGGTTACCCCCATAACAGTGCGTCACAGCAGGTTACCTCCCCATAACAATGCGTCACAGCAGGTTCCACCCCATAACAGTGCGTCACAGCAGATTCCTCCCCATAACAATGCGTCACAGCAGATTCCACCCCATAACAGTGCGTCACAGCAGATTCCACCCCATAACAGTGCGTCACAGTAGATCTCCTTATAACAGTGCGTCACAGCAGATCCCCCTATAATATTGTGTCAACGGCAGATCCCCATAACAGGGTGTCATCAGCAGACCCCCCCATAATGTGTCAACATTATTTTAACACACCTTTGGTTAAACATATTTTTTTCTTATTTTCCTCCTCTAAAATCTAGGTGCGTCTTATGGGCAGATGCGTCTTATAGGGAGAAAAATACGGTAGGTGAAATATACCCATGCGAAGCTGGGTCCTTCAGATTGTGTGTGTGTGTGTGTGTGTATATATATATATATATATATATATATATATACTGTGGCAGTGGAGCTGCCAGAAGGCCATAGGAAGGCCATTGAAGTGGCATATCTCACCCAGAGAAAGCTGGGTGATAACAAGAAGGGTTGGGAAAATAGTTTTTCCCACTGTCTGCAGCAGTCAGGCTGGTAATGGGGATAATTATCAGCCAGCTGAGGAGCTTGGATATAGGCCAAGCAGGCTCAGTCTGGGAAAGGGCAGGGTCCAGGCCTGTGGGAGCCGGGACCCTCTAACCCTGTATGTGGGGTAAGCACTGGTGATGTGTCCTGATAGAGAGGGAAAGACTGTTTAGTCAGTGGCCAGACGGCCGAGGATTTATTTTTATGATTTATTTGTACTGCTGTTGTGACAATAAAGCTGGTCGTGGCCAGTTTGCACCCGAATCTACAGTGGTGGAGTGGCTTCTTGATGTGTGCCAACCGTCTAAGGCGTTAAGACGGCGATCTGGAAGAGCTAAATGACCCCGTGTTGTTACATATGGTGGAGGTATGCTATGGCATGAAAATGGCACATGAAGCTGGGTGCTGCAGAGCTAAAAGGGCAAGACAACAGGGTGCTAAGGGCACCAGGAAGCGTTGTCTGTGCTGAATGCTGCGGGATTGCTGGACGGAAAGTGGCCGTGCTGAAAAGTAAAAAACAAAAAAACAAAACACTTGGTTGCTAGGGGCAACGCCGAGACAGCAGGTGCTGCTGAAAGTTGTTCTTTGCTGTGTGTGAAGTTAAAGGGCCGGAAGCCTGTTGTGTCTAGTAAAGCAAGTGCTGCTCATGCGATAGTGGACTGTTTTTTCTGTGGTGCAAGCTGTGTGCGGATTTAAAGGGCCAGAAGCACAATAAAAGAAACTGACCTGTCAAAATGGCTGCAACATGGTGGAGCCCGTGGGAAAAGTCCTGCGAGATGGTGATCGGGGGGATCCCTTTGGGGGTCATACTAGACTCCCGCCAGCAAGTGTCTCGGGTGCTGCCCGAAATTCTGAACTGTGTAACAAGAGGTCCAGAGACAAAAACTAAGGTGTCACTGACCTTTGTGACGGACTATGGCTCTGTGCAGTGGGAGCTGTTGAAATGTGAGACCCTGAGGCTAGAATTCGTACTGGGCAAGGATTTTCCCTTATTTTGGCAGATATGGTATGGCGGGAGTACTTCAAGTTCTGCAGTTGGAGTTCCGTAGGACAAGCGGAAGTATGCCGTTGCCAAGGACAACCGTCGGGAAGACAAAGAGGTGGAGAGTGGTGCGTTTCTCAGGAGTGCCTATTTTCCCTGCGACTGTGCACAGAATCCTAAAGGGTGCGGCTGGAATGTCCGTCCGGAAAAAGACAGGAGACAAGTCCAAGGCGTCTCCCATGGCAACTACTGCATTGAGGAGAAGGGAGGTGACCGTGCTGGAGATATTCCTGGACTACCCTTATCTTCCGAGAGTGCTGAGTCAGTGAAGACAATCGGTAAGACTGTTCCTGTTATTAATTATGTGGCAGACCCAGTGATGGTGAGCCGGCGGCAGTTGATACCTGCTGGACTTGTGAGCGATAAATTGCCGAGGCGAGGAACTGTCTCGAAAATATGTGACATTGGGAAAAATGCAGTGTCTGAACAGGCGGGTAAGCCTGTTGTGATTATTCCCCCGCAGGGATCTGGAGGGGAGAAGGTTTTTGTGTCATGTAAGCTGCCCATGATCAAAGTAAAAAAAATGGGTGGCGCTATGAAAGATAGCAGTCCAGTCCAAACGTTGTTGGACGCAGGAAGCCAGGGGAGCCTGGTACGTGCCAGCATGGTGGCTGGGGACTATGTGCTGGACAATTGTGCGGATAAGGACTGTCCGATGGTTTTCACTCAGCGTGAGGCACTAGTGAGAACTGGGACTGATGAACTTGATATGGCAAATAAAATTATGCATGACATGATGTGGGGCAATAGGGACACTTCTGTAGAAAGTGGTGACGCTCCTGCAGAACCTGTACCTGTCCCTTTAAGTAAAGGTGTACGGGAAAGGACCATTGAAAACAGTTGTGTAGTTGAAGAGAAAAATGAAAATGTGGTGTCATGTGCAAGACATGATGGTGATGATGATGATGACGTCATGCCTTTTCTCTTGCAAAGTGATGGTACCATTTTTGCCGAAAAGCATAATGTTATTGTGGATAATGTAAAGATGCTGCACATAGAAAACAAGTTACTTTAAGTGCCTTATGATATGTGTGACGATGAAATACCTGCTCCTTCAAAGGGTGTGGTCAGGGAAGAAGCTCCCCCTGTTGGTAAAATTGTGGATGGTATAAAAATGCTATTTGATGTTGAGAGCTCACAACTGAGGGCAACCACTGTGAAAAATGTGCAAGTATAAGGGACAGTCCTAGAGGGTGTACCACACGTACTAGAAGTGGATATGCAGTCTCCACAGGTTTCTATGATTAATAAAATGTCCCAGGTGGGGATTAGCTCATCGGTTCCCCTAGAGGGCAGGATTGAGAATGACACGAGCGGTATATATAACGCATGTTCTGTGACCGATAACAGCTCAGAGAGAGAGGCTTCCATGTCGAGGTCTTGCCAAACTAAAGTGGTTGCTAGTAGCGACCAGATGACAGTTATATCTGACGAGACGAGAGCTCAGTCGGGTGACCTCAGCCTAGTGTCTGAAGCTCATATCCAGTCAGTCTTGGATGACCTGACCGGACCGTACAGCTGCAAACAGGAGGCTGATCTCACTCTCGCCACACGGTCCCTAGATACGATAGAGAAGGGACTAGCTGTCGTCACGGAGTCACTAAAGAAGGCTGCAGAAGGGTCAAAAGAGGAGACCCTGGAAAAAATGAGTGAACTGAAGGGTCTACTGCTTGGTGTCCTGGGGAAGGGAAAAGACTCCAGAAAGACACAAAAGTCTATAGTAGACCTCAACAGTGGGCTTGAAGAGTCCCTGGGTGGTTACACCAGAACAGAGTGAAGAGCAGCTAGAACAGAAGGCCCAAGAGTGGGGCACTGCTAACAAGCTGGTGGGAAAAACTAAAAAGAAGACCAAGGCCCACTCCTTGGCTAGAGCCCTTGAAAAAGCTGAACAGGCAACTTAGAGCAGATATGGAGGATCTCAGGAGCTCAAAAGATGAAGTCTATGAGTTGGAGAGGCCTAAGCGTGCTCCTGCGCAGCAGATGGAAGAAAATGAGATACCTGAAGAGGAAGATCCTCTAACAGATGCCAAGAAGTCGGAGCCCGTTAAGAATGGGTCTGGAGGTGGTGGCGCTGTGGTGCCAGCCGAGGCAGAGAAGAAGATGGAAGATGTATCTGCTGAACCAGATGATGGTGCTGAGGTGGATGCAGAAGCCCAGAGACTCGTGGCAGTGTGTGGCCAGGACCTGGTCATGAAAGACATTCCCTCTGCTGTCAATGTGTTCCAGAAAGCCAGCATGAGGATCCCGTGTACTCCGATGGGCTGGCTTTCCTGAATCCGCCCCGAAAGGAGAACCATATCCTGGGTGAACCTCTGCAGGGATTGCCAGAAGACGACGAGTCTGAAGACCCTGATGTCCCCAGTACCTCCAACCTTGAGGAGGAGGAGTTAAGAATGCAAGTATATGATTCTGTGTCCGAGAAGGATGAGAAGGCTAACAAAGTGGATGAAGACTCCAAAGGAGTCTCAAAGGCTGAAGAAACTAAGGCCGTTGAGTTGGAGTGGGAAAAAACCTCAGATGTTTCCCAACGTAGGAGCTTTGACCCTGGAGGGGGCTTAAGTAAGGTGAAAAGTCCTATGGCCTTTATCAGGGGGGGAGGATATGTGGCAGTGGAGCTGCCAGAAGGCCATAGGAAGGCCATTGAAGTGGCATATCTCGCCCAGAGAAAGCTGGGTGAGAACAAGAAAGGTTGGGAAATTAGTTTTTCCCACTGTCTGCAGCAGTCAGGCTGGTAATGGGGATAATTATCAGCCAGCTGAGGAGCTTGGATTAATGTGGGCTGAGCTTCTCAATCAGGGCTCCCAGTCTGGGGAAGGAGCAGGCTGTGTCCAGGCCTGTGGGAGCCGGGACCCTCTAACCCTGTGTGTGGGGTAAGCACTGGTGATGTGTCTTGGGGAGCTGGGTGGTAGACCCAGATCCTGATAGAGAGGGAAAGACTGTTTAGTCAGTGGCCAGACGGCCGAGGATTTATTTTTATGATTTCTTTGTACTGCTGTTGTGACAATAAAGCTGGTCGTGGCCAGTTTGCACCCGAATCTACAGTGGTGGAGTGGCTTCTTGATGTGTGCCAACCGTCTAAGGCGTTAAGACGGCGATCTGGAAGAGCTAAATGACCCCGTGTTGTTACAATACTCACCTAAAGAATTATTAGGAACACCATACTAATACGGTGTCGGACCCCCTTTTGCCTTCAGAACTGCCTTAATTCTACGTGGCATTGATTCCACAAGGTGCTGATAGCATTCTTTAGAAATGTTGGCCCATATTGATAGGATAGCATCTTGCAGTTGATGGAGATTTGAGGGATGCACATCCAGGGCACGAAGCTCCCGTTCCACCACATCCCAAAGATGCTCTATTCGGTTTAGATCTGGTGACTGTGGGGGCCATTTTAGTACAGTGAACTCATTGTCATGTTCAAGAAACCAATTTGAAATGATTCGAGCTTTGTGACATGGTGCATTATCCTGCTGGAAGTAGCCATCAGAGGATGGGTACATGGTGGTCATGAAGGGATGGACATGGTCAGAAACAATGCTCAGGTAGCCCGTGGCATTTAAACGATGCCCAATTGGCACTAAGGGGCCTAAAGTGTGCCCAGAAAACATCCCCCACACCGTTACACCACCACCACCAGCCTGCACAGTGGTAACAAGGCATGATGGATACATGTTCTCATTCTGTTTACGCCAAATTCGGACTCTACCATTTGAATGTCTCAACAGAAATCGAGTCTCATCAGACCAGGCAACATTTTTCCAGTCTTCAACACTCCAATTTTGGTGAGCTCGTGCAAATTGTAGCCTCTTTTTCCTATTTGTAGTGGAAATGAGTGGTACCCGGTGGGGTCTTCTGCCTCAAGGTTGTGCGTGTTGTGGCTTCACAAATGCTTTGCTGCATACCTCGGTTGTAACGAGTGGTTATTTCAGTCAACGTTGCTCTTCTATCAGCTTGAATCAGTCGGCCCATTCTCCTCTGACCTCTAGCATCCACAAGGCATTTTCGCCCACAGGACTGCCGCATACTAGATGTTTTTCCCTTTTCACACCATTCTTTGTAAACCCTAGAAATGGTTGTGCATGAAAATCCCAGTAACTGAGCAGATTGTGAAATACTCAGACCGGCCCGTCTGGCACCAACAACCATGCCACGCTCAAAATTGCTTAAATCACCTTTCTTTCCCATTCTGACATTCAGTTTGGAGTTCAGGAGATTGTCTTGACCAGGACCACACCCCTAAATGCATTGAAGCAACTGCCAGGGATTGGTTGACTAGATAATTGCATTAATGAGAAATAGAACAGGTGTTCCTAATAATTCTTTAGGTGAGTGTATGTATATGTGTGTGTGTATATACACACGAGGAGCACATACAAACTCATGCAGGTGTTCTCCTTGGTCAGGTTTGAACCTTTTTTGCGAGTAAAAAAGTAAATAAATCCCAGGTAGTGATGTGTGTGTGTAAATGTAAATATATATATATATATATATATATATCCCCTATTTTTATTTTTTCTTACCAAAAAAAATTACCCATATTTTTTGCTTTATTAGACACCCGATGATAAGACGCACCCCAGATTTTAGAGAAGGAAAATAAGAAACAAATATTTTTCATCAGACCTCATATCCACAGATCAGATGCCCATAAATATCAGGACATCACATCAGACCCCCATATCAGCCTGCCACGTCAGACCCCCAACAGACCTCAGAACAGCCCTTTTCTTTCAGACCCCCATCAGACCTCATATCAGCCCTTTTCTTTTAGACCCCATCAGACCTCAGATCAGCCCTTTACTTTCAGACCCCCATCAGACTAAAATAAAAAACTTCTCTTACCTCTCCTGCTTCGTGGTTCCGTTCCTGGTCCAGCGGGTCTTTAGAAGTTGCGCTCTCCTGTCTTCTCCGGCCCGCACTGCACTGTCACCTGACTGCGTGCAGCACCAGGTCATAGTGTGCGCACTACATCCTGACGCTGTATAGGGTCAGGACAGTGGAGTGGGGGCCCCAGCAAGAAGACCAGAGAAGGTGAGTATCGGAAGCCCTTGCAACACTTTTTCCTCGCTCCCGGCACCTAATGCATACTAGTGAGCGCTTCCATAATGGAAGCTCTCACTAGTATTCGCTTTAAAAGACACACGGCCATTTCCCCCCCTACTTTTAGGGAGGAGAAAGTGCGTCTTATAAAGTTAAAAATATGGTACTAAAACGAGCACGGGAAAAGAAAAATCTTGTGAGCTAGAAATAGTGACGTATGCACTGATCAGTACTTGGCAGAGCTGCAGTAAAAAGACAAAAAAGTGACAAAAAAGCTTTCACGCTGAAAGCAGACTGGGGGCGGGGGAATAGGGATTGGGACTTAGGGGGCAGGGATCGGAGATCTGCAACTGCGTCAAATGAACAATATGATTCTTGGTCACTGAAGCAGTTCCAGGAATGCTTTTTTTAAATTTAATGTCAAACAATAAATTGCTATGGAGGTACGCCACAAGTCCAAGCAGACAGACGGAGCGCACAGAACCTCACTTCACACTGTTACCAACTGGATTGGTGGTGTGCATTGAGGTTGTGGCAATTCTTTCTGCCCCTCTTGTGCTGAGATTGGCTGGTATAGCATACCAATCAGTCGTGGTGCTTACAGGGGTTGCCAAACAATGGTGTCCCCTGTCTAACCTTGGGGTTGATTGGTGCTGTCCAGAGCCCACCTGCAGCCCTCTTACCATTTTCTACAGGGCTGATCGGCCTATCAGATAGCCGGGGTGCCAGGCCAATCAGGCTCGGTGCCAGTATCCCTTCCTTCCTTACAGCTGGATATTTAAATAGATGACTACTGGTCACAGTCACCTGTGATTGGTCCTCCTGCCTCACAAGCGTGTTTTGTTTAACCTCTTAATGACCAGCCTGTTTTTCTATGTAGCTGTATGAGGGCTTGTTTTTTGCAGGACAACTTGTAGTTTTTAATGGTGCCATTTTGGGGTACACATATACTACTCTCTACAGAAAGGGATATTTGGCTTGTGGGTGAAAATGTACAATAGTCTTTGCAGGTAAACTTAATGTTACCATCTCTTAACTTTTGAATGCAAATGTCCAACTGTTTATTGTTTCAGTACTTTTTGCACAACTTGCTGTTCTCTAACGAGGGGCTTAACGGCAAAATTCACAACAGCTGTTTGATCCATGAATCACCCAATAAATGTCCTAGTTAAATTAGAATTTGTATTTAAAGAGGACCTTTCATGGATCCAAACATAATAAAGTAAGTAGCAGGGCATGTAGGGGTTAATGCAGGGATCTCCCTGCACTTACTATTTTTACAGCAATCTGCCCCTTAACACTGACCTCCATAGCAGACCGTCCCCTTAATTGTGACCTGCACAGCAGCCTGCCCCTGGGGTGGCCAGAGGTCTGGTTTTAGGCCGTACAGTCTGGCTTTCAGACTCCCTGTCCTCCGTCCGGTGCAGGGCCTGGACGGACACAGGGATGTTCTTTTGAACAGCTCACTTTCAGACAGCAGCACCGAGCTGTCTGAGCGTGAGCTGCAGGGAGAAAGTCACCCTCCCTCCCTCCCACCCCTGCCACTGACAAATTTGGATTTTTTGGGGAATATCTCAGGAACGGTACGTGCTAGAGAGCTGAGACCTGGTCTAAAACCTTCCCGGACATCTAATGTACCAAATGTACCTAGTGTGCCAAATTTCGTGATTGTAAATGCAACGGTGCAGATTCCTTTAGCTGACGTACATACAGACACATATGTACACTCAGCTTTATATATTAGATAAATTCTTTGTATTGTCATTATTTTATTGATCTCTATGTGTTGTATCCTGAAATTATACTTCTCAGTTATTCAGTGTATTCCAAATGATTATGGATGGATTGAAGTGCGAATATGAAAAGAAAAGATCTCTCATCATTTAAATTCCATTGGGTCTGATTAAGTTATCCTGACCTATGTATGAAGTGAATATTTGTCTTAACTGTTGGTGCGAGACCTTGTCCATTTCTGTCAGATGGAATAAGCAAAGAAACTGGTCTGGAAATATTTGTGGAAGGCTTTGTTCATTCCACCTATTTATTAGAGGATCTCTAAATGAACAAGGACTTGGTTGTAAATGTGCATACAAGAGATTTAGCATTGTCTGCATAGTTTGTCTTGGGATTCTGATTTATTGTGGATCTGAGAATTGGCCACTCCAAGGTCCAAAATACTAACAGAAAAACAAGATATGCACAGTGACCATCATGGATTACATAATCTAGCTACATTCTATTAGGGGTGAAGCTCTTTGGTTAAAATAGTCTAAAAGCTGGACCTTCTGAGTTCATCTATGAGAAAGACGTATCTGCACAGAAAATTGATGTCCCCAATCAAGTTTCTGACTGCTTTCGCTGAAACGGGCTCCCCACTGATGTGTGTCGCTGTCAGATGATGCTAACTCAATTGGTGATGTAACTACCTTCATTTTGATTTAAACAACAGGACTCTAGATTATGCATGGTTGTAATTATGTAATTAGTAGTTCTGTGTTGTTTTTGTCTAACCTTTAAGACTGGGGACACACCTAGGCGTTTCTGAATCGCGCGTTTTACGCGCGTTTTTGTAACTAAGAAACGCGCGTCATACGCGCGATTCAGTGATTCTCTCTTATGGCAACATTGTCCATAGGCGCGTTAAAACGCCCAAAAGAAGCTCATGTACTTGTTTGGGCGTTGGGCGTTTTACAGCGCGTTCAAGCGCGCTTTAAAACGCCCAAATGTGAACCATGCCCATAGGGATGCATGGCTTTTCACATGTTGAGCTTTTTTCAGCGCGTTTGAACGCGCTCAAAAACGCTCAGGTGTGTTCCCAGTGTTAACATGTGAAAAGCCATGCTTCCCTATGGGCATGGTTCACATTTGGGCGTTTTACAGCGCGTTTGAACGTGCTGTAAAACGCCCCACGCCCAAACAAGTACATGAGCTTCTTTGGGGCGTTTTAATGCGCCTATGGACAATGATGCCATAGGGGAGAATCACTGAATCGCGCGTATGACGCGCGTTTCTTAGTTACAAAAACGCGCGTCATACGCGCGATTCAGAAACGCCTAGGTGTGTTCCCAGCCTTATTGATTGTAAGTTTTCTATTTGGTGTTGGTGTGTTTACCTATTTTGCAAAAAAAAAAAAAAGGACATACATTTGCCTGATTATCCCTATTACCTTAATAAATGTACTTAATTTTTTCTATATTTAAAGTGGTTTGTGTAGTCTCGCTTTAAAGAGAACCTGAAATGGTGTGTTTGTTTCCTGATTTGTCAGCAATACACCGACCTAAGGACAAGCAATGCATGTCAGATTGCAGGTCAGCTTGCTGGTTTCTTTTGTACTAGTGTGGAACATGAACCTTAACAAGTTCTTGTTTTCACACAAGCTATGATTATTGGGATCATTGGGACTTATACACAAAAAAAAAAAGAAAAAATGGTGGTGGATTTGCTTTTATTCCCCCCTAAAAAAAAAAGTTAAAATGAGTCAACAAATTATATGGATCCCATGATGTAATTTGAAAATACATCTCATCTTGTAAAACTTAGGGTACTTTCACACTAGCGGCATAGCTATCCGGCAGGCTGTTTCGGCGGGTGAACAGCCTGACGGATCCGCCATGCCGCAAGTACTGCCGTGCTGCCGCTCCGTTCCAATTAACAACTGTGAGTCAACACAATATTTGTCCGCGTACACACCGGAGAGAGCGGCGGTAACCTGAAGGAACGGGCTCTGTCCCTTCCGTATATATTGAAAGATAAAGAAGATGGTACCGCGCTAGAGAGGAACAGCAATCCGCAGCAATCAGAATCCTTATCTTGGAGTAGTCCTGGAGACGAAGTTCACATTCAGTCTCTGGTCTCAAAGTGATCGTGGACACAATTTCTTATCCCGACATGGACCGCATAGGAGATCTCACACACCGTGCAGATTGTACGGCGTCCCGATTCAGCCACCAACATCCGGTTCCGGGTAGGAGTACTGGACCTTAGATCAGGGAAAAAGACAAGACCACTGGTGCGGTATCTTTGATAGAATGTAAAAGCGCAAGTTTATTTTACTTACAAAATCCACGATAAAATGAACATATATATAAAAGGCCCGACCCGGGTTTCACCGTGAAGGCTTCATCAGGGGCTTACATCTGACCTACCTTGGTCCGTAGTTGGTAAAATACATGTCAATAATTGGTGTGACCCGGAAGTATACGCCCAGTGGGGTCAGTATTGATCCCCAATGCATAACATTATCATAAGCAATTGCTGCTATATAAGAATTTCATTACTAAATATATAAAAAAATTTCATTAATAAATACATTAAAAAACACAAAAACCAACAAAAATCATAAATAATCAAATATAATCCTAACAACTCACTCAGAATCGGGCCGCACCTAAAGGCTCCACAAAACCTTACATCCACCAGATAGTACCTCGCCCTATGCCATACACACATTCTTTATATCCCACTCAATATTAAGGCCCCTCGGTTGCAGCGTACCCATCTTAAAAATCCACTCCGCCTCTTTTTTGTTTATATAGGTGACAGGATTCCCCCTCCAATGATTTGCGACTGTTTCAACCGCACAGAACTTCAAGCCCACGGGATTCTTTTGGTGATGTCGTTTAAAATGCGCAGAAACACTGTGTGTTTCCAATCCCTTTTATATTTCGGACATGTTCAGCCACTCTTACTTTCAACTTCCTCAAAGTCCTGCCTATATATTGGAGCCCGCAAGGGCACTCCAGTAAATAGATGACACTTGCAGTTTCACAGGAAGAATTCCCTATGATCTTCAATACTGTTCTATTCGATGTGGCAGTAACTGTGTCCACCTTGTTCTTCTTCTTATCCTCCCGTCCCCTATTCCTGCACGCGATACAGAAACCGCACCATGTGAACCCGCTTCTAACTTTTGGTGTTGATGTCACCTTTTCAAACATCCATGGACCACACGGTTCCTGATCGTAGGTGCTTTCTTAAAGACAAAAGGGGCTTGTCGGGTATAATGTCACCTATTATATTATCACCCTTTAGAACTTTCCAATTACTTCTAATAATCTGTTTTATCTGGGGGCAGCATGTTGAGAAAGTGGTGGAGAAAGCAAATCTAAACTTCTCTGCATTCCCCTCCCTTTCCGAATTCCTACCACTTGTATCGGGGATGGTCTTAATAACCTTATCTTTTAGAAGCACCTCCTCCTTCTGCTTATATAGTGTGTCAGCAGTATAGCCCTTCTCCAAGAAACGATTAATAATGACCTCACTTTGGACCTCAAAATCCTTGTCTTCTGTACAATTGCGTTTTATGCGTTGCAGCTGACCCTTTGGGATATTTCTAATCCAGGGTTCGTAATGGCAGCTGTTTCTTTCAATATATCCATTCCTATCGGATGGTTTGAAGTATGTGTTGGTTTGCACCCTGCCATCTACAATCCTGATCACCAGATCTAGAAAATGAATCTCACTGTCACTGATATCCGCTGACAGAACAATACCCCAAGTATTAGCATTTAACCTGGAAATAAAGTGGTCCAGTTCAATCGCAGTTCCTGACCAAAAACACAAGCAATCATCTATATATCTTTTCCAGGCTAAAAGATGACCCCCTTTCTCTTTATCTTGTAGCAGGGGATCGATATTGTAATATTCCCAATAGGACATAAATAAATTCGCAAAACTGGGTGCGAATTTCGCACCCATTGCCACTCCTGAGGTCTGAAGGAAGAAATCATCGTCGTACCAAAAATAATTATGTTGAAGACAAAAAAGAATACAATCGACGATAAATTCCTTCCTTTCCATTGTCATTTGGGGGTCTTGGTCCATATATAATCGTTCCAATTGATTATAATGGGGCGGGGGCGGAGCTACGGCGCGGCCGGAGATCGCCGGACTAGAAGTACTGCAGGTCCAACTTTTTAGTCCTGCGATTACTGCTATACTGCGCCGTAGCTCCGCCCCCACCCCCATTATAGTCAATGGGGACGGAGCGGCAGCCGGATAGCCATGCACCAAGTCTGAAAATACCCTAAAGAAAATCATAAGACCATGTTTGTGGAAAAATAAAGTCATGGGTCACAGAACATGGTACAAAAAATGACTTATTTTTTCCATAAAACAGGTTTTTATTGTGAAAAAGTGCCAAAAGGTAAAAGATTATATACATATTTGGTATTATCATATACATACCGACTCATGGCAGAGATGTGGAAGTTGGCAGGGATACCTGACAGCCTATGGAATGTTTGGCTTTCTATCTAAATTGTATGGACTTCAGTGGTGGAGGCACTAAAATACTTAGAGAAGCATGAATTCTAAATACATCCTTACTGATTGGTTGCTATGATTCTCTATATAGGAAAAAAAAACAGTTGCAGGCAGATAGCATGCAAGTTCCATGACTGCGACCGCTGTACTACTTGTGTTATTGAAATACCCAATCCCAATGACATAACGTGAAGACGAAATCCCATTTATATATCATATTCTACAATTTAATACTCTGACTTGTACAGAATAGATTTATGAAACGTTTCTTATCACATTAATGGTCGTAAATCTCCTTCAGTACAGCAGTTTTTTTCTTGTATGACCATAGTGGATTGTGGAATAGTGCATATTAATTTCAGCTAATGAGATGTAATAGTCTGTAGTTAAATATTACAGGACAAGCTTCTAAATATGAATTATTTATATAAAAGAATTAATATGGTAAGAGAATTTAAAATTAATACCAAACACAAATAAAATAGAGAAAATATATTTTAATTAGCAGGAGTTTATTGATAGGAGTAAAAAGAGGAGGACTTTGCAAGCATATGAGAATATTTTATATTATATTATACATGCTATATTTATATTATATCTGGCAGTGTTCCTCAACTCCAGTCCTCAGGGCACACATGCTGGTCATGATTTGAGAATATCCCACAGAATGAATACCTGTGGTAAGTCCTGATGCTTTGACACTAATTGTATTACCTGCTCAATACTAAGAAAGTCCTGAAAACATGACCGGGAGGTGGGTTCTGAGGACTGGAGTTGAGGAGCCCTGATATATGGGATATTATGAAGACTATTAGGCACCTGTATCCTATGAATGGAGAGCAGAAAGCAGGGTCTGACTGGGAACTTGGGAAAGTGGCCCTAGAAAAGCTAAGTGAAAGTGGTGCCATGTTGTAGGCAGATCCAGATTGACAGAAGTTATGGCCAACTCAAGTAGGCAGGGCTAGCAGTATCACCGTGCAGCACAAACTACCGCCCAAGCAGAACCAAGTACCATAGTGCAGTATAAAACACGCACCAGCAGACCCAAATACCACAATGCAGTGCAAAATACTGCCCCAGCAGAACAAAATACCACAGGGCAGCATAAAACATGCACCAGCACACCCAAATACCACAGTGCAGCGCAAAATACTGCCCCGTCAGCACATAATGTGGCCCCAGCAGAGCCATATACCACAGTGCATCACAAAACACCTCACTAGAAGCTGCCCCTCTGTGGAGTCTAGCACCAGATGCCATGTTCTGACCTCTTCCAGTTTTCTCTAATTAAGATATGAAGGAGGGGCTAAGGAGTTGAGACGCGGGCCACAGCTTCCAGCCAGTCCTTCAGCATGCGGCCTGGTCATACAGGAGAAAACAGCACCACACACCTCTTACATCCAGTGATGTCTCCTTATGAATTCTTTCAGCCACATCTCATCTCTGCAGAGCTTGTTACACTACACTTTTTAGATTTTTCACTTTTCCATAATCCTCCAAACCATTTCAACACCCTGGTGCCCTCCGCCCCCCCACCGTGCTTTATTACACCCTTAACACTATACCGCAGGAAAAAAATGCTTCCCCAGTAGTAATAATGCCCCTATAAAGCTTCTATATTGCCCCCAGAATTTAAAATGCCTTTAGTATTAATAATGCCCCCAGTAATAATAAAGCCCACTATAGTGACATCCAGTAATAATAATGCCCCCTGCAGTATCTTCACCAATAATAATGTCCCCAGTAATAATAGTGTCCTCTATGGTTCCCTCCAGTAATAATAACATGCCCTATAGTGCTTCCAACAATAGTAATGCCCCCAGCAATAATTGCAATCGAGAGTTAGACTGGCAATACCGTGACTGTTCCTCTATACGCTGCTTACTGAATCTGTACTTGGCTCTTAGCTCCCAAATATCTTTTAGTGGTGCTCTTTGTCATCAAAGAAGTCGTTTCACAATATGTAGATGATTATTCCACAGCACTCATCCAAGAGTAAAACAATCTCTTTATTGCCTTAAGTGAGTATACAAAGACATGGACATCCAGACAACGGCTGTTTCGTGCCTGTTTGCACTTCATCTGGCCTCCACACAGCAATAATAGTGCCCCCATATTGCCTTCACCAATAATTATGCCCACCTTTTGTGCCCTCAGTAATGCTCTATAATGCCCTCAGTATTAAATATTTCCCCATAGTACCCAAAGTACTGCCCGTATAGTGCCCCCAGTAATGCTCTAGTGTCCCCTGTAATGCTACCGGTATTAGACATTATAATCCCTAAAGATACATATACTTGGTAACGCCGGGTATCCTGCCATCTGGTTCTATTCTGTTTATTTTATCAATAATATGTGTATGGTATACCGATATCAGGGCACTAATATACCCCCTTTATTTATATTGTACCCTTTCTCCATCCTGCACTCAAATTGGGAATGTGTCTTATCTGTCTACTCCACCAGTATTGCTATTTGTTTCATAGACTGATTGCAGTCAGGTGCTCTTTGGTTACATATATGTCATGTACATGACACAACTTATTGATTGGTTATATTGTTGGAGGTGGTGGCCACTTGACCTTATGACTGTCATCTCGACCTATGACGCAATCTCACCCCATTGGAGGAGTGATATGGGTCCTGCGAGGTATTTCTAGAGCTAGGTAGCACAGGCACACCTCTTGATTACATGATATAACCGTACTCCATTGGAGAATTGAGACAGGTCCTGCATGTAAGCCTCAGAAATAGGCAGTGCAGGCTCATGTCATCCAAGGCCCCACCCCCCGATCACATGACTATAATGGTCATCAGTCATGTGATCTCATCTGATTGGCTGGTCACCACAGGTCCTACACCGTGTTATTTGGCTAGCCTTGGCAAATTTACTAGTGTTGGTGGAGTGATTGCTTCATAGTTAGATCACCTGATTTTTAGTAGGAGTTACCCAGTGAGCAGTCAGCTCATTGGCTAAAGTTAAAAAGAAGGGTGGAGACTTCTCCATTTACGTGGCCATCCAAGTGGGCGCCGACGCTATTGCTCCAAGCCCCTGACGAAGCCGCATCGCAGCGAAACATGTCGGGTGGAGGAGTGTTAGGCGCGGCATTTTAGGCAGGAATGGAGGGCTAATACGGCCCATGAATGTGTGTGACCACCACTGTTTGTTTAGGGGAAGATATCTTAGGCCTGTGAGACACCTAACGAAGAGATGGCTCTCAGGGATAGGAATTAAATGTAGTGTGCTGGTACTGAGCCGCAGTTCCTACACAACGGAACTGAGTAGTGCTCTTGGTCTGAATGTGAATCCACTGTATGTGATTTTCACCAATCATACAATCCTATTACCATTGGCAATAAGTGCCACGAGTTTGTGCGAAATTGAGTGCGATACTTACCAATTCTAGTGTCATAATTCCAACTGCAATAGACACCATTAAGAGTGTGAATGAGAAATAAATTCCCACTCCAAACTGTACCACAGAGTTGCCAGCAGAGACTTAATAATAGTTGTGTCAGCTCAAATAAAATTAATAACATTGCCTGCACTCTCAGCAAGATAACACTCAATGGTAGCAACCTAGGTTGCACCTAATTGTGCACCAATGAACTCCTAGTTTTGCACAGCAGTACCACACATGCAAACTACACCTGATCCTTAACCTCTTTATGACGCAGAGTGTACATGTACGCCCTTGTGTCCTGGTACTTTAGGACGCAGGGCGTACATATACACCCTGCGAATATACGATCACCGCTGCGCACGTGGCTGTGATCGGAACACGGTGCCTGCTAAAATCATTTAGCAGGCACCTTGGCACAATGTGAGCCCCCCATGTCGGCGATCGCAGCAAACCGCAGGTCAATTCAGAGACTAAAAAATGCCCCAAACTTATCAATTTTAACCCCCCCTGCACCCCGCCATATTAGGGTCCCCATGGGCGGTGCAGGGGGGGGAATTGCGGGCAGGCGGCGATCCTCCGCCCGCCTCCTTTCAAATGATTTCCCTGGTGTCTAGTGGGTATAGCATGGGGTCAGCACATTGCTGACCCCCTGCTATAAACTGCTGACATCTGTGCTGCAGATGTCAGCAGTTTAACCCCTTCCATACCGTGGTCCGTACGGGGGTTTCAAATGGGACATGGTGTCAAAAATCCAGTCCAGCAAAATCCGCCTTCCAAAAACCATATGGCGATCATTTCCTTCTACGCCTTGCTATTTGGCCATACAGCAGTTTACTACCACATATGGGGCGTTTCTGCAAACTACAGAATCGGGGCAATAAATATTGAGTTTTGTTTGGCTGTTAACCCTTGCTTTGTTACTGGAAAAAATGGGTTAAAATTTAAAATTTTCCCCAAAAAATCGAAATTCTGAAATTTTATCTCCATTTGCCATTAACTCTTGTGGAAAACCTAAAGGGTTAATGACATTTGTAAAATCAGTTTCGAATACCTTGAGGGGTGTAGTTTCTAGAATGGGGTCATTTTTTGGTGGTTTCTATTATGTAAGCCTCACAAAGTGACTTCAGACCTGAACTGGTCCCTAAAAAGTGGGTTTTTGAAAATTTCGGAAAAATTTCAAGATTTGCTTCTAAACTTCTAAGCCTTGTAACGTCCCCAAAAAATGAAATGGCATTCCCAAAATGATCGATACATGAAGTAGACATATGGGGAATGTAAATCAATAACTTTATTTAAAGTTATCACCACATAAAGTGACACTGGTCAGATTTGCAAAAAATGGCCAGGTCCTTAAGGTGAAATAGGGCCAAGTCCTTAAGGGGTTAATGTAGCCTAGCTAGGTTTATGACAGGCCCTGCGCCCATGGAATAAACAAATGGTCTATGTAGTGTGAGGTGGCACCATTTGCAAGTCAGGAACCGTCACCCCCTCCTCATTCCTGATAGTTTTAACCTACCCCTGTAGGTCTTGTGATTTTAGATTTGTAACAATAAAGATATTTAGTTTAGGACCCCTACAGGGATCTTTGTCGGTCCACTGACCGAATTGAGTATTTGCGGTATTAGACATGTCCCCAAAGTGTCCCCAGTAATTCCCCCTTTGGTCCCTAAATGGCCAGATAAAAAAGATGTAATAGTCACCTAGGTCCCAAACTGCGCCGTGCTACTAACCCATAGGCTGTGAGGTAGTCCTAATATTCATGAGCTGTGGGAATAGGCCTTTGTGAAAGTCCTTTAAACTAGTTCGTTACTGGCTCAGCATTGGGCTGTATAAGATAACCCTATAGCCAGTTTCAGATGATCTAGTTCACCGCGAGAAACACGTACCATGTGTGAGCGTGATTTTCCTCTAGTCTTGTAATGGGACTTCACGGCATAATAATAATTTAAAATGCTGTGTGCCAGATGTCATCTGTAATGAATTGTGCTGACATAATGCCGTCAGTACAAATCATTACAGCTGAGGTTGGGCATGGACACACAGCATTATAAATCATTATAATGCCGTGAGGTCCATTTACAAGACCAGAGTCCAGCCTGGGAAATCACGGTCCTACACGGAGCGTGTTTCCCGCAGAGAACTCGCTTGCCTGAGACTGGCTTTACTTATCTCCTGAGAGTAAAATGGGTTGTCTCATATTATATAACTCCATTATTTGATTAGCTGGCGCCGATTATTTGACCATTTTTTGAGCACCTTTCTTTTTTGTGTGCTAACTCCATTATTTGTCTCATATTAAACATTGGTGGCGTATTAGTAGTATAAGCCACCAATGTCAGATAGGTTGCTGGTCTTACCTCTGAAACCAGGACCCCCAGAGCGAGCGGCGCACAGCCAAACATGCACGGCCACCCTCCATTAATTTCTATGGGACTGCCAAAAATAGCTGAGAGCTGGCTCGCTTGCCTGTTTTTGGAACTCCCATAGAAATTAATGGAGAGCATACTGTGCATGCGTGATGCACACTCCTTCACTTTTGTGGGCCTGTTCTGAAAATAGGCGGGACCTGCACCCGATTCTAGTGATATGTCATCAAAGTCCTAGATGACGTATCCCCTTTATGTGACAGATTAAGCTCTGCTACAAGGCTCAGTAGTAGAAACATCTGTGATACACTGATGCCTCTCAACACTCATAACTTTCTGCATATGCATATTTTCCTATAAAGGGGTATTTCTATGTGGTTTTAGAGGTGTTCTTGCGCTGAATGTCAAAATGTCCTATGATTTGGGAGTGAAAAATCGGAAGGTGTGTATACTTAGTGAGCAGTAAACTTTTATTAGATGGACATGAAAAATTTCAATCTTCTGTGTTATAAATAAATCATGATTCTGTTCACTCACAGGAAAGCAAAATTCTTGAAAATGATGAGGTCCTGAACTGTAACTTATATTAGAATGTTGCACAGCTTTGCATTATAACGGTTAAACTTTAATTATATCAGTGGTTCTCCAACTTGGTCAACATAAGGATTCTTTCCAACTGAGGAAACTTTTATTAATGGTTTTCTATGCCCTTCTATTATCACTATATAATATCTTCCAACCATACAGCGTGGCTTTGGCAGTTCAAAAATGTGGGCCTCAAAGCTGGGTTTTATGCAGTACCTTCTTCAAACATATGGATAAAGAGGCACTAATGGGTCACTATATACCATTTATTCGGGTTGATTGTAGAGCAGTCATCACCCTGGGCCACCAATGCTCAGACATCTAGCATCTGCCCAACTTTGTCAGATGCAGACACTGTCTCTTCTCCCTTGATTTAGGTCTAGAAGGTACTATAAAAAATTGTATTTGCTTTAGTACGATAAAGATTATTATTACTAATCAGTGTATGATTTTTGTAAGTAGTATTTTTGAATTGTCAGGATGTTACATTGGCTATTCACTATATAATTTAAAAAAAAAATCTGAAAAAGATTACTGAAAAAGTAAAAGAAAAAAAAGAGTTAAAAATAAACCTACTTATACACCGATCGGGCCTATCATCAAAACCATTTTCTTAATACTGGTTAGTTCTCCCTCATCCAGCCAAAGCAGCTCTTAATTGCCAAGGCATAGACTCCTCAAGATCTCTGAAGTTCAAGTTAGCAGCAAATCATTTAAATCCTATAAGTTGCGAGGTGGAACCTCCATGGATCTAGGTTTTGATTCCAGCACATCCCACATGCTCAATTGAATGGAGATGTGGGAAATTTGGAAGCCAAGTCAACATCTTGAGTTGAAACCATTACTGAACCATTTTTGCAGTGTAGCAGGTTGAATTGTCCTTCTAAAAGAGGCCACTGCAAATTGCAGAATACTATTGCTACAGAGCGGTTTTCTAAGTCTGCAACACTGTTTGGATAGGTGGTACATGCCAAAGTGACATCCACGTGAATGCCAGGACTCAAACTTTCCCAGCAAAACCTTGACCAGAGCATCGAAACCGAACTCTGCTTTGGTTCCGACTAGTACCTCAGATCCAAAGCCGAGTTTGGTTACAATTTTAAAGTGGTTTTTCACTTTAAAAATCAATTACCGAAGTAATTCAACAAAGTCACACATGATTTCGTATATAACTTACTTCGGTTCATGGGAGCCCATACATTCTAATACTGTACGGAGATGAATCTCCGTACAGTATTATTCCAAAGTTTTGAATGAAAAGACTTCGGATTAAGCTTCTAAAGCTCGCTTGGCTGAACTCTGATGACAACCACTTTAAGGCACATTTAGATGAGTAGATAATTTTTACAATTCCAATTATAACGAATTCTGGACTACAGTTCTGACTATTTTGTGTAGTGGACGTAGCTTGTTACTACAGAGATAACCCCATTTACTTCCGACGCCAGAGCTACTGCAGAATAGCTCATCAGTGGGCTGCGGGGTGTCAGAATCTGACCAATCAGATATTGATGACCTATCCTCAGGATAGGCCATCATTATGATAGGTCCAGAAACCCCATTTAAGACCCAATGAATTAGATAAAACCAGTAGAAGGCTACTCCATTGTTAGATGTTTCATGGTGGGAGTATATTGTGAGTGGGATTATTCAAGAATTTTAGGATATTACTGTCTCCTAGCCACAGATAAAATGTCAGACCCCTTTGCAATGGATATGTATTTTATCATTATATGCTATTCAGATGCCTTCATGCCTTTGAACCTTGATGCTGGAGACACTGACGAATAATTCATGGGGAAGAAGACAAATGAAAAACAATGTTGATTATTCTGTCCTTAGGCACTCAGTCAAGTCCATATTACGGAAACATACTTCACTTTCAAAGAGCATTTTAATTTACCCTGGGTTTGAAACCTTTCAAGTTCTTAAAAGAGAATGCAGAAAGGCAAAGGGCCTGTCTAAATTACCTCTACAAGGACAGATTATCTAAAAGTGTTTTGCATAGTATCCTTTTATTTCTAGGAAATTGGATACGCTAGGATGACTACATTAAATTTCCATCAAACAAGACTGGAAAGTAAGCTGCACTCATGGAGGTCTGGGGCACAATAATTGTATTATCATGCTTACGTGTAGCTGTGGACAGGATGAGGAATGTTCTCATGACAGTAACTGGGGTCATAGTAGGGTACTAGATCAGATGTCTTCTATTGAGTTATCTATTTCAGTAGACTACAGATTTCTTCTTATGGTTCATACTTTGGGCCTTTCATATAGTTTATAAACTATCTATCTGCATTGTGCACTGTGGTCTAAACTTATACCTGCCTTTTGATGTTGGTGTTTTGAGTGTCTGTTGAGTGCAGGTAACACAATACAGTGCAGTTACACTTTATGCAATGCCGTTTTTAAGTTACAAAAGTGAATCTTCTAGTGTCTTTTTTATCAAGACTACTAATTTCAAAATAGGCTGTCTAACCCTTTTGTGACCAGCGCCGTACATGTACGATGGTGGTGGGGGTCTATAAACATGGAGCCCGCTCCCGCTGTATGCGCCATGGCCGGCGGGCCTCTGCTGTTTCAAACAGCAGAGGCCCCGCCGCTACTATCCATAACCGGCAACAATGGCGATCTCAGACATTACATCCTTTAGATGTGGATGCCGGTAATTCATTCTAATAGGCCGGGTCTGAAGAGATCCAGTATCTCAGAGCTGTAATTCCTATGTTGGCCTACTGGCCAACATAAGAAATCAGCAATTCACATATTACTATACATGGTAGTGGACATGGTAGCCTCCTAAAGAAACTACAAAAAATATATAAAAAGTAAAATATAAAAAAATATAATATTACCCCCCCCCTTTCCTTACAAAAAAATTAAATAAACATCCTGGGCATCACCGTATTTAAAAATGCCCGTACTTTAAAAATATAAAAATATTTTTACAATACAGCAAATGGCGTAACGGAAAAAAGTATCAGTGGCCTATTGGCCATTTTTCATCGCTTCTCTTACCGCAAAAAATTGAATAAATTGTAATAAAAAACACACACTCCAAAATTGTATCAATAAGAACTACAGATCATCCTGCAAAAATGAGTCCCTACACAGCTCAGTAGACATAACTATACAAAAGTTATGTGGATCAGATTTTTTTTTTCAAAAGTTTTATTTTAAAGAAATTATAAAGAAATTTATTTTTTCAGTATTTAGACATATAAAACCTATACATATGTGGTATTGTTGTAATCATACTGACTCAGAGAATGAAGGGCACAGGTCGGTTTTGCTGCAAAGGGAACACTGTAGGGACAAAACCCGTAAAATTGCGTTTTATTTTTCCAATTCCACCCCATTTGAAATAGTTTTACTGCTTCCCACTACATTGTCTGCCATATTAAATGGTGGCACTAGAAAGTACAACTGGTCCCACAAAAAACAAGCCCTCATATGGATATGTGAACGGAAAAATAAAAAAGTTATGACCCATGAAGACAGAAAAAAAAAATGAAAACGCAAAAATAAAAAAATCATTAAAGGTTATTTTAATTTAATTGTGCATGAGAAATTGGTTACTTTAAAAAATTCACTTTCTGTTACAAAACTGCTACAGTTGTGAGCTATTCTCTTAATTGCAATATGTGCCCCCAGTGTTTAATCTGAATAGTAATGTGCACATCCACCTACAGAGCAGCTGGATGAGCATGGTTACATACAGGTATATTCAGTTCCATCCTTTAACCCTTTCTACCCCAGAGTTTTTTTTTCAGCTTAGGGTTTTGCGCTCCCTGCCTTCCCAAAGCCATAACTTTTTATTTTATTTTGTCTTTCACATAGTCGTATGGGGGCTTGTTTTTTATGGGACAAGTTATACTTTCTAATGCCACCATTTAATATTGCATAGGATGTAGTGGGAAGTGAGAAAAAAGTCGGGGCTCCATAGGAAACACTGTGCAGCATCCTCCTGTCATTATCTATTATAGGGACTGTTGCATACAAGCTCCGGCTCCTCCGATCGCCACACAGTGAAGCCGAGAGCATTACTGGAAGCACGTGCTTCCGGTAATACAGGCTCTCAGATGTCAGGTTTGACCACAGCATCTGAGAGGATAAATGTCTGCGATCGGCATTACCGCCGGTTATAAACATTAGCCGCAAAAGCCTGCAATATGACACAGCAGGCACCCGGTTGCTATGGTGCCCATTATCTACTGTTAGAAACTGTGACAGTTGGGAGTTGGGAGACAGCTGGCCCAGAAAAGGCTTCTCCCCTAAGAAAGGGCATGCCTCTCAAGCTCGTTCAGCGCTGTGTATACAGTGTTCCAGAAGGCAGGGACGACTCCTGCCTTCTCTCTGGTGTTCCCTGCTATCTCAGACAGCGGACCAGAAGCTTCACCTCTCCTGCTTTAGATGCCGCTGCTTCTCACTTCCAGCGCTCTCACTCTTCTTCCTGTTGTCGGCTGTGCTGTGACCTGACGCTCACAGCGTGCACAGTCACAGTACAGCCGGTCCTCCGGTCCATAATGGAAGCGCACATTAGTATTCACCCCATAAGATGCACTGACATTTTCACCACCTTTTGGGAGGGAAAAGAGTGTGTTTTATGGGGTGAGAAATACGGTATTAACATATTTTTCTTGAGAAATAGGCTGTAAAACTCGATTTTAAATCCGTTTTAACGCCATTTAATTATTAAAGCTTTATTTCTTTATTTCTTCTCCAGCACAGTTGAGATCCCAAAAAGACACGACAATGTTTTGGCTGGACATAAAAATTGTAACCGCGGCCGCTGTGCGCCACTCTTCCCCTGCTTACCGCCGCGGTCCCGGGCTCTGTGTTCAGCGGTGATCTGCTGCCGGTGCTTCCCATTCACCGCTGCAGTTTTGGGCTCTGTCTGTGTAGGTACTGTTGTTCTGGGATCCGCTCCACAGTTTCTTCTCAGCCCTGGCCACAGCATGCTTGCTGCTTGTTCCCTGCAGCACTTCCTTAAGGGCCGGCGCACGTCACTTCCTGGGCTTTATGGGTTAGGTCATGTGATCTTGCTGACCAATCCTAGCCCTCCTGCACATATATAAGTTGCTCAGCCCCCTTCCCAGATGCTTCAGTGTCAAGTTCCTTGTGTCCTGCTAAGGTTCCTAATATCTGCTTGTGTTCCTGTGAGCCTGACTCATACTTGTATTCTTGGACTCTGCTACCTGTTTGATCCCTGCCTTCTTGTGTTGACTATCCTGTTTCCGACCAGGATTGCCTGACCTGTACCTGTGCCGCCTGCCCTGACCTATTGCCTGTTTGACTTCGTCTCTTCCTCATCCTTCGGTCCTGCACTGTTGCTCCTGGTTACGACTTAGCCTGCTGACAACGCCTGTACCTCTGGTACCTTGCACAGGTACCTCCTGGTCCGCCTGGACCAGCTGCCTTGTGTGCCTATCTTCCTCAAGAGGTAGTGACCTGGTGTTCCCCTCGGGAAAGTCTATCCCCACCATCAAGGGTACTGTGAAGATCGAAGGGTTCACTTAGACAACGCCCTTAGAGGAGGTAGGACACGTGGCACAGTGGGTTGACACGCTGGTTCGTGACAAAAATAGTCATAGAAGGGAATGACTGAGTCCGTGTGGACAGGTTTCTGCAATGTGATAGCTGCCAACGGTGACGGCTAAATACTAATATAAAGACAGTGAATGATTATGTATCAGCTATTCTGTTTAATGCTATGAACAACTTTGGGGGCCATTTGTTTTACTCATTTTGGGCAAAAAAATCTTTTTCAATTGGTCTTTACTAAAACTTTAAACAGTTTTTGTTCTACAGGGTTAAGTTTCATTTTATCTGCAGAGTATCTTGCTTTGTATCACACTGAGCTTCTTAAGTTGCTGCTCTGGCTGGATGTATAGCTCTTATCTATGAACTCCCGACAGCTCATAAACACTCATGTAAGACCTATTCTTATATATTTGAGAGGAATAAGCTGCTGCTAGATGCATTTATCCATGGCTTATCTCCTGTTGGAAGAAAGGACTGCCAGTGAATTTAACCCACATCACTTTGGAGACACGCTGTGAATTCCAATGAAGTTAATGGACTGGAACTATTGTATTTATCAAAGGACTGCCAGAAGTCAGGACAGGCCTTCTGCTGGACAGATACTGGTATTTGTCCGGAGGAAAGCCGGTCTTTATGCTGGAAACCTGATGAATCCAATTATAGTTAATGGGGATCTGGCAATGAGCGGCGTGTCTGGCTATGCTGGATACGGTAATAGCGGTAGTCTGTTCAGAACAGACTACTGGAGTTATCTGCGGATGTGAATGTAGCCTAACTATTGCTACATTTGAAGAAAGTGAGGCTGGAATCCATATATCCACCTTATAAACTGTAAATGTTTGAGAAATATTTTCCCCTATATTCCTAATATGTGTCATTGCACATAAGAGTTCTCCTTTTCATTACTGTTATTGTACTTAGGTGCAGAGTGTCTTTTATGGAGAATGCCGAGAGGGAAGTTTTATTATTTATCATAAGTAACTTCAAGGTGATACTGGGGAGAAATAAAATATTGCATTATTTATTTTCTCCATCTTTGAAGCTTTATTGTCTCTTTACATTCACAGTGTCTCCTGGTTAGTACTGAGATAACTCTACTGCGAATATTCAGGTATAACTGCCACAACCACAATATGTTGGAAGAAGAGATTTTAATATTTCAAAGTTTTGGAACACTGCTCCATTTTTTGCATTACTGCTTGTTCTAGGTGTATTGTATTTTACCATTTGTCTACAATAGGGAAAAATGGGAAATAAAGAAATTGGATGTAATAAGGAATATTTCCTAGAACTGTTTCTGTCCATTATCCAAGTATAAAGTTCTGTTATAAAAAGAAATTATGTCAATGGTTAGAGGTTTCAAATACTATCACAGAACAAAAGTTACCCCTCATTAAAATATACCTTTTATTAAATTCTTTCTAAAATAAAACATAAATCGCCACATCAATAGCAATATATTTACACCCTTATGCTCCATATATGTTATTTAGATTTAAAAAATCACGGTGTAGCCAGAACATATGTAAAGCCCTTCTTTACGCACACTTGTACCGTACATTTAGAAATCCCCTCCCCCTTCATTCCTAGCCTATGTGCCTTGGTGTAAGACATATCATTTTCCATCTGAGGTGGCCAGTGGATCTCGGCACAGTATTTTCTGTTTAGCCTAGTTAATCTAAAGTCCTTTGAAAAAACAGTATATCCTAGGCACTGGAGAAAAGCGTCGGGACGCCTATCTGAATTGGGGATCCGAGTAACAAGTTGGGCACAATTGACAGGGCTAGAGAGAGGGGCATTGAGGGCTTAGTCACGAGAAGTGGGGTCGCCCCGTTTGGGAAAGGTGCTCCACTTGTAGGTAGGGGTAGTGAAGGTACAAACAGGGACAGGAGACCTGACTTTTTATTGACCCCACTTCTGTTCAAAAAGCCTGAAAGTCCCTGACGAAAATGGAATCTATGCCTACTATGCTCCATTCAGTGGTGTATTAACTCATTTGGTACAACTGTGAGTAAAGAAGGGCTGGACATATGTTCTGGCTACACCGTGATTTTATATATCTAAATAACATATATGGAGCATGACAAGTGCCAGAATTATGGGTGTAAATATAGTGCTATTAATGTGGTGGTTTATAGTTTATTTTAGAAAGAATTTAATAAAAGGTATATTTTAATGACAGGGAACGTTTGTTCTGTCATAGTATAAAAAGAAATGATTTCATTTATATTAAGCCATGAACTGCCACTGTGCAACTTGTGCTTAAGTTTAACCGTATTTTCCCATGAAAAGTATTACTATGCAATGACTAGGGAATTTCAAATTAAGTCTTATTGCAATATACATGTAATCAGAGTCGGACTGGCCCACCAGACTACTAGGCTTTAATACCATAATGGGCCCCAAAGAACCAGGAGAAAAAAACATTGCAGCTGCCTTTAGAGCCAGTTATTTGCCGTTGGGGTCTATGTCTTTGATCCAAGACCTATTAAACTTTATTGATGGTATAAGGGTTGGGCCTCGAGAATAATTATCTCTGGTGGGCCCCAGAAGGCCCAGTCCGACACTGCATGCATAACTCATTTTTTAATGTATATTACACTTTCCTCTTTCGTACCACCATCTGCTGTTTCTCCTTGGCTGGAATACTAGTCCACCTTCTGCATTGAGTGGACTATACGTGGTCAGTAGCTTTTCTCCTCCCATGCCCATGTAGTGGTATCCTAGTGAAGTGGCCCAGACACCGTTCATTCATTCCTACTTCTTCTAGACCAGGGGTCAGCAACCTCCGGCACTCCAGGTGTTGGGAAACTACATCTCCCATCATGCACACTTGCTTGGCTGTTCTCTAAACTCCCACACAAGTGGAAGGAGCATGCTGGGAGTTGTAGTTTCACAACAGCTGGAGTGCCGAAGGTTGCTGATCCCTGTTCTAGACAGTGGAGAAGGAAATTGGGGAGGGGGTGGTTTCATACTAGAGTGACATTTAGTAGAATAATCGATGGGGCAGTGTATGAGCAACTGCTTTCTATTCGGGGGTGGGGTGGAGAAATGGTTATTCAGCTGACTGCAGTGCACTCCTGGAAGGTGCAGGTGCTCGATTGTGTCATGGGAGAGCTGCTGCCCAACCACAGAATGGGAAGAAGCACGTGATCCAGATATGTGATGGAAAAAAAAAAGGAAAGCAACCCTTTTTCACATTGATATAGTTAAAATAATGGTGTATAATGGCTTATTTTTTATGGTTAAAGAATGACTACAAGCGTAATGGAATGTAATAAAACAAAGACTTTTAATACATTAAATGTAGCTGCATACTTTAAAGCTGAACACTTTAAAGTGGTTTTCCAGCCCCATGACATTTTTACCAAACAGCTGACAATGGTATAAAATAATAAAAGGAATAATCCTCTAATGCGGGCAGCAAAACCTTTCTTTTTCCATGAAATTACATTGTGAGCTTTATTATTTAATGTGTATTATACACAGAACAGCATGGGGCAGATATACTAAGACTGCCATTACAAACGCCAGTCTTGGTATAAAGTCCATTGGTGAAGAGTGTGCCAAATTTATAGAGGCACTGACCTTTTAGTAAATTTAGTACATCTCCAGGTAGTCCGTGCTCCAGAACTACAAATACATGGCAGCTATGAAGTATCATTTCCACTACTTTTTGGCTTAAATAATAGTTAATCTGTCGGACAGTGGAAGGCCACACATAAGAAGTGAAAAGTCATAAATTATTGTGCAAATGTCGCATATGCCATAATTTGCTAATTTTTAATACTGCAATCATAACCCGTTTGCTACCAGTGCCGTACATATATGGCACTGGAGCGATGTGTAAACATGACCGGCAGATCTCTGCGGTTTTAAACAGCAGAGACCTACGGCTAACTACCGTGACCTGCAATAATGCCAATCGTGGTAATTAATTGCTTTAGATGCCGTGACCAGGTGAGAGCCCCGTGTGGTCAAATGGGGCATTAGTAATTGCACTGAACACTTTCAGCCTCGCTGATGAGGCTGAAAGTGCTTATGCTGTAATTCTTATTTTGGCCACCAGATGGCAGTCCGGGATAAGAAATGAGCAAAATAGAGTTTAAATGGCATTTTAAAAATCCCTGCTAGATCAAAATGAAAAATTTAAAAACATAATTTATAGGCTCATATATGAGCCACAAAATCATCACAAAAAAATAAAAAATGTTCAAAAATATATATTAAAAAAATATATAAAAGTTTAAATCACCCACCTTTTCGTATAATTAAAAAATAAATACCTAAATAACAATAAATCTGTACATCATAGGTATCATGACCAAAAACCCCTATACTATTAAAATAGAAAAAATAATTCCATTATGGCGAATGGCATAATGGCAAAAAGGGTCAAAATGGCTGATTTGCCATTTTTTCATTGCTTCTCTTACCCATAAAAATGTAATAAAATGTGATCAAAAATTCACACACACTCCAAAATGGTATCGATAAAAAGTACAGATTGTTCCACAAAAAATGAGCGCCTAAATAGCTCAGTAGACATAAGTAGAAAAAAGTTATGGGGGTCAGAATATGGTGATGTAAAAAAAAAAAAATGTATCAAAGTTTTAATTTATTTTTACACTATTTAGACAAAAAGAACCTATACATATCGTTGTAATTAGGGATGAGCAAATCGACTTCGGATGAAGCATCTGAAATCGATTCGCATAAAACTTCATTCTAATACTGTACGAAGCAGGAGCTCCGTACAGTATTAGAATGTATCGGCTCCAATGAGCCAAAGTTATTGCTTTGCGAAGTCTCGCAAGACATAAATTAAGGTACCACTTGGAACCGAACCCGAGTTCGGGAATTGTTTTTCTACAGTACAAATTAATTTATGAAGTTATTGTGCAAAGTCTTGCGAGACTTCGCAAAGCAATAACTTTGGCTCATCGGAGCCAATACATTCTAATACTGTATGGAGCTCCTGCACCATACAGTATTTGAACGAAGTTTTATGAGAATCAACTTTGGATGTTTCATCCGAAGTCTATTCGCTCATCCCTAGTTGTAATCGTACTTTTGATGATGTAATCGCGCTCACCACGTTGTGAGTGCGGTGACGTCATCGCAGGTCCTGCTGAATGAAGATGGAATCAAAGGTCCTTTTGCAGGTCCTGAAAGAAGAAGAAAGACGACGATGCCCGGCTGCTCGATCAAGTGGATGAGTTGAGTTAATTCTTTTTATTTTTTAACCCCTCAAACCACATTTTACTAAACATTCCATATTAAGAATGCTATTATTAAAATCTACAGGATACCGAACCCAAACCCGAACTTCTGTGAAGAAGTCCGGGTTCGGGTCTCGGTATCAAACATTCTGATTTTTTTCACGCACCTGCAAAACCCATTAAAACGCATTGCCCTCACGCGGAAAAATCGCCCGATTTGCCGCAACGCACCCGCATCCTATCCGGCCCTAACATGGGACGCCCATGTGAAAGAGGCCTAAGGTTTAATGTAAACTGATTTATAATTTTCATTCTATGTGTTTTATAGATAACGTAGTGTTACCATTTCCTTCTGTGTTATTCAGAGCATATTTAGAGTGCATCTCCACAGGATTTAATATACTGTCGCTCTGGTCTGTTAATTGCTTCCTCATTAAAAATTCTTCTTATCTAGCTGCAGAAGATAATTTCTGTGACAAATTGAAAGGTTGATGCTAGAGAATGCTGGAGATAAGTCTTCACATCTGGAAGATATTAGTTTATAAGAAATGATATCAGCTGTCTTATAGTGTCTTATGCTACTGTAAGATAAGAGGAACTAAAGAAACAGATATAATACATGTATATGTTTTTATCTGCAACAAGTAAATGAAAAGATCTGTCGACTTCAATGTCCCAAAGGGGTTGTCCAGCCACTAATATTGATGACATATCATCAGGATAGGTCATCAATATCTGATCAGGGGGGCTCCCACCCTGCTGATCAGCTGTTTGAAGAGGAGACTTGGCTTCCTCTTCATTACACTGTACTTTGTCTCAAGTGAATGGAGCGAGTGTTTGTAATTACACTACGCCACCGCTCCATAGGAGAGGAGACATAGTGTAAAGACCAGGAAGCTGCACTCGCATGGAGCGCCGCCTCCTTGTCAAACAGCAGATCGGCGGGGGTGCCGGGTGTAGGACCCCCGACGATCAGGTATTGATAGCCTATCCAGATGTTAGGTCATCAGTATTAACGACTGGACAACCCCTTTAACACGTTCGCTACCAGCGCCGTACATGTACGGTGCTGGCTTCTCTGGCTTAGATACCAGCCCCGTAGTACTACGGCGCGCTGATCGGGTGGGTGCAGGAGCTGCGCCCTCCCAATCAGCTGCAGGGGTCCGGCAGTGATTGATAGCCGGACCCCTGCTGTATGTGCCGGCATCGGTGAAAACACCAATGTCGGCGCATTAACCCTAGATGTGCTGCGGTCAGTGCTGACAGCGGCATGTGCGATGTCCGTGCAGGGAGGGAGCACCCATTGGGTCCTTGTGCTGCTGTGACGGGGACCCGATGGACGGCAGCCCAATGCCTTCCTTAGGCATCGTGGCTGCGTTCCCTGTATGCCTGTGAGATCCAGCCCCCTGGGTCTCACAGGCAAGCTGGCTGAAGTGTATTACAGTGGTAATACACTTCTAACCAATGCATTACAATACAAAAGTATTGTAATTCATTGAACAGGGGATCAGACCCCCAAAAGTTGAAGTCCCGGAATGGGACAAAAAATAAGGGGAAAAAAAAGTAAACAAAAATAGTTTTACAAAAAAAATTAAAAGTTTCAAGTAAAAAAAAACACGTCCTTTTCCTTTGACATATTAGGTATCGCCGCGTCCATATTGACCGGCTCTATAAAAATATCACATGATCCACCCCATCAGGTGAACGCTGTAAAAAAAAAAACTAAAAACAGTGCCAAAAAAGCGATTTTCTGGACACCTTAACTCACAAAAAGTGTAATACCAAAAAGCCTTATGTACCCCAAAATGGTACCAATCAAACCGCCATCTCATCCCATCCCACAAAAGACAATCTAACTACCTAAGACAATCGCCCAAAAAAAAATATATGGCTCTCAGAAAATGGTAAAACAAAAACAATTTTATTTTGGTTAAAAGGGCTTTCACTGTGTAAAACATAAAAAAAAAATAGACACATTGTGTATTGCCGCATCCATAACAACCTGCTCGATAAAAATATCACATGAGATGGCCCCTCAGGTGAATGCTGTAAAAAAACAAAAAAAAACTATACCAAAAGAGCCATTTTTTGTCACCTTGCCACACAAAAAGTGTAATACCAAGCGATCAAAAAGTCTCATGTACCCCAAAATGGTACCAATAAAAACTTCCGCAAAAAATGAGCCCCCAAATAAGACAATCACTCAAAAAATGAAAACCCGTAAATCAATCCATCAAAATCTGCTCTGCAAAATATGTGGTGCTGCTCCTATTCTGTATCTTGCCATGAGCCCCCACAGCAGTTTACCGCCACGTATGGGGTGTTGACATTGTCAGGATAAAATGGGTAACAAATTATGGGGTGCTTTTTCTACTGTTACACCTTAAGAAAATGAAAACTTTTGGGCTTAAAGCAACATTTTATTGGAATAAATAAAACTTTTCATTTTCACAATCAGGTATTTCTAAATTCCGTAAAACGCTTAGGGGGTTAAAGTGCTCAGTACCCCCCCCCCCAATATATTCTTTAAGGGGTGTCGTTTTCAAAATGAGGTCACTTTTTGAGGGTTTCCACGGTACGTAGAGGTCTCTTCAAATACAAAATGGTGCCTAAAAACCATTCTAGCAAAATCTGCCTCCAAAATCGATATGGCACTGCTTTCATTCTGGCCACTGACACATGCCCATAGAGCAGTTTACCGCCACATATGGGGTATTTCTGTAAACTGCAGAATCAGAGTAAAGCATATTGGTGTATATTTTGCTGTTAACCCTTGCTGTGTTGCAAGTAAAAATTGATTAACATAAAAAAATCTACCAACATTTACAAACATTTACAAAAATATGTCAACATAAAGTAAACATATGGGGAATGTTTAGAAAATTGCGAATTTTTCCAAAATTTGGGTAAATTTTGGATTATTTTATAAATAAAGGTGAAATATATCGACTCAAATTTACCGCTATCATGGAGTACAATGTATCACGTGAAAACAATCTCATAATGGCTTGGATAAGTAAAAGCGTTCCAAAGTTATTACCACATAAAGTGACGCATGTCAGATTTGCAAAAATAAGCCTGGGATTTTAGATGAAAAGTGGCTCGGTAGTGAAGGGGTTAAGTTCTGTTCACCCACATGTTTGTGATATCTGGAAAAAAACTATTGCTAAACATGTACTAAACAGTGTCCATAGACTTCTATTGCACAGATGTTCATGCCAATGGTTGTATGGTGCTCCTTTCACAGTTTGGCAAGGTATATTTTTTTTTTTTGTAACAAAAACTTTTAGGTTTCCAAACTGTGAAAAAATATTCCAACTAAATATTGCATATATATATGGTTTACATTTGCATATATTTAAAGGGAATCCGCTACCTATCAAACTGTTTGCATAAACACATATCTCTGGTTCATCTAATTAAGACGATATTTTTCTTTTGTTTATCCGAGACTCCGTTCCCGAGATATGATACTTTTTCTTAATATGCAGATAAGACATTTGGTGCAACATGGGCATCCCCATTGCACTTGTTCCACCAAGCTCTGCTCATTTCTGTGGTCAGCCCCTCTCTCACTGCTTTGCCACTGCCTGGTCCTGTCAATAAAAGTAGTCAGGAAGGGGTTGGCCACAGAAAGGAGCGGAGCTTGGGTGCATCAAGAGCAATGATAATGCCTTTTTTTGCACCAAAGGCCTAATTTGCATTCCAATAAAACGTATCATAACTTTGTGAGCATGGAGAAGGCAGCGGTGCTCACAGGATCACCACCGCCTTCTCAAACAGCTGATTGGTACAGGGTCCTGGGTGTCGGACCCTCACCGATCAAATACTGAGTGGAAAATCCTTTTAAACTTCAATTTTCCACACAGTACGGTATATAGAACCAAAATGACATTATTTGAAGGAAATAATTTTGGACATGTTAATTCAAATTTAGCAGGTGAATATAAGGCACGACAATGGACAGCCTTCTTTGTAATGGCCTATTGATTCTGAGGTGTGAAGTCCCAGCAATGTGTTTTCCTATCCAACAATAGCAGATGCATTGGGGCAAAGTTTGCTGTATCAGATGAAAGATACAATGCAGCTCAATAGTTGCCTAAGGCCTGTTTCACACTTGCGGTAGGATTTCCGGCAAAGAAAAACCTGCTAGAACTCTCTGTGTTACCGGAAGGCCCGCCAGCTCTATTGACTATAATGGGGTCTGGTGTGCAGTGGTACTTGTCTTTCAGAATCTCGGTATATTTGCGGGGTAGTGGCCAGATCTCCGGACCCCATTATAGTCAATCATGTCTGCCAAATCCAGAGAGATCAGACAGGCTGTTCTTTCCTGTAATAGCACGCCGCAAGTGTGAAACAGGCCTAAATATAACCCAATGTTAGATTTACACGAAGAATACCAACAAAATGTCTACACAAGCAGACCAATGGTACCTACTAATAATCAACCCAGGCAGCAACGTTTTATGTAGTGGCATCTACTGTCCATCCGTGACCAGAAATGATAAAACCACCTATATTGAGTAACCTCTTAAAGCGCAAGATGTACCAATTATTCCACTGTGCAGAGCATAATATTCCGGAAGTAATCATTTCATTTCTGTTGGTTTTAGGAGTGCAAAACTTCAGCGTTGCTCCCAGTGCAAGTTTGCCAGATACTGCAATTCACTCTGCCAGGTAAGTGACTATTTTGAATAATTAATATGGTCACATAAAGATTTAACACATGTCCTACTAAGATTTTACATTGGAATAGATTAAGTTAAGGCCTCATGCACAAGACCAAATGTTCAGTTTGCATCCAATCTGCATATACAGTGGAACTTTGTGATGAAATCTGTGGCAAAATCTTCATGTTTTATATGAGAATTTTTTTGTGGATTTGCCATATATTTTACCTCATGCATTGCAGAGGGTGAAATGAGTGGTGAAAATTTCAGTATAAACTGACATGCTATGGATTTAAAATCCGCACTGCAGGTGCACTTTGCTGCTACACTGAGGATTTTCCGCCCAAAATTCTGCATGAACAATCACTTGAATGTGAGCTGAGCTGTAGTTCATCGGCACGGCCAGTACATAGTGGACTGATCTAGCGCTGTTTCTAGCGCCAATGGCTGCTGCATGCAGCTGATCAATGCAGTTGTCGGGTGTCAGACGCCACCAATCTGATATTTGTGACCAATCCCGAGGACAGGTCATCAATATCTAAAAAGTGGACCCAAGTCCAGATGTTTTTGTTACACTAAATATTCAGCGCTCTATCTGTATGAAGATCTAAAAGTTATATTTCAAGTTGTAGCGGAAGAATATCAATTATTCTTTCATGACATTAAGATTACTACATGAATAATAAATGCACTTTTAATAAGATCTATAACAGCTTTGTGTTTAATTTAGAACCAAGTTGCAGTAGGTTTATTCACAGGATTAAAGTAGTTGGCCAAGAAAGGACTTTATGACATGTCAGTCAGAAATTTCTTAAAATTCAGACCTGCAGAATGGCCACAAGTGCTATAAAAGTGTTGGCACCAAAGAAGTGCAGCGTAGACACTCTTGAGACTGGATATGAAAAAAATAAAAGGGTGTATTTCTATTTAGCTTCTCTATGTTTGGCCCAATTATTGCCCCCATGTTAATTCACCCCTAGACACTTCTGATTTGAGCAGCAAGCTGAACATAAATAATGTTCTAATGTGTCTGGAGATAAAACTGGGGGTATTTGTGGGCTCAGATCCACACCAGTCATCCAAAATAAGTGGCTGGGATCATCTTTTGTGCATTGAAACGTCTTATTTTCTCACTAAAACTTTTTTGACTTGTGTGTGTCCGCCATAAGTTAGGTCATGTGTAACAACCTCTGTTATTTTATTTAAGAGGCCACATATGTTAATCTAGAATTCAGGTTTCCTTGACCCACATGTAATGGTTTTAGAGTCTATGTAAAAGCTTGTGGTTCAGGTTGACCTAAACGGCAAGATCAAATTTCGACCCTTTCCTTGTATTTGTAATCTATTGTTACAAATTGAGTACCACTATATCACTTAATACATTATTCTGTGTGGTGGTCTCTGGGGTGCAATACAAACATAGGGAAACTCACTTATGAAGTCATGTGAAAGTTAATAAATAACCTAAATAGAGTTGAATGAAAAGTTGGTAAAGTCCAGAATTCTCCTATAGCACTTTTAAAGTACTTCTAAATCCGCACAGAGTTACAGACAGATCACTTAAGCTCTATAAGCTATTTGCCATTTTATTCCAGCCTGCTACAGAATGCCATCTGCTTTCTGCACAGACTTATATTATGGGGATGAGAAAAATTTCAGGGAGCAAATATTAGAGAGCATAAAAATGTCAAAGAATGCAAAACAGGATCGAAGTTCTTTGTGTTCTAGCAAGAAATTAAGGAGAAATTTCAAGCTAAATATACAGTACTATCAGCTATCACCATAAGGCCTCATGCACACGACCGTATGTATTTTGGGGTCCCCAAAAAACGGATCCGGAAAAAATATGGATGACATCCGTGTGCGTTTCCCTAATAGAACAGTACTATCCTTGTCCGTGATGCGGACAATAATAGGACATGTTCTGTTTTTTTGCACAACGGAAATACGGACATACGGGAACGGAATGCACACGGAGTAACTTTGTTTTTGTTTTTTTCCAGACCCATTGAAATAAATAGTTCCACATACGGTCCGCAAAAAAACAGAACGGACATGGAAAGAAGATACGTTTGTGTGCATGAGCCCTAACTCTGCTATTAACATACATATTTAGGGGAAGCTTTTCATAGCTTCCAGACACCACTGTCTCTAGTTATCTTGCTGAGAAATATTAGCCCAACACTGGAGAACTGTCAGTTAAGCCTTTATTACACCGGCCGATTGAGCAAGCGATTGTCGAGAGGGAAGTGTTCCCTCCTCGCAATGGTTTGGTAGCTAGTGGAGGAGACTGCTGTTATTACATACAGCGATCTCCTCCGCAGCCTGGGGAGGAGCAATCGCTATACCACCGCTCATCTCCATGCTGTCTAGTGGTTTGCCAGTGGCAGATTGTTATTAGACAGCGCGATCTGCCGCTCGCAAGCTCTGATTTTTAAGCATGCTTAAAACTCAGAATTGCCCGATAAACGAGCGTTTCCTTGTTCATCAGGCAATGGGAGGCAGTAGTACATTGCAAGATGATCACTAAGGAGTGTTCATGTGAACGCTCGTTAGGGATTATCGGCCAGTGTAATACAGCCTTTAGTCTCTGCGAAGTCATTGTTTGTCGCCATTGTCATAAGCACCTCTTCAACTCCATGTACCTTAGTCATAATAAAGATCGATTTTTGACAGATATCATTTTATACATTGCCCACTGCATTTTTTGGAATCATAAAGGATTTGTTGTCTAGTGATGGTGACTGATGGTGAACTTCAAGTGGGTGCACTACATACAGAGAAGATTTCATTCTACGTCTTGCCTTTGTTTACTGGTCCCCTTCTACTTGGACTGCTCTGGCTCTAGTTCTCGACTGGAACTCAGGGATTCTTCTTTGCGGTTTCCATGTGTCACTCCTGGTGTTTGTCCTCAGTAATAACTGCCTGAGCTCCACAGATTCCTCTGAGTCTGCAGGGTCTACCCCCATCTTACTGCGGCTATATTGATGTCTTCAACAAGAAAGAGGCAGAGTTTTTACCTCCATATCATCCTTACAATTGTCTAATTGACCTAATACCTGGAACTACGCCTTGTCCAGTCCAAGTTCATCTGTTGTCCGCGCCTGAGTCACAAGCCATTTCCAAGTACATTAAAGAAAACATGGAAAGTGGCTTTATGCGAAAACCCTCTTCACTGGCAGGAACCTGTTTCTTCTTTGTTAAAAAGAAGAATCAGTCACTCTGGCCATGTTTTGACTATCATGGTCTGAGTAAATTAACTGTAAAGAATAAATATCCATTGCCATTACTCTCAGAACTCTTTGACAGGCTTCATGGAGCCAAGATCTTTTCTAAACTAGATCTACGGGGTGTCTAAAATTTGATCCAGATCCAATACTCAAGAAATATATATAAATCAAGAAAATATAAATACCTGGTCAAGCCTTTCGGTCTCCATAATGCCCCTGCAGTATTTCATTAACACTCTGAGAGAGAATAGGTAAAACTCCTCTTCCTTTTCTGGGTTATATTATTTCTAACCATGGCATAAGAATGGATCCCAAGAAGTCTGCTATTCTGGATGTACTATTTAGCAATTCCTAGGCTTTGCCAACTACTGCAGCCAGTTTATTCCTCATTTTTCCACCTTGACTGCACCTATTTCTGCCCTTGCCTGCAAAGGGTGAATGCCAAGGAATGGACTCCACAGGCTAAAACAGCCCTCCAATCACTTAAGCAGGTCTTTTGCTCGGCATCAATCCTTTGTTGCACAGATGTCTCCAAGCAATTCTTTTTGGAGGTTGATGCATTCTCCATGGGAGCTAGAGCTGTACTTTTCAAAGGTCTTTTTGGTGGCAGAACAGAATTACTCTAATCAGAGGCTAATCAGAAACTGAGAATTACTGGATATCAAACTGGCTCTTGAAGAATGGCATCATCTATTAGAAGATACCAGTCATCCTGTTATTATTTTTATAGACCATAAGAACCTTACCTACCTCCAGTCTGCTCAGCATCTCAACCCTCGCCCGAACCCAGTGGACTTTGCTTTTTGCTCGCTTTAATTTCTGTTTAGATTTCCAACGTGCAGACAGGAATACCAAGACTGATGCCCTTTCATGGTTGTTTGATCCAGCTGATTAGGAGGAGGTGCCGCAGCATTCCAAAGTCTCTGGTCATCCTGTTTTTTTTTTTTTTGTAAAACTATTGACCTGATAACCTCTTATTATTGGTGGCCCACTATTTCCTTGGACATCCAAGGTTTTTTGTACTATGCATTCTCAAAACAAGATGCTGAAGCAAAGACCCGCTGAATTCTCCCCCATCCCCTACATTTTAGAGGGTGGATTGCAAGCCCAGCTGGCTATGTCGAAGTAGAGCACCAAGTACCCATGTAATAAGTGACAATCGCATACAGTCTGCCGGCAGATGAATTGGGAATTCAACCTGCTTAAAGTGAAAAGCGAATCTAAAGCCATTCAGGAGCCTTTCCTATTATCGGGGATTCTCTCGCAAGATCTGGAACTGAGCAAGCTGGAACTGAGTTACGCGGGGTTCAAGCGTGGGACGCCACAGCTACTCCGAATATACAAATTTTAAATCCAAACCATTGAGTACCAGCAATCGAATATAACTGGCCATAAGAAACCGGTAAGAGCTTGGATTGTTTATTTAAGCGCTATGTGTATTCAGTGTACATTTCACCGGGCCTGCAACAATTGAGACTTTCTCTAGGACAAGCAGTGGATTCACATATATAGAGACATATTCAATTCGAACAGAGGATCGAATACCGATGCATCCATTTATTTTTATGGACGTTTTAATTTACTACAGTTGATCTTAGTGTTTGTTTGCAGATATCTGTGATGTGTATGATTTTGCTAATAAATATGTCATTTAATTGAGTGCTCAGATCTGGCAAGAGACTAGAGCTTCCCTGCTGCAGTCCTCTGAGGTTTGCTGATCATAAACATAGAGTTCCACCACAATTTTATCTTGGGGATAAAGTCTGGCTCTCTTCTAAGAACATAAGACTTAAGGTGCCTTCGTACAAGTTGGTACCTCAATTCATTGGCCCTTTCGAGGTGTTGAAGTGGTTGATGCCCCATCTCTTACAAGTTGTATCTTCTTGCCTTCCTACATTTTCTAGACCCCTTTTATGTGTCTCTTCACAAGCCAGTGGTGTTCAATCAATATTCAAGAAAATCTTACCCTGCACCTTCTCCTGTCAGCCCTGACAATATGTTGGAAGTTGACATTTTGGACTTGATCAGAAGTTAAACCTTTTTTCTGGATTGACTGGAAAGGTTTTGGTCCTGAGGAGAGATCCTAGGAGCCTTGTGAGGACATACATGTCTTCTTAAGAGATTCCTACAAATATCCAGTCCAAAGACAAGAGGGAGTTAGGGGGGAGGTACTGTTATGTCAGCGGCCTGTGCCCACCAGCATCTCATTCTCCCAAGTGGGCATGGGCAGCTCTCCAAGTACCTTGATGTATCAGCCGCCGCTCTTCAGTGGTCTGGACCCGTTGGCCCTCCTCTAACCTTCATCAGTAGGCCTGGCCGTCGGAGTTCTGTGTTTGGTTTTCCATTGCAGGCTGCGGCCTGTGCTTGGCAGCTAGGTCTCTCCAGTCTGCCCGAAGGGTACACACGCACTCTAAACTTCATCAGCCAATGGCTGGCAACCCTGGGGTACTTAATACACATTTCCCTTTGGGAGGGTGCCTGAGAAATTGGTGCTTTTAGCTTGGTAGTCCCTGAAAAATGTGTCTTTTTCTGTTTTGTCTGCTTGTGTACTGACTTCTGCCCAATTCCTGACTCCGGTTCTCCGCTGCCTGACCGACCTGTGCCTGTTAACCGTATTGACTTCTTGTTGCCTGCCTTGACTTTGGACTGTTTCTTAGATTTGCATGCGCTCTGCCTGCCCTGATTTTAGTCTGTACATAACTATGGTTTTGCCTGATGTTCAGTGATTAGTGCCAGTGTTTCTGACCCCTCCCATGGGTCTGCTTCCAACCTGACAGGGACTACTCCAAGAGGCAGCAGTGTGGTCGTTCTCTTGCAGCGAAATCCAAATACCTGTATATGGATTAAGGAGGGAATACCAGGGGACTGTCAGGATAATGCCCTTAGGTTTGTCCCAAAGTCAAGCCTGTTGGTTGACACAGAGGTTCCACACCCATTGTCCTTAACTCCATTATAGTTAGATAAGTGTGAGTGCATGACCACTTGGTTCCAAGAGCAAATATTGCTAGGTGATCCTACAATAATTATAGCAAAAAATTTCACTGTCTGCTCTTTCCATGTGCTACATGTTTTTTCTGAACATGCACCAGATTGTCTTTTTTTGCTTAACAGAATACCAAAATGAAATTTTAATAAAAAGTGATAATAATATCACAGCAATTCCTTCCTCAATCTCTTCCTTTCCTTTGATCCACATATATAAAAACATATTCTCTGTGTCCAAGATCAGTCATGTCTGCCCCCTTCTTCCTTCTATCCTGTGCTTAGCTGTAAGTCTTCTTGAAATCGGGGAAGCTGTTATGCTGTTGTAATTGGCCAGAGCCTGTTTGAAGTTTCAATGCTGATTACTGGTATATCCCAATATAAGCCAGCAGGTGGCAGCACTGGATTGGAATATACTGAAACCTATTTTCTGTACTGAATATAAAAGCTTAAAAAATATATATATATATATAAGTCAATACGGCTGGACAGCACTGCAGACAATAGTAGAAAAAAGTAGAAAAAAAGGGGTGCCAGCGGCTGTGGCGGTGATCCTCCTGTCAAACCATAAATGAAAAAGGAAATTCCACGGCTTGAAAAAGGTTTCAAAGGGAGAACCGAAACATTGTATCTGGTGAAGTGCTGTGGAATTTCCTTTATATATATATATATATATATATATATATATATATATATATATATTGTAGATAATGAAAAGGAGGAAACCAATAGTTACCAAAGCCAGTTGACCCTTCAGCCTTGATAGGCACCTTTGTTAAGGTGGATTTAGATGCACCAATAATCGTCTAGATTATCTGGAAAGACTGTTAACGATCGCGAAACGCCGATCATGTGCTGTCTAAACAGCAATCTACTGCTCAGAAGCCATGATTCTGTATGAGGAAGAGGGATCGCTATAATGATCCCTCATACAGTGAAAGAGATCGCTGCATGTGAATGCGCGGTCTCCTTCATTGAACGAGCAGCTGACTGTTTGGAAGGAACACTTCCTTCCAGACAATCAGCCGCCAGTTGTCTCATCTAAATCTACCTTAACACAACATTGGAATGACAAAAATTTGTCATTATTCATTCACTTTCAAATTCCTATGCAGCTGCTTACATAGTTTGAAAGAAAAACACATTTCAACCCCTCTGTGAACGTACTCTTAAAGGGGCTGTCTCAGGTGGAAAACGGACAATGCAGGGGATCCACCTGCAATAAAGAATTGATTATTATTTACCAGGCAGATCCCGCGTCACTGTTTCAATTCTTCCAACCAGGATCGGTTTACCCTGCAGTTGACAACACGTGACTGCAGCAGCCAATCACTGGCTTCAGCTGTCAACCTGATTTTTTGTGTATTGTCTTTATGAATGTTGTTCCACATTTAGTATGCCTCAAGATGAACATGATAATATAGTGGTGTTATGCAGTTACCATTGTATCATGCGGTTGCTCTTTGATGGGATTTCTGAGGAATTTTTATAACATAGTAGCCATTATTTTCCACCCCAGCTGTAACTTAACCTCTTAGGGACACAGGGCGTACAGGTTTGCTGCGTTTCCAGGTTATTCGGGTCTCTCGTGACCCAATAACCCGGAATAAGATGGTGATCAGTGGTGTGATAATACACCACCAATCACCATCCTTCGATCCTGTGAGGTGATGGTGACATCAACTCACAGGATCGCTTCCTATTGGTTGC